>CM039675.1:233818395-235018395 GCA_022496015.1 Hordeum marinum
CGGAGGCCGCTAGGGGGGAAAATTCCACACGTCAAAGTATTTGTCCTATTGACATGATTCCAACTACATAAATCTTAGAATATTATGTAGTATTTAATAGTGCCTCTTGTGAAATTTTTTGAATTTTTTTATGTGCTGGATTTATTTAAAACCTAGTTTTCAATATTTTTAGGCTCCGTTAAAATAGTTTTCAAAGTCTTTTTCACTACAAAACGAGAGACAAATATTTTTAGTTTTAAATGGTGTATTTTACAGAGTAGGGTAACATTTTAGAAGTGGATTTTGTGCTCTGTTTTTTGTGTTTCTTGTTATTTCCGTTATTGACGAGTGTCGGCATCAAAACCGATGGATCTCGGGTAGGGGGTCGGGACTAGTGAGACTAGGAATGATGTAACAGGAGAGGAAGGGGACAAGGCTTTGCCCAGGTTCGGGCCCTCCTATGGAGGTAATACCCTACTTCCTGCTTAATTGTATTGATGATATGAGGAGTTATAGAGTTGATCTACCTCGAGATCGAATACCTAACCCTAGATGAGTTGTTCTGTCCTTACACCCTAAAACCCTCTGGCTTATATAGACGCCGAGGATACCTAGGGTTTACACATGGTCGGTTACATGCCGAAGAGATAAACATGCCTATTCGCTACATCAAATATGGAGTACAAGCCATGCTCCCCGAAGCTTCCATCTTGGAGATAGGGCCTTCAACTGATCCTGTGTTCGGTAAGTGGCCCATATAGTCCGGCCCATAGAAATAGGTCGGCTCCCCGAGGACACCTTAATTTTGGACTCCCTCAGTAGTCCCTGAAGTTTCCTCCAATGCCAAGGGTCTTTCGCTTCAACTCCTTCGCTCGATAGAGTCTTCGGCTTGCGAGGTGAGTTCTTTCCGTGGAATTCAGTTCAGCCTCCGATGACAAGTAGCTTTCCAAATAGTGGCGCGTCCGAACACTGTGAATAGGTCATCCCTAAAGGCCAAATGTCAAGGGATAAAATAATGTCCCCTGGTGACCTTTCTGGCAAAAGTTCACAACCTACCCTGACCGCTTAGGCCAACAGCAAAAACTCGATTCGCGGTTCGAGGCTGTTTTGATCAACACAATCTATCAATGTGTAGATCGTGCCCCGTCTTACACGGGATATGTTTAATCATGCACGTGCAATGGCACGCATGTTTCGGGAAGCAGAGGAACTCACGATGCAGTGAAGGGGGTCCAACTGATAAGTCCCATAAAAGGGGGAAAGGGCCCAAAGCCTATTCACGCTCCCCATTCACCTTCTTTGCTTTCCATTCCTCCAAACCTCCGAAGCACAGATCTAGGTTTTACGCCCCCTCCATAGAGCTCACAAATGGCGGGCTCCGGCTCCAATGGCCAGTGGGAGGTTTCCACAATCACCGACCAGGATATCCTGGACCTTAAGAAGGTCGGCTATCTCTCCGCCGACATCCCTCATCGCGCGCCGAAGGAGGGCCAAGTGATCCCTACTCCCAGGCAGGGCTAAAGGGTGGTCTTCCTCCCCCACTTCATCCGAGGGCTGAGCTTCCCGCTCCACCCCTTCGTCCGGGGGATGATATTTTTCTACGGCCTCGATTTCCATGACCTCCCGCCGAACTCTTTTATGCCCATATTGGTGTTGCGAGGCTTTTCTGCGGATCGAGCCGCACTTCGGGATTTGGCTAAAAATATTCAACGTCAAGCCAAAGTGTGTTGGAGGCAAACACACGGACTGCGATGGGGCCGTCATCGACAAGCTCACCCACGTTGCATGGCCATCAGGTACCTTCATCGACACCATTAAGGTGTGGCAAAGGAAGTGGTTCTACATCACCGAGCCATGGGAAGAAGGCTAGACTCCCCTTGCCAAATTCCGATCCGGTCCCCCCACCAGATTAGCTTCATGGCTCAAGAAGGGCCTTAGCTAGGGACCGAGTAAGGAGGTGAGCAACCTGCAGAAGCGCATCGGCTCCATGATCGAGAAGGACGTCAAGCTGACCAATGTGGTCCAGGTCATGCTCCGAAGAAGCATCCTCCCCTGCCAACACCGGGATACTCCCTTGTGGGCTCGCCAGCTTGACGATGCACCCACAGTCCGGAACCTCTTCCGCAGTATGCGAGAGAAGCTGTGGAAGGCGCTCTTCAAGTCACGAAAGAGCTGGCCATCCGAGGAGGAAGACAAGGTTCTGCACGCTGCCAAGCCTGCCTCCGACGTACGGTATAATTTTGCTTGGTCGGCTTTATTTTTTAGATAGAGAGGATCCATAACACCTTTTTTGATAATCCCTTTGCCGACATGGCTAAAGAAAGCCTTTAACATTAGTAGTCTGGCGCCTTAGCCCGAACACGGTAGGTCCGCGCTATTGTGGAAATGCTCATGGTGAAGCCTTACGAGGCCCCCATGAAGAAAGAGTAGAAGAAGAAACTAGGTCGGGGCGGCCTTCGCATTAGGGACCAGTCAAATACTGTGTTCGGGGAAACTCACGCCTCCTCGAATCAAGAGGAGCATGAGGAGGAAGAAGAATAGGAGGAGCAGGAGGAAGAGGAGGAGAATGAAGTTGTGGGGGAAGGTGATTCCCCCTTGCAAGAAAGAGGGCGGCACCATCGGGCGCCTTGGAGGAGGTACCCCCTCCTCCCACAGAAGAAAACACGTTGGACACAGGTGACCTTGTTCGATGACAGCTCGAACTCAAACACTAAGTCTGATGACTTCGCATCGGTTCCACAAAGGTACCTCAGGGTCAAGCCCCCATCTCGAAGGTTAGGATCCGAATATCCCCCTTTTCGTTATTAACAGGTTTAAAAAATTATTAACATTCGGGTACTTATTAAATTCGCAGCCCCCCGCATGTTCTTCCCACCGATCAAGCATCGGACGGGGAGATGGAGAGCGGGAATGCGTCGCATTCCACCACTCCAGGCGCCACGAAGGAGACCGTGGAGGTGTCATCCGAGCACGCTCCGGAGCCAGGCACTGGTGGCGAGGGAGACGTCATCATGGCCGAGGCTAACATCTCGGTCACCGAAGACCGGGGGAAGTCCCCCAGCCGGATACTAAGGAGGCCAGATGAGCGGCCGCTCAGTCCCCTCTACGGGCATCTCGGGAGCGCACAATGCCTCCGAAGACAAAAGTTCAAACCCCGGTGCCACCGACCAATGGGTGGCCAGTCATGGAGGAGGCTTTATCAAGCGCCTCCATCGCCGAAGAGCACCGCACCCTTATGCGTGTGTATTGCAAAGCATTCAGTCTATCGACAATGGACTGAAGGAGGCCTCCAAAGGTCTCCTAACGGGCTTTCAAGTAAGTCACACGACATTCTCATCTGCAAACATGCTTATTTATTTTTATGATTATATACATGGCATCCCCCGAGCCCTAGGTAAGGTTGAAAAAGACTTACCGAGGGGTCAATCATGGATCTGTTTCTGAACTGCATACAAAAAGTGTGTTCAGAACGTTCGAATAACCCCTATGAGGACCGGACATGTAATAGGACTGACGATAGTTTGGAAGGGTTGATCCCATGTATCCTGACAAGGATTTCTTCTTTACAGGCTTCGTCATCGGCGGGGGCCGTAAATGGTGCCGAACTGGATGAGCTAAATTGAAAGCTAAAATGCTTCGAGGATGAAGTTGACGCCCTCAAAAAAAGATTCGACGAGGCACAAGGTAAGTCTACACAGCATCCGAACACCTATTCTGAGAATACTGTCGATGTAGGTATTCATAGTGTTAATGATGACACAGCCTCGGCGAAAGAAGTGGAGAGGCTCAAGGCTGAGCTTCAACAAGCGAAGGATGATATAGCCGTCAAAAGGGTGGCGTCCAAAGAAGCGGCTACCACCCTCTCCGCCTTACGAGCCACCAGCGACAAGCATGAGGCTCATGTGGGGGAGATCTAGCAGGACATCAAGGATGCTAGCCACAAGTGTGAGATCCTGGAGCAGAAGGGCAAGGAGTGCGTGACCGAACTATGCACCCCGAGGGCCGATCTCCAGAAGGGGCGGGTGGACAGGCGGTTCTTCGATGAGCAGGTCCGCCAGGCGAAGGATATAACGGATGGTAAGCCATACTTACTAAAGTGTGTCTTCGGGGATAGCAAGTTCAAATTGCTTACCCAGGTGTGGCGTTCCTCAGGCGTCTCCTCCGATCTCCAAAAGGGCGTAGTAGATGCTAATCATCTATTCACATTGAGGGAAGAAGGAGACGAAGCTCGTTTGTTCTGGGCGCAGTTCGGAGCCCCCAAGCACTCTCCTCTTCTTGTGGAGCAACTGAAGCAACTGATGGAGCTGCACCAGATGGACTAGCCGGCCATGAAGGACCTCTGCATCCGCCTATGGCCCAACGAGCCGCTGCCAGGTAGCTACTTTGGCCTGGTGCGGAAGTTAATTGCCGCTTTGCCCCGCCTCAACATTGTGAAGCACTCATCCTGCATCGAGGGAGTCCGGATGGCCCTTGCTAAGGCCAAGGTGCACTGGTCAGGGCTGGACCCAATGAAGATAGCCACTGCCCCGCCTCCTGCCGGGAAGGAACACAAACACCCCAAACTGTACTTCACAGGAGTAATGGAAGGTGCTTGGGCAATAGCGTCATAGTGTTCGGGCGATAATGTGTTTGAATAAGTTGTAATGCGTCCGAAGACATTTCAAAGGTTTAATGTTATGTTGCAATTTATTATGCATTTAATGTTTCTGCATTCCTTTATAACTCCTGTGTGGCTGTTTGAAACTGAAAGATGCGAGTTGTTGGCTTCAGCCCCCATGTAGATACTACATGGGGTGTCGCTGCCAATGCACTATGTCCCTTAGCCGAGTGATCGGAACCCGAAGGCGGTAGAGTGCGGCGGACTAGGTGATCACACTATATTGCTTTATTTCTTTCACATAGTCGTAGGGGCGCGAAAAGGACTGCATGAGGCGAAAGACTAGCCCCCGAAGTGTTGTGATGTTTGGATGAACCGTAGCTAAGGCCAGCATCACATGGTTTGCATGGAGAGCAAACCCCTCGCATAATGAAGAATATCTTCTGACGAGGTTTTAAGTATAACACTTTAATCTCGGATTCATAGACCGGCTCTCGCACACTATGACTGTCAGTTTTCGGCTATCTCCCCTAAGGTGCTTGACCAGACTATCCGGAAACACAATCGTAGGGGTTCTCCCTTTGCCCTTTTAGCCGAACGAGTAGAACGTAAAGGGGCAAGCAGAGGAGCTGGACAACCCAACTATTGACCCAAGACATAGTTCAGAACCAATGCATATAAACTGAACTCCAAGACGCCGAACACATAATAAGCTATACATAAGGCGATTAGTTTGTAAGTTTGAGCCCCGGGTGCATTATCCAGTTACGTCGTAATGTACCGAACTATTTCGCGAGAAGAGGGAGAAAAGGAAATTATGTGCCGAAAAGGACAACAAGACAAACATGTAAAATGATGCTATATTTTTCCTTAGAAAAACTTATTACTCGGAGTGCCAAAACAACAGCTTACAGGTATGTGAAAAAGGAAATTACAGGAGTGGTTGTACTAGGGGTCTTCGATTGGTGGCCTTACGTCCTCGATGTGCCCTGTTGCTAGTTTACTCCTGCTCTTTGGTGCACCTTGATGGGTGGTACTGGTCGGCGAACAGATCTTGCAAACAAGGTCTTGAGAAGTCGCCGAATTGTGGATGAGCTTTACGCCATTGGTGGGCCTTTGAATGGTCCCTTCATTGTGTCCGAAGACACATTACTGGTAGTGGTTCAGTCCAGCCGGACAACCATCTTTGTTTCCCCACCGATGCCCATGGGATTTTAAGTGCAAAGTTGTGGCTCCTAGGCACGTACTTTGCTGGTCCTAGGGGCATGCGATGGGGGGTGAGTCCCTATTTCATGGGAGAGGAGGTCTCCGAGAGTTCGGACTGAAGCTGAGCTCGCTTCCCAGTTTTAAGTGCCTTTACGACAGATGCCGGAGCTTGCCAGACTAGGGCCAGCACGTGTTCCTTGGTTCATAGAGAGCGCTTCATGTTGCCGTTAACAATAATGACCCCCTTGGGGCCGGGCATCTTGAGCTTGAGGTATGCATAATGAGGGACATCATTGAATCGAGCGAACGTTGTCCTTCCTAGCAGGGCATGATAGCCACCGCGGAAGGGCACAATGTCGAGATCAAGTCTTCGCTGTGAAAGTTATCGGGCGAACCGAGCACAACTTCCAAGGTTACGGAGCCCGTGCATCAGGCCTCGACACCTGGGATCACTCCTTTAAAGGTAGTGTTATTTGGTTTGATCCTTGACGGATCTATGCCCATCTTTTTCACCATGTCTGAGTAAATCAGGTTAAGGGTACTTCCTCCGGCTATTAGGACCATTATGAGGTGATACCCATCTATAATGGGTTCGAGGACGAGTGCGGCCGAATCCCCGTGATGGATACTAGCTGGGTGATCACGCCGAGCAAAAGTGATCGGATATGCCGACCATGGGTTATACTTCAGGGCTACAGGCTCTACAGCGTAAACCTCTCGAAGGGCATGCTTCCTCTCCTTCTTAGGTATATTGGTGGCGTATATCATGTTTACCGTTTTGACTTCCGAAGGAAATTTCTTTTGGCCGCCACAAATCGGGCCCCGAGGCTCATCCTCATCCTCGCTGCAGAGGCTCTTGCCTTGATCCTCGGGTGGGAGCTTGCCGACCTGTTTAAACACCCAACAATTGCGATGCATGTGATTGGCAGGTTTCTCTTGAGTCCCGTGGATTTGGCAAGGCCTTTCCATGATCTTTTCTAGTGGGGTGGGCCCGTCACGAGTGCCTTTAGGAGGCTTCTTCCGCTGCCCAGGACGGGAGTTGCGGAAGCCGGCATGAAAGACCATATCATCGGCATCACTGTTATTGTGTCGACGCTTCTTCTTGTTGCGCTTGGGTTTCCCGTTGCCCTCCCGAACTTCGGAGGTTCTAAAATCTTCGGAGTTGTGGTTGTGTCTTGCTAGCCAATTGTCTTCATCCGCGGAAAAGTGGGTCATCATGGATGTAACGGCGGACATGGTCCGAGGTTTATCCTGGCCGAGATGGCGAAGCAGCCATTCATCCCGAATATTATGCCAAAAAGAGGTTATTGCCTCACCATCCGGGCAGTCGACAATCTGGTTCTTCTTGGTTAAGAACAGACTCCAGAATTATCACGCAGACTCTCCCGGATTTTGTACGATGTTGCTTAAGTCGGAGGAGTACGGCGGCCGAACATAGGTTCCTTGGAAGTTAGAGTGGAATGCATCCTCCAGGTCTTCCCAGCATCCAATGGAGTTTTCGGGGAGGCTGTTTAGCCAAAACCGAGCTGACCCGTTGAGTTTGAGGGGGAGATATTTGATGGGGTGGAGATCATCTCCTCGAGACATGTGTACGTGGAGGACGAAATCCTCAATCCATATGGTTGGGTCAGTTGTCCCATCGTACTATTCGATATTCACGGGTTTAAACCCCTCTGGGAACTGATGCCGCATTACCTCATCTGTGAAGCACAGAGGGTGAGCGGCGCCTCGAACCCAAGCTATATTGCGCTTGTAGTCAGCGTATGTTCTAGCCCGGGTGTTTTCCCGGTGTCTGTTATTACTTCGGCCAAGCCATGGTCTGTACCCATCTCGTCTATCGGGTGTGTAGCCTCTCAATCCATAGATTGATCTTCTGCGACCTGCTCTGTAGTCTATGTCGTCTCGCAGGTAGAACCTATCATTGGGCTCTAGTGGCTCCTTTCCCCATCTTTGGGGCATAGCCAATTTGTAACCAGTATCGTCAGTCGTCTTGTCACGCCCGCGGGGAGGGCGGTCTGGCTTGTCGTATGGGATATGTTTGGGAGACGGGGTATTAGTGAGCTCATCGTCAAATTGTGGCAGCGGCATTCTGCGTGAATAACTCTTGGGTTGGTCCAACAGACCAGTATTGTATCCCTCCTCAGCTGAGAGGAATCTAGTCCATCGATCGTTGAGGTTGTCTTGTTCGTCTTTGAATTGTCGTTCTTTCGCTTTCTTGCTGCGGGCCATTGCTATGAGCTGTTGTCCGAACAATTCCTGATCTTCATAGTTATTGGGAATGTCCAGGTCATCGTCTTCCGGGATGTCCTCCTCCTCGATGGGAGGTAGGTAATTGTCATCCTCGGAGTCATTGAAGTCGTCGGGTTGCTCTGGTCCTCGGACACTTCCTGACCCTTCCCTTTTTGCCTTTGGACCGCTTATGTGGTTTCCAACGCCATGACGGTGCGTCGCTTGACTTGTCGCCATCATTATTAGGTGTGTTGTCGCCATTAGTGGCAGGAGTGTCCACCATGTAGACGTCATATGTAGAAGTGGCGGCCCATCACCCGATGTTAACAGGGGTGGGAACACAGTCCTCTTCATCCATGTATTCTGCCTCGTCGGAGGCATAGTCCAACGTGTCGGTTAAGTCTTCGACTGTGGCTATGAAGTGGGTGGTGGGTGGGTCAAAAAATTCGTCCCCACCCACTCTGTAACAGATCCGGGCAAAAATTGGGTTTGAATCGTCAGAAATTTTGATCGACGAGATACAATCTAGGGCTTCGTCGAACGCCGAGCGCTCAATTGGATCACACTGTTCGAAACTTTCTAAATTGACCTCTGATGTGCCCGAACGAGAGAGATGTTCGGCAAGAACGAGTGTCCGGCCTTCCGACACTATGGCCGCATCCGGACTAGGAATCGATACACCATCGTGGTTCACCCCATTGGCATGAACGGAGAAGGAACTGAGGTTAAAGCCTTAGAGCCTTCGGGCGTGGCAAGTGAAGCCGCAAGCCCGGTTAGCGACAAGTCGCCCTGAGAATCCACGGAGAACTCTAGGTTCCCAAATCTAATCTTTCGATCGGGGGTGAAGCGCTCAACACGGCCTAGATGGCCAGTCGGGTCGGCGTGCAGCACAACGCTGCCGAACGCGAAGATCTGTCTGGGGACGAAAGTGTCCATGTTGCGGACATCTTTCTTGATGACAAGGCGAGACATCAATTCCTTGGGTGCTCACAGTGGAACCCTCAATGAAAGCACCAATGTCGGTGTCAAAACCGGCGGATCTCGGGTAGGGGATCCCAAACTATGAGACTAGGAAAGATGCTAACAGGAGATGAAGGGGACAAGGCTTTACCCAAGTTTGGGCCCTCCTATGGAGGTAATACCCTATGTCCTGCTTGATTGTATTGATGATATGAGGGGTTACAGAGTTGATCTACCTCGAGATCGAATAGCTAACCCTAGATGAGTTGTTCTATCCTTACACCCTAAAACCCTCTAGCTTCTATAGACGCCAAGGATACCTAGGGTTTACACATGGTCAGTTACACGTCGTAGAGATAAACATGCCTATTAGCTACATCAAATGTGGAGTACAAGCCATCCTCCCTGTCATGCCCAAGATGCGATCCTATCCTTATTTTGGCACGAGGGCCTCGACAGGGATAGAAGCGCATCTCATCGTTTTGCAAGAATGGATATCATTACAAGTACATGTACAGAAGAAATGAGTATATGGAATTGGCTTACACTCGGCACAAGCTACATCAAGATCACATCAATACAACAACATATTCAATCATCATACAAAAGAGCAGGGTCCGACTACGGACGAAACCAAACGATAAAATGACATATATCCTTGCTATCCCAGGCTGACGCCTAGAACCCATCCTAGATTGATGAAGAAGAAACTCCAAATCAAGCAAGCATCGCTCTCACGTCAAAGCATCGCATTACCTGTACCTGCAACTGTTGTTGTAGTAATCTGTGAGCCACAAGAACTCAACAATCTCATTTTCAAGGGTATCAAGACTAGCAAAGCTTAATGGGTGAGGTATGGTTAAGTGGTGAGGCTGCAGTAAGCAACTAAGCATTTATTTGAGTGTCTAACTTACGAATACAGAAATTAAAGTATGGTGGTCTATACATAATGGATGTGAACTAGT
The DNA here is from genome assembly GCA_022496015.1 of Hordeum marinum. Lineage (NCBI taxonomy): Eukaryota > Viridiplantae > Streptophyta > Magnoliopsida > Poales > Poaceae > Hordeum > Hordeum marinum. The sequence goes on from CM039675.1 coordinate 233,828,332, forward strand.
AATGATCACTAACTAATCCTGAACACCTACTTCTGTCAACCATAACCCCACCATGTTCTCTCTCAGATAAGGACTCACGAGAGGAGACAATCATAGTTACACACACAGTTGGTGTATTTTTTTAGAGTTTACTTCAAGTTTACTATGACCGGGTGCTAAACAAAGATTCCAAGTTTGCCACATAACCGCGGACACGGGTTTCTGAAAGATGTAACCCTGCAGGGGTGTTCCAACTAATCCAGCACAAATTAACCACATGTCACATTGGAATTCCTCAACCGTGGAATCACCCGTAGTATTTGCGGAATCCCGACGGAAAATCTCAACTTCGAGATAGCCCGAAGTGTCATCGTAATCCCATGCGCAAGACGTTCGATAAAGGTAAAACAAATCCAGCAAGGCCGCCCGACGTGCCGACAATCTCGACAATCTCGTTCTCAGGGCACAACCGGATGAGCAGAGCGTATAGTGGCATGATAAAAATCTCCCGAGTTGCCCCGGGTTGGCCCCGCACACGACTCTGTTTTGGACCAGCACCAGCAGCACTTGCCCCCTGTATTATGTTAAATTACTCCTCGGGTTCATGACGCCTTATGCTTTAGTAACGGTATTCGGTATTATTATGTTGGGCAAATGTCGTACCAATGTTGGTCCTTGCCAGACAAGTTTTATCGTAAAACGAAAATCAAGGGGGTCCCCATAACAACCCCGAGCATGTTAGGAGCGCTCAATTATGGAACATAACACCGGTTCACAAGTAGCTACGGCGGCAAGAGTGAAATAAAACACCGAGCAAAAGGCCAAGCCTTCCACCCTTTACCAAATATATACGTGTATTAAATTAAATAGCAATAATATTGTGATATGACAAAATATCCATGTTGTCATATTGAAGCAATTGCACCTGCAGCTAGAAACGCTATAAGAAGGGTTGAGCAAGCGGTTACATAGCCAAACACATGTTTGCTGGGATGTGGAGGGGTTAGAGGTTTATCATGTCAATGTTGGTAGGCTTGACAAACAAGTGGTAGGTAGCGAGACATAACGATGAAAGCGAGACAACTAGCATCGCAATGATAGTAGTGGTATCCAGGGAAATGTGTCATCTTAACTGAGATCCCGCTTGGAAGAAGAATGAATCCATGAAGAAGACGAGCTAACGTAGTCGAACGAATCCACACTCTGAACGCTTTCGGTACTCTATCAGGAAGGAACAATCTAGAAACAATAATCAACACACGGTATACCACAACATATGCATGACATGATGCGCAAACAATTATAATGCATGTCCAGTTTAATTATGCAAAGCATGGCAAGCACAACAATCAACTTTTACATATACACATTCGAATTATTTAGTTCACTCTCGTTAGGTAAACGACAATATTAAATATTGTTTAACATGACAAATGGTGAAGTATAAACAAACTATATACTAGGCAAGTTTAAATGAGGCCGGAAACAACATATAACATTTCCAAAATTACCCCACATGCAAAATTATAAACTGGTTCAGATCTGGATAAAACATATTTTATAGTTATTAAGCATGAAAATAAAGTGGACCATGTGACTCTACATGTTTTTCTAGTCAAGTTACATATGTAAAACATATGCATCGGAATTACGGATATTTAGTTATGAAATAAATCATTTAGCATGACATTTATGCAAATTAAAATAAAACAGCAAGTGTAAACATTTTATCATGCATGAAAGTTTTTTATTGTGAATCTATGCAAAATTCTGAACATTTTACATGTATAAAGTTTTTACATACGATACACATACACGGTTGAATTTATATAAATTTTACAAATGTCATTTGAATCTACCAAAAAAAAGAGAAAAAATGGGATAACTAAGATTTGAACCCCTGATCCCTCGATGTGTACATGGGCAGTTAACCAGCTGGACTAGGAGCCCTTACATTTAGGATTGGGATCACAGTTATTCTGAATAGTAGACGTTTTGGGAAAAATAGTCAAGATAACAGAGAGCAAAAGAAACAGAATTGGGTTCCCTGGGCTGGCTAGGTACTCCGGTAGAATTGCAACGGCAACACTAAAGAACTACATGCGCCAGAATGGATCTAGGAAAAGATAACGAATTTTCAGATCGGGTTGAACTTGCTTACATCGGGAAACAACAAGGCCGACGGCCATGAAGATGCTGGGAACGGGCAAGGGATGTCGGGGTCAGAGACTCGGCCGTTGGAACGGCCAGCAATGGTGTCTCCTCACCATAGAAAGGGCGGCGCTGGGAGTCGAGATGGTGCAGGCCATGGCAACCGCTTCCTCTTGTCCATGGCGCACACACAGCGAGAGAGAGAGGTCAGAGGAGATGAGATGGAGAAGAGCAGGAGGAAGGAGAACCAGGGAAGGAAAAGGAGGCGAGCAAGGGACCTGCTGGTCCGACGGCCGGAGAGCGACGGGGTTGAAGCTCCTGGGGGCGTTCATGGAGACGCCGGTCTTCTGCTGAATGTACAGGTTCCATGGCGAGGCAGAGGCTGATGGCGCGGGGGGGGGGGGGGGGGGGGGGGGGGGGGGTTGTCGGGCCTTGGCAACACACAACGACGGCGGCGCCAGTCCTTGCGATCGTTGTAGCGCTGGAGGTCTTGGTGCTCGTCGAGGCAAGGTCGTGGCTGACGGGCATCGGGCACCATGACTTCACGGGTTCATCCCTGAAGAACAAGGCAAGAAATGAGAGGGAGGGGAGAGGGATGACAGGAGGAGGAGAATAGCGGCAGGAAGGAGAGGGACTTGCACGGGGCGGTGCTGGTCTGGTGGTGCTCATCACCGGCGGCGGTAGGAGAAGTAGGAGGGGAAAATGGAGTGAGGGGAGGCTAGGGCTAGGCATGGGGGCTATATAGGGCGAACAAGGGCTTCCCGGCCGTCAAATCGACCAAGCTGTCGAAGTGGCGGTGGTGGATGGAGCGCCGTACAGGAGGTTGAAAATGAACAACGGCTGATTGTCCTTGGTGGGCTCAGTGGGCTGATTTGAACAGGTAAGTAAGGTGGGCTGGCTAGACACTCTCTCTCCCTCCTGAAACCTTTGCAAATTTAAACCAGCAACCCAAGATGGAGAAAAAAATTACGCAGGGAGTTTTACAAATAATTTGAGATATATTCAAACTGTTTTAGAAAGCCGGTAAAATGAACTATTTTATAAAATTGGTTGGACATATTTTGGAGGACAAAATAAAAATGGGTTTCACAAGTTTTCAAATATGTTTAAATATGAGAACCATACGCCAACAATTTATACAAGTCTGAAAATGATTTCCCAATTCTATACAACAAATAAGATGATTTAAGGAAATTTTTGAAGAAGCCTTAGACAAGTAAAAAACCAAACATTTGCATGCCATGGAATAAATAAGAAGATGGAAGGTAGGCTTTGGTTTTCTTGAAACATGGATTAAACCAAGTTGGAGCTTGATGTGGAAAGGATTTAAATTGCAAGTGTTTTTTTGGTTAATTCCAAATTAATGGAATATTTTATAATATCTCCCTAATAATTGGGAGGATATGTTTTAAAGTGAAATCATCATATGAATTCCCTCCATTTAAATAGATCAAAAGATCTATGCAACTTATTTATTTGAGTTGCAAAAAATTAATGACATGATGACATGATGAAATGATGCAATGCCAAACCAAATGGAACACGCGAAGAAACTCGAAATAAGAGGGGAATATTCTGGAGAGTTGGTCTCGGGCTGTTACAACTCTCCCACACTACAAGAGGATCTCGTCCCGAGATCTAGAATGAGAAGGGGAAGAGAAAGAGCAAGAGGTAAAACTTAGTTGCTCCTTTGACACACGAGTGAAACCAATGAAACATGAAGGTTGCACCGAGGTGAAGAATGACATGAGGAACAAGCAAGAATTCAAAATAAATTTGGGCAGCACTTCGGTAGGAAAAAAGGCAAAACTTGATAAGATGGAGACAACTTGACAAGGGGACACCACACTCCGATAAAATGGACACGCAAGGAAAGAAGATCTTGATAACACGGGATGCTGATTCGAAGAGAGCAACATCACAATTCCTCCGGACAAAAGAATACAAGCTAGATAATTAGAGAGAAGAGAAAGGAGAAGAACTGACAGCTTTTACCACAATTGAATTTGAGAAGCGTAGGTTGAACGGAGTTGTTGAAAAACCAACAATGAAAAGAATAAGCTTGTTGTGGGCTTATAGACAACATCTCAAAATAAAGAGGTGATAACTAGTCACAAACAACACAAGGATTGTTTTGGAGTAAAAGAGATAAAAAAACTTCTTTCACCAAGAAGAGGAGGAGGAAACTTGGATCATTTATAACACCGTGATAGCAACATCCTTAGGAAATGCTTTAGGTGAAATCCAACCCAAATAACTCCGAGAAAGACATGATGGGTTTACTTATCTCATTATTGACTAATTTCCTTCAAGGTTCCTCATAATCAAGAATTTAATAACACCGTCTCAAAAGACAATGGAGAAGGAATTGAACATAGAAATGCAAGATAATAACACTTGAGCACCTCCAACAAGAATCTCGAAGAACAATTCGATAAGAATTACATCCTTAACAAACCACCATGAAGAAGCATCGGGATGAACTCCAGAATGAAAGGATAATAGAAAAGAATTGAAGGTTGCAAAAGAACAGGATTGAGGCGTTGCTATGATTTAGTTGAAGCTTCGCGAAGAGATATTTGAGAGTAACTTGGAACTTTGGAAAGAAAAGATGAGAACACTTGAAATTGAGAACTTGATATCATGAACAACTTTGGAAGAACAATTGAAATCACTTTGATGTAACAAGAATAAGAATTATGTTATGCTTATCCTTCATCAAGTTCAATTGATGAAAAACAACGGATTTCGCACACCACTTATTCTTCTTGCAAAGAATTGAAGCGAGAGAGAGATAGATCACAAACTTCAAGAAGTCTTGAACGAGGACACCGGTAAGAATTGCAAATGAATGAAGATACCACGAATGAACGGAGATACATGACAAGAGAATGAAGGGATCACGATCCACCAAGGCAAATCTTGAACGAAGCACCGGAATAATTGAGATATGAACGAAGGGACAACAATTGAGAAGACTTCGAGAACGAAAGCTGAAAGCTGAGAGCCAAGAAATCTTCTGAAATGATGACCTTTGGAGGATCAAGAAATGGAAACAATTATGAAATGCATCGAATAGATATGGGAGAAATTACTCATGATCGAAACAATTTGAGAGAATGGCAGGCAGCTTGAACCCTGAATCTTCAAGAGAATGCAAGATTTAAGAGAAAATCTCCTTTGGTCTTCCAAGATGAGATTGATGACGAGGAACACCACCATGAATTACTAAGACACTCCGAAATAATGAAGAAAGAAAGGTTGAGCCAACAATGAAAAATATTTAGAAGCGATCTTCGAGAAGGAATATGACTGATGAAATCATCCTTACATCATATTGGAAAAGAACTTGAGATCTTCGGAAAGATTAGAAGAGCCAGAAAGATCTTGGGGAAAAACCTGTGGGTTATGGGCCCACTGAAAAGAAACCACCGTTGAAACAATTGCTTAGAAAGAGAGATTGCACCGGAAAAATTAAGAACTTGATGAGGTGAGAACCTCAAAATAATTGAAGAGGATATGAATGGAAATGAAAGTCTTCTGAGATATCTTCAGCACTCCGGATAGAATAGAGAGATACGACAACTAAGAGAGGCTTGGATAAGAACTTCCAACACGACAAAGCATTAGAGAATGAAAAAGATATGACGAGCACCATAGCTTGAATTGAATGTGCCGGGAAGAATAACAACAAGAACAAGAAATTTGAGGATAGATCTTGAAAATGAAACTCTTGAGAATGTCCACTAGAATTCACCGGATACAATACAGAAGAAATGATAGCGTAAGCATCAATGAAGAGAAAGGCACTTGGACGAGATTTAATCATTGAAGAAAAAGGGCGGGAGGGTGGGGGAAACAAAGACAACTTAGGACGGATGAAAAGAACTCCGGAAAGAAACATGAGGATTGATCTTGCAAATATTGAAGATGATTGAATATCTCGAAGAGGAGCGCACCGGATAAAAGAATTGATATGACAACTTGATTGAGCAAAAGAATTAGCATTCCCACAGAAATATGAGAACACCGCTTCGGAAAGATATGAGATCACTAGTTGAGATCGAAGCAACTCAAATTACCATACTCCAACAAAACAAAGGATGAGGCTTACGAAACAAGCCAGAACAAATTCATGATAGATATTCCGCTCGATATTTTCGTGGTAAGGTTCGCACAAGCTCGATCGTACATTGGATTGTCATATTGAAATGACGCTCAAATATGCTCCCTAGGCGTAGCGAACTAGAAGGCTTGACGAAGCATATCTGATGACATATATCGTGACTGTTCTCTGTAAGAAAGGACGTGAACAAACAAGTCCACTAGATGTCGAACCCCCAACCTCACATCATGATTTGTGTGACAGCCCGGGACCGACGCTCCAGAAGATTACATTTTATTTCCGTTCTCGTCTGTGTTTCGTTTGGTTGTCGCTTCATCATTGCATCATTCGCATCATCTGTATAGCATCGTCACCCGTTTTCGAAAACTTGCATCCGTTCGTAGTCGCCGGTTCTCTTCATTCTTGTTGTTGTCGGTTTCGAGACCAACCACACACGCACGCGTCCGCGACATCATTTGAATAAAACCGTTTTTAAAGCACGCGAAAAATATTCTTGGATTGGCTTGAAACTTGGTGTGCGGTCTTATTATATTGTAGGTAGATTGCCTATCGAATTTCGTCGCGTTCCGAGTTCGTTTGATACCCCGTTGGACAGTCTTAGCAGTGCAGTCATCGGTAATCGTTGGACGTTTGTCGGTGTTTTAAAAACCTTCTTGTCACGGACCGCAAACTTCCCTCTCTTCCCCTCCTAGCCCCTCTGCATAGCCACCGTAGCCCTCGCTCCGCTTCCGGACCGTCGAACCGACATCCGGCGGTCCGAAAACGGATAGCACCGCTAACCCTAGCCCCGGAACCTATAAATAGCCCCTTCCCTTCCTAATTGGGCAGCCAACCCTAGCTCCACCTCGAATCCCGTGCCAGCCAGCTCCTCTCCCTCCTCCAGCCGCCAGGCCCGGCGAAGCTCATCTGGGTCTGCCCGGGCCCGAGTCAGCCCGAGCTTCCCGAGCTCCTCCCGAGCTCCTCCCTCCAGCCGGCCTCGCCGCCGCAGCGGCCGCAGCTCACCGAAGCTCGTTGGAAACAGCAGCCCCTCGCCGGACCTCCTCCCTCTCCCCTCTTCCTCCCTTCTCCTTCCTCCTCCCGCTCACCTCTCCCTCTCCCTTCCCGCAGGTCGCCACCGCGCCCCCAAGCCACCGCCGCCTCCCTCCGGCCAGATCCGGCCCGCCACCGCCGGATCCGCCATCCCTGCCACCGGAGCTGCCATCCCCGCCGCCGGAGCCCTGCCTCCCGTCGCCTGCGCCGTCATGGCCATGTCCCTGTGGGAGCGGGACGAGCACGCGAGCGCCCCAGCTCGCCCGTTGACCAGCGCAGCACCGTGCGGGCCAGCCGGCCTCCCCAGCGGCCCAGCCGCCTCCTGCCCCAGCCGGCCCAAGATGGCCCATGGGTGAGCCAGCCCAGCCCCCCATACGATTTCTTTTATTTATTTTTGTGTTAGGCCCATTGTAGATTAGTCCCTGTTTTATTTTGCTAATAACTTTTAATCGAGACCTCGCTTGTAAAAACTTTTAACATGAAAAATGGTTAGATTAATGTGTAGATTATTGATATGTCATTTTCACCCATGCCTAAAGTATTTAACATGCCATTTTCTGGTGTTTGGCATTTTTGACATGATTATTGCATTATCATAATTATTTAACCGTGCATCGAAATTAAAAAATCAAATATTAAAAAAAGTTCATCTCATTGGCATCGCATTTTCATGCATGATAAAAATTGTCGGCATGATGTTTGCATTTAATTTGCATTAATGAATTGCTATAAGGTGATTAGGCCTATTACTCGCATATTTAATTGTGATTAATTTTCCACATGAACCTATGCATATTATATATGTTTTCGGGGTAGAAAAATCCATAGTATTTATCTATGCATTAGGTTTTGTCATTTGAGCATTCTTGGAGCATGTCATTTATGCCGTGATGCCCTTTTGTTAATTTTATGGGATTTAATCCATGCATGATATGAAATAATTTTGAACATGATAAATGCTCTTTGATATGTGTCCTAGCCCTTGGACATTTTGCTTGTCATAGAAATGCATGTTTAGGTTTTGTTTTCTTATTGTCAACTTGCTCTTAAATTCTGCTATTTTGAGGGTCCAAAATATTTCTAAGTCTGGAATCTGTTATATTTTGTTGCTGTCTTGCCAGGTGATTTGCTAGTGATTTGAAACTCTTTTGTGGTAGGTCTAATGGAGTTATTTGTTGTTGATAATGTTCTTTAGTATGCTGTTAAGTTTCATGCCATAATATGATTTTTAGCATATAGTTTTACTGCTGTCAATATGCCTTCGTGATAAAAACTGCACTGTCAAAACTGGTATTTTCAGTAAGTCTGAAACTGTTTTCAATTAGCCATCTTGTGAGCTTCCTACCATGTGATCCATGCATGTTTTGTATATGATATGTGAAGATGAAATGAAGTGTGTATTATATGCTACTGCCCCATGCTTAGTTTGTGCATTTTATAATAGTGTAACTTGTTGTTTTCATGTGTGCAAAATGCCATCTTGCTGTTTTTTGGCAGATTTCAATTAAAACTTGTGTTGGTTGTATGTGTTGAACCGTAGCTCCGTTTTGAACATGTTGCATATGTAACTTGTGTAGAATCTCATGTAGTTTCATAATAACTTGTTGCATTCATGATTTGAAATGTTTGTGATGGTATTTCCCATGCATTTGCATTCATGACATGTGCATCTTGTGTTGCTCATATCTTTTAGACCGTAGCTCCGTTCGAGATGTTCTATATATGTAAATCGACTAGAATGACGTGTAGAATAACATGGTGACATTTATTTTGCTGTTTAACAAATATAAAATGTGTTTAGTTCAGATCTGAACCAATTTCGAAATTGTCATATGGGGTCGTTTCGGAAATACTATAAGTTCTTTTCGGCCTCATTTAAAATGCCTAGATAGATAGTTTACTTATGCTTCGCCTCTTACCATGTTTAACAACATTTAATATTGTCGTGTACCTAATGGGAGTGAACTAAATAGTTCGAATGTGGAGTGTCGTCAATATGAAACTCGTTGCATATTGAGCTTCACTTAATGTGTAGTGTTCGATTTTGTGAATTGTCATGCATTGCATATTAAACCGGACATGCATCATAATTATTTGTGCATCTTGTTTTGCATATGTTGTGGTGTATCTTGTGTTGATTGTTTTTTTCGGATTGCTTCTTCTCGATAGAGTTCCGAAAGCGTTCGGAGTGTGAGGATTCGTTTGACTAAGTTGGCTCGTCTTCTTCATGGACTCGGTCTTCTTCCGAGCGGGATCTCAGGCAAGATAACTCATTTCCTTGGATACCATTACTATCATTGCCATGCTAGTTGTCTCGTCTTTATATCGCTATGTCGTGCTACCTACCACTTGTTTGATAAGCCTCCCAACATTTCCATGAAAAGCCTCTAACCCTCCACCGTCCCAGCAAACAGTTGTTTGGCTATGTTACCGCTTGCTCAGCCCTTCTTATAGTGTTTGTAGCTGCAGGTGCAATTGCTTCCATGTGTCAACATGGACATTCTTTTGTTCTATCACAATATTGCTGCTATTTAATTTAATGCACATATATACTTGGTAAAGGTGGAAGGCTTGGCCTTATGCTCGGTGTTTTGTTCCACTCTTGCCGCCCCTAGTTACTTGTGCACCGGTGTTATGTTCCATAAATGAGCGCTCCTAACATGCTCCGGGTTGTTATGGGGACCCCCTTGATTTTTGGGTTAGAATAAAGCTTGTCTGGCAAGGCCCAACATTGGTACTACATTTACCTAATAATTAATAAAATTGCATAGGGACCCGTCGACACCTGTGGATAATTATTCAACCCCCGGGCTAGTGCTCCTCATGAGTATTGGTCCAAACTAGAGCACTATGCGGGACCAACCCGGGGCAACTCGGGAGATTTCTATCAGGTCACTGTACGCGTAGCTCATCTGCCGTGCCCTGAGAACAAGATACGCGGCTCCTATCGGGATTGTCGGCACGTCGGGCGGCCTTGCTGGATTTGTTTTACCTTTCTCGAACGTCTTGAGTGAGGAACTCTGATTTTCTTCGGGCTATCTCGAGGTGTTGGATTTCCTTTGGAATTGCCTAGGAAGATCACGAGATCCGTGGTTGAGGTTATTCCCGCTGTGTGTGGTTAATTTATGATGGATGAGTTGGAGCACCCCTGCAGGGTTAAATCTTTTCGAGAAGCCGTGCCCGCGGTTATGTGGCAAACTTGGACACTTTGTTTAACACTCGGTCATAGCAAACTTGAAGTAAACTCTCATAAAATACACCAACTGTGTGCCTAACCATGACTTTATCTTTTCATGAGTCCTTATCCGAAAGAGAACACGGTGGGGTTATGTTTGACGTAAGTAGGTGTTCAGGATCAGTTAGTGATCATTTCTAGTTCACGTCCGTTATGCGTAGACCACCATACTTTAGCTTCTATACTCGTAAGTTAGCCACTCAAATAAATGCTTAGTCGCTGCTGCAGCCTCACCACTTAACCTTACCTCACCTATTAAGCTTTAATAGTCTTGATACCCTTGGAAATGAGATTGCTGAGTCCCTGTGGCTCACAGTTTACTACAACAACAGTTGCAGGTACAGGTAATGCGATGAATTGACGTGAGAGCGTTGCTTGATTTGACTTGGAGTCCTTCTTCTTCTTCTTCTTCAATCTTGGATGGGTTCCAGGCGGCAGCCTGGGATAGCAAGGATGGATGTCATTTTATCGTTTGATTTCGTCCGTAGTCGGACCCTGGTCTTATGTATGATGTTTGAGTATGTTATTATATTGACGTGACTCTCGTGTATCTTGTGCGAGTGTAAGCCAATTCCATATACTCATCTCTTCTGTACATGTAGGTGTTATGATATCCATTCTTGCAACACGACGAGATGCGCTTCTATCCCTGTCGAGGCCCTCGTGCCGAAATAAGGATACGACCGCATCTTGGGCGTGACAAGTTGGTATCAGAGCCTGTACCGACCTAGGAGCCTCATTGATTCATTGAACTTGGCCGAGTCGAGTCTAGAATAAAACTATTTTGAGTCTAGTTATATCGGAGAGTAGGATTCTTTTTACTCCTCTTCTCTGCTCTAGTGAGGTAATCGACTTAGGAATTTTGATTCTACTCCTCTTCTTGCTCAAATTTTTTTTAGGATCATGCGGGTATTTTGGAAACTATATGATGCCGATGTGACAGGGTTCTGTCTTGGTGCCTCATGTCTGACTTGATTTCTTCCGGGGAGTCGAGCTCCAGGGAATGTTGGCACATTGTTATCATTCGACTTTCTTAGTATCTCAGGACGGAGGATGTTCGGAATTGCTTCAATACTTATCGTGGTGAGATAGGGTCAGAGTCACCCAGTACTGGGGAGGCGTCCAGGGTACCACCATGGTTTAGTATCGTTGTGAGTTCGAGGATTCGAGATTAGATGAGTTTGCGGAGTTTCTTGAATTATGGTGTGGAAGGTTGCGGGTGCAGTTGCAACTGATTATCTAGGGTAGGTTCCTGGGTCCGCAACCCGAATCGCATAAACAAGAAAGTTTTCGGAAGTTCTTAGGTGGGAATTCATGTAGTTACCTAGGATTATCCTTCCAACAAGTGCATAGTGGGTATGTATTTGTTCTGGCTTGTTTTGTAAGCCTCATCCTTCGTTTTGTTTTGAATATGGTAATTAAGTTGCTTCGATGTCAAATGGTGATTTCATATCTTGCTAAGTAGTGCTCTCATATTTCTGTGGGATTGCTAATTTTTGTGCTCAATCAAGTTATCATATCAATTCTTTTCCTACCGGTGTGCTTCTCTTCAAGACAATTCTATCCTCTTCAATATTTGCAAGATCAATCCTCTTATTCTTTTTTGGAGTTTGTCTCATCTGTTCCAAGTTTGTTTGTTTTTCCCACCCTCCCGCCCTTTTTCTTCAATGACTAATTCTCATCCAAGTGTCTTTTCTATTCATGTAATGCTTCCGCTATGTTTTCTTCTATCTTGTTTCCGGTGATTTCTTGTGGAGATTCTCAAGAGTTTCATTCAAGATCTATCATCATATTCCTTGTTCTCGTTGTTATTCTTCTCTGGCGATTCTTATGAAGATGCTCAGTGCTCAAGTTATCATTTATTGTACTCATCTTGTTTCTCTTCCCCGATGGATTCAATTCAAGTTCTTGGTGTTCATCATATTATTTTCATTCTCTATTTGCTTTCCCATGTTGGAAATTCTTATCCAAGCTTCTCTTGTTTATTCGTTCCTCTCTTTTCTGTCCGGAGTGTTGAAGATATCTGAGAAGACATTCATTTTTCATTCTTGTCCTCTTAAATTATTTCAAGGCTCTCATATCATCAAGTTCTTAATTTGCACTGGTGCAATCTCTCTTTTAATCAATTGTTTCAACGGTGGTTTCTTTTGAGTGGTCCCATAACCCACAGGTTTTTCCCTAGGATCCTACTTGACTCTTCTATTCTTTCCAGAGATGTTCTCAAGTTCTTTCAATATGATGTAAGAATGATTTTCTTCAGTCATATTCCTCTTTCATGATCGCTTCTAAATCATTTTCATGTTGGCTCAACCTTTTATTTATTCATTGTTTCGGAGTGTCTAAGTAATTCATGGTGATTTTTCTCGTCTTCATTCCGTGCTCGAAGACCGAAGGAGAGTTTCTCTTAAATCATTGTTCGTTCTTCCAAAGATTCATGGTTTCAGGAGGTTGCTATCATCTCAATTGTTTTGATCATGAGTTTTTCCTCCCATATCTGTCCGGTGCATTCAGAATTGTTTTCATTTCTTGATCCCTGAAGGCCATCATTTCAGAAGTTTTCTTCATTCTCAGCTTTCAGCTTTCGTTCTCAAATTCTTCTTATTGTTGTCCCTTCATTCGTATCTCAATTATTCAGGTGTCTTTTTTAGTTTCTATTAGGCAAATCTTGATCTCTTCATTCTCAGGTGTCCTCTTTCGTTTTGAATTCTTCTAGTGTTCTCGTCCAAGATCTCTTCAAGTTTGTCCTCTATCTCTCTCTTCATTCTTTTCAAGAAAAATAAGTGATGTGTGAAATCCGTTGTTTGTCATCAATTTAACTGGATGAAGGATAGTCATATCATAATTCTTATTCCTATTTCATCCAAGTGATTTCAATCTTTCTTTCGGAGTTGTTCATGATATCAAATTCCTTATCCCAAGTGGTCATCTTTCTTTTCTGGAGTTCCTAGTTTTCCTCAAGTATCTCGTTGCTAAGCTTCATCTAATTCATAGAAAGGCCTCAATCTTATTCTTTTGCGTCCTTCAATTCTATCTATCATCCTTTCGTTTTAGAGCTCTTTCGGAGGTTCTTCATGGTGGTTCATCAAGATTTCTTTCATTTTCAAGTGTTATTCAAGATTCTTGTTGGAGGTGCTCAAGTGTTCTTTATCTTGGATTTCTAAGTTCAATTCCTTCTTCATTGTCTTTTGAGGTGGTGTTATCAAATTCTTGACAATGAGGAGTCTCGAAGGAAAATTGTCAAGAATAAGATAAGTAAACCCATTTTGTATTCTCGGAGTTATCTTGGGTTGGATTTCACCTAAAGCATTTCCTAAGGATTGTTGCTATCATGGGGTCATAAATGATTCAAGCTTTCTTCTCCTCCTCTTGGTGAAAGAAGCTTTGCATATCTTGTTGCTCTCAAGCAATCAATTGTTTTTGTTGTGGCAGGTTGTCACCTCATAATTTTGAGATGTTTTCCATAAGCCTATAGCAAGCTATTCTTTTCATTGTTGATTCTCATCAACTCCATTCAACATATGCTTTCAATCCATTTGTGCTGGAAGTTGTCATTTTCTTCTCAGTTCTCTTCTTTTCAAAGATATAGCTTCTATTCTTTTGTTCCGGAGGCCTTGTGATGTTGCTCTCTTCAATCCATCGTCTTGGTTATCTATATCATTTTCCTTCTTTCTTATTCACTTAACCGGAGCGCTGTCAGGTCTTTTCATGATCCTTCCATCTTATGAAGTATTGATTCTAATCCAACCAAAGTTTGATGTATCTCTTTCATTTCTTTCCATCATATCAAATTTTTTGTCTCTCTTTCCTAATGAAGTGCTGCCGAAATTTCTTGTGAATTCTTGCTTGTTCCTCATTCTTCATATCTTTGCATCCTTCATGTTTCATTGGCTTCACTCGTTTGTCAGAAAAGAAACTAAGTTTTACCTTTTGCTCTTTCTCTTCCCCTTTTCATTCTAGATCTCGGGACGAGATCCTCATGTAGTGGAGGAGAGTTGTGACAGCCTGGGACCAACGCTCCAGAAGATTCCAGAAGATTCCCCTTTTATTTCCATTCTCGTCTGTGTTTCGTTTGGTTGTCGCTTCATCATTGCATCATTCGCATCATCTGCATAGCATCATCACCCGTTTTCGAAAACTTGCATCCGTTTGTAGTCACCGGTTCTCTTCATTCTTGTCGTTGCCTGTTTCGAGACCAACCACACACGCACGCGCCCGCAACATCATTTGAATAAAACCGTTTTTAAAGCGTATGAAAAATATTCTTGGATTGGGTCGAAACTTGGCGTGCGGTCTTATTATATTGTAGGTAGACCGCCTGTCGAATTTCGTTGCGTTCCGAGTTTGTTTGATACCCCGTCGGACAGTCGTAGTAGTGCAGTCATCGGTAATCGTTGGAAGTTTGTCGGTGTTTTAAAAACCTTCTTGTCACGGACCGCAAACTTCCCTCTCTTCTGCTCCTAGCCCCTCTGCACAGTGACCGTAGCCCCCGCTCCGCTTCCGAACAGTCGAACCGACATCCGGCGGTCCGAAAATGGACAACGCCGCTAACCCTAGCCCCGAAACCTATAAATAGCCCCTCCCTTTCCTAATTGGGCAGCCAACCCTAGCTCCACCTTGAATCCCATGCCAGCCAGCTCCTCTCCCTCCTCCAGCCGCCAGGCCCGGTGAAGCCCATCTGGGCTCGCCCGGGCCCGAGTCAGCCCGAGCTTCCCGAGCTCCTCCCATGGCGCAGGGCTCCCGACCCCTCGACCGGAGATGATGCTCGTACGGATGACGACCAAGAGGAAGACCTGGAGGAGTGCGACTACGACACCGAGCACTCCACCACTTGAGTCTGAGAACCCCTAGGGTAGGATTAGTCATGTACCCTTCATGTGAAGTGGAGTCCGTGTAATGGTTCATATGAAACCATGTGTCCATGTTGTTTGTTTTGATTGTGTTCCGATGCAAGTCGCTTTTTTGCCTTAGGCAACATGTAAGCGTCTTCATCGTTTATCTTACCTTAATATATGTGTTGGTCTTTCGACCTTTTTTATCACACTTGCACTATACCAACCCCCTTAGGCGTGCTTGATCCATTGTTGCAACAACTCCTTCACCAACCCTGGAGCCGGCAACTCCAGGTAGCAACATGGAGATGGTGGGGTTGCTCACGTTGGAGATCACCCGGAGCAGCCACAAGGCGACATTCCCCCACCATCGCCTCCATCGGAGAACATGACACTACTACAGAATGGTCCAAAGACGATACATCAATTTGAGACCCTTCGAAAAACTGTGTGCGATGACCATATCGCAAACGGTATAGTTATAACTCTGTCGCTAATGACATAAATTGTGTGTGATGGCATACCCATCAAATACGATATAAAAAATAGTTGCATGTGCGATGTTTGGCAAACAGTTGACCTAGATAAATTGTTTGCGTTTGGAAAATATAACGTAAACGCTCATAAAAATACAAGTGTGTGCGATGTCCTACATATAGTTCACCCCAATAAACTGTATGCGTTGATCAAGCAGAACACAAACGATTGTCCAGACGATCACGTGTGCAATAGATGGCATAGAGGTCACTCGGATGAACTATTTCTGATGAGGTAAAATAACATAAACGGTTACATAGATCAAGATGTGTGTGATAGACAACATACATGCCACTGGGATGAACTGTGTGCGATAAGCAAAAATAACACAAACGGTTTCTCAGATCAAGATGTGTGTGATGTACTCTTGCCAGTCGGATGTGTTGTGGGAAAGTTGTTCCGGATAAAGAACTGTCAGGGACTGATGAAATCATCACCGACGAATTTGGTTGTTTATTCTGTATGTAATGTGATTTGCTCAATCTGCCCACAAACATCTATGCTTTGTTTAGAAGAACATGATTGCATAACCAAATTAAGCATCCAATACACACATAACATTGGCGCACACCTTAATAAACTATTACATGCATAATAAACTTATCCCTCTAAAACTACGAATATTTCTACATGGAGGGAGTATGATAATTGAGAATGATCATCAAATCATCTACTTCTTGTGACGCTTGCCGCCAGTACTCTGCTTGTCACTCAATCCCTCATTGTCTTTAGGTAGGAGGCACTTCCTCATGCCAATGATCCACCTGAACATCTCGTAGCATGTGTACGCTTCCTTGGCCGCGATCTGGAGGTGATATTCATCCAATTTCTTCAGCTAGGCCCTATGCCAGACATGCTTGTTCTTGTTGCACTCAGCCTTCAAGTTAGCATAGTACGGGTCAATGATGGCCTCGGCTTGGTCAACATGGTAGTCCATGTTCTTACTGTTGCCCCAGACCCTGTAGTGGTTACGGATGTCGAAAAGCTTCTGGCAGGGCAAGCCTGAAGTCTTGAGCATCTTTCAATCATTGGCGCTGTCCACCATAGCAAACCTATAGTCGAGGCTGTTGATAATCCTGGTGAAACAATCGCAAGTCACTGTGGCCAAGTAGTAGTGCTAGAGGAGGACCTGACGCCTCACGTACAACTAGGCGACGACAACCTTTTGATCATGCTCGGAAGGACCCTCGGTGTAAGCAACATCGAAGCCGACACTTTGTACTTGTCATCTGCATCAAGAAGTCGCTCCATGGTGTCAATGGAGTCCTCCACTATTGCAAGGTCATTTGTGTACACCACTGTGAAGTCCGTTTTCCTAATGTGGGTCTCCACATGATGCACGCAGAACTCCTTTGGAGTGTCGCTGGACATCCTCTCTGCATGCATCTTATTGGGTGTGCTTATTGCGTTGTGAGGTGCGATCGAAAGCGTGAAGAGACTGTGGTTAATGGCCACGTGTATAAATGGGAGCCAGACGTCCTGGAAAACTGGCACGTCCGGATCGTAGTTTTTGCAATGTGCGATTGAGTCGTGGATCACGTAACTACATGGGCAACACGCGTGGTGCAACCGCATGCATATGGATCCCCGAACATGATCGTGGGCCGACCCCAACCGCTGGTAGAGCGCACGCGAAGGGGCGCGAGAGCAGAGCACACGCAGGGAAGCGAGAGGAGAGCACACGATGGGACGCGAGGTCGAACCAGACCACTCTATACTTGTCCTCGTCAAGTAACAGGTCCATGACGTTGGAGTTCTCCATCCAAATCGGATGTTTGGTGTACACCACGAACCGATAGGGTGTGTCCACTACGGCATGCATGGTGAACTGGCGCTCAGTATCGGAAGCCACTAGGAGCGCCATTGCAGCCGTGCAGGATACTCTCAGTAGTGGTTCTGCTTCTTAAGGTCCGGATACTAATCGTAAACTGCATATTGATGTCCAGGTATTAATAGGCCATTGCATAAGGAAAAGATAGTACTACCCAAATAAGAGTCTCCCTCATAAGATGTTATTTGCATGGTTGTATCACAAATGATAGAAATAGTACAAAGGTTGAAATTCCAGCATTACAAGTCTCAAATTTAAAGATTACAAGGTTCACACTAGTAATAGAAATGAAATACAACTTATGTAGAAACTTTGTCATGAAGCTCTAGACGTCCGCGCTGATGAGCTGAACATGAACATATATGATATTTCTGCAAGGGGATCCGCCACTCACATGTCATTTATGGGCTTGGCATTAGGACTTCCGAATAGTCTGTCAAATGAAGTTACAAAACAAAATTGAGCTTTTGTAGAGAGTTTTCCATTCTGTCCTAGTCGCTGGAGTTGATCATCAAACCATTTTTTTGCGTGATAAATGTAGGGAAAATCTCATCATCTTTAGCACACTTGTTCTCACAACAAAGAACCATTTGGAGTTCAATTTAATTTTTGAGAGATGGAGATCAAGGCATTCGATGGGATTGTTATATTGTATCACATTATCCACTCTCGGGCCTAACTGTATCTGCGAAAGAAGAGAATGTATTAGTGCTTGGAAACACAACAGACCTCTTATGATTTGCAAGGTTTCAAAATTTGAACTCCCTTTTGGTTAAAATTAAACATGAAAGATCATCATCTTGACATGTAGCTTCTCCAGGCACGTAAAGCATCTTAGCAATCTGACAACTTGGTCTAGGTCGGGACCGATAGATTCTACTGCTAAGACCATCAGTCCATGTAGATACGGGGCCAAACTTGTTGATATGATTTTCTAGATGAAAAACGAACATACATCTTTAATAGAGAGCAAAAAATGTTAATCCAAGAATAATAAGAGGGCGATTGTTGTACCTTAACGGTTATGGATCCAAAAACAAGTTCAGATGAGTTGTCGGGTGAGTAGCCAAACATTGTCAATTTCAGCGCATGAATGACCCTGATTCTTGTTGGATCTTATTGATCAACAACAAGTAATCTCTCAAGTAAAGGCACGTACACAATGACCATTTGGTGATTCACCTTGTGCGATCTCCTATTGAAATACCAGTAGTCCACAAAAATTGCCCAAAGACTCATGGAGGTGATGTGGAGGCTACTCAACCCATTGATTGGCTGAATATGAAGGTACTCGAGCGCATTACAACCGCGGAGCAGGCGCTCCATGTTGTAGTTGGGGATGCAGGTGGCGATGAGCTCAAGGTGCTTCGACCGAGGTAGCAAAAGAGCGTGATTGTCATTAATGTGGGGGAAATGGCAGTTCAAGAACCTTGTGAAGCGCAGCGTTGGCACGAGGCGTAGCGTGGAGGGTGGGAAGGGGCACATATGTTCATTATTACAATAGAGCTCCCTAAGATGATCTGGGGATGGCGATAAGAACCACTTGCCAAGCTTGGCTCGGTCCTTGCCATTTGAATGGAACTTGCCCAGGGTAAGGCCTTTGATTGGGCCATAGTGCGTGCCGAGGATCTGGGATAATGCATCCAAGATTTTGTGATAGCCAGTGCAAAGCATGTGCTAGCTCGCTGATGATGTCGAGAGGGGCACAACGCCATAGCAGGCGCCACCGCCTAGAAAGGCCGCTTGTGCACACACCATCTTCGATAGGAAGGAGGAAGATGATGACTCTCAACATATTGCCGGGGAGGCTGGTTGATAAAGTCTATACCTATCGGAGGCGCTCATGTTTCTGGCTTAGTCTGCCTCTGCTTCTTGGCAACCTCGACATCCATGTCCGGAGAATGGCCACCGGCGTATCTTTCTGTCAAGAGTGGAGCAGTGGGAGGATAGTGATTATGTAGGTAGATCAGGGTAGAATAGTGCATTGGTAATTACAAGTTACTACTTACTAGGTAGGAACAGTTTTAACAGATTAAGAAAATGAAATCCGAATTGGTTGCTGAAATACTACACATTTACATTGATATTGCAATGCAAGTCAACATGCAGATACTACAAAGAACACTTACTTCCAACACAGCACGTACGGAGAATGTCGTCGGGGAAGTTAGCATTTACCGTATAGTACGGCTCTTTTAGGTGCAACGTAATTTTAGTGCCAGCTTTTAGTACATAAAGCTTTGAAATTTCTCCCAAATGCCTTCTTCAAAATAGGAGTGACAATCTTCAATAATTTTTACAAAAACAATGATTGTAAATCCATGGTTTGTGCTCAATATGACATCCCTGAAGTCTTCAGTTATGTAAAGGCCAAGATTTAGCGCTACAGTTGTCGTTCCAACGCAAGGGATGTAGTGCAGGAAATGATAAGATTGTTATAGATTAGGGTAACGTGATAGTATGAGAGTAGTAGTTAAAAGAATAGCATGCATATCAATTGATTTGAAAGGACAAAAAATTAGAAGTAAATAGATAATGTAACCATGATACCGTGCAAATATATATGAGAGTAAATGAAAGAACAATACAACATTAATTTCCCTAATATAGAAGGAGAATAATAATAAGAAGAAGAAATCATATTGTACATAAATGCTGCATGTGGCACCTTTTATCGAAATGTAGCAATCCATAGTATAGCTTCTGAAAAAGAATTGGCCATGCATGTGAACCAAGGTAGTGTGAGATTGAACATACTGTGCACTCCGTGAAGTCGTTTGGTACGGTGAGATGGAACTCCTCGGTTTTTTGGATGAGTCGTCATAGCCCTGATGTGTCCTTGCACTGTACACTCGATGAATGAAAACCCTCAAATCAGGTAGAAGAAACATGAATCCATGGAGATTTCAGACGGGTTATTAAAAGGGGCCTACGGACTGGGATAAGAGTTGGTTCTTCATGTGGGAAAACCCTCAAATATTTCAGTAGATTAGTTACCTGGTTCTCATGGGGAAAACCAGTGCCGAAGATTCCCCAATTGGGCAAGCTGTGTCGATAGCGAGCAGCGTCAAGAAAGTCAGTGCCGATAGGCCGCAACAATCAGCAGTGGAGATATGCGGTGGCGTTTTGCTTCAGCAGGCGACGGCGACAAGCATCGAGCTAAGTGGTTTCCATGGGGATAAGTGGTGACATGCATGGAGAGTCCCGGAGTACTAGTGTTAGTGTAGGTTCTATTGGGGTGGGGAGGGGGAGGGGAAGGGGAGCAAGCGAGGGTTTTGTGATGTGTGGGTGCTGAGGTTTTTATTTCAAGTGGTTCTGATGGTTTCTGTCCTAGAATAATGTGTTTCGGAGGAAACGGTTTATTAGATCCAACTGTGTGTGATAAATGCTACATAAATATTACTCTCAAGTAAATTAGCACTCCAGTGCGATGGAGATACCGCATAATGAAAGTCATCGCATAGTTTCAATCTCAGGAAAAAAATATAATACACAAGCATAGATATAATACACACAAACTAGATAGATTCAATCCAACATTTTTTTCGTAATAGTCAATCCAACATCTCAGCTTCGTGCTTAATCATTAAGATTCTCCAAGAAGTGGGCGTACGCGGCGTGCGCTGTCCTGCGAGAATAGTTCTGCTTGAAGAGCCAACGGCTCGTCCTATTGCATGCGCCAAAACACTAGAGTATGTGTTGTTAATCTTATCGTTGCAGAATGGATATCCATAGCCGCCATTCTTCCTGACACGCTTGCTATACTTTCTAGGCATAAGTTCTCTGAGCCTTTGACTCTTGAACCTCTCCAAGACATATTCATCCTTGCTGTCCACATCATCAGATAGCACCTATACGTAGTAAAAAATGTGATGTCCGTATATTTTATAATGTGAATTCGCAAGGCAAAGTTTATGGAACATACTATATCATGTGACAACGTGAACCCTAAATCGAAGCTAACTGATTTGATGCCAAAAGTTGGCCTGCCATGTTTTGGTACAAAACCAATCAGCCTATCATAAGTATTTACCAAAAATGGGTATATATGACCAACCAGTTCTTCGTCTGAGTCATTGTCATTGCTGGAGTGTTTGTTGGAGTTGCTATGGACCACCGCCTCCGACTGGGGAAGCACGACTATGACGACAACGTTAAGGCCGCGCTGCTGTGTGCGCAATACGTCATTTCCTACAAGGGCAATCTCAGTGCCCACCTTCATGTTGTGCTCGGGTACTTCACCAGCGCCGACGTGGTTACTCCCTCCCATGGGGCAGGGAGGCCACTGATGACGATTGAGAACAGGGGCAAGGATGTGGGGGAGGGGGTGAGAGAGGATTGTGTAGTGAGAATGTTAAAACCAACGGCTCGGGCGCGGTTAATAAAGGGGTGTTGGGACATGAGTGGGAGGCGGGCGATGGTTTAAAGGGATGGCTCGCCTCTCAGTGAGGCACCTCCCTGTAAAACTGTGAGCATGCGCACCGTCAATTCACACGTCTAACGTCACGTTTCCTTGCAAAACTGCTTTGCAAACATGCCTCCCATCAATTCACACACCTTCTCACAAGCATCTCGGTCAGCCTGCAAGGCGACCTGCTAGCATGCGTCCCGTCAAGTCATATCTGCGTGCAAGGATCATCCTTGATATAGTTTGACCAACTCTAAAGAAAGAAATAGAAATAATTACCATGACAAATGTATATGATGTGAAAGTACATTCAATAAAGAATCTAATGGTAATAATTTTTGATTGTAGATGTTAATATATTTTTTCTAAATTTGGTCAAAGTTTACAAAGCTTGACTTTATCAAACCCTAATATGCGGAGTAAATAAAAATATTTTGTATCAATAAATCGTTTGCAATGTAAACGTGACGGTTTTGTGTTGCATTTATTAATAAGCCCCCGTTTGCAAGAAGGTTAGATGAAAACTTCTCTCAAATTGGACGATTTATTTACCATGACGTATAAGTTCCATATCATGAAATCATGTCAATGTTTAATGAATTCTAGCTTAGCTGGGAATTTAGTGCAAATTGATAGCCAAAAGTCAACGTTTGCGGCCCCGAGCTGTTCGAAATTTATTGTTTTTCATTCCATGGGGACTAAACGTGCACCCAATACAAAGAAATGAATTTCTAATCCATTCGAGCTCACAACCGCGTGTGCATATAGTTCAAATTTCAATTTTACAAATTAAATACCTAAGGAATCAATTTGATGTATATAATATCTTAATGTTCTTTAAAAATCAAATTTTAACACTACACTCCTATTGTCACATGTGCACGACATAAAGTTTTTTGACATGCATGCCTTGAAGTGACGATGGTGTGGTGGGACGAGTGGGGGTGTGGGGTTGTCCGGTTAGTTAGGCTTCAAGCTGACAAGGGCATTACTTAGGCGGGTATACTAGAGTCCCATCCCCATCCCATCAACGCCCTCCCATTCCCATCACCGTCTCCGTACCCGTGCTCAGGGATAAAATGTTTCCCATCCACGCCCCATCACAGCCCTCCCATTGCCGTCACCATCTCCGTACCCATGCACGGGGATAAAAAGTTTCCCATCCCATTTCCACTTCTTTAACTCCAGGGGGAAACCCGACATGCATTAAAGAACAACATTCGATAGTATTTCAGTCAAAAAACGAGTACTCCAACGCAAATAAACAATATGTTGTGGCTAAGTTTCAAATTCCTTGGGACATTTGGGCCAGATGGGTGGGATTTGCGCAAATTTGGGTGATGGAGGTCGCAAATTACGTGGGGTCTACGAGTTTTAGAGCCCACATGTCAATACTTCATAGTTAAGGCGGGTAATGCTATGTATATCTCATCCCCATCCCCGTCTTGCATGTTGGGTAAGGTATTTTACCCACTAACTTCCCCATGGGAATTCAAGCCGACACTTTTGAGGGAGTCCTGGATTAGGGGGTCCTCGGATACCTGACCTATTTTTATGGGCCGGACTATGAGGGCTGCTTAGCGAACACCAAAGGATTTGTAGGCCCAATCTCTTACATGGAAGCTTCTGGAAACAAGGCTTGTGCTCCACGTCTGATGTAATAGTTAGGCAAGTTTATCTCTTCGGCATGTAACCGACCATTTACAAACCCTAGGCATCCCCGACATCTATATAAGCCAAAAGGTTTTAGGGTATAGGGAGGACAACTCATCTAGGGTTAGACATACGATCTCGAGGTAGATCAACACTGTAATCCCTTACACCATCAGTACAATCAAGCGAGACGTAGGGTATTACCTCCATAGGAGGGCCCAAACCTGGGTAAACTCATGTCCCCTTCGTCTCATGTTACCATCGATCCTAGTCTCACAGTTCGGTACCCCCAACCCAAGATCCGCCGGTTTTGACACCGATATTGGTGCTTTCATTGAGAGTTCCTCATGAGCGAGATGGAATTGATGCCTCGTCTCTTCATCAACGAAGGGTTTCGCAACATGGACGTTTTCTTCCCCGTGCAGATCTCCGCCTTCGGTAGCGTTCTCCTGCACATGGATTCCGCCGGCCATCTAGGCCGCGTTGAGAGCTTCTCACGTGATCAAGAGGTCAGATTCGGAAACTTAGAGTTCTTCGTCGTCTCTCGGGGCGACCTATCACTAATCGGGCTCATGGCTTCTCCTGTAGCCCCTGAGGACTCTGAGGCCTTAACCTCGAGCTCCTTCTTTGGACATGCCAACGGGGTCACCCATGGCGGCAATCCGATCTCTCATCCTGGTCTGGCCATCAAGCCATGTGACCGAACATGTGTTCTTTCCGAACACTCCCCACGGGTGGTCCTCATGGGGGTTGACTCTACGAGTTCCAAACAGCTGGATTCGACCGGACCCTCAGCGGTCGACGAGGCCTTGGAGAAATTCGTGTTAATGAGGATCACCGACGATCCAGCCCCGATCTACACCCGGCCTAGTTATAGTTCAGGCAGGGACAAATTTTTTTACCCACCCACTTGGCAGTCATCGTCGAAGACTTAACCGACGTGCTAGACTATGCCTCCGAGGAGGCAGAACACATGGATGAAGAGGACCATGCTCCCACCCCCATTAACACCGGGAGTTGGGTGCCACTTCTACATACGACGTCTACATGGTGGACACTCCTGCCAACAACGGCGACAATACGCCTCACAACAACGGTGAAAAATCGGGTGATGCACCATCAAGGCACCGGAAATCACACAACGATCTAAAAGCAAAAAGGGAAGAAGAGCTATTATAAGCAACAAGGAACATAATGCCCCCGCCGATCATGACAATCCCGATATCCCCGAGCACCCGTTTGAGGGTCCGGAGGAGCCTGAGGATTAAAACGACCCCGATACCGTCAACGACCCCAAAGGCGACAACTACCTTCCCCACATTGAGGAGGAAGATACACCGGAAGACAATGACTTGTACATCCCTAATAACCTCGAGGATCAGGAGGAAATAAGGCAACGCCTCATAAAAACGGCTCGCATCCTAAAGGCCAAAGAATGACAAATAAAAGCCGAACAAGCCAACTTCAATGGTTGATGGACGAAAGTTGTTGGGGATATGACCCCATGATATGACCCGCCCTGGAGGCTCCGGGTCATGTTGCTGGCTCGTGAGCCGGCCCAAAGGTGAGCCGTAAGACTGGTGGCCCAGGAAGATAGGCGGCTCAAGGTGTGGGCCGTACAAACGGCCCGGACAGACAAGACCCGGGCGTGCAGGCCGACTCATAGACAACTTGGACAAGAAGATAGAGAGAGACTCGGTTAGCAATTGTAACGACCCGGTGGTCCTGACCGCTTATATAAAGGCAGACCCGGGGCGACTTAGAGGAGAGGTAATTGAGAACTAGGTCAAGCTTCTAGCTCCTTGTAATCGATACACAAGCAATACAAACACACGCAGGACGTAGGCTATTACCTCAACTTGAGTGGCCGAACCTGGGTAAATCCGTGTCTTTCGTCCCAACTAACCCCTTTGAGTCCACCCCGTTAGCGATGGTCTCGAATCTAAGTCCGTTCACCCGGACATCTGCCGTGATAAAACAATGACAGTTGGCGCCCACCGTGGGGCTAGCGCTTGGTGGTGTTGAGTTCTGAAAGGGCTCTCTCCCAGGGCTCGAAGGATACGTGGTTGGAAGGATGAGCAAGAGGCGCCATGGACGGCTCTACATCGACAACGCCGGATGGGGGCTTGATGCTGGTTCTGTGGAGTATGGATTCCGGGTTTCGTTCGGCAGGATCTAGGTTTTCATCGGAAAGGTTGATGGACCTACACCCGGGCTGGACATCCGCACCAACATTGTCGAGCCGGCTCGGCGTCTCCAATCTACGGGTGTTGTGCGGCCTGCCCGTGCCCATCCAGGTCAAAAGCATGTTCTCGTGGGCTTCACTCAAGGCATGGACCTGGAAGCGTCCGGGTCATAGGGAACTCTCGTTTGCTCGGAAGATGAGTCCTCCAGTGGGGAGACAGAATCAGTGTATCGGCTCAGTAACAGTGGCCTTGGGGGCTACTACGACACCTATTCTGAGGTAGAGGGCTTTGAGTCGGATGCTCTGAGACCCCCGGTTCATGCGGCGGTGTTCATGGCAGGATCGGCTTCAGCCGCCGGTGACACAGCTGCGGGAGCCGCCGCAGCGGGTGATAGCCCACCGCCGCCGGTTCAGGTTCTAGTGGAATAGATGGACAAACTTACAGCTCTCATGGCCACAGAAGTAACACCGAATAATCAAGCAGCCAGGAATCTAGAGGTGGCACGGATCAAGGGCCGGATGGCAGAGGAACGACAAAGGATGGCCGAGCTGAAGACCCGGATGGAGGAGGAAGCGGAGCGTATCAAGGCCGATGCTTTCCGTCTGGAGCTGGAGCAAAGGTCAGCGGCCGCGGTGCACCGGAGGAGGCATCAATCCTGTTTGCCGGAACGTTACGAAGCGAGGAACCTTTTTAACACCCCCGGTGCGGGGCAGGTTACGGGCACGCCGGAAAGCCGCCCGATGGAACGCCCGGCGACTCATCCACCTCAGTATAACCAAATCTCACCTAGGGCTTTTCCAACACCGGCGGGTCATTACTCTAACCCGGCCAAGAAAATGGTGGCAGCGGCCGCCCGGCTTGAGACGATTCCCATCCTAGATGAAGCACCCTTTGCGGAGGATGTGCGAAATGACATTGGATATTTATAGACGGCCATGGACCAGCAAGAGAGGTATGCTCATAGCCGGAGTCGGGTTCACTCCCCCCTCCCCATTCGAAGTTTCAGCTGGCGCTACGAGTCGCCGGCGTGTTCCAGCAGTCATCCACGTCGTGGACCACCGGAGGACGAGGCGGCGGCTCTAGATGCACAAGCCCTCGCGGACCAGGCAAGAGACAGGCGAGAGGCGGAGATAGCGGCAACCCGTCCAGAGCCGACGCTTTCCGTCTCAATGGGAGTAGTTAGTACCAGAGCCATAGGGGTGCCATGTTTAACTCCGGCTCTAAGAAGTGAACGACTACCGAAAGATTGTAAGGGGCCTTGAAAGGTTCCGAATTACACAGTTGATCTACCCCCTGAGGCATGGGTTGAAAGTTATGAGCTGGCCATGGAGATGCAGGATGTCAGTGAGGCGGTATGTGCAAAATATTTCATCATGATGCTTGAGGGTCCGGCTCGTACATGGATGAAAGGTCTGCCGCCTAACACGATAAGCTCATGGGCAGAGCTGAGAGCGCAGTTTATTAAGAATTTCCAGGGGACCTGTAAGCAGCCTATGACCATTGTCGACTTGGACCATTGTGTTCAACAGGAGAGTGAGTCGGCCCATCATTGGGTCCGGCGGGTGTCGACCATTATTCACTCTTCAGAGCAGATCATGGCGGCTCAAGCGGTGCTTATTTTAAAAAAGAACTGTCATTTTGTTCCATTGAAACAGAAGCTCGGCCGGCTCAAGCGCACGTGTCAGGATATGGGAGAGCTCATGACGGCCTTGACAATGTATGCCGACTCAGATAACATCAAGGATCTTGGCTCGAATGATGAGAAAGACAATCAAGGGAAGAAAAACAATCAAGGAAAAGGTTTTGTGAACAATGGGAATCAGAATAAGCGGAAGAGCACTGATAGCGGGTTAGAGCTAGTGGCAAATACCAACACAGGACAGAACCATCCCAAGGGGAATGGAAAATTCAGGCCATTTCATCAATGGAACAGAGGCCCTTTTAATTTAGAAGAAGCGCTTAGGAAGCCTTGTCCGGAGCACAGCACGCCTGACAAGCTGGCGTTGCATGCGTGGGGTGATTGTTCTATCATGCAGAGATTCAAAAACCAGTATTCCCAACTGCGTAATAATTAGGGCGGTGGCCCGCCTAGCGGCTAAGGGCATGGCGGATCAGGGGCTGCATTCGGTGCCGGCGGTTCAGGAAACGGGCATCCGGGTCAGAATAACCAATGGGGGCCCCAACAGCATCCTGGCAACAACAACAATAACAACAATCAGCAGTAGCGCAATCAGTCCGGGTTTCATAGTAAGCCGAAGCAGCTTAGTTCTGGACAATATCACATATTCACGACCGATCACAGTAAACGAGACGAGAAGTTGCGGAGGCGAGCAGTTAATGCGGTTGCTTCGGCTCTCCCGCGATATTTACCGTGGTCTGAGTATAACATAATGTGGAGCCGGGAGGATCACCCGCCACGGGTAGATGACCCGGGCCGGCTGGCTTTAGTTGTGGCCCCTGAGGTGAATGGCTATATGGTGAATAAAGTGCTTATGGACGGAGGTAGCAGCATCAACATCCTTTACTATGACACTTTCCGGCGGATGAAGTTGCTTGACAAAAACCTTAAACCTTCCTCACCGTTTTTCATGGTGTGGTCCCGGGTAAATCGGCATACCTAGTGGGCTGGATTTCATTGGAAGTAGCTTTTGGCGATGAGTATAATTACAGGGTGGAGTCCTTGTGGTTCGAGGTGGTCAAAATCAAAAGTCCCTATAATGCACTGTTTGGGAGGCCGGCTTATGCCAAATTCATGGCTAGGCCTTGCTATGTTTATTTGCAACTCAAAATGCCCGGCTTAAATGGTACAATTACCATTCACGGTAATAGGAAAACGGCTCTCGAGTGTGAGGAAGTAGATGCGGCGTATGCAGAGTCTAGTTGTGCTCAGGAGTAGTTGAAATTCTACAAGGAGAACGTTGACCCGGAGGATATGACCCCACTGAAGAAGCCTACGACAGAAGTTGAGCCGCCACTCAAGTTTTCAGTGGATGATACCAAGGCAGTAGATTTCAATCCGGGCGACTCATCCAAGCAGTTCATCATTGGGGCTCACATGGATCCCAAATAGGAAGGCGCGCTCATCGAATTCATCCGTGAGAATTGGGACATCTTTGCATGGAAGCCTTCTGACATGCCAGGTGTACCGAGAGAGTTCGCTGAGCACAATCTTAATGTGGATCCAAAGTTTAAGCCGATCAAACAGTTTCTATGACGGTTCAACGAAGAGAGACGTAAAGCTATTGGGGAGGAAGTTGCCCGGCTCTTGGCCGCAGGCTTCATGGTGGAAGTTTTTCACCTGGAGTGGTTGGCTAACCCGGTGCTAGTGCTAAAAAGAACGGCACTTGGCGTATGTGTATAGATTACACGGACCTTAACAAGGCTTGCTCGGCTAACCCCTTTGCACTCCCTCGTATCGATCAAATTATTGATGCTACAGCCGGATGTGAAAGTTTATGCTTCCTGGATGCATATTCAGGATATCATCAGATTAAGATGGCAATGAAAGATCAGGAGAAGACGGCGTTTATTACACCTTTTGGGACGTTCTGTTATGTCTCCACGCTTTTTGGGCTCAAGAGTGCCCAGGCGACGTACCAACGATGTGTGCAGAACTGCCTCCACGGTTAGATTGGCCGAAATGTTCCTGCTTACATAGATGACATCGTGGTTAAATCCATAAAGAAGGAAACTCTCCTAGAGGATTTGAAAGAAACCTTTGACAATCTCCATGTCCACAAGATGATGCTTAACCCGATGAACTGTGTCTTTGGTGTTCCAGCAGGAAAGCTTTTGGGTTTCTTGGTCTCTCAGCGGGGCATCGAGGCTGACCCGGATAAGATTAAGGCTATCACTTCTTTAGGAGAGCCGACGTGCATTAATGACGTTCAGCGCCTTGCAGGACGGATTGCTGCGTTGAGCCACTTCATAAGCCGGCTTGGGGATAAAGCCATTCCCTTATACCAGATGATGAAAAAGACAGACAAGTTTAAGTGAAGCAAAGCAGCGGCCGAAGCACTTGAAGCTCTCAAAAAACAGTTGACTGAGCCGCCAGTGTTAGCTGCTCCGGATGAGAAAGAGCCATTACTCCTTTATGTGGCGGCTAACAACAGAGCGGTTAGTGTAGCAATTGTGGTTGAGCGCAAGGAGGCAGGGAAGGAGTATCCTGTGCAAAGGCCGGTTTATTACATTTGTGAAGTTTTGGCAGAGTCTAAGGAGAGGTATCCGCGTTGGCAGAAGTTAGTGTATGGAGTTTTCATGTCCAACCGCAAGTTAGAACACTAATTTTTGGGGCACCAGATAACAGTGGTCAGTTCCGCCCCGTTGGGAGATATCATTCAAAATAGAGAAGCTACAGGGAGGATTGCCAAGTGGGCCTTAGAGCTGGGTCCTCTTTACATCAAGTATGTTCCTCGTACAGCAATTAAGTCTCAAGCTTTGGTGGATTTGATAAATGATTGGACCGAATGTCAAGCCCCCGAAGAGAAGCCGGATAACACGTATTGGACTATAAACTTTGATGGGTCCAAGCAGCTAGAGGGGTCCGGTGCAGGAGTTGTTCTCACCTCCCCCAAGGGTGACAAGTTTTGTTATGCTCCAGTTAATGTTCCCTTGTACTAATAATGCTGCTGAGTATGAGGCACTGCTCCATGGTCTCAGAGTCGCCAAAGAGATGAATTTAAGCTGGGTCAGATGTTTAGGTGACTCAGATCTGGTGGCTCAGCAAGTTTCAGGTGCTTGGGACTCCAAGGATCCGCGGACGGCGGCTTATCGACAGGCGGTGGATATCATTGCCGGTCACTTCAAGGGGTACCAGGTGGATCACATTGATCGTCGCAGGAATGAGACGGTTGATGCTTTGTCACGGTTAGGTTCTCAATGAAAGCCGGTACCACCTAATGTTTTTCTGGATGTATTGCATCATCCGACTGTTAAGATACCCTCTGAGGAGGATCTGGCTATTCTTGACCCGGAGGCGGAATTGGTGGCGGCTCTACATGCCATCCCAGACTGGACTATGCCTTATTTGGCGTATCTGACACACGGCGAGTTACCTCAGGAGGAGGGTCTAGCCAGGAAGATCACTCGGCATTCTAAGTCTATGACAATTATCAATGGTGAGTTACATAAGTGTAGTGTGATGGGTGTCTTTTAGCGCTGCGTCTCACCAGAGGAGGGCCGACAGATCTTGAGTGAAATTCATGCAGGCGACTGTGGACATCATGTCGGGTCGAAATCTTTAGTGCCCAAGGCTTTTCGACATGGATTTTTCTGGTTGACAGCTCACAAGGATGTAGAAGACTTAGTCCGTAAGTGTGACGGCTGTCAGAAGTTTGGCCGGCGTGCTCACGTTCCGGCTCAAGAGTTGAGGATGATACCAATCACTTGGCCATTTGCGGTCTGGGGGCTTGATATGGTAGGATCCTTCAAGAGATCCAAGGATAAGAAAACACACCTTCTGGTGGCAATTGATAAATTTACTAAGTGGGTAGAGGCAGAGCCGGTCGGTAAATGTGATGCGGCTACAGCGGTTCAATTTATTAAGAAGCTGATTTATCGCTTTGGTTACCCGCACAGTATCTTTACGGACAATGTAACAAATCTATCCAAAGGAGCTATGAAAACTTTCTATGAAAAGGAGCATATCTGGCTTGATGTTTCAGCCGTGGCACATCCACAGTCTCATGGTCAGGCGGAGCGAGCCAATCAGGAAATTTAAGAGGTGTCAAACCACGGCTCATGGTTCCTTTGAAGCGGACACCCGGATGTTGGGTTGAGGAGTTGCCTTCCGTCTTATGGAGCATCAGAACTACCCCTAACAGATCTACATGTTTCACGCCTTTCTTCATGGTGTATGGTGCTGAGGCGGTTCTACCCAGTGATATCCGGCATGACTCACCAAGGGTAGCGGCTTATGTTGAGACAGACAATGAGGTAGCACGCCAAGATGCGTTGGAAGCCTTGGATGAAGCACGAGAGTTAGCAGCGGCCAGGTCGGCAGTTTATCAACAAGACCTGCGACGCTATCATAGCCGCAGGGTGAAGACCTGGGCGTTCCAAGAGGGTGACCTGGTGCTCCGGCTGATTCAAGACCAATCTGGAATGCATAAGTTATCTCCACCATGGGAGGGGCCTTTTGTGATTAGTAGGAACCTTAATAATGGGTCATATTACCTCATTGATATCCGAGATGAGTCGGAAACCGCGGGTCAAGAGATGTTGTGGCCATGGAATGTCGCACATTTGCGACCATACTTTACTTAGCAGGCATTGAAAGCCGCTATCACTGTATATATCATGCTCACATGAGTAAAAGCTAGCATCCCCGCAAAGACTGGGGCCTCTGCTCTTATGTATACCTTTGTGCAATCAAGATGAATTTTTTCCGGCTCAAATATTTAAGTTAAAGTGGTTTGTTCGCCGTCAAAACGAATGATCCTGCTTTATGCCCTATCAAGCGCTGTAGCAGGTAGGCTTCTTGCCTTCGGGTATAGCTCACATCTCCCCTGCATAGTCTGCTTTTACGCTGTTGCAAGGAGGTTTCTTGCCTTCGGGTATAGCTCACATCTCCCTTGCACAGCCGGCGTTATGCCCAATTAAGCACTGTTGCAAAGAGGCTTCTTGCCTTCGGGTATAGCTTACATCTCCTTTGCACAGCCAGTTGTTATTAAACTGTTGCAAGGAGGCTTCTTGCCTCCGGGTATAGCTTACATCTCCCTTGCATAGTTGGCTTTATGCCTAGTTTGGTTACATTAAGCGCTGTTGTTGATGGAGGCTTCTTACCTTTGGTATAGCTTACATGACCCTAAGACAACAACGTGTACACCAAATTCCAGTTGCTTATCAACTGCGGCCATTGAAGGGGGCTTCTTACCGACGGGTATCGCTTATCTCACCCTAATGTCCGGCTTTATGCCACTTCCGGTTACTTATTAACCGCGGTTGTCGAACAGGGCTTCTTACCGACGGGTTCGCTTATCTCACCCTAACAATAGGCGTTTTACGCCAAACCTCAGTTGCTTATCAACTGTAGCTGTTGAAAGAGGCTTCTTGCCTTCGGGTATAGCTTACATCTCCTTTCAAACAGCCGGCATGCCGTCTCAGGCTAAATTATTAGCCGCGGCTGTCGATGGAGGCTTCTTGCCTTAAGGTATAGCTTACATCTCCCATCAATAGTCGGCGCTCGCACATACAACATTTGCTGTTAAAAGGAGGGTTCTTACCGTCAGGTATAGCTTACATTACCCTTCATACAGCCGGCTTTAAAGCCGCTACCGGTTCATCAATAGCCGCAGTTGTCGATAGAGGCTTCTTACCATCAGGTATAGCTTACATTATCCTACGACAATCGGCTCCTTAATGGATTCCTCCGAAAAGAATCGGAGCCATGTTGCTCCGGTTGACAAAAATTGAGTTTTCAAAGAGATTATCCGGCTCTAATATTCTGGAGAAGGAATGGCGTCTTCAAAGACAGACACCCCTCATCAGAAAAGCTCAAGGTATATCCATGGAGAGCTGGCAACACATTAAATTGAAACACAGGGAGAAGGAAAGTGCACACAAAGAGGTAAAAATATATACAGCCACCAAACGGCAGGGTCATGCTTACTCTATTACAAAAACTACTCTCAGAAGGAGCAAAAGTCATTGTCAACCGCTCACAGCGGGTCATTACATGAGTCTGTGCTCAGAAAGCTTAAAAGAACAAAGTTCAGTTATTAGCCGGCTCATCCTGCTCCGGGTCTTTTGTTGGCTTTATCTGGAGATTTCCCAATTCCCAATTACAATCAGCCGGAGCAGCAAAAGACCCTTCAAGGAAAGGGGACGCGTCAAGCTCACAAGGGAAGAGATCCTTACTGCGGGCGGG
The DNA here is from genome assembly GCA_022496015.1 of Hordeum marinum. Taxonomy (NCBI): domain Eukaryota; kingdom Viridiplantae; phylum Streptophyta; class Magnoliopsida; order Poales; family Poaceae; genus Hordeum; species Hordeum marinum. Next base: position 233,862,163 of record CM039675.1, read on the forward strand.
TGTCACATCCTTCCACTCGTAGAGAGGCCCGCGGATCCTCTTCTCCTCTGCCTTATAAGCCACCTGATAAGTGCTCAAGTCAGCTTCATCCGCCAGTACAGAGGCCAGATAACGTGACTCTTTGACACACAGGATGTAATCTGCTTTGGTGAATTCTGAGCCGTCATCTCTTTTGGACGGGTAACCATACATCATTTCGGCCGGCGTTAGCTCGGGGGCGAAGGCCAGAGCCTGGCTCAATCCAGCGACGGCTCCTTGGCGGAAGGCAAACTTCTTCAGCTCTTCTATCTGCTTGGGCATTGTGGAGAAGAGTTCCAGGACACCTTTCAGAGCGGTGGGGATCTTCTCCTTGTATTGAACCATCTTAATCGTGAAAATAGCGCCGTAGTAAAGCTGTTCTGCAAAGGTGTAAATAGCCTTCAGGGCTAAAAGGCTATATGCAGCCAATTACTGGCTTCTAGGGCCTGTAAAGGTCAAAACAAAGCAAGATGAGTCACCATCACAACATATGAATGAGACATGCTGGAAACATGAGGTGAGTAAGAACTTACCAAAGAGAGCGGCGACCATCTTGGTTATATGACACTTTAGGCCTTGAAGCTCATCCGCCACGGCTGTCTGCCACTAGTCGGCATCATCCGCTCGTTTGGTCAATGCGGCTTTCTCCAACTCAGTAGATTCTTTTAAAGAAGCAAGCTCCATCTTAATATAAACCAGCTCTTCAGACAACAGCCGACACTTTTCGTCAGAGACGCCCCAGGCCTCTTGTTGAGCCGCTAAGTTTGCCTTCAGATCAGACAATTGAGAGCCGGCTTCGTTTAAAGCTTCCTATAAGACATCAAAATACAGGATAAGTCGCCAAAATACAGGACAAGTATTAAAAGCAAATTTATGCAAGTCTCAAACAGATTGCAAGCAATATATTTGACACTTAGGGGCTAATGCATGTGTGATCTTTCAGTATGGAGTGCAATTCCACCTCATCTTCTTCGAAGTTAAACCGGAACTTGGGAGCTACACTATAGCTCTTTGATTTACTCCTAAATAGAAGATCTGACTCAACTTCATCAAGCTTGAGCCAGCCCTTGGGGGCTGCGAATGGCAGTTTAAGTTATCTAAAGGAAGATCCGAGTCAACTTTGGCAAAATAAGACCGATTCTAGGGGACAATGACTATGAATTTGTTCTAATAGAAAGTTAAACGAAGACCCGGTTCAACGATTGAGTACGTTAAACCGGCTCTTGGGGATTAAGTAAGGATATGGTAAGAAGGAAAGGTACCTCATATTTTGTCTTCATTAAAGAGACCAACCGAAGTTCTAGATCCTGGCTAGTGGTAACCCGGTTTATATACCCGGCATGGAGCTCTTCGACTGTCATCTTCTCGCACGAAGAGTCAAAGTTCAGCTTCTTCGAGGCTTCAGCCAGCTCTGTATGCTTGGTCAACACATGAGCTAGAGGCGTTTGATGACCAGACCTGGTGATAACAACATCAGGAGTTTTAGGGGTCTTGGCAGTAGTTGCCGGCTTTGAAGGAGCCCTTGGAGGGCTCTCCATGATGATATCAGCAGCAGTAGGCTCTATGGAGGCAACTGGTGGATTTTCTTCTGCTTCAGCCTCCTCCGGTTGTTCGGGCTCCGGCTCTTGGATAAATGGGCCGGAGGAGGGCTTGTTGGTCTTGCGATCTAAAAGTAACAACGGTGTCGAGATATACTCGTGGTGGCGGTGTCGAAGCCCTGCTACGGTGGAACCCTGCTACGGTGGAACCCCACTACGGCGGTCAGCGATCTAAAGAAAAAGGAGAACTCACCGGAGATGTTGTGGCGGCGGCGGAAGAAATCTGGTCCATATCAGGTTGATGCAGCGGCCCGGTCGGTGCAAATGCGAAGACGACGCCGGATGACGAGGACGCTAGAGAGGCAGCGACAGGAAGAAGAAGAAGAGGCACGAGAGGGAGGATGGGAAACTCCGACCCGCATGGGTCATATTTAAAAAGGGATTAAGGAAGGTGCGAAAATCCAGGCGACGACACCGTTTGACAGAGGCGGACGCCTCGATTCTCGAGATGACAGTTAATGAAAGATTTGTTGGTACGTCAGCAGATCTTATGACGTCACGCGGGGTCATTTTCGGGCGACTCGCCAAAAAACGAAGGAGAAGTATGAAGTGAGCAAGCTCAATTCAACCTGGAGCCTAATGTTGGGGATATGACCCCACGATATGACCCGCCCTAGAGGCTCCGGGTCATGTTGCTAGCTCGTGAGCCGGCCCAAAGGTGAGCCGTAAGACTGGTGGCCTAGGAAGATAGGCGGCTCAAGGTGTGGGTCGTACAAACGGCCCGGACGGAGAAGACCCGGGCGTGCAGGCCGACTCATAGACAGCTTGGACAAGAAGATAGAGAGAGACTTAGTTAGCAATTGTAACGACCCAATGGTCCTGACCTCTTATATAAAGGTAGACCCGGGGCGACATAGAGGATAGGTAATCGAGAACTAGGTCAAGCTTCTAGCTCCTTGTAATCGATACACAAGCAATACAAACACAAGCATGACGTAGGCTATTACCTCGACCCGAGGGGCCAAACCTGGGTAAATCCGTGTCTTTCGTCCCAACTAACCCCTTTGAGTCCACCCCGTTTGCAATGGTCTCAAATCTAAGTCCGTTCACCCGGACATCTGCCATGATAAAACCACGACAAAAGTCCTCTTAGCCGAGGAAGTATACGGCACTAGCCCGTCAAACCAGACCAAAAGCTACCCTCGGAGAACGTTGCTGCCACAATTTGACGACGAACTTACTTATACTCCATCTCCAAACCGTACTCCATATGACAAGCCGGACCGCCCCCTCGTGGTCGAGACAGGACGGCCGACGACGCTAGTTACATACTGGCAGTGCCCAGAAAACAGGGAAAGGAGCCATTAGAGCCCGATGACAGGTTCGACCTGTGAGATGACCTGGATCATAGAGTAGGCCGCACTAGATCCATTTATGGATCCAGAGAGTACTCGCCCGATAGACGTGGCGAGTACAGACCATGGTTCGACCAATACAACAGGGTCCGGGAATGGAATCGGCCCCATACAAACGCCGAATACAGGCGCGATATAGCACGGGTTAGAGGCGCCGTGCACCCTCTGTGCTTCACGCACGAGGTAATGCAGTATCAGTTGCCTGAAGGGTTTAAACCTATGAATATAGAACAGTACGACGGGACCATTGATCCAACTATATGGATGGAGGACTTACTCCTCCATATCCACATGGCACGAGGAGATGATCTCCATGCCATCAAATACCTACCTCTTAAGCTTAAGGTGCCATCTCAACACTGGTTAAACAGCCTTCCCAAAAACTCCATAGGATGCTGGGAAGACTTGGAAGACGCGTTCTGCTCTAACTTCTAGGGGACCTATGTCCGCCCGCTGGACTCTTCCGATCTCAGCAACGTCGTCCAGAAGCCCGGCGAATCAGCCCGACAGTTCTGGAATCGGTTCTTGACTAAGAAGAACCAAATCGTCGACTCTCTGGATGCTGAGGCCATAGCCTCCTTCCGGCACAATATTCGGGACGAATGGCTGGCCTGCCAGCTAGGTCAAGACAAGCCTCGAACTATGTCCACCATTACCTCCCTCATGACCTTATTTTGCGCGGGCGAGGATAACTGGCTAGCTAGACGCACCCAGAATTCTGAAGATCACATGGCACCTGAAGCCTAGGATGGCAACTCAAATTCAAAGTTCAATAAGAATAAGCGCCGGAACAACAATAATGATGCCAATGACACGGCTCTTAATGCTGGATTTTGCAACTCCCGACCTGGCAGCGGAAGAAGCCCCCTAAAGGCAATCGTGGAAAGGCCTTGCAAAATCCATGGAACTTTGGAAAATTCTGCCAGCGACACACACCACAACTTTTGGGTGTTTAAACAGGATAGCAAGATACAACCCGAAGACCAAGGCAAAAGCTTGCACAACAAGGACAAAGATGAGCCTTGGGGTCCAATTGGTGGCTGGTAGAAGAAGTTCCCTCCCGAAGTAAAAATGGTGAACATGATATACGCCACCCACATACCAAAGAAGGAGAGGAAGTGCGCCCTCCGAGAGGTCTACGCGGTGGAACCCATAGCCCCAAAGTACAACCCATGGTCGGCATTCCCGATCACCTTTTATCGGCGTGATCATCTGACCATTATCCGTCATAGGGGTTCGGCAGCCCTCGTCCTAGATACCATTATAGATGGGTATCACCTCACAAAGGTCCTAATGGAAGGAGGAAGTAGCCTTATCCTGATCTACTCAGATACGGTGAAAAAGTTGGGCATTGATCTATCAAGGATCAAACCCAGCAGCACTACCTTCAAAGGAGTGATCCCGGGCGTTGAGGCCCGTTGCACGGGCCCAGTAACTCTAGAGGTCATCTTCGGCTCACCCGACAACTTTTGCAGCGAAGACTTGATCTTCGACATCGTGCCCTTTCGCAGCGGCTATCACGTGCTGCTTGGATGGACAACATTCGCTCGTTTCAACGCGTTCCCACACTACACATACCTCAAGATCAAGATGTCGGGCCCCAAGGGGGTCATTACTGTCAACGGCAACACTGAGCGCTCCCTTAGAATTGAGGAACATGCACTGACCCTACAGGACGAATTCATCTATAAAGACGATCAGCAAGTTCTGACATCCGACATAAAGGCACATAAAGCTGGGAAGTGAGCTCGGTTTCAGACCGAAAACTCGGATCTTTCCTCTTCCCCTCTATAGGGACTCACCCCCCACCACACTATTTCTGAAGCAGCAAAGTATGTGCCGAGGAGGCACAACTTCGCACTTAAAATTACATGGGAAAGCGGTGGGGAAATAAAGGTAGGTGTTCGGCTGCCCCGACCTACTACCACCAATACGTCTTCGGCTAAGATGCAGGCGCTCCTAAAAGAGCCTGCCTACGGCGTAAACCTCACCTTTAATGCTGCGGCCTGTCAAGATTTTGTTTGCAAGATCCGCCCGCACTAACACCCATCAAGGTGCATCCAAGAGCAAGAGTCAACTAGCAAGGGGGCATCTCGAGGATGTCCGGTCACCAATTGAAGACCCCTAGTACAATAACTCATGTAGGATGTTATTTCTTATTTTCTTTCGCATACATGTAAACAGTTGCTTCGACAATCCGAGTTATAAGAGCTATTGAGAAAATGCAAAATTGCGTGGCACAAGTACGCTTCATTTGTCCTGTTTTCGGTACATACTTTTTCTCCTTTCTCCCTATTCTCGTGAACCTGTTCGGTATGATGCGAGGTAACCGGCCAATAGACCGGGGCTCGATTTCAAACACAAATCGCCTTAACTATTGTGTGTTCGGCTTCTTGGCGTTCACTTTATATGCATCAGTTCCGAACTATGTCTTTGGTCATTAAGTTGGGTTGCCCGGCTCCTGTGCTTACCCCTTTATGTTCTGCTCGTTCGGCTAAAAGGGCAAAGGGAGCACCCCTGCGATTATGCTGCCAAATAGTCTGGCCAAGCACCTTAGGGGAGAAAGCCAAAAACAAACTGTCATAGTATGCGCATCCGATCTGTGAGCCCCAAGTTATAAGTATTATACTTCAATCCTGGTAAGGAGTTTTCCGTTTTATACCAGGAACTTGCCTTTTGCGCAAACATTATGATGTGGGCTTCCACCTCGGTTTGTCTGAACAACGCAAACACCCTGGTGGCTAATTGTACGCTTCCCGTAGTCCTCTTCGTGCCCCTTTGGTTAAGTTAAATAATAAAGCACTATAGTCTGATTGCCTAATCTGCCGCACTACACCGCCTTCGGGTTCCGATAATACGACTAAGGGACATAGTGCATTGGCATATACACCCCAGGCAGTATCTATGTGGGGGCTGAAACCGACGACTCGCATCTTTTAGTAATAAACGACCACACAAGGAGTTATAAAGGAATACAAAACCATATAAGAGTGGATACTAATATTATTAAAAGTTATCACGAGTCTTCGGACATGTTACAAGCCATTCAAATAATTTTTCATCGGAACAATGCGACACTATCACTCGCGCACTCTCCATCATTGCATCGAAGTATACCTCGGGGCGTCGGTGCTCCTTCCCAGGTGGCGGTGGGTTGGTGGCGACCTTCACCGGATTGAGCCCGGCCAGTGCACTTTGGCCTTGGCAAGGGCCATCCAGACTCCTTCGATGCAGGAGAAGCACTTGACGGCGTCGAGGCGGGGCATGGCAGCAATCAGTCTCTGCACCAGGCCAAAGTTACTGCCTAGGAGTGGCTCCCCGGGCCATAAGCGGATGTAGAGGTCCTTCATGGCCGGCTCTGCCATCTGGTGTAGCTCCATCAGCTGTTTCAGCTGCTCCACCAGCAGAGGAGGATGCTCGGGGGCTCCGAACTGTGCCCAGAACGTCCGAGCTTCGTCTTCCTCTCCCCACGAGGTGAACAGCTGATTGGCGTCCACCATGCTCTTCTAGAGATCGGAGTATGCGCATGAGGATCACCACACCCGGGTCAGCAATTCAAATCTGCTATCCCTGAATATGCACTTTAGGGAGTATGACTTACCATCGGCTATCTCCTTGGGTTGGTGAACTTGCTCCTCGAGGAACCGTCTGTCCATCCGCTCCTTCTGGAGATCGGATTTCATGGTGGATAGTTCGGTCGAGATCGCCTTATTATTTTGCTCCAAGGCCTCACACTTTTTGCTACCGTCCTTGAGTTCATCCTGTATCTCCGCCACACGAGCCTGGTGCTTATCGCTGGTGGCAAGTAGGGCGTAGAGCGTGATGGCCGCTTTTGTGGCCGCCGCCTTCTCAGGGGTCGCTTCGTCTTTGGCACGTTGAAGCTTGGCCTTGAGATTTTTGATCTCTTTCGACGAAGCTGCAAAACAGTAAAACTTTATATACAAGGAATTTGCATTGACAGTATTCAGGGGAAAGTATTCAGATTTAGTTCGAACATACCCTGTGCCTCATCAAACCTGTTGTTGAGGGCTTCCACCTCATCCTCGGAGCGCTTGAGCTTCCGATGTAGCTCGTCTAACTTGGCACCATTTTTGGCCGCCATTGATGATGAAGCCTACATTACACACACAATGCATACATCACACCGACACTCACTTCCTGAATTATAGATATGACCCCTAGGTGAGCTTGTTTACCTCACCTAGCGCTCGGGGCTGCCATGTATACAATATGAATAAATAAAAACCTTAGCAAAATATCGGGCGACTTACTTGAAAGCCCACAAGGAGACTTTGAAGGCCTCCTTCAGTCCATTGTGAACAGACTGGACGCTTTGTAGTACTGCACCCATAAGGGTGCGGTGATCCTTGGGTATGGAGGCGCTCGATAGAGCCTCCTCCATGGCCGACCACCTGTAGGTCGGCGGTGCTGGGGATGATCGGATTTCTAGATCACCCAGCCGGGATTGGACCGGTGCCTCCGGAGGCACAATGTGCTCCGAAGATGTCCTCAGAGGGGACGGATTTCCTGTCCGTGCAGCCTCCTCGGTGTCCAGGTGGGGCGTTGTCCCCTGGTCTTCGGTGGTCGAAGCGTTAGCCTCGGCCAAGGTGCTTTCTCCCTCGCCCCCTGTGTCCACTTCCATTGTAGTAGGATGGGATGACACCTCCATGACGTCCTTCGTGGCGCCTGGAGTGGTGGAGTGCGAGGCATCCCCGCTCTCCGCAAGTTTGGCGGGCGGGGTCTCCCCATCCGATACTACCTCGGTGGGAATAACGCATGGGGGGTTGTGGGACCAATAACCGGCGTGTCAGCAAACTCTAAATCTACTAGTTATAGGTAGAAGAGTCTTTGGATCCTAACCTAGATGGAGGGGGCTTGACCCTTAGGCTCGTTCATGGAACCTCCTCGGGGTCTTCGGATGTGGAGCTCGAGTCCGAGCTGTCATCGGACAGAAGCACCCGCGCCTGTCATGCCCTCTTCGTGGCAGGAGAAGCTACCTACCTCAGGGCGTCCGAAGACACCGCTCTCTTCTTGGCACAGGGGAAATATCCTCCCCCTCTCTCTCGACCTCCTCCTCCTTTTCTTCCTCCTCTTCGGCCTCCACCTAATTTGAGGAGGCGGGGGTGTCTTCGGATCCAGCATCAGGCTAGTGCTTGATGTGAAGGCCAGCCTGACCTGGTTTCTTATTCTTCTCTTTCTTTGTGAGAGCCTCATAAGGCTTCTCCACGAGCATCCGGGCTAACGGCCCTGTCCTCTCGTCTTCGGGCTGAGGAGCTAGACTGTTGATGTTCATGGCTATCTTCTCGGGTTGGGTTCCAAGAGAAACCATTCCATTCGCCGTTAGCACATCAGCAAGGTCCACTGGTGGGTGCCGAACACGATTGGGTTCCACGAGACTTCCCTCGTAAAAATGTCTACCACCTTGAGCCATTTGAAAAATTGCGCTTTCGTGGGTTTTTCCTATTTGATAGTACACACTTATTATGCTTCTGCTGTGTGCGATGTTTGTTGCTCCCTCCCTGGCCGCGTCGCTTCAATCTCGTAATCTCAATTTTTAGTAGCCCCGACATTTCTACCTAGTAAACTATCTAGTAGCCGCGCGACATTTCCTCAAACACCACCTACCCCCCTCCCCCAAAAAAACGTCTGCTCAGATAACGTAAAAAAGGAAAACCTTCGCTCCCACTCGCAAAACTCCTCTCCCTCGCTCAAAGCATGGCTAGCCCACAACCACCACCACCCCCGACTCCACTGTCATCCTCTGCAGGCCTTCCTGTGACTATCTCAAAGTCCTCATGAAGATCCATCACAAGAGGTTTGTACTAGAGTCGTCAGTGCAATCGACAGTAGTGCTCCTCCATGTCGAATAATGCACGCACAACTTTGTTCCACCCTGTAGTGTCGTCCTGCGAAGCACCCTCTTCCCTGCATATCCCCATCGCCATCCTCGCCCACACTCCACAGCGTCTCTGCCTCATCTCAGCTATGCTTCCCAGGGATCTGGAGGAGCGAATGGCCAAAAAGAGTTATATCGAGTCCTATCCACTAGATGATACGGGGCAAGCCCGTGTGCGTCGATCTTTCACGAATTAGAGGGGGATTCCATGAAGAACACAAAGAACATGAAGAACACGACGGGGAAATCACAAGAGGCAACACTCAAGAACAAGTCCAATCACACATCCACTAGACTCACCACACACAAGATCCACAAGGTCATGAACAACAAAGGGGAAGAAGGATACATGTTAGAGTTCATCCTAAATCCCTTGGGGAGATGGGGCCTTGATATCCCGTAGGATCTTCCCTCGTCAGGGGCCTTTACATCAACTAGGGGATCTTCTCTCATAGAGGCATCTACTCCATGGGAGAGGTAGTGGAAGGAGCAAAGCTCAACTAACTATGAGATAAACCATTGCTAACCCTAGAAAGGAGGTGGGGGAAGAACATATGTAGTCTTGGCTTGGCCATGAAGAGGTAAGTGGAGAGGGCGATACATGGGCCAAAGCCCAACCTACGCATAGGCAGACCGGTTGTACCGGTGGACGGACTGGTTGTACCGGTTTGAAGACAACCTCCGGTACAACCGGGGCGGCACCGGTTTGGAACCACACCATAACAGCATCATGGTCGGGGGTCGCGCGGGTGTTGGTGGTGGTTGACTAGTTGTACCGGGGCGGCGCTGGTTGGACGGTGGTGGACTGGTTGTACCCCGAATTCCTATGTCGTTTCAAGTCCTCTTCTTCCTTCTTCCCTTCCAGGCTTCCCTCGCGGATGTTGTAGTCGTACATAGGTGCTGGCACTCCTCCTTGTCATCCGTGAAGCTCCGACAATACCTATGCATGCACACGGGAGGAGTGTGTAGTAGTATACCATCCTTGAAGGGATCAAGCGAACACGTGTAAAGGAGAGGATTCGACTTTATGTATGTGAAGTAGTCGTGGCACGTGTCACTTGCCGAACAGACTCTTGTCATGGTGATGTCCGTAGGATGCTCCGCATCATCCCCTCCCCCTTGGGAAAGATCCATCCTCGGATCAAGAGCCAAATCACCATGGGAAGGAGATGGTCTCGCCGTGTAGAAGTGTACGATCACCAAGCGCTCATCATCTTCAAGCTCTAAATGGGCACTCTCCAATATCTCACCGTCTAGGAATTCCTTCAAAAGGAGAAAATACAACAAACACTTGGAAAAACAAATGTGGTTAGCGTTAGTGCATAACCAAGCATTCAAGTGGTGAATCACCGCACAAGTGTTGTCATCATGCATAAGATTTGGTGTGACAAGGGATTGTTTCAAGGCATGTAAGCATACAAATTGAGCACAAGCAATGCAATCATGTAAACAAGTATGCCGAGGTGAGGTAGGGATGCAAATATGCGTGACAATATAAGAAGCATGTACCTCATGGTCATAGTACATATGCACAAAGCAATCAACAAATGGTCTATGGTAGGCATAGGAATCATTCACAACACCAAGTAAAGTGAAGTGTCAGAACAAATAGGGCAATCCAAAGTGTAAGGCAATCCAAGCATGATGTGCAAATGGTGTAGTGAATATAGTGAGGCACTCACCACAAAAGAAAGAGCAATTGGTTATCATGTGAGAGGAAATCAATTCAAGCATGTATCAAGCAATGTGCAAAGCATGGAAATGGTTGTCATCAACCGCATAAAAGGAGCACATCGGTGGTAGTGCGAAGATCCAACATACTAGAGGAAATCATGGCAATCATGTCATGCAAGCAATTAATAGGCATAGGCGATTCGCATGACATATCATGAGTGCAATACATGATCAAAGTAACATCATAGGCATGGGGCACAAAGAGAACATGGCAATAACAAGGAATATCTCCACCAAGCTTGCAAATACACAGACAAATACGAGAGTCATTGGTCATGTGTAATGCAAAGCGTGGGTCACAAATGCATGTCAATGGCATATAAATGAGCATATCATGAAAAGTGACCATGGAAATATGGGCAAAGGATATATAATGGAGGATAAGCCATAATCATATGAGATCCATGTAGAAGAGGTGCGCGTAGTCCTTGCGCGAGGGGAATGGTTGGAGACACATTCCGATGAATCCCAAAGCATCGTTGCTCTCAAGAGCTCTCTTCGTCAACTCATGGGATTGTGAGGTTGACGAGTGTTCATTTACAGCAAGTACGTGGCACAAGCATTTTATGCATATCAATGGGAAGCATATTGTGCACACAAATATGGGGATCATGCAAAGTGTAGGATGGAATAAAATCTCCTAATATGTATGAGGAAACTATGGGGTTCTCCTCATGTGCAATAGCGGGAGAAAAGGGTTGAGAAGGTGAACAACATCCAAAATAATGCATGTCCAAAGTATGGTGATCATGGCATGGCATAGGAGAACTATTGCGCAAATGATGCAAAGGAAGCACGACAATATCATCACAAGAAAAACAAATGCCAATAACTATGGGTTTGTCATCTATGTCATATGAGCAAATGGGATTTACTTTGATGGGATATGCATAGTCACTATGGTGAGATTGCGAAGATGCAATACGGGAAATTTCACGCATAGCATATGACAAGTGTAGCGAATTTTCAAACATGATGTGACCAATAGAGTTTTCACATGATATCGTATGAAGTATAGCATCACAACTAGGTGATTCGACATCATCATCATCATATTCATCATAAGTAGGTGGCATATAGAAGCATGAAGAAGATATAGCACGTGAAGTATCCATAAGGTGATCAACATCATGCAAGCAATCAATGTCAATATAGTCCACTAGTGGGACAAGAGCATCACCTTCACCTATGTGGTGTAGGTGAGGTGGCATAGACCAACTCGTGGTCATCTTCGTCATAATGGAACCATGTGGGGGTGCATCATATTCCACCATGGACATCGCCTTGTCCAAACTCGCATGCCATATCAACTACCTCACTAGCTCTATGTGGTGGTGGCTCACTCACTCCCTCTAGGTAGTTGCGCTCATACTCACATAGGGTGGAGTCACTCATCTCACTCAAGTGGTGGGGGTTGTGGCTCTCCTCACAAGGAAATGGGCGCAACTTATCATATATGGGGCTACTGGTGGTCACTCTCATCCTCTCGCGGGATACCAATATGATACAGGGAAAGCCCGTGTGTGTTAATCTTTCACGAATTGGAGGGGGATTCCACGAAGAACACGAAGAACACGAAGGGCAAATCACAAGAGGCAACACTCAAGAACAAGTCCAATCACACATCCACTAGACTCACCACACACAAGAAACACAAGGTACATGAACAACAAAGGGAAACAAGGATACATGGTAGAGTTCATCCCAAATCCCATGGGGAGATGGGGCCTTGATATCTTGTAGGATCTTCCCTCGTAAGGGGACTTGACATCCACTAGGGGATCTTCTCTCACAGAGGCATCTACTCCATGGGAGAGGTAGTGGAAGGAGAAAAGCTCAACTAACTATGAGCTAAACCATTGCTAACCCTAGAAAGGAGGTGGGGGAAGAGTATATATAGTCTTTGCCATGAAGGGGTAAGTGGAGAGGGGGATACATGGGCCAAAGCCCAATCTGCGCACACGCAGACCCGGTTGTACCGGTGGACGGACCAGTTGTACCAGTTTGAAGACAACCTCCCGTACAACCAGGGCAGTACCGGTCTGTAACCACACCATAATAGAATCCTGGGTGGGGGTCGTGCGGCTGTTGGCGGTGGTTGACCGGTTGTACCGGGGCGGCAAGGGTTAGCCGGTGGTGGACCGGTTGTACCCCAAATTCCTTGGCCGTTGCAAGTTCTCTTCTTCCTTCTTCTCTTCCAAGCTTCCCTCGCGGATGGTGTAGTCGTACGTAGGTGCTGGCACTCCTCCTCGTCATCCATGAAGCTCCAACAATACCTATGCATGCACACGGGAGGAGTGTCAAGTACTATACCATCCTTGAAGGGATCAAGTGAACTCGTGTAAAGGAGAGGATTCACCTTTATGTATGTGAAGTAGTCATGGCACGTGTCACTTGCCGAATGGACTCTTGTCATAGTGATGTCCGTAGGATGCTCCACATCACTATATGACGGTGAGGTGGCCGCTGAGGCCCCAAGGGGAAGCTCAGTACAATGACTGACCCGGGGCTTCTAATAAGCGGGCTCGCGCATGTTTGTATGTCCCAGCATCCGGCTACAACATTGAGCTTGTCGGTAGCGATGGCATGATGCAGGCTATGAAACAGGTTAAGTATATCACCCCCGCCCCTTCGGGTTCAACCTCATAGAATTCCTCCATGCCACCTCCCCCCGCACTGATCTACTCTGCTTTGTTGTCAGGATTTTACCTTCATCACCATCGAGACCTTTTTGTCATTACTGAAGGTCGCATTCTATATATATGGTGGTGGCTCGGCATTGCCAGCTGCCAATTCAGACCTTATTGACGAGAATGAGAAGGCGTCCTATCCGTCTCTTCCAAGGGGAAATAGCCCATCCATGACATGAGGGACGTCACCCTGTAGACGTGCTCTTCCAAAGGCAAGGAGATAAACTGCCACAACAGGGAGCGCATGGTGCGCACCCCCACTCTAGGCTCTTCCAAGGGGTACGAATTGTTCAAAAGTGCAATCTGATATGCTGGAGTATGAATTGTTCAGTTCAATTTTAGTGTTGATGCGTTTGGTTGTCTGTAGTGAACATATACCTTGTTTAGCGTGATGTATGGTTGTTTGTAGTGAACATATGTCCAGTTTCATTGTTAGATTTGGTTTTTCAATCATACAATTAGTTCCCGTTAAAGCTGGTGTATTTAAGATTCCCCTGATTATTTCAGTTTTCTCACAATGTGATCTTGAATCATACAATTTGATGTTTAAGCACTTGGTGCGTTCTATCTTCTACGCAATTTCCACAATACTAATAAGAATGTCTGTTGGTTGCTATTAAGTCTGTTGTAGTGATCATATGCTTACTTTAAAGGTTATTTTGGTGGTCTGTGGTTATGATTTGTCGAGTTGCAATTGCTATATTTGGTTGTTTGTAGTATGCCTCTGATCTACTTTGCTTCGCTGTCAGGAATGTGTTATGCTGGAGTATGAATTGTAATGTTCAAAAGTGTAATTTGATATGCTGGAGTATGAATTGTTCAATTCAATTTCACTGCCTATGTTTGGTTGTTTGTAGTTCGCATATACCTATATTTGGTTGTTTGTAGTATGCATCTGACCTACTCTGCTTTGCTGTCAGGAATTTTCCTTCATCGCCAACGAGACCCTTTTGTCATTTATGGAAGTTGCATTTTATGGCGATGTTTTGGCATCTTCAGCTACCAAGTCAGGTCTCATTGACAATGACAACTTGTCCTCGACAAGTGCGCCCTACGCTCGAGTATGAATTTTTTAGTTCAATTTGAGCATATACCTTGTTTATCGGTTTTTGGTTGCTGGTAGTGTACATATGTCCAACTACCTTTGCAAGATTTGGTTGTTCAATCATACAATTAGTTCCTGTTAAAGCTGGTGGAGTTAACATGCCCCTATTTATTTTGGTTTTCTAAGAATGTGATGTTCAGTCATAGAATTTGATGTTTAAGCACATGTTGTGTTCTATGCAATTTCAACAATACTGATACGAATGACTATTTGGTTGCTGTAGTATGCCTTGTTTATTTAGTTATACACCTTTTGTTTTTTCACTTTGTGATATTCAATTATACAATTTGATGTTTTAGTACAAGCTTTGGTCTATGTGAATTCAATAATACCATTATGAATGATTTTATTTGGTTGTTGTTAAGCCTGATGTAGTGAGCATATGCCTATTTTAATGGTTTTTGGTTTACATGGCTATATTTGTTTCCCATGTTATAGTCCCTCCGCCCATAAGATAAGACGCTAATACATCGAATATGTTTGTGCATTGGATGTAACTAGATCTTATATAGTGGGATGGAGAGAGCATCATGTGAGTTAACTAATATAGATTGCTAGCACAATGGGTCAAAATGAGGCAATTAAACTATTTACTTACGGTTTGTCCAACACAAAAGGGATATGAAGTATATTAAATCAGAACTATGTAACCTTTTTAATACACATAATGAGTTGTTAGATGACAATCTCTGTATAATTTTCCTTTGAAGTGGTTCCCAACACATTCTATCCAAGATTACCTCGCAAACTACATGATTGCTGGACATGCAAATGTACATGTATTTCTACCAGACTAGAATGACTATCTGGAAGTCATGAAGATATTGAAGGATGGGCGGTCGGCCATGACAAGGGATTGGGCTAGAGTCGTGTGTGCATACGACATGGAGGAGGGCACACTACGGGCATTCCGCTTCACCTTTTACAGCAAGCAGAATATATTTTGCCTCTTTCTTTGCCATCTTTAATACAAGTATTCAACCATCGTTCATCATTCTTTATTTGGTGCTTACGTAATTCATTCGTTGACATAATTCTTGAACGTATGTACATGTGAATGGAATAATGCATTGGTTGATGAACCTGTCTATGTATATGTAAAAAGCTATTCCCTACTTCCAAATTCAAATTTTGTACAATTTTAAATTGTAGCGATTAGAATAAAAAAATGCTCTACGGGTCATTACGCCGTACATGGTTTGTAAGTCTCAACATTTTTTATATACCTCAAGATCTGACATGTTTCAAAGATATAAAACTTGTGCGACCATGCACGCCGTTGTTGTTTGCGAACCGTGTGTGATTTCAGATAATATAAAAAACGGTGCAACCGAATGCAAGGTTGGTGATACAATCTCTGGCGCACACAGTTTGAAATGATGAACTCTTTGTGATGTAGTATGCATCGCGAAAGTTGGACCACTGAATAGCACATGCAATACTTATCCTGTCGGATGCGAGTACGAAGTTTCTTAAACCTTTCCGATACTTGTATGATGGTTAAATTATAGTCTTAGTTAAATATCGCCAATTGTTTATCCAATATAAGTGTTTGTGATATCTTCCTTATCATACACGCCTCATAATCGTGAACTGTTTGTGATTTGGTACACATTGTAAACGGTGAGAAACAGAATAACGCGTGCGAAGTTAGTGTGATCTCTCACGAGTTGCAAGGATGGGTCGTATGGGAAGTCCACCATATCTCAAAAGATTGACCGGTAACTCTGGTTGGTGATAGATGCTAACATCCCATGCGCTTAGTTTTGCCAAACGTCAGCGTTCGTTGGACACCATCGCGGAAGAATATTCTGTGTCGTGTGGGATGGATCCCCCTATTGCCCACACATGCAAGGTGACGGTTTCAAAGTACATCGTGGAAAGGGGTTAAAAACTATTTTTATAGCATGTCGCTACACCAGTGTGACCATAGCTCATTTTCTGCAAGTTCTCTAGGAGGAACACCAAGCCAAGACTGCTGCTATCCAGTAGATGGCTCAAGTCCATCTGAACAACTAGCAGTAAGGCAGGAATGGCAATGGCCGCTCCACTCTGTCTGAGTTCATGAGGAAATCGTCCCCAACCTTCATCAAGACTATTGAACCCCTGGATGCCGATGACCAGATCCCCACTAGTGAGGACCTCCTTGCATTGGTCAATTGGAATGAGGATCATGAGAAGGTGTTGTATGCATCTCACTGCCTCAGACGTGCCGCCAGAGCTTGGTGGGATGGATTCAAGGTCATGCAAGGTGACCGTGTGATCACCTGGGCTAACTTCAAGGAAGGATTCTTGTAATGCCCCGGACACACCCGCCGGTAGTCGTTTCTCCTGGCGGGATCTAGACTGACCTCACAGATCAATAGTAGTCTTTTGTGTGCACTTTGTCCTCACTCATGCGCACCCGGGACCAACTTACCGGTCGGTCACCCATCCTAGAAACTACTCCAAGCCAAGCACGATTAACCTGGGGGTTCTATTTGAATGGGCTCCCGAAAAAGAAGGAATTCCTTATTGATATGAGTAGTCTATCATCCCTAATAAGCCAGGCTATCACAATTCCGCACCACCCAAATTCCTTTTGGGATCATGGCTATCAAGAAGCGAGAATTCCGAGCGCTGAAGCAAGGAAGTGGCTCTGTCAAGGAGTATATGCAGAAGTTCAACCTTTTATCAAGGTATGCACCTGAATATGTCAACACTGAGGCTGCTAAGACAGAACGCTTCATCGAAGGACTCCAACAAACCCTATAGTACCAACTCATTGTCTGTGACTATCAAACATTCTTCGACCTGGTGAATAAGGCCCTCATTCTTGAAGACAAGCGGCATGCCATGGACGACACGCTCAAGTGCAAGATGATAAGAAAGGGTAGTTCCAGCAACGAGAAGCCTCACCCCTAGCAGGCAGCCCCAGCCAAGCCGACCTATCAGCCGCAGCAGGCTAGACCTCCTGCACCTCGTCCGTGCTACCAGCCTCAGCAGTATGCCAATCCCAGGCCAGCCTACCACAACCCCAATAACAACAATGGCTGCAGGAACAACAACAATAACTCTTGTCAAGTCACTGTTTTGGATGTGGTCAGCCTGGACACTACTCTATGCAATGTCACAACAAAAAGCCAGATGCACCGCGCCCCAATGCGGCAAACCAAGGTCAAGGTTGTGGAGATCCACCAAGGAACCCAGCTCCCTGCAATCATCCCAACAATGGCAAGGGTCGTGTGAATCACGTCGCCACATAGGAAGCCCAGGAAGACCCGGACATCATACCGGGTACGTTCCTCGTAAACTCACCCCAGCAACCGTACTGTTTGTTTGTGGAGCTCACATTCTTTTGTTACCCCAAAAGTTTACACTAGAGAGTGGTATGGAGCCTACAACCCTGGGTAGTCATATACTGATACAAACCCCGGGTTTGGTTATGAAATCCAAGATAGGATGTAAAGGAGTCAGGATCAGCATTAACAGGGTAGACTTCCTAGCAGACCTCATAGTTCTAGATTCGCCTGGACTCTACGTAATCCTTGGCATGAATTGGTTGACCAAGCACCAAGGCTTGTTAGACTATGCCATGAGGACTGTTACCATGACCAATAGCTGGGGAGTGGAAGCCATGTATGTTCCCAACCCTATCTCTGCTCAAGCCCCTTAGGTTAACAATTTGTTGGGATTTGAGTTGGATCAAGTGCGAGTGGTATGTGAATACCCATATGTATATCTTGATTAGCTGCCCAGAATGCCTCCTGACCGTGACATTGAGTTCATCATTGAGCTAATGCCAGGAGTAGGACCCATCTATAAGAAGCCCTATAGAATAGGATCCAAAGAGTTGGCTGAGTTGAAGAAGCAACTGACAGAGCAGCTCAGGAGAGGATTCATTCACCCTAGTGCCTATCCTTGGGGGTCATCTATTCTATTTGTGTCAAAGAGGGAAGGCACTATCTGACTCTGTGTCGATTACCATTCTCTCAATGAAGTCACGATAAAGAACAAGTACCCACTCTCCATGATTGAAGACCCGTTCGATCAGTTGAATGGTGCCAAGGTTTTTGCCAAGATCGACCTAAGGTCGAGATACTACCGGTTGAATATAAGACCCCAAGACATCCCAAAGATAGCATTTGTAACACGGTATGGCTCCATGTCATTTGGATTGACCAATGCCCCTTACTACTTCATGTACCTCATGAACAACATTTTCATGGAGTACTTGGACAAGTTTGTTGTCGTCTTCATTGATAACATACTCGTCTTCTACAAGTCCGAAGAAGAGGATGAGCAACACTTGAGATTGGTCCTAGACAAGCTTCGAGAGCACCAACTTCATGCCAAGTTCAGCAAGTGTGAATTCTTGCTGCATGAAGTTGGATTCTTGGGTCATGTGTTGACTGTAGATGGGTTGTCAGTAGACCCTCCTTAAAGCACATTTGCTACCTTGGCGGTTTTGGTAATTAATAACAACATATATATCATTGAACTAATATTTCCACTAAGCATATTTCAAGAAAAGTTGAATGATGGGTTGGCAAAAGGATTGTGCAGAAACCGATAGATGCAAGGATTTGGATTGGCAAAAGATTCAAGCAAATAGGACTCTACATTTTACTTATTAGAAATCACTTTGAGTAAATTGGAAAAGCCAGTACTATTAAAAGGGGGTAAGGTATTGTTGGTGAACAAGATGCTCCACATGCACAAGTGATAGTCACCAAAAACACCCACAAACTCTCCCACAAAATTCTGTCCAAGCCATTCATGAAAATTGGTGAAGCCAACATTCTCCACTCGGTCCAACCGATTCCCAGCCTCAGACAGAACCCTGCCAAACCCTAGCACATCGGTGCAACTGATCCCACCTTGGTGCCACCGAGTTCAGCTTGCCAACTTTCTGTTACCTCGATTCACAAAATCAGAAGCTCTGAGTTTTTGGATCGGTGTCACCGAGATTTGGATTCTGACCATTGGTCACCTGATCGGTACCACAGAGATTTCTATACCGGTCTCACTGAGATTCAAAAGTTGCTACCTTTGGAGAAACTCGATACCACCGAGATTCACACATCGGTATCACCAAGTCGGTCACCTTAGGTGTAACGGTTGGATTTTTGGAGATGCCTATATATACCCCTCCACCACCACTCACTTGAAAGAGAAGCACTCAGAACAGATCCCCACTTATCCATTCAGATTTTGTGCGAGAGAGCCACCTACTGATGTGTTGAGATCATGCCATTCTGTTCCAACCATATGAATCTTGATCTCTAGCCTCCCCAAGTTGCTTTCCACCCAATAAATCTCTTCCACCAAAGCCAAATCTATGAGAGAGTAATTGAGTGTTGAGGAGTCTATCATCTTGAAGCACAAGAGCAAGGAGTTCATCGACACTATCGACCCTATTACCTTTTGGAGGGTGGTGCCTCCTAGATTGGTTAGGTGTCACTTGGGAGCCTCCTACTTCGTGTTGTGGAGTGAACCAAGAAGTTTGTAATGGCAAGGAGATCCCCTACTTCGTGAAGATCTACCCCGAGTTAGGCTATTCCTCTGTGGACGTAGGCCATCATGGTATAGACAAGGTTGCTTCTTCGAGGAACACTCTGTGGATTCCTGCGACCATCACCCTCCGTGGGTTGAAGTCTCCAGAAACATGGACGTACGATAGCACCACCTATCGGAACCACGGGAAAAATCTTCGTGTCTCCAAATTGCATTTGATCTTCCTACCTTTCCTTTACTACTCATGCTTGTCTTTACTTTTCGCTCCTATACTCGTAGACATGCATGTGTATGGTGTGCTTGACTTGCTATCGTTACTGAAATTTACCAACACTTAAAATTGGGAAAAGGTAGAATTTTTATTTGGTCAAGTAGTCTAATCACCCCCCTCTAGACATACTTTCGATCCTACACCTCCCAAGATCGAATTCATGACTGAATGGAAATCCCCAAGCAATGTGAAGCAAGTGAGAAGCTTCCTCGGACTCGCGGTATATTACCACAAATTCGTTTGAGGATTATCGAGCATGGCCCGACCCATGACTTGGCTTTTGAAGAAGGACAGGAAGTTCGAATGGACACAAAAGTGTGAAGAAAGCTTTCAAGATCTCAAGAAGAGATTGACAACAACCCCAGTGTTGGCCACCCCCGATATTCACAAGGAGTTTCTGATATATTGTGATGCATCAAGGACCGGTCTTGGAGGTGTTCTGATGCAAGAAGGCAGAGCTATAGCATATCTATCTAGACAACTATGTCCTCACGAAGAGAACTACGCTACTCATGATCTTGAGTTGGCAGTCATTGTTCATGCCTTGAATACATGGCGACATTAGCTTCTGGGAAAGCGATGTGACATATTGTGGGGACCCCGACTCATAATTCGTGATCACTGAATGTACGTGCATAGTGATCCCAGAGATCAATGCTCACTGAACACACAGAAACTGAATAACAAGAGTCTTACATCCATTACATACCATTTTACTCGGATACGACTCTTAATGCCTAGTCTTACATCCATTACATACCATTTTACTCGGATACGACTCTTAATGCCTAGTCTTCATAAACTTGCAGCGGAAATCACCAACGATAGCGTGAACCCATGATATCTACCTTAACCCTACATGCATTATAAATGGGAAGCGTCCTAGCTCGCATGTCCATCGCCAAGGTATTCTTCATCATAACCTGATCTTTCATGCCTGGCCAATAAAATAACTAATGGCAAGCCAATGAGTACTTTGAATGTACTCGCAAGAAACCCATGTTGGAATAAGGCAATAACAATGCATGATGTAGCACTAATAGGTAAGTTTTGCATAAAGATAGTTTTGAGTGCAACGACATGATCAAGTAACTCAAGTATGCATGCATCAACCAAGACAAGTGTTCATAAGAACACGATACAGTCATCATCATAAGCAGGGGGTTGGACGCCTCATGTTCAACCATCACACCAAGTCCTCAGACTTGTCTCATGTACCGTCTGAACATCTCATGTTCAGTCATCATGCCAAGTCATCCAACTCGACTCAAATATCATCCTAGTAACCACACACACACCAATTATGCGAAAGCATCTGGACATAGTCTAAGAAGCACCACCCAACTGTCCTTGACCATGGACACGGCTATTCAAATAGTTTTACACTCTGCAGAGGTTGCACACTTTACCCACAAGACTCGGGGAACTTCCGTGTCATCCACGACTCGTGGTATATAACATACCCAAGGTAAGCAGCCAAACAATGCCTTTCCCCTAGCGATACTGGACAAAGAGTCCACTCGATTGGTACCCAACCCTCATGATGTACATCACACGAGCCTCACTCTAATCGTACCATCAATGAGGGGACCAACGGTGTGCCCGGTGCCTGTGAAAATAGCGCATGATCGTACATACCGGTACGACCCCATATCGAGAGTGACCATGCCACTCCCGCCACTAGTAATGCGGGCTCCTTGCCAATACCCACCAAGGTAATCAACAAAGCCATGGCCCATAAGGGGTATCGTGGTTGGGCATGTAAGGTTGGGACGGTCGACAAAAATCTAATCCGTTTTCAAAAACGCACCCTCAACTTGTTCTGGCACACCACTTCTTTCTCAAGTGGTCACCCAATTCATCATCATCTCCCTCAGGCATTAGTGGCACCCGACGGGTTTTTAGAAAGGTCTTTGAAATCATTTGTGTTCCCATCACCATGCATAATCCCGATCCCACTTTCGTAGCATCTACTAGCATCCTATCTACACCCACCTGCATAACCCTCATAAGGTGGTAGGGTCATGCATGATGGAAGCGTCAATGTCAAAAGTATCAGAAGCAACCCATCGGAGGGGACACTACTCCACATGATCAAATATGACAAAAGTAAAGTGCTATATGTCATGCAATGAAAATGGTTTCTTAACATGGTCAAAGCGCTGCTTGCCTGGCTTAGCAACATCTTCGAGGTCTTCACACGCTTCTCGTCTACCTCTGAGCACTCTGTATCTGTCATCAACTACCGTCGGTAAACAACCACAATAAGCAACACAACAAGCAGAGAAATAAATGTGCTCTATAAATAGGAGTTTTATTTTTCTAGGACTCCTCTGGTCATGAGATAAATAACCAAGGAGGTTTTGGTGGATGTGGGTCAAGGGGGAGTTTTAAATGGAGGAAAAGATGGGAATGATAAATCTTTAAGATGTCAACGGAAACTATTTTTCTGAAAATAAGTGAATGGACCCAACAAATAGGGCATGATTCTAAAAACAGGTGGGGAGTGTTTTTTCTGGTTTTGTAGTTGGCAATAATACCCTAGGGATTTTCAAAGTGGGTTATACATGAATAAATAGATCAATTATTTGGATGGTAGAGACGCACCAGGAAAAATGTTCCCTAATTAGGGAATGAATTTAGACACAACTAGGAACTTTAATCACTCCATTTGGAGCTATAATGGATGATCTATAGATTTTACAAATGGTCCTAATAGTTCCAATTTGAATTTAAATTTGAACATGGCATAAAGCTATGGAGGAAAATAATGGAAGTGACACAATCAAATAGGTGGCATTTTTAGAAGGATGCAGAATTTTGAATCATCAAATTTGGAGGTCATATGAATTTTCTATGAATTGATTTGTCCTGAAAGAAAAACAAAAGGGATTATACCGAAAAGGGCTATAAGGCGCACGTGCGTCGGGTAGCGAACGTGTCATACCGTGTGTTTTACCTCTCATGACTAAGTTAACATGACTCAAAAATTAGGGCCAATTAAAACTTTTTCTGTGCTTGTGATGCTTGACTTGATAGTTGATTGCTTGTTTGTTTTCTTGTCCTCTATATTCATAAAATCCCTCCGACTCTCACAACTCTTTTCCTTGATCCCCACTCTTGTCCAATGATCATGCCATGTGAATAGGACTTAATTATTATTTTTACAAAATATTATTTTAGCCAAAAAGCATTTATTCAAATTAGGTTTTCAAACTCCCTGATTTGAGATTTGCACTTCAAGTCCCCAGATTGGGTGGATCCTTTTCCCCAAATACTTTATTTGAAACCCAATATATATAAGACTTCCCAAACCCACCAAATATTAAGTTTAAACATTATTTTCCTATTTTATTTAAAGGCTTTTTAAGACCAGAAATGGTTTTTCTTAGGGCAAAATTATTTAAATGCTTTCAAAATATTTTAGAAAATTTAGGGAAACTCAGTGGACATATATTTTCCATATATATGAGTTTCAACACATGGGCATGATCAAATCATAGGCAAAACCCCTCAAAACCCTTTCTATTCAAATCAAGATTTTGCAATATTTCTATAAGAAATATTCTCCATAAATTCCAAGAAAATTCTAGCAAGTCAACAGTATCATAGGCGACGATCTTGCAAAGTCTCATCTTAATCCAGGTTGATTTGATTCATCAAATCATCCCAAAACCATCCCTGTCCAGAATCAAATTTGAGCAAGTTTACATTGTGAAGTGTCTTCCCTTGACCTCAAACTTTGTGGGCATGCTCTAATGGACAAATAGTGATGGTACACTAAGTGGTGCATCAAGGGTAAAAGCGTAGCATCAATAGATCTACAGAAACCTGATTCCGTTAGTTTCTAGGGTTCACAAAGTTTCCATTATCAACTTTCTTAATTTGAGCTGAAAACTTGTGATCAGGACCAAATGGACTTACCATTTACCCATGGTAAATATCAAGGTCATAGGATTCCCCTGCCTAGCCCAATCACAGCACAAACACCTTCAGCCATAAACTTGTGGACAAGCAAAGTGGGCCCAAAAAGATTCCCCTTGCCCCCAACTTTTTACCAGGTCATATTGTAACCCTCTTCTACCTCTAGTAACTTCGCCATGGCCTCTTATCAATTATTCGGGGGGTAACTCTCTCTTATTCCCTCTCTTTTTACCATGGCAGCACCTCTCCTTTCCTTCTAATCATGCTAATGCCCCCAAACTTTGCCACAACCTCAAATTCACACTGATGCATCTATCCAAGCCCAAAGATGGCATGCTCACATGGACAATATGAGCAGTTCATCTAAACCTCCAATATGGCAGAAATAGTGGCTTTGTACTACAAGTACCTTGCCCATTCATCTCCCTCATCTGAAACTTGGTGTAAATATATTCCTTCCATAACCAAGACCACTAGACAAATTTTTATCCCCAATGCCCTCCATTACCAACCCCTTTGATGAGCCTCCAGTTTGCTGTTGCATACTTACCCCCTGTGAAAACCCCATCTACCTAGATCCATTTACCATGAGAATTCTTCCAACACTCTACTGCATGCGTGCTTCACACTCCAGACATCATTGGCCGACCAACAGGATGCCTGAGACATGTATTCGCGTGGTGACTACGCCAACGGCATGCAGCAACGATGCTCTGCCGCTAGTTCTTGTCCTATGCCTCGCGTACGATGCAGGGAGCTGTCCACGCGTGCTAGGAAACCCCTCTCTTCCTCCCACGCCTCTCCCCGACATTCAGATGCAGCCAAAGGAGCCCAAGCATGTGCAAGCTTGGTGCCCGAGGGCATCCGAGGCGCACCCGAGCTCCGCATGGTCTCACCCGCCTTTAAGACCGTCCTGAACCCCATCGCGGTCCCCCTCCTGCTTCTTCTACCTTCTACGAGCCCCGGCAAGAGCCATTGGAGCTCCCGAGCTCCCCACGCCCTCTCATGGCCGCATGGGTGCCACATCGGCCCGGGCAAATTCGGGCAGCTCCAGCTCCCTCCTCCCTTCTAGCTTTGCCAACTTCCCCATCGTTGGTGTGATTCTCCCCATGACCATCTTCCTTTCCCGGTCTGCCGATGATCCATTCCCATGGCCGCCGCCGTCGGGCTGCAAAGACGGCCGAGGCACAGCCTCCCTGATGCCCCCGATGAAACTGGTGCACCTAGGTGGGTGTGGGACTCCATCCTAAGCCCTCCAGTGGTCGGCGCATCACGGATGATGGACCGAGCCGCTGGAACGATGCTGGCGGGCACTCGGTCTCGCCTCCCCCGCTCTCCCCTATTTGGGTAGGAGGAGGGGGATGACCCTGGCAAGCGGGGCCCGCCTGGAAGCGACCCAGTGGCCGGGCCCGTCGTTTAAGTGGAGACGCACTCCGCCGACCCCGCGTTCGTGCGGAGAAGGCGCACTCCGCAGGATGCGCCTTCGATGTTGCCCCATCCCTCTGCCAGGCTGAGCCACTAGGCCGGGCCAACTCTGGCTCTACACACCGTGCGAAGTTTAACCCAAAGGGTATATCCCCTTTTTTCTTTTCTTTTTCTATTTATTCACAGATTTGTAAAATTCATAGAAAAATCATATCAAGCCAAAATTTGGTGATTCAAAATTCTACATCCTCCTAAAAATACCACCTATTTAATGGTGGCACTTCCATAATTTTTCTTGACCCTTTTATGTCAGGTTCAAAAAATCATACCTTATTTATCTAGGCAAGGTTAACATTTTTCCCATGCCCCATTCTGCTTGACCTAATGAATGCTCCCTTTTCCCATTTATTTCCTCTTAGGAAATTCATAGGGAAATCATCTCTACTCCAAATCAAGTGAAACAAGTTTCCACATGTTGGGTCCATCCACTCATTTTTATAAAACTACTTTCTGTTGACATCTTCAAGGATCATCATTTCCATAATTTCCACCATTCAAATATTCCCCTTAACCCACATCCTTGTGACCATAGGTTTCCATGAAAAATAAAACTCCTAATTATAGAGCACTTTTATTTCCCTCCTTGTTGTGTTGCTTATTACGGTTATTTCCGACGATAGCTGACGAAGTAGGTGAAGTGCTCGGAATGGACAAGAAGCATGTGAAGACCTCGAAGACCTTGAAAGCCAGGCAAGCAGCCCTTTGACCATGATAAGAAATCATTTTATTGCATGCCATATAGCACTTTAATTTCATCATATTTGATCATGTGGAGTAGTGACCCCTTTCGGTTGGTTGTTTCCGACACTCATACCATTGACACTTGCATCGTGCATGACTCTACCACCTTATGAGGGTTATGCGGGTGGGTATAGTTAGGAGGCTAGTAGATGCTACAAAAGTGGGATAGGGATCTATGCATAGTGATGGAAGGAAGGAAATGATTTCAGAGACTTTTTCGAAAACCCCATCGGGTGCTACTAATGCTCGAGGGAGATGATGAAGAGAGGGGTGACCACTTGAGAAAGAAGTGGTGTGACGGAACAAGATGAGGATGTGTTTTCGAAAACGGAGGATTTAAGATTTGTCGACCATCCCAACCTTACATGCACAACCACAATACCCCTTATGGGACGGGGCTTTGTTTATTACCTTAGTGGGTATTGGCAAGGAACCCGCATTACTAGTGGTGGGAGTGGCATGGTCACTCTCGATACGGGGTTGTGCCGGTATGTATGATCATGCGCTGTCTTCACAGGTACCGGGCACACCGTTAGTCCCCTCATGGATGGTACGATTAGAGCGAGGCTCGTGTGATGTACATCATGAGTGATGGGTACCAATCAAGTGGACTCTTTGTTTACTATCGCTGGGGAAAAGCATTGTTCGATTGCTTACCTCGGGTATGTCATATACCGCAAGTCGTGGATGACACGGAAGTTCCCCGAGTCTTGTGGGTAAAATGTGCAACCTCTGCAGAGTGTAAAACTATTCGAATGGTCGTGTCCACGATCATGGATAGTTGGGTGGTGCTGCCTATGCCACGTCAAGATGTTTTCGCAAACTTGGAGTGTGTGTGTGGTGACGAGGATGATACTTGAGTCGAGTCGGTTGACTTGGCATAATGACTGAACATGAGATGCTTAGACGGTACATGAGACAAGTCTAAGGACTTGGTGTGATGGTTGAACATGAGACATCCAACCCCCTCCTTATGATGATGACTGTGACATGTTCTTATGGACACCTATCTATGGTTGATGCATGCTTACTTAAGACACTTGATCATGTCATTCCACTCAAAACTAGCTTTCTGCAAAACTTACCTATTAGTGCCATATCATGCATTGTTATTGCCTTGTTCCAAACATGGGTTGCTTGCGAGTACATTCAAAGTAGTCATTGGCTTGCCACTGGTTATTTTATTGGCCAAGCATCAAAGATCAGGTTCTGATGAAGATTACCTTGGCGACGAACATGTGAGCTAGGACGCTTCCTAGTCAGAATGCCTATAGATTAAGGCAGATGGCATGGGTTCATGCTATCATTGAAGATTCCCGTAGCAAGTTTATGAAGACTTGGACATATGGGCCATATTTGAGTAAACCAGTATGTAATGGATGTAAGACTCTTGTTATTCAGTTTTTGTGTGTTTAGTGAGCATTGATCTCTAGGATCACTTTGCACGTACATTCGGTGATCATGACTTATGAGTCGGGGTCCCCATAGAGCTAGTATTAGAGCCATCCCCCCCTGTAGGAAGCCCTTAGTTAGCATGGATGTTAGTTAGTACAAAAACTATTTTTCCAGACCCTTCAAAATCGCTTACAAAACCTCTATATTTCTCACCTCTCCTAGGTTTTCAAAGGAAGCAAAGGTTGCTGCCTTAGCACTTCCACCACTTTTCACTTAACTCTCCTCGTCGACTTTATCAAAACTTTGCAAATGGTCGCTACTACCCTTGTGCCCCTGACCATGGGAATCCTTGTGATCCTCATGGGTAACTTGAAAGGAAGCCACCTTGCCAGGCGATTGCCGACATATCTTGGACCCAAGTTGGCAACACGAGACAAGGAGCTACCAAGAGAAGACACCTTATCGAGGGATGAGGATGTCAAGACTTAGATGATAGTGACACCCTCGACACAACCCTAGGATGAACCCACCCTGGCCTCCGATGAGTAGGGCACAAGACATGCAATGTCATGATATGCATCGCTAATGGAGCAACCCTGTCCTTTTCGTTGTTGTGTCGGCAACCACTGGTGAATGAGAACCTTGCCATTTGTTCTGCCTCACTCTAGTGAGTAGGAAAACGGTTCTCATCATTCCTCGCTCTTGGTGCCGATGATATCGTCAATGAGGCCGACAGGATAGCTCTACCATGCCTTGTCAATGTCATTGCATAACAGGTTGCCTACCTGGAATGCTCGACGCCTCAGAAGACAAGAAGGCATTCTCACGAACACAAGGACACCAGAAGACCCTGTCAACAACAGTCATGAAGAATCATCTTCGTCATCGACTCAACGGACCAGAAGTTGTCTAGGACTCTTCAGGAGCGACCAGGATCATTTGATGAACAACAACCGGAAACATAGCGACACCTGAAGAAGACCCAGAAGACTAAGCGTATTCCTCTCGAAGACACGAAGCAAGCATGACTACTGAGTCCGAGGACCCCTAGGGTAGGATAGGTCGTTTGTCCCCTATGCGAAGTTGAGTCCGTATGATGGTTCGAATGGAACCATGTTGTGTGTTGCTTGGTTTTCCTGTTTGTGCTTTGGTGTAAGTCACACTTTTGCCCTAGGCAACAAGTGTGCGGCTTTATCTCCTACCTTACCATGATGTTTGTGTTTGGCATTTTCGGCACTCGTTTTAATGCACTTGCACTATACTACCCCTTAGGCATTCTCCTCCATGCTACTTTCCCTCTTCCCCTGTCGGGACCCCGATCCTACGTCATATGAATCCAGACTGTAACATATCACATCCCTTTGCGGCCTCACGCATGGTAAGCTCCAAGGCTGCAGCCTTACCTTAGCCGGGACCATTTGCGTCTTTTGGCTCACGTATGTGAACATGTCACTGGAAATCAAATGACAGAGAACCCGGGACAACATGACTAGTCATAGAACCCAACTGGCACATCCGTACGGAAAAAGGCATACGTAACCCGGCAATGCAGGTGTCGGCCTCAAGCGTGTGTAGACAAGTCATAGCAAGCTACAAGGACTCCATTACGCCATGATACATAAGTGCCATCACTTCATGTAGACGAGTCATAGCAGGCTACCGGGACTCCATTACACTGCGAGACATTTCCCCGAAGGGCTAGACACAGCAGCAAACAAGGATACATGCCGGTCAATCAATGTGTCCGGAGCAGTAGCAAGCTACCATGGCTCGGTGGAAACACAACGAGGCAGTTTCCCGTAAAGAGTACTACTAAAGGCACACAACTAGGTGTCGGATCCCATACATACCGTTGCACCTCACACACACACACGACATGCCCAATATGCATAGATACAACCATGGCATCACAACATAACCATACAATAACATGACTTTTATTTAAGAGGCTCACATGAGCCATGCATAATATGTTCTTACAGATAGGGGTCACATGACCCGACACTCAAATCATACAAACATGTTCATATAACCCAAGTGGAAGCATAAAGCTTTCTGAGTACATACAGATGAAAGGGGTAAAAAGGCACATGGCCTGACTATCTACAGCCCGCCACAGGGCAAAGGTCGTAGCTGGGAGCCAGCTATTCGGCATCGTCGACATCTAGAAAGAACCCACTCGAAGGGTCCTGGGTCTCATCTACAACATTTATTAAGCAAACATGAGTACAAATGTACTCCGCAAGTCTTTAAAGCAGACCTAGTCTATTCATGCTCATGTATCAACAAAGCGAGTGGTGGAGTTTATGCAGCAATGCCAGCTTTGACTCATGGCTAACCTACACTACTCAATATTAACACTTTGTTTACATTTTATAAGTCGCACACGAGTCCACTAACTCCATAACAATACACCACCATAGATTCACTTCCCCCTCCTGGAAGAGTGCCATCTATGGTACTCACACTTGTCTTGATATTTTTATGAGTATCCATTTGATTACCTATGAACAGCATAAGTTCTCCAAGTAGTCCATATCCGAGGATGCGGCTATTCGAATAGATTTATACCCTGCAGGGGTGTACTTCTTCACACACGCTCTCGCCACATATCGCTGCGTGCTCATAAAACCATGCACCTCGACAACCTTCAAGCGGAAGCCCAGTGAGGGGGTCGGCCACGACCGTCAATCACATAAGACCTCTAGTCCAGGTTATCACCTATTTGAGACTGAACCCGCACGGAAGTCCGGCCGAAGTTTCCGCTACGGCCCCAAACGATGTGTGCAGGATTCCCAAGCCCACCATTCGGGTGACCCTTGGTAGACCGTGCCACTGCCTACCGCGTTGTAACCCACCCGTAGGGTCAGCGCTACACACGGCCTCCAGCAA
Organism: Hordeum marinum; assembly: GCA_022496015.1. Classification (NCBI taxonomy): domain Eukaryota; kingdom Viridiplantae; phylum Streptophyta; class Magnoliopsida; order Poales; family Poaceae; genus Hordeum; species Hordeum marinum. The sequence goes on from CM039675.1 coordinate 233,892,763, forward strand.
GCTATAAACACCAGAATCTACTTGCAACTCCTGGACTCAGGACTAAGCGAATGATAAGTCCAAAGGGGTCGAGTTACCGGAACCCAATGTGTGGTAGCAACTAGTCTTGGATCACAAACAAGGAACTCAGTTCCTAAGAACGGACCCAATGAGACAACCTGTTATGTACTCCTACATAGCCTCTCATCGCTACCTTTACCAAATTGAGTTCATCATAACATCATTACATCAGGCAACATTGTTTCACTCAGTTCATCACCCAGATGAATCCGACCTAACACAACTCTAAGCATAGCAAGCATAGCAGGCAAATTAAGCTAAGCACATCATGGCACAAGCATCTACCAGGTATGCTAGGTTGCAAGGTTTAGCTATTTACTTTGACAATGTCAGGTTATGCAACAGAATAGGATCATCTACGGTGTATGACTGACATGTGATCGGTTGTCCTAATGCAATAAACGAGAGCAGGAGCGAGAGAGTGGGATTATCGAAATGTTCAAATGGGTTGCTTGCCTTGCTAGGAAACGGGAAGGTTCTCTCCTTCGTCGAGATACTCGGGGGTATCGTCAGAAGTAGGGCCTACCCCAATGCAGATAAGAATCAATCAATACATGCAAGTGCAACAATATGATGCATGATCATGGCATGATAGAATGTATAGATGAGCTAATGCAACTAGTGTTCATGTTGATTTGAAATGAATTTGAATATAGGTTCAAAATTGTTCTTCATTTCAAATTCCATTTACTAACCTATTAACAAATATCAATGTTCATCTATTTATATTGCTCTAACATGCAAGACAATAGCACCATTGGATTCATTGGATTTTTCTAATAAATTTTCATATATAAATTATTTTCATCTGACTTACATATTAATTTATATGAATTTTTTATGATTTGAATAATTTCTGGAATTATTTTAAAACTAGAAAATGAAATATTAACATCAGCCTCACGTCACTTTGATGTCAGCTAGTCAGCAGACCGGGCTGGAGTCAAACCTGACATGTGGGGGCCACATGTTAGTGACTCAGACACTTAACTAACTAATTAAACTAAATCCTAATTAATTAACAGAAACTGGGCCCACTGTCAGTGATAGATTAGGTTTAATTAAACCAATTAATTAATTTCTTAATTAACCTAATTAACAGGGCCTGGCCCCACCTGCCAGCGACCCAGGGTCAAACCCCTGTCTGTCAGACAGGTTGACTCGCCGGCGTTGAGCCGATTGCGACGTCAGGGATGGCGGAGGGGGTCGGAATCCCTCCTTCGGCAAGCAAATGGACGGCGGAGAGCGATGGGAGGGCCTACGCTCGACCGCGCGTCGATCTAGCCCCAAACCAGAGGCTGGGGTGGTCGGAATCGACGCCGGTGTTGAGGGCAGTAGCGGCCGGAGCTCGGGTCAAGAAGGGCGTGGCTTCTACGGGGCACGAGAGAGAAGTGGGAGAAGGGGAGGAGCACCAGCGGCTCACCGTGGTTCCAGCAGAGGCGACGACAAGGTCGGAGGAGGTCCGGACGGGGCAGAATGTCATGGCGGGGCTTCTGTGGCCGGCAGGGAGGAGCGGCGATGGCGTGGCGTAGAGAGGCTCCTGGCGTCTTCTGGGGTCACGGAGAGGATGAGGGGGTTGCGGCGGTTCTTGTGGGCTACCTAGCGAGGCGAGGGGGTGACTAGCGAGACGGTGGCGAGCTCGAGCAGAGCTCGGCTATGGCAGAGCAGGGGAAGAAAGGGAGCGAGATAGAGAGCTCGCAGGGGGAGAGGGAGAGGAGAAGGAGGCGACGGCGATGGCCTCGCGCTGGCGCCCTCCCAGCCCTCCAGGCTAGCAGCCAGGCAGGGAGGAGATGGCCGACGTGTGCCCGCGCGCGGCAAACGCACGCCCCTGTCCTCCTGGCGAGAGGACAGGGATGCCTGATCATGGGCGAGGTGGGCTGGCCTTGCCTGGGCTTTTTTCTTTTTTTTTAGTTCTTTGTGTTTTCCATTTTCTAGCATTTGTTTATTTTCTTTTCAGGTACAAATGCTAATTAATAATATCCGAAATATTTTATAAACTAAAGTTTGAATATTTCAAACTTATCCGAAAAGTTTTAGGATATTTTGAAAACAAAAATAATGATAGTGCTTTATTTAGTGATTTGAGGAGCCTTATCCATTATTTTTGAATTACTTTGATTGTTCAAATAATTAGAATGGTCCCGTATATAATCATGCCCAAATTTACCACACATAGGGAACATTTTTAGTGGGCATTTTGGATTTGTTGAATTTTCACCAAATTTGAATTGTTTTGATTCAAAGTTAGCTTGGGGTTTCTTTTTGTTCCCCATTTCATGTTAATGCAAAATGAAACATGCTGCAAGCACAATACTATTCCTAGGACATCTAGCTAGGGTTGTGACAACTCACCCCCACTCAAAAGAATCTCGTCCCGAGATTTTGAAGTCGTCGGGAAGAGCGCGGGGTACTCTAGTCGAAGACGATCTTCTCTTTCCCATGTCGCCTCCTTTTCCGAATGGTGTGACCACTGAACCTTAAGAAACTTGATGTTTCGACGCCGAGTGGTACGCTCAGCTTGATCAAGAATACGAACAAGGTATTCTTGATATGTAAGGTTATCTTGCACATCAAGCGCTACGTGGTCTACCTCACGGACAGGATCCGAGAAGCAACGCCTGAGTTGCGAAACGTGGAAGACATCATGAACCTTGGAAAGATGCGGTGGAAGTTCCAATTGGTAGTCAACCTCTCCTCGTTTGGCAAGAATGCGAAAAGGTCCAATGTAACGAGGAGCCAACTTGCCCTTGATACCGAATCGATGGGTACCCTTCAGAGGTGTAACCCGATGGTAAGCCTTCTCGTCAATTTCATAGGTCACAGCCTTATGATGGCGATCATATTGGCTCTTTTGACGAGATTGGGCTGTTTTCAACTTTTCATGAATAATGCGAACTTGCTCCTCTGCATCCTGGATCATATCTGGGCCAAAGAGTTGCCTCTCTCCGGTTTCTGACCAGTTAAGAGGTGTCCAACACCTTCGTCCATAGAGAACTTCAAAAGGGGCTTTGCCCAAGCTTGATTGATAACGATTGTTATAAGCAAATTCGGCAAATGGAAGACATTTCTCCTAGTTCATACCGAAAGATATAACACAAGCTCGAAGCATGTCTTCGAGAATTTGATTGACTCGCTCAACTTGACCACTTGATTGCGGGTGGAAAGCAGTGCTAATGGATAGATGAGTCCCCATAGCGGTTTGAAAACTTTCCCAAAATTGGGAAGTAAAGATACTTCCACGGTCTGAGTTAATCTCCAAAGGAACACCATGAAGAGAAACTATTCGAGAAACATACAACTCCGCTAGCTGGCTAGCAGTTATACTTTCCCGAACAGGAAGAAAATGAGCCACTTTGGAAAGACGGTCGATGACCAGAAAATATAGCATTATTCCCTTTCTTAGTCCTGGGAAATCCGGTAATGAAATCCATACCGACTTTATCCCATTTCCATTCAGGAATAGCTAATGGTTGAAGGGTGCCAGCAGGCCTTTGATGTTGTGCTTTCACGCGACGACAAACGTCGCAGTTAGCAACGAACTAAGCAATTTCCCTTTTCATCCTGATACATTTTGGTACTACCTGGATGAAGTGTGAGAGGAGAATCATGAGCCTCCTTAAGGATCAACTGTCGTAGATGTTGTTTCTTCGGGATCACCAAACGGTTCTCAAAGAAGACAACACCTCGATCATCTTCCGAGAAGCATTTAACATTGCCCTTCTTAATGTTTTTCTTGATCCAAGATATCCCGGCATCATGCTTCTGGGCTTCTAAAATTTGATCCGTAAGAGTAGGTTTCGCCACCAGGTTGGATAGGAATCCTCGAGGAACAATATGAAGGTTTAACTTCCGAAATTCCTCATGGAGAAGTGGTTGACCCTGTTGTAACATCAGGTTGTTACAATAAGACTTATGACTTGGTGCATCAGCCATGACATTGGCTTTCCCCAGGGTGTAAGTTATCCCTAAGTCGTAATCTGTAATCAACTCTACCCACCATCTTTGCCTGAGATTCAAGTCCGGCTAGGTGAATATATATTTTAGACTTTGGTGATCAGTGTAAGTTTCGCAACGATTACCCAGAAGATAATGTTGCCAGGTTTTCAATGCATGGACTACGGCTGCAAGCTCAAGATCATGTGTTGGATAATTATCCTCATGTGGACGCGAATGTCGAGATGCATATGCGATCACATGACGATCTTGCATAAGAATGCAACCTAATCCTTGTCGCGAGGCGTCACAATAGATAACAAAGTCCTCAGAGAAATCAGGTGGCACCAGAACGGGAGCAGAGGTCAGTCGTCTTTTCAACTCCTAAAAACTATGCTCACATTGTGGAGTCCACTCGAACTTTTTATCTTTCTTGAGGAGTTCAGTCAGAGGTTTGGCAACCTTGGAGAAATTCTCGACAAAGCAGCAACAATAGCTCGCTAAGCCAATGAAACTCCGAACTTGCTTAACCGATTCAGGTTGAGTCCAATCAAGGACAGCCTGAACTCTCTCGGGATTGACAGCAATACCTTTACTAGATATCACGTGGCCTAGATAGGTCACTTCTGGCAACCAAAATTCACACTTGGAGAATTTGGCATACAGGCGGTGCTCTCAAAGTTTCATCAATACTAGCCTTAGATGCTCGGCATGTTCTTGTTCATTCATCGAGTAGATAAGTATATCGTCAAGGTAAACCACGACGAATTTATCTAGATACTCCATGAAGATCGAATTCATCAAGCGAGAGAAGGTGGCTGGGGCATTGGTTAAACCGAAGGACATGACGGTGTACTCGTATTGGCCATAACGAGTAACAAAAGCCATTTTTGGAATGTCCCCGTTCCTAATTCTGATTTGATGGTATCCCAACCTCAAATCCATTTTGGAAAATACAGAGGATCCAGCGAGTTGATCATACAAATCATTGATCCTAGGGAGCAGCTACTTGTTCTTTATGGTGACCAGATTCATTGGCCGATAATCCACAACCATCCGATCTGAACCATCCTTCTTCTTGACGAAGAGAACGGGACAAGACCAAGGAGAAGAACTGGGATAGATGAAACCTTTCTTCAAAACCTCATCGAGTTGGATCTTAAGTTCGGCTAGTTCTAAGGGTGCCATCTTATAGGGTCTTCTAGCTACTGGGACAGTCCCTGGGATGAGCTCTATCACAAACTCAACATCTCTGACAGGAGGAATTCCTGGCAGTTCTTCTGGAAAGACATCCAGAAAGTCATGGGCTACCGGAATATCTTCTAACTCTGGAAGAGGGCTAGCATTGAGGGAGTAGAGTTAGCGCTTGGTTGTTCGAGTGGAGACATTAACTATCTCACCCGATGGATGTGTAAGTTGAAAATTCCTAGAATGAGTATCAATCTTGGCATAGTGGGCTTTCATCCAATCTATACCTAGAATGATATTGATGTCCGAAGACTTGAGGGCTATCAAAGATGCTAGGAAGACCAGTCTATCTACCAAAATCTCATTATCATGGCTCACTCTAGAAGTTTGCCATTTTGAGCCCGGAGTCTGCACTACTAAAGGAGTAGGCATATCACAAAAAGACATGTTATGCAACTATGCATAACTTTCTGAGATGAAGGAATGAGATGCACCAGTATCAAATAGAACAGATGCTGGATGACTATTAACAAGGAGCGTACCTAGGATAACATCGGGATCCTCAAGAGCTTCCTCAGTAGACACATAATTCACTCGCCCGCGAGCAGGAGCTGGCTTCACGAAGAAGGCTTTTCTTGGCTTTCCACGTCCAGCGGGCTTAACATTATTGTGGGGACACTCACGGGAGTAGTGTCCTGGTTCTCCGCACTGATAGCAAACCACGGTGGCACAGGGAGCAACATTTGCAGGCGGTCCTCCAAACGGTCTGACTGGAGGGTTGGGCTGAACTGGGCGAGGCGCCTGGAAGGATGGCCTCGCATTGTATTTTGGCGGCAGAGCTGCGTTAGGCACCCAGATCCGGCGTTTATTGGAGCCCGAGCCAGATGCGGGGTTGAAGTCACGGTTGTGCTTTCTCGTGGCCTATAATCAGTCTGTCCGGTCTCGGCATTGATAGCCTTGTTGACGAGAGCCTGGAAAGTGGTGCACTCATGCAGGCGCAGATCTTGGCGGAGCTCAGGGTTAAGTCCCTTTCGGAACCTAGCATGCTTCTTGGTGTCAGTAGAAACTTCCTCAGGAGCATAGCGAGCAAGGTTTCCAAACTCGCGGCTATAAGCATCCACTAACAGTCTGCCCTGGGTGAAGCCACAAAATTCCTCTCTCTTACGATCCATCAGCCCTTCCGGGATGTGATGGGCACGAAATGCAGCACTGAACTCTGCCCAAGTTGGTGCGGGGCCTGCGGGACGCATGGCTTCAAAATTCTCCCACCACAGATTGGCGGGACCTTCCAGAAAGTAAGTTGCAAAGGTCACCTTGGTTGCCTCAGTCACATTGGCAGCCCGTATCTTGTGATACATGCTAGTCAGCCAGTCATCCGCGTTGAGTGGGTCGACCGAATGATGATACTTGGGTGGGCTCAGTCTGATGAAATCACCAAGTGATACGCCATCATTGAGGTCATTGCGGGGAGCACGTGGTGTGTTCTGCTCAATTCTTTCCAACAGCCTATTGGTCTCCCTCTTATTCCTTTCAACTTCAAGCATTACTTCCGCCAGAGAAGGCGCATGTGGCAGATCCTCTTGCCTTGGCTGGCTTCCCTCGCCCTGCTCAGGGGCAGGCACGAGGTTATTCCTAGTTGCCACCATCCTGGGAGAACAAACCCACAACTTAATCATAGGGAACAACAACTCTAAGGCATAGGATAAGGAATGTACTGGACAACATGGCATGCAGGGTAAACACTAATCAACATGGTAAAACAACTTCCATATGAACACCATGATTCATACACACCATGACATAGTTCAGTACAAGCCAAACTGAAATACAACTACGGAGAGATGACACAACTCATCGGAGGCATTACAAGCTTCCTATACATTATTTATCTACACCTCCGGAACTCAACTCTCAACCTCATCATATCCCATAAGACACGCAGCACTGTGGTGATACGATTACTACCATACTAGAACTAACATCCATGTACTCAAGCATCACCGTAGAATGCCTCATACAGGTTACCCCCACAACCCGGGAGCTGAACCTGAGGATCTGGAAACACTCTAGCCTATGATCCCTGGGAGCCATAAGGACACGGATGTGACCTTGGTCCCCTTGTCGGCGGCAACAACGGTCCTCGAAGAGGGGTGATGCCTTCAACATCGGGCCAGTCTACGTGTGCTGGCAGATGAGTTCGCGATGGGGTCAGCATCTCCAAATCTCCATAGCCTGAATGCACGATGGGTGCCAACTGCGTCAAGGCTGTCCAAAGACGTGCACGGGTAGCATAAAACTCCATGCGAATGGCATGTGCATCACGATCCCTGTTCTCCAACATCTGAGCGGTCACCTGCAGCCCAGGGTCCTCATGAGAATGATCATAGTAGGCTGCGCTAAGATAACCATCCTCTCCTCCCGTGGAAGCAGGAACATAGCAAAACTCTGTGTTCTGGAGCAGACCATGATGAAACCTCATGATAGTCAACATGGTATAGGCGGCCTCCTAAACTGCCATGTCTATGGTGACACCTAACCCATAAGTCCAATGAAGCGGCTCTGCAGCTCCAGGGTATGAAGGATAAATCTTGATGGTACACAGATACTGGCGCTGGTTGAAATCTCGATACTGTTCCTCCATTGTGTACTCCGGGTACCAACGGTATCCAGCCTCCATCATCACTCTAACCAACATGGCCGTGTGACCCGGTACATCGATGCACCTTCAGACGGACCACCTGACGGGAAGGACGAGAGGGCATGTGAAACAGAGAAAGATGCAAAGACATAAGAGATTCTAGCAGAAATTGGACAACATAACGGCTGTAATTGCTCAAAAAGGATTTTGAGACAACTGCAAAAGACTGGAAAAGCATAACCACTCGACTTTCTAGACTCAAATCTCTTCTCCATCTGTTTGTCACACCAACAATACTTGAGTACCCACATTCACTTGCAACAAGCTAGATAGTGCTCCATGGTTAGTAACTCGGCATCCTAAGCAATGGATGACTAGCCTAATTCTTATCCCCGAAGAAAAGACGAGAATGACTCAACATAGAATAACTTGGGAAGCGGAGTAAAAAAAGCCTTACGTTCCCTCTCACAATCAATTCCCCTACTTTTTGATAGTGTTTCTAGACTCAACTTCGACTAGTTTGGCTTGGTAGTCCTACAATGAGTCAGGCTCTGATACCAACGCTGTCGGGACCCCGATCCTAAGTCATATGAATCCACACTGTAACATATCACATCCCTTTGCGGCCTCACGCACGGTAAGCTCCATGGCTGCAGCCTTACCTTAGTTGGGACCGTTTGCGTATTTTGGCTCACGTATGTGAACATGTCACTGGCAATCAAACGACAGAGAACCCGTGCCGACATGACTAGTCATAGAACCCAAGTGGCACATCCGTACGGAAACAGGCATACGTAACCCAGCAATGCAGGTGTCGGCCTCAAGCGTGTGTAGACAAGTCATATCAAACTACAAGGACTCCATTATGCCATGAGACATAAGTGCCATCACTGCACGTAGACGAGTCATAGCAGGCTACCGGGACTCTATTACACTGCAAGACATTTCCCCGAAGGGACAGACACAGCAGCAAACAAGGATACATGTCGGTCAATCAATGTGTCCGGAGCTGTAGCAAGCTACCATGGCTCGGAGGAAACACAACGAGGCAGTTTCCCATAAAGAGTACTACTAAAGGCACACAACTAGGTGTCGGATCCCATACATACCATTGCACACACACGTACGCACGACATGCCCGATATGCATAGATACAACCATGGCATCACAACATAACCATACAATAACATGACTTTTATTTAAGAGGCTCAGATGAGCCATGCATAATATGTTCTTACAGATAGGGGTCACATGACCCAACACTCAAATCATACAAACATGTTCATACAAACCAAGCGGAAGCATAAAGCTGTGTGAGTACAAACAGATGAAAGGGGTAAAAAGGCACATGGCCTGACTATCTACAGCCCGCCACAGGGCAAAGGTCGTAGCTGGGACACCAGCTATTCGGCATCATTGACGTCTAGAAAGAACCCACCCGAAGGGCCCTGGGTCTCATCTGCAACATTTATTAAGCAAACATGAGTACAAATGTACTCCGCAAGTCTTTAAAGCAGACCTAGTCTATTCATGCTCATGTATCAACAAAGGGAGTGGTGAAGTTTATGCAGCAATGCCAGCTTTGACTCATGGCTAACCTACACTACTCAATTTTAACTCTTTGTTTACATTTTCTAAGTCACACACGAGTCCACTAACTCCATAGCAATACACCACCATAGATTCACTTCCCTCTCCTGGTAGAGTGCCAGCTACGGTACTCACACTTGTCTTCATATTTTTATGAGTATCCATTTTATTACCTATGAACAACATAAGTTCTCCAACTAGTCCATATCCGAGGACGCGGCTATTCGAATAGTTTTATACCCTCCAGGGGTGTACTTCTTCACATGCGCTCTCGCCACTTATCGCTGTGTGCTCATAAAACCATGCACCTCGGCAACCTTCACGCGGAAGCCCAGCGAGGGAGTCGGCCACGACCGTCAATCACATAAGACCTCTAGTCTAGGTTATTGCCTATTTGAGACTGAACCCGCACGGAAGTTCGGCCGAAGTTTCTGCTACAGCCCCAAACTATGTGCGCAGGGTTCCCAAGCCCACAATTCGGGTGTCCCTTGGTCACCGTGCCACTGCCTACCGCGTCGTAACCCACCCCTAGGGTCAGCACTACGCACAGCCTCCAGCAAGCTATAAACACCAGAAACTAGTTGCAACTCCTGGACTCAGGACTAAACGAATGATAAGTCGAGAGGGGTCGAGTTACCGGAACCCAATGTGTGGTAGCAACTAGTCTTGGATCACAAACACGGAACTCAGTTCCTAAGAACGGTCCCAATGAGACAACCCGTTATGTACTCCTACATAGCCTCTCATCGCTACCTTTTCCAAATCGAGTCCATCATAACATCTTGACATCAGGCAACATTGTTTCACTCAGTTCATCACCCAGATGAATCCGACCTGACACAACACTAAGCATAGCAAGCATAGCAGGCAAAGTAAGCTAAGCACATCATGGCACAAGCATCTACTAGGTAAGCTAGGTTGCAAGGTTTCGCTATTTACTGTGACAATGTCAGGTTATGCAACAGAATAGGATCATCTACCGTGTATGACTGACATGTGATCGGTTGTCCTAATGCAATAAACGAGAGGAGGAGCAAGAGAGTGGGATATTATCGGAATGTTCAAAGGGGTTGCTTGCCTTGCTGGGAAACAAGAAGGTTCTCTCCTTCGTCGGGAAACTCGGGGGTATCCTCAGAAGTAGGGCCTACCGCAATGCAGATAAGAATCAATCAAAACACGCAAGTGCAACAATATGATGCATGATCATCGCATGATAGCATGTATAGATGACCTAATGCAACTAGTGTTCATGTTGATTTGAAATGAATTTGAATATAGGTTCAAAATTGTTCTTGATTTGAAATTCCATTTACTAACCTATTAACAAATGTCAATGGTCACCTATTTTGATTTCTCTAACATGCAAGACAATAGCACCATTGGATTCATTGGACTTTTCTAAAAAATTTCATATATAAATTATTTTCATCTGACTTACAGATTAATTTATATGAATTTTTGAAGTTTTGAATAATTTCTAGAATTATTTTTAAACTAGAAAATGAAATATTGACATCAGCCTGACGTCACTGTGACGTCAGCTGGTCAGCTGACTGGGCCAGAGTCAAAGCTGACATGTGGGGGCACATGTGAGTGACTCAGACACTTAACTAACTAATTAAACTAAATCCTAATTAATTAACAGAAACTGGGCCCATTGTTAGTGATAGATTAGGTTTAATTAAACCAATTAATTATTTTCTTAATTAACCTAATTAACAGGTCCTGGCCTCACCTGCCAGCGACCTAGGGTCAAACCACTGTCGGTCAGACAGGTTGACACGGCGGCGTTGAGCCGCCGGTGACGTCAGGGACGGCGGAGGGGGTCGGAATCCCTCCTCTGGCGATCAAATGGACGATGGAGAGCGCTGGGAGGGCCTATGCTCGACCGCGCGTCGATCTAGCCCCAAACCAAAGGCTGGGGTGGTCAGAATCGACGCCGACGTTGAGGGCAGCGGCGGCCGGAGCTCGGGCAAGAAGGGCGCGGCGTCTACATGGCACGGGAGAGAAGGGGGAGAATGGGAGGAGCACCAATGGCTCACCGCGGTTCTAGCAGAGGCGACGACGAGGTCGGAGGAGGTCCGGACGGGGCAGAATGTCGCGGCGGGGCTTCGGTGGCCGGAGGGGAGGAGCGGCGATGGCACGACGTGGAGAGGCTCCTGGCTTCTTCTGGGGTCACAGGGAGGATGAGGGGGTCGCCGCGGTTCTCGTGGGCTACCTACCGAGGCGAGGGGGCGGCTAGCGCGACGGTGGCGAGCTCGAGCAGAGCTCGACTACGGCGGAGCAGGGAAGAAAGGGAGCGAGAGAGAGAGCTCGAAGGGGGAGAGGGAGAGGAGGAGTCCACGGCGATGGCCTAGCGATGGTGCCCTCCTAGCCCTCTAGGCCAGCAGCCAGGCAGGGAGGAGGTGGCCGGTGTGTGCCCGCGTGCGGCGAACGCACGCCCCTATCCTCCGGGCAAGAGGACAAGGATGACTGGCCATGGGCCAGGTGGGATGGCCTGGCTTGGGCTTTTTTCTTTTTTTTTCTTTTTTAGTTCTTTCTGTTTTCCATTTTCTGACATTTGTTTATTTTCTTTTCAGGTACAAATGCTAATTAATAATATCCCAAATATTTTTATAAACTAAAGTTTGAATATTTCAAACTTATCTGAAAAGTTTCAGGATATTTTGAAAACAAAAATAATGATAGTGCTTTATTTAATGATTTCAGGAGCCTTATCCATTATTTGTGAACTACCTTGATTGTTCAAATAATTAGAATGGTCCCTGTTATAATCATGCCCAAATTTACCAGACATAGGGAACATTTTTAGTGGGCATTTTGGATTTGTTGAATTTTCACCAAATTTGAATTGTTTTGATTCAAAATTAGCTTGGGGTTTCTTTTTGTTCCCCATTTCATGTTAATTGTTTTGAATGGTCCTTGTTATAATCATGCACAATACTATTCCTAGGACATCTAGCTAGGGTTGTGACATCCCCCTCTCATCCATTGAAGACCAGTAAGACCAGATGCACCAGGGATCCACCTCGACAAGCAACCGACACCGAAGACTTCGAGTACAACAAACTCAACAAGACGCAACCCCGTAGAGTTATGCTTCTCCCTCAAGATTGGAAACCCCTCCCTTGCCTAACCTATACCTCACAAGCTCCCCAGCACAAGTATCTGAATCACGTGTTTAATACACGGATTTGCGAGAGCACTTATTGAGCTTCAATAACCCCTGCCTAGCACTGGGTTCATTATGGAGCTAGTGATCATAGTGAACAAACATCCTTCATCCTTACGATAGCACTAGAACCGTGATGCCACAAGGAAGGATCATTCTAAGGATGTACTATTTGCGGGCAATAATTTGATTCAGCCATGATAGATGTCTTGAGGAAGCAGTTGAGACCCTTTGGTGGATCAAGATTGATAGAATAGCATAACTTACTTGTCCCTTGGGAAAATTGGATTAGTAGGGAGCTCTTACTAGATGTAAAACTTGGATTTAAACAGGTGATCCTACTAGGTGCTGAAGACCTATTAAGCCACACGGTTCGGAGTAATTTGGATTTAGTCCAGTGATCTTGATATTGATACCACGTTTCTCGGTGGATATTAGTAGAAGGAATCAGATGATGTTAATGATAAATTAGGGATCTATCTAAGCTCGACCTTGGAGTTTAGTTGGCCATGAGATTGGAAGTTCATGGAGATATTGTGATAATAGTTCTTGCAATCATATGTGGATTATATGAACTCGAGGAGATTATGTTGGACACCATTGATGGTGGAGTTGTAGCAATAATGAATTACTTAAAAGTGGATGATTTTCGTGGGTGATTAAATTGGATTCGTAGGAAGGAAACAAGATCTTGGAGTGGTTTATTACATGTTTCCTTAGCATAGTAATGCAATACCTTGGACCTTGGATAGGTCAAAAGGACACTTGGATTTGTAAGTGTCATAGTCAAGCTTAGCAGCTTGTAAATTATCCTAAGGATTTCTATATAGGGATATATATATATGAGTTAGCTATAGTATGCAGATGAGAATGTCAGCATAGTCCTTCTCTCAAAGCCTTGGAGATCTGAGTAGTGTGTGTAATGTTGGAGTTGACTTATATGAGATGATACCTTCAAGGATATAGGATAATTTTGTTTGAAGTAACAGGCTGACCTATTGGCATCTAAGAACTATGCTCGAGGATAAGATGGTGGACGTTCACTCGCATCCTAAGCTCTTTGAAACCCCAAAACTTTACAAAACCATACCATGGTCGGGTAACACCGTAGGCTCTAGATCTAAGTCAAAAGACCATGGTCGACATGCCACCGTGACCACCACCCACCCTTTCCATAAGGAAGGTTGCCAAGAAGACCTCTATTATGTTGCACCACAAACCCTTGACACTAGTGACCATCCGGGACGAGTGACCGCTCCTCTAAACATACCCCATGAGCAGGTGTTTATGTGGTACTTCGGGAAATAGGTTCTTGTCCTTCGGGATGACATACTTATTTATCCAATGAGAGCAGGAACACCTTAGTCCTGTTTGGACCAGCCCCAAGAACACCAATTGCCATGCCTCTCGAGCATAAAAGGTTCCACCTTGAAGGAATTGGACTTTGCGAAGCACCCTCCTTGCAGAAGAAGACTTTGTTGCCCAAGCAAGATGAAGGACCACTACGATTGTGAAGCCACGACAACGACGAAGAAGAAGCAAAGGAAGTCAACCTCCACTCCTCTGCCGGCTACATCAACTAGACTATATCAAGAAGCATCAACGTCCAAGCATGATGAAGCCCTGTTATGACTGGTCATCCATCAGTTCCTGTCTAGGAAGGAACCGAGGAATGGGTAACACCCCTCACTCCACCACTTTGATAGTGTACGATGAGCATGACGTCCCTACTCCCTTCAGATGCCTGGGATGGAGTGGGCGACTGTCATGACTTCGTTATCAGTCCATTTTAAACAATCTAGGGCATAAACTGTGACTCGATCATGGTGAGCCACCTAACAAAGATAGTTCACCCCTGTTGCCAAGCCTCAGAACCTTCCCATATAGTAGAACCCATTTTGACACCGAGTCTCTAAGCTCAGTCTTAGGGACGAGACTCAGCGGGGACTTTGCCACGGAGAGATGAGTAGACCAAACACTCAAAGACCCTCCAGAAACGTGCATCCATGACGATGAAGACAAGCGACCAAACAAGAATGAAGAATCTTCCTCGGCAGCTTACTCAAGCAGAAGATCTGGACGAGAAGCCCACGATGACGCACCTGAGCACTTTCAAGGATGGAGACCACCTACGACTGAAGACCTCCTACTTTAAAGAAGATAAGGACTTTCCCGTCAACGAGTAGCTACACCAAGACTCAACCCTTCTATTCTAACACGAGACATCTAGATGTCACTAAACAACGTGAGCAGTCCCTCGACCAGCACAGAGACACCCTACTTGGCTGGGTATTCCGACTTTGGTATACATATGCAGCCAGGCCCTGCCAGAACCTCGTTCACCAAACCCTTGACCATTAGGTGAGCCTAGAATTCTATGAAGCCCCATTCACCCTTAGACAAAGTTAAAGGTGCACTCAAAGACATATTGTCAAACACTTCAAGATCCAGAAGGGCAACCATGCCGGAGTAGAAGCAACATGGAACGAGAAGACTTCCTCGCCTCTGAGTTTCCGCATCTCTCCTACGCCTAGCCTAGGAATCTCGGGGACAAGATTCTTGTAAGGGGGGTAGGTCTGTCACACCCTGTGTTTTGCCTCTCATGACTAAGTTAACATGAATCAAAAAATAGGGCCAATTAAAACTTTTTCTGTCCTTGTGATGCTTGACTTGATTGTTGATTTCTTGTTTGCTTTCTTGTGCTCTATATTCACAAAATCCCTCCTACTCTCAGAACTCTTTTCCTTGATCCCCACTCTTGCCCAATGATCATGCCATGTGAATTGGACTTAATTATTGTTTTTACAAAATATTATTTTGGCCAAAAACATTTATTTAAATTAGGTTTTCAAAACCCCTTGATTTGAGATTTGCATTGCAAGTCCCCAGATTGGGTGGATCCTTTTTCCCCAAATACTTTATTTGAAACCCAATATATATAAGACTTCCCAAAACCACAAAATATTAATTTTAAAGATTATTTTCCTATGTTATGTAAAATCTTTTCCTAAGACCAGAAATGTTTTTTGTTAGGGAAAAATTATTTAAATGCTTTCAAAATATTTGAGAAAATTTAGGGAAACTCATTGGATATATATTTTTCATATATATGAGTTTCAACACATGGGCATGATCAAATCATAGGCAAAACCCGGCAAAACCCTTTCTATTCAAATCAAGCTTTTGGAATATTTCTATAAGAATCTTCTTAATAAATTCCAGGAAAATTCCAGCAAGTCAACACTATCATAGGTGCTGATCTTGGAAATTCTCATCTTAATCCAGGTTGATTTGGTTCATCAAATCATCCCAAAACCATCCCTGTCCAGAATCAAATTTGAGCAACAAACTTTGTGGGCATGATCTAATGGCCAAATAGTGATGGTACACTAAGTGGTGATCAAGGGTAAAAGCCTAGCATCAATAGATCTATAGAAACCTGATTCTGTTAGTTTCTAGGGTTCACAAAGTTTCCATTATCAACTTTCTTCATTTGAGCTGAAAACTTGTGATCAGGACCAAATGGACTTACCATTTACGCCTGGTAAATATCAAGGTCATAGGATTCCCCTGCCTAGCCTAATCACAACACAAACATCTTCAGCCATAAACTTGTGGACAAGCAAAGTGGACTCAAAAAGAATCCCCTTGCTCCCAACTTTTGACCACATCATATTGTAACCCTCTTCTACCTCCAGTAACTTTGCCATGGCCTCTTGTCAATTATTTGGGGGGTAACTCTCTCTTATTCCCTC
The DNA here is from genome assembly GCA_022496015.1 of Hordeum marinum. Lineage (NCBI taxonomy): Eukaryota > Viridiplantae > Streptophyta > Magnoliopsida > Poales > Poaceae > Hordeum > Hordeum marinum. The sequence continues at coordinate 233,909,099 of CM039675.1, forward strand.
TCTTTTTACCATGGCAGCACCTCTCCTTCCCTTTTGATCATGCTAATGCACCCAAACTTTGCCACAACCTCAAATTCACACTGATGCATCTATCCAAGCCCAAAGACGGCATGCTCACATGGACAATATGAGCAGTTCATCTAAACCTCCAATATGGCAGAAATAGTGGCTTTGTACTACAAGTACCTTGCCCATTCATCTCCCTGATCTGAAACTTGGTGTAAATATAGTCCTTCCATAACCAAGACCACTAGACAATTTTTTATCCCCAATGCCCTCCATTACCAACCCCTTTGATGAGCCTCCAGTTTGCTGTTGCAAACTTACCCCCTATAAAAAACCCATTACCTAGCTCCATTTACCATGAGAATTCTTCCAACACTCTACTGCATGCGTGCCTCACACTCCAGACATCATTGGCCGACCAAAAGGATGCCTGAGACATGTGTTGGCATGGTGACTATGACAATGTTATGCCGCACTGGTGCTCTGCCGCTACTTCTTGTCATATCCCTTGCGTCCGGTTGCAGGGAGCTGTCCAGTCGCGCTAGGGAACCCCTGTCTTCCTCCCATGCCTCTCCCCGACATCTGGATGCAGCCAAAGGAGCCTAGGAATGTGCAAGCTCGATGCCTAAGGGCATCTGAGGCGCACCCTAGGTCCCCCTGGTCTCCCCTGCCTTTAAGACCGTTCCTGAACCCCCTCGCGTGGCCCCTCCTGCTCCCTCTCCCTTCCAGGATCCCCGGGAAGAGCCATTGGAGCTCTCGAGCTCCCCATGCCCTCTCATGCCCGCATGGGTGCCGCATCGGCCCGAGCAAATCCAGGGAGCTCCAACTCCCTCCTCCCTGCTAGCTTCGCCGGCTTCCCCATCGTTGTTGTGCTTCTCCCCATGCTCATCTTCGTCCCCCGGGAAGCCAACGCTCCATTCCCACGGCCACCATCGCCGTACTGCAAAGACGGCCGAGGCTCGGCCTCCCTAATGTCCCTCGACAAGACTGGTGCACCCAGGTGGGTGCAGGACTCCATCCCATGCCCTCCGGTGGTTGGCGCATCACGGATGGTGGCCCGAGCCGCCGAAACGACGCCGGCGGGCGCTCGGTCTCGCCTCCCCCGCTCTCCCCTGTTTGGGCGGGAGGAGGGGACGACCCTGGCAAGAGGGGCCCGCCTGGAAGCGACCCACTGGTCGGGCCCGACGTTTAAATGGAGACGCCCTCTGCCGACCCCGCGTTCTTGCAGAGAAGGCGCACTCCGCAAGATGCGCCTTCGACGTCGCCCCATCCCCCCTCTAGGCTAAGCCACTGGGCCGACCCAACTCTAGCTCTAGCACCATGCGCAGTTCAACCCAAAGGGTAGATCCCCTTTTTTCTTTTCTTTTTCTATTTATTCACAGATTTGTAAAATTCATAGAAAAATCATTTCAAGCCCAAATTTGGTGATTCAAAATTCTACATCCTCCTAAAAATACCACATATTTAATAGTGGCACTTCCATAATTTTTCTCCACCCTTTTCTGTTAGGTTCAAATTTAAGTTTATATTTGAACTATAATAGAGCCACATTGTAAAATTCCTAGTGGATTCAAATCAACTCCAATTGGAGTGATTCAAGTTCCTAGGTGTCTATAAAATCATACCTTATTTATCTAGGCATGGTTAACATTTTTCCCATGCCCCATTCTACTTGACCTAATGAATGCTCCCTTTTCCCATTTATTTCCTCTTAGGAAATTCATAGGGAAATCATCTCTGCTCCAAATCAAGTGAAACCACTTTCCACATGTTTCTAAAATCATGCCCTAATTGTTGGGTCCATCCACCCATTTTTATAAAACTACTTTCTGTTGACATCTTCAAGGATCATCATTTCCGTCATTTCCACCATTCAAAGCTTCCCCTTGACCCACATCCTCCAAAACCTACCTGGTTATTTTCCTTGTGACCATAGGTGTCCATGAAAAATAAAACACCAATTTATAGAGCACTTTCATTTCCCTCCTTGTTATGTTGCTTATTACAGTTATTTCCGACGATAGCTGACGAAGTAGGTGAAGTGCTCGGAATGGACGAGAAGCGTGTGAAGACCTCGAAGACCTTGAAAGCCAGGCAAGCAGCCCTTTGACCATGATAAGAAACCATTTTATTGCATGTCATGTAGCACTTTACTTTCATCATATTTGATCATGTGGAGTAGTGACCCCTTCGGTGGGTTGTTTCTGACATTCTTACCATTGACACTTGCATCGTGCATGACCCTACCACCTTATGAGGCTTATGCAGGTGGGTATAGTTAGGAGGCTAGTAGATGCTACGCAAGTGGGATCGGGATCTATGCATAGTGATGGAAGGAAAGAAATGATTTCAGAGACTTTTTTGAAAACCCCGTCGAGTGCCACTAATGCCCGAGGGAGATGATGAAGAGAGGGGTGACCACTTGAGAAAGAAGTGGTGTGTCTGAACAAGATGAGGATGTGTTTTTGAAAACGGAGGGTTTAAGATTTGTCGACCGTCCCAACCTTACATGCGCAACCACGATACCACTTATGGGAAGGGGCTTTGTTGATTACCTTAGTGGGTACTTGTGATAGCCCGAGACCGACGTTCCAGAAGATTCCAGAAGATTCCCCTTTTATTTCCGTTCTCGTCATGTGTTCGTCTGGTTGTCGCATTCATCAGCGCATCATTTGCATCATATGCATTGCATTATCTCCCATTTTTGAAAACTTGCATCCGTTCGTAGTTGCCGGTTTTCGTCGTTCTTGTCGTTGCCCATTTCGAGACCAGCCACACACGCCCGTGCCCACGACACCGTTAAAATAAAACCATTTTTAAGCGCGTGCAAAATATTCTCGGATTGAGTTGAAACTTGTCGTGCGGTCTTGTTATAGCATAGGTAGACCGCCCGTCGAATTTCGTCACGATTTGAGTTCGTTAGATACCCCGTCGGTCAGTCGTAGCAGAGAGATCATCGGTTATCGTCGGACGTTTCTCGGTGTTTTCAACTTCGTGTCACGGGTCGCACTTCCCTCTCATCTCCCCGTAGCCCCTCTGCACAGCCTATCCATAACCCCCTCTCTGCTTCCGGTCCGTCGAGTCGACACCCGACAGTCTGGAAACGTACAACGTCAGATAACCCTAGCCCCCATTTCCTATTTATAGCCCATAGCTCCACCTCGTTCCGCGTCCAAACCCTAGCAACCCCCACCTTCTCCCTCCTCCAGCCTCCAGCCTGCCCGAGCCCATCTGGGCCCGTTCGAGCCCATCCGGGCCCGAATCGGCTCGTCCCCGAGCTCCCCGAGCCTCCCATGGCGAGCTCCTCCCGTGCCATGGACGAAGCTCCACCACCGGTCGCCGGAGCCACTGGTCGGAGCGCCGCCCATCGGACCTGGCCGGCCGCTCCCCTCTTCTCTCCTCCTTCCCCTGCCTTCCTCCTACCCCGCTCACCTCTCCCTCTCCTTTCCGGCAGCTCGCCGTCGCCGCCGTAGGCCACCCGCCGCCGGGAACGGGCCGCCGCCGGCCGGATCCGGGCCACCCCCAAGCCGCCGTCCCGGCCTCCCTGCCGGAGCCAGCCCTAGCCCCTTTTGTTTTTTTGTTTTTTATCATTTGCGGTATTATAACGTCACATATATAAATAACCATGCATCATAATAAAATACTTTCAATATGTAAAAGTGCTAGAATAATACGTAGATTAATAAAATGTCATTTTCACCCATGCCTACATAATTAACATGTCATTTTTCCTGCCATTTGCATATATGTCATAATATTGCATTTTCATAATTAATTAACCGCGCATCGAAATTAATAAAATCATAAATTAAAAATGTTCATCTTATTTGCACCACATTTTCATGCATGATAAAAATGTTGTTATGTCGGTTGCATTTAATTTTGCATCAATGGATTGCTCTAACATGATTAGGCCTAATACCGCATATTTAATTGTGATTAATTTTCCACATGAACATATGCATATTATTTATGTTTTCGGGGTAGAAAAATCCCTAGTATTTATCTGTGCATTTAGTTTTGCCATTTGAGAATTTTGTGTGCACGTCATTTATGCCTTGATGCCCTTTTGCCATTTTCGTAGGATTTAATCCGTGCATGTTTTGCAATAACTTTGAACATGAGAGATGCTTTTGGATATGTGTCCTAGCCCATGGACATTTTTCTTGTCATAGAAATGCATGTTTAGGTGTTGTTTTGTTGTTGTAAACTTGCTATAAAAATCTGATATTTTGAGTGTACAAAATATTTCTGTCTGGAATTTGTTATATTTTGTTGATGTCTTGCCATGTGATTTGCTAGTCATCTAGAACTCTTTTTTGGTAGGTGCAATGGAGTTATTTGTTGCTGATATTGTCCTCTAGCATGCTGTTAAGTTTCATGCCATTTCATGACTCATAGCATATAGTTTCACTGCTGCCAATATGCCTTCGTGATAAAACTGCACTGTCTAAAACAGCTATTTTCACTAAGTCTGAAACTGTTATCAAGTAGCCATCTTGTGAGCTTCCTACCAAGTGACCCATGCACGTTCTGATTATGATTTGTGAAGACGAAATGGAGTGGATTTTGTATAATATTGCCCAATGCTTAGTTTGTGCTTTTTAGAATTTTTTAACTTGTTGTTTTCATTTGTTCAAAATGCTAAGGTGCTGTTTTTGGCAGATTTCAACTAAAACTTGTTTTGTTGATTGTGGTTGAACCGTAGCTCCGTTTTGGGCATTCCATATATGAAACTTGCTTAGAATCCTATATAGTTTCATAATAACTTGTTGAAATCATGATTTGAAATGGTTGTGGTGGGTTTTCCCATGCATTTGCATTCATGGCATGTGCATCTTGTGTTGCTCATATCTTTTAGACCGTAGCTCCGTTTGAGATGTTCCATATATGTAAAACGACTAGAATGACGTGTAGAATAACATGGTATGGTTTATTCTGCTGTTTGACAAATATAAAATATGATTAGTTCAGATGTGGACAAATTTCGAAATTATCATATGGGGTCATTTCGGAAATGCTATAAGTTGTTTCCGACCTCATTTAAGATGCCTAGATAGATAATTTACTTATGCTTACCCTCTTGCCATGTTTACCACAATTTAATATTGTCGCGTACTTAACGGGAGTAACATAAATAATTAGAATGTGGAGTTTCATCAATATGCAACTCGTTGCATATTGAGCTTCACTTAATGTGTAGCATTTGATTGTTGTGAATTGTCATGCCTTGCATATTTAAACCGGACATGCATCATATTGTTTGTGCATCGTGTCTTGCATATGTTGTGGTGTATCTTGTGTTGATTGTTTGCTTTGGATTGCTTCTTCTCGATAGAGTTCTGAAAGCATTCGGAGTGTGAGGATTCGTTCGACTACGTTGGTTCGTCTTCTTCATGGACTCTTTCTTCTTCCGAGCGGGATATCAGGCAAGATGACACATTTCCCTGGATACCATTACTATCATTGCCATGCTAGCTGTCTTGTCTTTTATCGTTATGTCTCGCTACCTACCACTTGTTTGATAAGCCTCCCAACATTGCCATGAAAAGCCTCTAACCTCTCCACATCCCAGCAAACCTTTGTTTGGCTATGTTACCGCTTGCTCAACCCTTCTTATAGCGTTTCTAGTTGCAGGTGCAATTGCTTCCATATGTAAACATGGACTTTCCTTGTTATATCACAATATTTCTGCTATTTAATTTAATGCACATATATACTTGGTAAAGGGTGGAAGGCTTGGCCTTTTGCTCAGTGTTTTGTTGCACTCTTCTTGCCCCTAGTTACTTGTGAACCGGTGTTATGTTCCATAACTGAGCGCTCCTAACATGCTCGGGGTTGTTATGGGGACCCCCTTGATTTTCGGGTCAGAATAAAACTTGTCTAGCAAGGCCCAACATTGGTACTACATTTGCGAGGATTCACATGCATAGGGACACGCCGGCACCCGCGGATAGTTAATCAACCCCCGGGCCAGTGCTCCTCATGAGTGTTGGTCCAAACTAGAGCACTGTGCGGGGCCAACCCGAGGCAACTCGGGAGATTTCTATCAGGCCTTCGTACACTAGCTTATCCGGTCGTGTCCTGATAACGAGATACGCGGCTCCTATCGGTTTCGTCGACACGTCGGGCGGCCTTGCTAGATTTGTTTTACCTTTCTCAAACGTCTCGAGTGAGGAACTCTGATTTTCGTCGGGCTATCTTGAGGTGTTGGATTTCCTTTGGAATTGCCTAGGAAGATCACGAGATCCATGGTTGAGGTTATTCCCGCTGAGTGTGGTTAATTTGTGATGGACGAGTTGGAGAACCCCTGCAGGGTTAAATCTTTTCGAGAAGCCGTCCCCGCGGTTATGTGGCAAACTTGGATACTTTGTTTAACACCCGGTCATAGCAAACTTGAAGTAAACTCTAATAAAATACACCAACCGTGTGCGTAACCGTGACTGTCTCTTCTCGTGAGTCCTTATCCATAAGAGAACACGGTGGGGTTATCATTAACGTAAGTAGGTGTTCAGGATCAGTTAGTGATCATTTCTAGTTCTCGTCCGTTATGCGTAGACCACCATACTTTACTTTCTATACTCGTAAGTTAGCCACTCAAATAAATGCTTAGTCGCTTGCTGCAGCCTCACCACTTAATCATACCTTACCTATTAAGCTTTAATAGTCTTGATACCCTTGGAAATGAGATTGCTGAGTCCCTGTGGCTCATAGACTACTACAACAACAGTTGTAGGTACAGGTATTGTGATGAATTGACGTGAGCGCGTTGCTTGATTTGACTTGGAGTACTTCTTCTTCTGCTTCTTCTTCAATCTTGGATGGGGTCCAGGCGGCAGCCTGGGATAGTAAGGGTGGATGTCATTTTATCGTTTGATTTCGTCCGTAGCCGGACCCTGCTCTTCTGTATGATGTCTGAGTATGTTATTGTATTGATGTGACTCTGATGTAGCTTGTGGCGAGTGTAAGCCAATTCCATATACTCATCTCTTCTGTACATGTACTTGTAATGATATCCATTCTTGCGAACACATCGAGATGCGCTTCTATCCCTGTCGAGGCCCTCGTGCCGAAATAAGGATAGGACTGCATCTTGGGCATGACAGTACTAGCAAGGATCCCGCATTACTAGTGGTGGGAGTGGCGTGGTCACTCTCGATACGGGGTCGTACTGGTATGCATGATCATGCGCTGTCTTCATAGGCACCGGGCACACCGTTGGTCCCCGCATGGATGGTACGATTAGAGCGAGGCTCGTGTGATGTACATCATGAGGGTTGGGTACCAATCGAGTGGACTCTTTGTTTAGTATCGCTGGGGGAAAGGCATTGTTCGGGTGCTTACCTCGGGTATGTTATATACTGCGAGTCGTGGATGACACGGAAGTTCCCTGAGTCTTGTGGGTAAAGTGTGCAACCTCTACAGTGTGTAAAACTATTCGAATAGATGTGTCCATGGTCAAGGACAGTTGGGTGGTGCTGCTTATGCCATGTCTAGATGTATTCGCAAAGTTGGAGTGTGTGTGTGGTGACCACGATGATACTTGAGTCGAGTCCGTTGACTTGGCATGATGACTAAACATGAGATGTTCAGACGGTACATGAGACAATTCTAAGGACTTGGTGTGATGGTTGAACAAGAGACGTCCAACCCCTACTTATGATGATGATTGTGACGTGTTCTTATGAACACCTGTCCATGGTTGATGCATGCTTACTTAAGACATTTGATCATGTCATTGCACTCAAAACTAGCTTTCTGCAAAACTTACCTATTAGTGCTATATCATGCATTGTTATTGCCTTGTTCCATACATGGGTTGCTTGAAGTACATTCAAAGTAGTCATTGGCTTGCCACTGGTTGTTTTATTGGCCAGGCATGAAAGATCAGGTTATGATGAAGATTACCTTGGTGACAGACATGCGAGCTAGGATGCTTCCTAGTCAGAATGCGTGTAGGTTAAGGCAGATGGCATGGGTTCACGCTATCGTTGAAGATTTCCGCTGCAAGTTTATGAAGACCTTGCCATCAGGGCTATATTTGAGTAAACCGATATGTAATGGATGTAAGACTCTTGTTATTTAGTTTTTGTGTGTTCAGTGAGCATTGATCTCTAGGAGCACTATGCACATACATTCGGTGATCACGAATTATGAGTCGGGGTCCCCATAGAACGGGCCGACCCACTAACACTGCCACGCTCGCTCAATGGCCATGTCGAAGGCGCAATAACCACAAACCGTTTCCTCCACGGGGAAACACACGCAAGGAGAAGGCGCGACCACTTAACCGGGGGGGCTTAGCCATTGACCGGCAGGCCCCACTGGCAGGTTCTCCTCCCTCCTCCCGCTGAAGCAGGGGAGGGGCAGAGGAGACCGACCGAGCCCGCGCTGGTGCTCTGCCTCGGTGGCACAAGCCGTCCCCGGCGGCGCTCCGGCCACCGGAGGGCTCAGGCAGCGTGGCGCTCCTGGCTGGGCTATTCCCTGGCCCTGGGGAGGGTCAGGCCAAGGAGGGCAGCGATAGGGCAGGTGCGGCCGATGGAGACGGAGGGCAGAGGCACCACCGTCACGGTAGGGGGAAAAGGAAGGAAAGGGGGAGGCCGCGGGGGTCCAAGGAGTAGGGAGAGGGCCAAGGAGGATAGAGGGGTGCCCGGGCACGACTCTTATGTGGTGAGCTCGGGCTCACCATGGACTTTGCCCACGAGCATCCCTGGAGCCGGCCTTGGTGGTAGAGGGAGAGGGCGGGGAGGTGTCTACGGCGTTCGTGGGTGTCGTCCAGGTCGAGGTGGATGAGGATGGGGGAGTGGGGCGTGCTCTAGGAGGGCCCCGAGCTCATGCGCCCCGAGCTAGGTGATGATGGGCGAGCTCGGCAGGGGAGAAGGATGGCAAGGGAGGAAGGGGCCGACCGCTAGCCGTGTCACGCATGCCGAGGTGGTCTCTGGGGACAACACCACGAGGCCCAAGGCTGTCGGGTGCCTCTGATTGGGCAAGTTACAGTGCATGGATGCACTGTAGCGTGCTCAAGAGCATGAGCTCTGCATGTCGTGGCATTGTCCGCAACCCCTTTGGCGTGTCCTCTTGCGTCTAGGGTATCTAGGGGGAAATAAACAAGGTCTAGGTGGCCTTGGATGCCCTGGGGATACAATAGACTAGAGAGGAAATGGAGAGAGTGGTGGAATCTTGCTGTCCACAGGGGGAATCTTGGGGTTTTACCCCAAAATATTGAGCTATGAACCTGAAATTGTTACTGGAGGCATAGGGGAATGAGGTTAAGGTGTGGTAAAAATTTGAGGTCAGGGAGATCAATGGAAGAGGTGAAAACACCAGTTTTGGTTTTCTGCCAGAAGGTGTTTGATAGAGTTTTGGACAAGCAAAAGGCCACATGTTGTGGGATTTAACAGGATGAATTTATGGGTAAAAATAGGAGTGATCACCAGTTTTTAACTCATTTGAGAAAAGTTGGCAATACAAATGTTGCAAACCATAGAAATGAGAAGAAATGGATTTTCTTAGATCTAGCTATGCAAATCCATTCCGCTTGATGCACCACTTGATGTGGTAGCAAACTTTAGGGTCTATAACATGCGCAAAAAGTTTGGGGCCCAATGGGGAAACTTGGCAATGTAATTTTACCAAATTCTTGAAATCAGCAGAGATGGTTTTGAGGGGATTTGGAGAAGTTGATATGTTCTCCTTGATGCACCACTTGGTGTGGATGCATTATTAGAGGATTCTAACATGTCCAAAAAGTTTGAGCTTAAGGAGAGACAATTGGTAATGTAGAATTGCTCAAATTTGGATCTGGATAGAGAGGGTTTTGGGATATTTTGGTGAACTAAAACAATTGGGATTGATATGAAACTTGGCAGTATGACCACATATATCATATGTGACATTCTAGAATTTTCTAGGATTTAATTGAGAATATTTCTTACAGAAATATTTCAAAACCTTGAAAAAGACACATATGGTTTTGAAGGGTTTTTTCCAGTATTTTGAACATGACCATGTGTTGAAACTCTTATATATGGATAATATATGTCCACTGAGTTTCCCTAAATTTTTGCAAATATTTTAATCATTTAAATATTTTTCCCTATGAAAAACCATTTGTGGCCTTAAGAAAAAGCTTTTAAATAAATTATGAAAATAATCTGTTAAAATAATATTTTGTGGTTTTAGGGAGTTATATATATAGTAGGTTCAAAATAAAGCATTTGGGGAAAAAGGATCCACCCAATTTGGGGACTTGCAGTGCAAATCTCAAATCAGGGGGTTTGGCAAACCTAATTTGAATAAAACCTTTTTGGGCAAAATAATATTTTGTAAAAATATAATTAAGTCATATTCACATGGCAAGATCATTCGACAAGAGTGGGGATCAAGGAAAAGAGTTTGAGAGTAGGAGGGATTTTATGAATATAGAGCACTAGCAAGCAATCAGACAATCAGTAATCAAGTCAAGCATAACAAGCACACAAAAGTTTTAATTGGCCCTGATTTTTGAGTCATGATATCTTAGTCATGAGGCAAATCATAGGGTGTGACAGACCTACCCCCCTTACAAGTATCTCGTGCCCGAGATTCCTAGGCTAGGCGTAAGAAGGATGCGGAAATTCAGAGGTGAGGTAGTCTTCACGTTCCATGCCGCTTGTACCTCGGCATGATTGTCCTCCTGGGTCTTGAAATGCTTGGTGATATGTCTTAGAGTGCCTCATTGACTTCGTCTCAGGGTGAACAGGGTTCCAGCAACCTGCTAGGCTTGCCTAAGGGTTAAAGGTTTGGTGGACGAGGTTCTCGCAGTGCCTGGCTTGCATGTGTATCCCAAAGTCGGAATACCTAGCCAAGTGGCGTTTCTACTGGCCCTGGGACTGCTCAGATAGGTTAGTGACATCTAGATGTCTCGCGTTAGAATAGAAGGGTCGAGTCTCGGTGTAGCTTCTCGTTGACTGGGAAGTCCTTATCTTCCTTAAAGCAGGAGGTCTTCAGTCGCAGGTGGTCTCCATCCTTGAGAGTGTTGAGGTGTGTTGTTGTGGGCTTCTCGTCGAGATCTTCTGCTCGAGTAAGTTGCCCAGGTAGATTCTTCATTCTTCTTTGCTTTTTTGTCTTCATCATCATGGACGCACGTTTCTAGAGGGTCCTCGAGTGTTTGGTCTACTCGTCGCTCCGTGGCAGAGTCTGTGTTGAGTCTCGCCCCTAAGTCTGAGCTTAGAGACTTGGTGTCAAAACGGGTTCTATAATCTAGGAAGGTTTTAGTGGGGTTCTAGATAAGCTTACTATTCAGAGTATAGATCAGCCATCTAATCCCCAAGGTCCAACGCTTGGCAAGAGGGGTGAACTACCTTTGCTAGGTGGTTTACCATGATCAAGTCAGGTTCATGTCCTAGATTGTTTAAAAAGGGATGATAACGAAGTCATGATAGTCGTCCACTCCATTCTAGACATTTGAAGGGAGTAGGGACGTCATGCTCAACTTACACAATCAAGGTGGTGGAGTGAGGGTGCCATCAATGTCCAAGGGCTTCATCGGTCTTGAATGTTGGTGCCTTTGGATATAGTCTAGTTGAGGTAGCCGACAAAGGAGTTGTGGTTGACTTCATCTTCATTGTCGCCACGGCTCCGGGATCGTAGTGGTTCTTTGTCTTGCTTGGGCAAGAAGGTCTTCTTTTGTTGGGGGGGTGCTTCAAGTAGTCCATCCCCTTCAAGGTGAGACCTTAAACTCGAGAGGCATGGTAATGGGTGTTCCTGGGGTGGTCCAAACAGGACCAAGGTGTCCCTCCTCTCATTGGGTGAATAAGCATGCTATCTCAGAGGACAACAACCTGTTTCCCAAAGTACCACATACACACATTGCTCATGGGGTATGTTAGAGGAGCGGGCATTCATCCCGGATGGTCACTAGTCTCAAAGGTTCGAGGTCCAACCTAGTAGAGGTCTTCGTGGCTACCTTCCTTATGGAAAGGGTGGTGGGGTGGTCACAATGGGGTATTGACCATGGTCTTTTGACTTAGAGCCAGAGCCTATGGTCTTATCCCGATCGCGTCATGGTCCGTTAAAGCTCCAGGTTTTAAGGAGCTTAGGATGTGAGTGAACGTCTATCATCTTATCCTCGAGCACGACTCTTAAATGCCAATAGTACCGCCTATTACTCCAAACAAAATCGCCTATATCCTCAAAGATATCAACTCATATAAGTCAACCCCAATATTACACATGATGTTCATATCTCCAAGGTTTGAGAGAGGGACTATACCGAAAAATCTCATATGTATACTATAGCCAACTCACATATAGCCCTATATAAAAATCCTCGGGTTAAATTACAAGCCGCTAAGCTTGATCATGTCACCACCAATCCAATTGTCCTTCTGACCTGTCCAGGGTCTAAGGTACTGCATTACTATTCTAAGGAAACACGTAATAAACCAATCCAAGATCTTGTTTCTTCCTACGAATCCAATTAACCGATCCTGAATTATCATCCACTATTATTTGATCCATTACTGCTACAAATTCAGCATCGATGGTGTCCAACATAATCTCCTCGAGTTCATATAATCCACATATCATTGCAAGGACTATTGTCATGAACTTCCAATCTCATGGCCAACTACACTCCAAGGTCGAGCTTATATAGATCCCTAAATTGTCCCTAACATCATCTGATTCCTTCTACTATCATCCAGCAAGAAACATGGTATGATGATTAAAATCATTGGACTAAATCCAAGTTAACCATGTGGTTTAATTGATCTTGAGCACCCATTAGAATCACCTCTCTAAATCAAAGGTTTGCATCTAGTAAGAATTCCCTACTAGTTATGCGAGTCACCATCACTCCACTATCTACATTACTTGCCAAAGTCAAGTCATTTGCCCACCAAGGATTTCAGCTTGTGATCATATTTGTCCTACCAATCGAATTTGCTCAAGGGACAAGCAAGTTATGTTATGCTATATTCTGGACCCACCAAATTCGTCTACCAACATTAAGCCTCATAATCCACCAAAGGGCCTCAACTATTTCCTTAAGACATCTATTATGGCTAAATCCAATCATTGTCCACAATTTGTATACCCTTAGAATGATCCTTCCTATTGCATCAAGGTTCTTGTGCTAGAGTAAGAATGAAGGATGTTTGTTCACTATGATCACTAGCTCCATAATGAACCCAGTTCTAGGCAGGGGTTACTGAAGCTCAATAAGTGCTTTGGCAAATCCGTGTATTAAACACGTGATTCAGAGACTTGTGCTGGGGGTCTTGTGAGGTATAGGTTAGGCAAGGGAGGGGTTTCCAATCTTGAGGGAAGAGCCTACCCCTATGGGGTTGCATTGGGTTGAGTACGTTGTAGTCGAAGTCTTCGGTGTCGGTTGCTTGTCGAGGTGGATCCTTGGTGCATCTAGTCTTGCTGGTCTTCCGCTGACGAGAGGGTGAAGAGGTAAAGTAGCATAGAGGAGAATGCCCAAGGGGGAGGTATAGTGCAAGTGTGATCAAGTAAGTGGCGAAAAGGCCAAACACAAACATCAAGATAAGGTAGGTGATATAGTCGCGGACTTGTTGACTAGTGCAAAAGTGTGACTCACACCAAAGCACAAACAGTAAAAACAAGCAACACACATCATGGTTACATTTGAACCATCATACGGACTTGACTTCACATGGGGAACATACGACCTATCCTACCCTAGGGGTTCTCGGACTCATTAGCCGTGCTTGCTTCGTGCCTTGGAGAGGAGCCCGCTTAGTCTTCTAGGTCTTCTTCAGGTGTCGCTATGTCTTTGGTTGTTGTTCATCAAAACGATCCTAGTTGTGCCTGAAGAGTCCTTGACGACTTTGGGTCTGTTGAGTTGACATCGAAGGTGATTCTTCACGGTTGTTGTTGATAGGGTCTTTTGGTGTCCTCATGGTCGTGACAATGCCTTCTTGTATTCTGAGGCATCGAGCATTCCAGGTAGGCAATATTTTATGCAATGACATTAGCAAGGCATGGTACAGTTGTATCATGTCGGTCTTGTTGACGATATCATCGGCATCAAGACCGGGGGATGATGAGGACCGTTTTCCAGCTCACTATAGTGAGGCAGACCAAATGGCAAGGTTCTCATTCACCGGTGGTTGCCAACACAACAACGGAAAGGACAGGGTTGCTCCACCAGTGATGCATATCATGACATTGCATGTCTCGTGCCCTAGTCATCAAAGGCTAGGGTGGCATCATCCTGGGGCAGTGTTGAGGGGGTCACCATCTCCTGTGTCATCATATTCTCATCCTTCGAGAAGGTATCATCTGTTGGTAGCTCCTTGTCTAGTGTTGCCAACTTGGGTCCAAGATATGTCAGCAATCGTCTGGTAAGGCTTCCTTCCAGGTTACCCACGAGGATTGCAAGGAATCCCGTGGTTAGGGGAATAAGGGTAGTAGTGACCATTTGCAAAGTTTTTGAAGAGCAGACGAGGAGAGCTAAGAAAAAGTGGTGGGAGTGCTAATGCAAAGACCTTTGCTTCCCTTGGAATTTTAGGAGAGGCGAGAAAATAGAGGCTTTGTAGGTGATTCTGAAGGGTCTCGAAAAATGATTTTGTCCTGACTACGTCCATGTTAACTAAGGGTTCCTACAGTCAAGATGGATCTGATACCAGCTCTGTGGGGACCCCGACTCATAAGTCGTGATCACCGAATGTACGTGCATAGTGATCCTAGAGATCAATGCTCACTGAACACACAGAAACTGAATAACAAGAGTCTTACATCCATTACATACCATTTTGCTCGAATACGGCCCTTAAGGCCTAGTCTTCATAAACTTGCAGGGGAAATATCCAATGATAGCATGAACCCAAGACATCTGCCTTAACCCTACAGGCATTCTGACTGGGAAGCATCCTAGCTCGCATGTCCATCAGCAAGGTATTCTTCATCATAACCTGATCTTTCATGCCTGGCCAATAAAATAACAAGTGGCAAGCCAATGAGTACTTTGAATGTACTCGCAAGCAAACTATGTTGGAATAAGGCAATAACAATGCATGATGTAGCACTAATAGGTAAGTTTTGCAGAAAGCTAGTTTGAGTGCAATGACATGATCAAGTAACTCAAGTAAGCATGCATCAACCAAGATAGGTGTTCATAAGAACACAACACAGTCATCATCATAAGCAGGGGTTGGACGCCTCATGTTCAACCATCACACCAAGTCCTTAGACTTGTCTCATGTACCGTCTGAACATCTCATGTTCAGTCATCATGCCAAGTCATCCGACTTGACTCAAATATCATCCTTGTCACCACATGCACATCAAGTTTGCGAAAACATCTGGACATAGTCTAAGCAGCACCAACCAACTGTCCTTGACAGTGGACACGACTCTTCAAATAGTTTTACACTCTACAGAGGTTTCACACTGTACCCACAAGACTCAGGGAACTTCCGTGTCATCCAGGACTCGCGGTATATAACATACCCGAGGTAAGCACCCGAACAATGCCTTCCCCTAGCGATACTAGACAAAGAGTCCACTTGATTGGTACCCAGCCCTCATGATGTACATCACACAAGACTCACTCTAATCGTACCGTCCATGAGGGGACCAATGGTGTGCCCGGTGCCTGTGAAGACATCGCATGATCGGACATACCGATACGACCCCGCATCGAGAGTGACCATGCCACTAGTAATGTGGGATCCTTGCCAGTACCCACCAAGGTAATTAACAAAGCCCCGTCCTATAAGGGGTATCGTGGTTGCGCATGTAAGGTTGGGACAGTCGACAAATCTGAAATCTAATCCCTTTTCGAAAACAGACCCTCAGCTTGTTCCGGCACGCCACTTCTTTCTCAAGTGGTCACCCAATTCATCATCATGTCCCTCGGGCATTACTGGCACCCGACGTTTTTTTTGAAAAGTCTTTGAAATCATTTGTGTTCTCATCATCATGCATAATCCTGATCCCACTTGCGTAGCATCTACTAGCATCCTATCTACACCCACCCGCATAACCCTCATAAGGTGGTAGGGTCATGCACGATGCAAGTGTCAACGTCAAAAGTATCAGAAGTAACCCACCGTGGGTGTCACTACTCCACATGATCAAATATGACAAAAGTAAAGTGCTATATGTCATGCAATGAAAATGGTTTCTTAACATGGTAAAGGGGCTGCTTGCCTGGCTTAGCAACGTCTTCGAGGTCTTCACATGCTTCTCGTCCACCTCCGAGCACTCCGTATCTCTCGTCAACTATTGTCGGTAAACAACCACAATAAGAAAACACAACAAGCAGAGAAATAAATGTGCTCTATAAATAGGAGTTTTATTTTTCTAGGACTCCTCTGGTCATGAGAAAAATAACCAAGGAGGTTTTGGTGGATGTGTCAAGGGGGAATTTTAAATGGAAGAAAACATGGGAATGATAATCCTATAAGATGTCAACAAAAAATATTTTTCTAAAAGTGAGTGGACGGACCCAACAAATAGGGCATGATTCTAGAAACAGGTGCGGAGTGGTTTTTCTGGTTTTGGAGTTGGCAATAATACCCTAGGGATTTTTAAAGTGGGTTATACATGAATAAATAGCTCAATTATTTGGATGGCAGAGAGGCACTAGGAAAAATGTTCCCTAATTAGGGCATGAATTTAGACACACCTAGGAACTTGAATCACTCCATTTGGAGCAATAATGGATGATCTATAGATTTTACAAAGTGGTCCTATTAGTTCAAATTTGAATTTAAATTTGAACATGACGTAAAGGTGTGGAGTAAAAAAATGAGAGTGACACAATCAAATAGGTGGCATTTTTAGAAGGATGCAGAATTTTGAATCATCAAATTTCGAAGTCATATGAATTTTCTGTGAATTTATTTGTCGTGAAAGAAAAAGAAAAGGGGTCATACCGAAAAGGGCAATAAGGCGCATGTGCGTCGAGTAGCGAACGGGCCACCCCAGCACCACTGCCGCTCTTGCTCAGCAGCCACGTTGAAGGCGCAATAACCGCAAAACATTTCCTCCGCAAGGAAACACACGTAAGGAGAAGGCGCGACCACTTAACTCAGGGGGTGGGCTTAGCCACTGACCAGCGGGCCCTACTGGCAGGTTCTCCTCCCTCCTCCCGCTGAAGCAGGGGATGGGTAGAGGAGCCTGACCGAGCCCGCACCGGTGCTCTGCCTCGGTGGCAAAAGCCGTCCCAGGCGGCGTTCCGGCCATCGGAGGGCTCGGGGCGGCGTGCCGCTCCTGGCTGGGCTGTTCCCTAGCCCTGGGGAGGGTCAAGCCGAGGAGGGCAGCGACTGGGTGGGTGCGGCCGATGGAGATGGAGGGCAGAGGCGCCACCGCCGCGGTAGGGGAAAAGGAAAGAAATGAGGAGTCCCCGGGGGTCCAAGGAGGAGGGAGAGGGACAAGGAGGACAAAGGGGTGGCCGGGCACGTCTCTTATGTGGTGAGCTTGGGATCACCATGGACGGTGCCCACGGGCGTCCCTAGAGCCGGCCTTGGTGGTAGAGGGAGAGGGCGGGGAGGTGTCTACGGCGTTCGTGGGTGTCGTCCAGGTCAAGGGGGACGAGGATGGGGGAGCGAGGCATGCTCTAGGAGGGCCCCGAGCTCGTGCGCCCACTGGCCGAGCTGGGTGGTGACGGGCAAGCTCAGCAGGGGGAGAAGGATGGCAAGGGAGGAAGGGGCTAACCACTAGCCGTGTCATGCACGCCGAGGTGGTCTCGAGGGACAGCACCACGAGGCCGAAGGCTGTCGGGTGCCTCTGATTGGGCAAGCTACAGTCCGTGCATGCACTGAAGCGTGCTCCAGAGCGCGAGCTCTGCATGCCGTGGCATTGTTCGCAGCCCCTTTGGCATGTCTTCTTGTGTCTAGGGTATCTAGGGGGAAATAAACAAGGTCTAGGTGACCTTTGATTCCCTGGGGATACAATAGAATAGAGAGGAAATGGAGAGAGAGGTGGAATCTTGCAGTCCAGGGGGGATTCTTGGGGTTTTACCCCAAAATAATTGAGCAATGAACCCAAAATAATTTTCTAGGATTTAATTGAGAATATTTCTTACAAAAATATTTCAAAACCTTGAAAGAGACTAATATGGTTTTGAAGGGTTTTGTCTAGTATTTTGAACATAACCATGTGTTGGGACTCTTATATATGTATAATATATGTCCACCGAGTTTCCCTAAATTTTCTCAAATATTTTGAAATCATTTAAATAAGTTTTCCCTATGAAAAAGCATTTCTGGCTTTAAGAAAAAGCTTTTAAATAAATTATGAAAATAATATTTTAAAATATTATTTTGTGGTTTTGGGGAGTTATATATATAGTAGGTTCAAATTAAAGCATTTGGTGAAAAAGGATCCACCCAATTTGGGGACTTGCAGTGCAAATCTCAAATCAGGGGGTTTTGCAAACCTAATTTGAATAAAACCTTTTTGGCCAAAATAATATTTTGTAAAAATATAATTAAGTCCTATTCACATGGCATGATCATTGGACAAGAGTGGGGATCAATGAAAGGAGTATTGAGAGTAGGAAGGATTTTATGAATATAGAGCACTAGCAAGCAATCAGTCTATCAGTAATCAAGTCAAGCATAACAATCACACAAAAGTTTTAATTGGCCCTGATTTTTGAGTCATGATATCTTAGTCATGAGGCAAATTACAGGGTGTGACACATATACATAGATCACAAGAGTCTCAACTATATTTTTACTCAAAAGGAATTGAACATGAGGCAGCGACGATGGTTGGAGTTGATCAAGGATTATGACCTTTGTGTTCAATGCCACCCCGGAAAGGCTAACGTGATAGTAGATGCCTTAAGAAGAAAGGCTTGTTCCTTGAACGCTATCATTAAGGAAAGGCTACCCGCCCAGTATGAAGAGCTTGAAAGCTTTGACTTGGAACTAGTTGCTCCTGGATTCCTGGCCAACCTCAAAGCGAAGCCTACCTTGATGGATGATATTAAGGAAGATCGAAAGGGGCACAGCAGTATTGAAGGCATCAAGAAGAAGATCAAGGTAGGCAAGGCCCTAGGATTGTCAGTGGATGACCAAGGAGTCGTATGGTTCCGGAAGCGCATATGTGTACCTAACAAAGTTGAGCTCAATAATTTGATCTTGCAAGAAGCCCATGACACTTCATATTCCATCCATCCTCAAAGATGTACCATGACCTCAAGGCAAGATTCTGGCGGCATGGCATGAAAAAAGAGATATACACCTTGTTGGTAAGTGTGACATATGGAGAGAATCAAAAGCTGAGAATCAACGACCCGATGGATTACTACAACCCCTCAAAGTGCCTGAATGGAATTGGGAAAAATTCAAGATGGACTTCATCACCGGATTACCTAGATAAAGCAAAGGATATGATTCCATTTGGGTCACCGTCGATCATCTGACCAAGGTAGCCCACTTCATTCCCATAAAGATCACCTATGATGGAAGCCAGATAGCAAACCTCTACATCAACCGCATTGTGAGTCTTCACGGAGTTCCAAAGGAGATTGTGTCAGACCGAGGCACCCAGTTTACCTGCAGATTCTAGAAGAAGTTTGAAGAAGCAATGGGAACCAAACTCTCCTTTAGCATTGCTTTTCACCCCAAGGCCAGAGGACAAATGGAGCGAGTAAATTAGATAATTGACGACATGCTGCATGCTTATATTTTAGCATATGGGGCCAAGTGGGAAGATTGCCTACCATTTGTTGAGTTCTCCTACAACAACAGCTATCAGTCGAGCCTTTAGATGGCACCAC
Organism: Hordeum marinum; assembly: GCA_022496015.1. Classification (NCBI taxonomy): domain Eukaryota; kingdom Viridiplantae; phylum Streptophyta; class Magnoliopsida; order Poales; family Poaceae; genus Hordeum; species Hordeum marinum. The sequence continues at coordinate 233,928,849 of CM039675.1, forward strand.
TTGGAGTGTTGTACGGACGCAAGTGCCGCACTCCCTTAGTCGGTTAGAAACAAGAGAAGGACTAGTCTTTGGACCGGATATCCTCCGTGAAGCAGAAGAGCAAGTCAACTTGGCTAAGAGAATCTCGAGACCGCCAAAAGAAGACAAAAGTGCTATGCCGACTCTCACCACCGAGAAGTGAACCTCAACGTCGGGGATCATGTCTATCTCCGCGTCACTACTCTCAAAGGAACCAAGCGTTTCCACGACAAAGGAAAGCTTGCACCAAGATACATCGCCCCCTTCAAGATCACCACAAGATGGGGAGAAATTGCCTACCAGCTAGAGCTACCTTCCAAGCTATAAGATGTGCACAACGTCTTCCACGTGTCGTGGCTCCGGAAGTGTCTCCAAGTCCCCAACCGCCCCGACCTCTATAGGGACATCAATCATCAAGCCATCGATCTTCAGCTAGACCTCACTTACCGTGAGAGTCCACCTCGATTCTAGATGAACCTGAGAATTGCACCCGAATCCGCATTATCAAGTACTTCAAGTTCCAATGGAGCAACCATACTGAAGCAAAAGCAACCTGGGAGCGTGAAGACTATCTTAGATCAGAGTTCCCTTATCTTTTTAGCACTTAGCCTAGGAATCTCGAGGAAGAGATTCTTGTAAGGGGTAGGTTTGTCACACCCTGTGTTTGTAACACTTTGCTATGCTATGGTTTTATAAAATTTGGAACCATTTAAAACTTTTTGAGTGCAAGTGCTTGTTTGAATTGTTTGATGATTCTTTGTCTAGGTTGATTGTGTTTTGGCACTCAATGATCTTCTTCCTCTAGAACTCACTTCCTTGATCCAAACATCTTGCTCAAATATCATACCATATGTATAGTACCTAAAACTATTTTTATCAAATATTTTTGTCCAAAAAGGATTTATTGAAATTAGGTTTTCAAAACCCCCTGAATTGAGGGTTATACTACAAGTCCTCAAATTGGGTGAAATATTTTACACTAAAGGCTTTATTTGGAACCTACTATATATATGGCTTCCCAAAACCACCAAATATTGTTTTTAAATTTTACTATTTTGTTTAAATACTTTTTATTAAGCCTAGAAATGATATTTTATAGGGAAAAATTATTTAAATGCTTTAAAAATATTTGAGAAAATTTAGGGGAACTCAGTGGGCATATATTTTCCATATATATGAGTTTCAGTACATGGTGATGTTCAGCATAATGGGGAAACCCTCCAAAACCCTTTTTGCTTAAATCAAGCAATTGAAATATTTCTGTGGTAAATATTCTCAATAAAACCCAGAAAAATTCTAGCAAGTGACACATGCTATATGTGATGATCTTGCAAAGTTTCAGCCCAATCCCTAAATATTTTCTTCACCAAAATATCACAAATCCCTCTGTGTCCAGAATTAAATTTGAACAACTTTACATTGTAAAGTTTCCCCTATTTAACCCAAACTTTGTGGGCATGTTATAATCCCTAAATGGCTAATACACGAAGTGGTGCCTTTAGGAGAATAGTATTGCATGCCTGGATCTAGAGAAACCTGATTCTGATGAATTCTAGGGTTTACCATGTTTGCCCTATTAACTTTCCTCAAACCATATCAAACTTGGTGGCCCACTCTATTTTTACCTACAAATTTATCCTGTTAAATATCATGGCAAGCAAACTCCTTTTACTTTCCCAAATCAACATCAAACACCTTCAGGTTGTTTGGTAAAAACCCTGTTTGACCCCCTTCTGCAATTATCCTTAGTCTCAAAGTTTTACCATATTCACTTGTGTGCCCCCTCTACTCCTAGTACAAATCTCAAGCCCTCTCTCAATTATGGAGTGGGGTAAATCCCCCTTTCTACCCCCTGGAAAGCAAGAGCAGCTACATTTCTACCTCTCCCTCCTCTTATCTCTACTCCCCCAAAACGCCATAAGCTAGCAGACAAGCTTGGCCGCACCTAGGCTGCTAGTGGCATGTCGTGGCATGCCATAACCATGCTCTAGAACGCACTATAGTGCACTCCTGCATTGTAGTCGCCCTCATTCCGAGGCTCCCGACAGCCTTGGGCTTACCCCTCTCGCCTACTCGTCGGCCTCTATGTCCGCAAGGCGCCAAGCCGCTGTCCCCGTCCTCTCTCTCCCCTTGGCAGCCTCCCTCGCACGCACTCCATGGCCGCCCAAGAGCTCCAAAGGGAGCTCACACGTGCGGTGCCTCCGACCTCCCCCGCTCCCTCTCATCCCTCCCATGGCCATAGAAAAATTCGACGAATGGCCCGAACTCCCCATGCTGGCCCCCATGCCCTCTCGCATCGTCCTCTTCCTCACTAGCGCACGGGTGCACGGTGCAACGTTGGCCTCCTATAAAAGGGCCTCCCCAAGCCTTCCCTCCCCCTCTGATCTCTCTCTCTCTCCATCCCAATCGGCCACCAACAGAGCCCCAGCTCTCCTCTTGCTCCATGTGCTCTCCTCTTGCTCCTTGTGCTCAGGCTGCCCTTGATTTAGTGGTAGGAATCCCCTCTGGCCCTCCTTTCTCTCGCTCTAGCTTTCCCTTGGTGCCCTGACCTGTTTCCCCCTCCTCTTGATCGTTCTGCTGCCTGAGGCGGCGAGTTGGAGCACGTATGAAGCCTCCCCACCGTGGCTAAGGCCTCCCCGGCGACCAACTCTTGCCACCACCGACCCGTGGCAGCCCCCCAAGCATGTCGGTGTCTTTTGTTTGCCTCCCAGATGAACACAGTGCCGCTAGTGAGCTCGCCGCCTCTCTGGTCACAAGGAAGGTGATGACAGGTGGGCTCCACTTGTCGCCCTCCCATCTCTCTCCTCCTAATATGTGAGATTGGCTCTAGGGGCCCGCCTGTTGGTTTTGAACCCAGAAAGCGCACGCACCCCGACTCGCCTAGGGTTTGCTCGGCCACACGCCGGCCCAACTGGATCCGTATAGGCCTAGTTGCTCTCAGGTCTTTCTCCTTTTTCTTTATCAGTCATATTCCAATGCTCGAGGGAGATGACGATGAGCGAGGTAACCACTTGATAAAGAAGTGTTTTACTAGAGCAAGTGAGTGTGTTTTTGAAAACGGATTAGATTTTAGATCTATCAACCATTCCCAACCTTACATGTTCAACCACGTTACCCCTTATGGGACGGGGATTTGTTGATTACTTTCATGGGTACTAGCAGAGAGCCCGCATTACTAGTGGTGGGAGGGTATGAGTTACTCTCTTGATACGAGGTCATGCCTAGTAGGGTGACCGTATGAGTTACTCCTATTCTTTACAAGCACCGGGTACACCATTGAATTCCTTAATGGATGGTACAATGATGAGCGATGCTCGTGTTTTGTACATCATGAAGACACGGAGCAACGAGCGAACTCTTTGTTAGTATCATTAGGGGAAAGGCAATGTCCGGGTGCTTACCTCGGGTATGTAGTATCGCGAGTCGTGGCTTGACAAGGAAGTTCACCGAGTCTTGTGGGTAAAGTGTGCAACCTCTGCAGAGTTTAAAACTACTTGAAAGCCATATCCATGGTCAAGGACAGTTGGGTGGTGCTGCTTAAACTACATCCAGTGTTTTCACAAACTTGGTGTGTGTGTAGAAGAAAAATGATGCTAAGTCTGATGACTTGGCATGATATTTGAACATGGGATGTTCAAACCCCTGTTCATATTTTTATTTTTAACCTTTTCACATGGATACTTTGTTCCTCGTGATGCATACTTTTACAAGTAATTGACCATGTCATTGCACTCAAAATTAGCTTTCCGCAAACCTACCTACTTAGTGCTATATCATGTATTGTTATACCTTGATCCAACACATGGGTTGCTTGCGAGTACATTCAAAGTACTCATTGGCTTGCCACTGGTTATTTAATGTTACAGGCATGGAAGAGCAGGAATATGGTGAGGACTTCGCTGGGGGCAAACATGCAAACTAGGACGCTTCCCAATTCGGATGCCTTAGGGTTAAGGCATATGGCATGGGTCTATGATTTAAATCAAGATTTCCACTTCTAGTTTATGTTTGTTATTTGTACGTCATGGCCCTATCCATGTAAGACTTGACCTTCGTGGTCCATATTTGTGTAAGACGTTCATTGTGGAGGTAAGACTCTTGTTATTCAGCTTTTGTGTGTTCAGTGAGCATTGATCTCTGGGATCACTGTACACATGCATTCGGTGATCATGACTTATGAGTCGGGGTCCCCACAAACGGTGTACCCGGTGTCTATGAAAATAGCCCATGATCTTCGTATCAGGCACGACCTCGTATCGAGAGTGCCAACGTCGCTCCCGCCACTAGTAATGGAGGCTCTCTACGAGCATTGACCAACTTAATCATAAAAGCCCCTTCCCATATAGAGGTAGAGTGGTCATACATGTAAGGTTGGGACGATCAACAAATCTTAAATCTAATCCATTTTCGAAACCACACACACACACAACTTGATCCGGTACACCACTTCTTTATCAAGTGGTTACCTAGGTTAACATCATCTCCCTCGGGCATTAGTGGCACCCGATGGGGTTTCCGAAAAGTCTTTGAAATCTTTTAATTTCTGATACCATGCATTTTCCCTTCCCATTTGCATGGCAACTACTTAGCATCCTAACTACTTCCCACCCGCACAACCCTTATAAGAAGGTAGGGTCATCCTCAACGAGGAAAGTAACGGAGGTAACCCACCATGGTGGTCACTGATTCATCATGATTCAACGCAATGGAATGAAGTGCTAAATTGCCTGCATAAAATGGTTTCTTAGACATGGTCAAACGGCTGCTTGCCCGGCTCGGCAAAGTCTTTGAGGTCTTCACACACTTCTCGTCCAACTCCGAGCACTTCGTCTACATCATCAACTACCGTCGGAAACAACCATAATAAGCAACACAGGTAGAGATATAAAAGTGCTCTATGAATAGGAGTTTTATTATTATAGGGCATATCTGGTTATAAGAAAAATACCTAAAATCGTACTACTAGAGTTGGATCAAAAATGAGTTTTAAAAGGTGGAAGTGGAGGGATTAATGATTTTAGAAGGATTCTATAGAAAATATTTTTAGAAAAATATGTGGATGCACTCATCAAATATGGCATGATTTTAGAAAAATTTAGAAAGTGGTTCCACTAGATTTGGAGTTGGGATGAATTTCCTAGGGTTTTTCCAAGATGGAATAAATGGAAATGTGGTTATTCATTAAAATATAGCATGTGAAAAATGGTAATCATAGCTAGACAAATAGGTCATGATTTTATGGACACCTAGGAACTTGAATCACTCTATTTGGAGTTATCTTGAATCCTTTAGGGGTTTTGCACGGGGGGTTTCCATGTTCAAATTTAGATTTAAATTTGAACAACATAGGAAAGTTTGTAGAAAAATGTGTAAGATATATTGCAGTAGTTTGAATCATCAAATTTGGAGTTGAAATGAATTTAATATGAATTTGTGAACCTGTCTGCAAAAGAAAAAGAGAAAGAAAAGGCCAAATACCAAATGGTCTATTCGGCGCTCAGGGCGCGGGATAGGTATTTGGGTCGTCCCAGTAGTCTAGCCGTGTAGGCAGGCTGTCGGATTTCGGGCTCCGCAAAACCCAAAGAGGTTCGAACTCTGGGGCGTGTGCGAAGATCCCCACCAGCTCTAGCCTCAGTCTCATCGCATGACAACCTAGCCCGACGAACTCACTCAATAACAGGAAGAGGACTAGCACACGAGGATTTACCCACGTTCGGGACCCTACGAAGCATTAAATCCTACTCCTTCCTTTTGGTGGATTGCCTCATGAGGAGATTTGTGGACGAACTAGTACAGTGGTGTGCAACCTCGCGAGGGCACTTAAGTGGTGTTTGATCTGCCCGCCCATTCTATTGAGCGGCCTCTCCTCTATTTATAGTGGCCAGGTCCTCTTCCGTTATCGCAATGGCGAGAATGGATCCCACAATGCTAAAATTAGAAGGGGGACAAGTAGTATAGCATTATCCTAACAAAATGTGGTCTTCACCTGCAAAGTAGCCGGTGGTGATGCAATGGTGGGCTTGGTGATGACCTCTGTCCTGCCGGGCTCGTGGTCATGGTCTTGTTGCGTCGGAATGGAAACATTTGGGGGTGCTTTGGGAACCTGCGTAAATCTTTGCCTCCTTTGCACCAAACAGGAAACTGCCTCCTCTACGTGCTCATGCCTTCCTGGCCTACCTTGCGTCATCCTTGACCACCCGAGGCCAAGTGCTGCATAGAGATCTCCACGCCTCGGGAGGCGACCAGGGGAGGCCTCTTCCCCTAGGGGTCTTGGCGTCGTTCCCCTCACAAGGATGGGGAACCCGCGAGGACTTATTTCTTGAGTGACGCAGCTCCGGTCTATACCAGGTCATCGAAGTGGGCTGCGCTCAGTGCCGTAGGCTGGCAGGTCTGGTTACCCCATTTCCCAAAACGCCGATAGCAGCGCTCGAGCCGGAGGTGCGCTTGAGTTGGCTTCTGGGCAAAGCCATAGAAGACGGCCAGAAGTGCCGCGGGCCCCAACTGCCAGTGGGCCAGGCTTGACGTGCGGTGCACTCAGAGACTCCGATGACTCCACTCCCTGAAGTCGTTCGGAACCGCCTCGAGCCAAGCTGACGTGAAGCCTAGACTCCGTGCCGACCATCATTGCCTTTCCTTCAATGCTATTGTCTCCTTGTGTTTTCAGCCCTCGGGCCATGCAGATGTGAGTCGACGAGGGCAGATGAAGAGACGTGAAGGGATGCATGCCAACCGACTCCGTCATGCAGCGCCCGAGGAGCGTGCTGCGCCTCCACTCCCCACGATGCCCCATGGGCAGCGGCTATGCCTATAATCCGACCAGCCCGGGGGGGTCTTGCCATCCTAACATGCCTCCTCACTCCCCATCCTCCCAAAGACATCCTTCTCATCCTCCTCTCTTCCCTTACTCTACATGGCGTCCGATGGGAGTGCTGTAGGTGCAGGGAAGCGCACGGGGACTTCGGCTCCGCCGCCGGCCTCTTGGGGTGGCGGTGGGGGACCTTCGAGGTTAGCCCTAGCTCGCCGGCGCTAGGCCATCATCGATGAGTAAGTGCACTGTCACCCATCCCCTTTCTTGTAATCACGCTCGATACACCGGACCTGTCTATTTCCTCCTCCCAGGGCGCATGTTCCCAAAAGGCTCAAGCTCAGCGAGCTCCAGGAGGCAGCAGACGTGTTCAGCGTCTAGCTAGAGAACACCGGGGCTGCCCTCCAAGCCGTGCTCAGGGGTGAGGAGGAGGCCAAGGCAGAGCTAGTGTGCCTCCAGGCCCAGGTCAAGGGGGCAGTTGACTCCGTGCAGGCCGCCCAGGACGAGGCGGAACATGCAAGGATGCTGGAGGCGCAACACGCCAAGCAGTACCTGGACAATGCCCTCCGCACGGCTGGTGTGGTGGGCCAGTTCATTGGGGAAGCCCCCACGCTGCTGTGCGCGCACTGCAACGGAGGTTACCTCAACTTCTTCAACAAGGTGGTGGAGGCACTAGAGACCGGCGTCTCCCAGGTGGACGAGGATAACATGTCCAACGCGCGCGACCTCCTGGACATGGTGTTGACGCGGGTCTTCTCCAAACTACTCAACCTCATCGTGGAGCTTTACGCCCCCTCATCATGGAGCCGGTGCCCGAGGAAATCCAGAGATCCCTCAGGGATGAGGTGCGCCCTAACATGGAGTCCCTGGTGGAGCGGTTCGTACTAGAGCCTTCCTTCGACGAGGGTGACGACTCCGGCGCCAAGGCGGGCAAGCGTCTATGTGGCGACAACGACTCCTCCGCCTAGGCTTCCCCTATTTTCTCCCCTGGTCCCTGTTACACCAAGAAGCACTTGGCCCCTGAGGGCATTAACTTTTGTGTTTTACCTTCGTGTTCCTCCCTCTTCTTTTGAACCGTCGGTTGCTTGTTTCGCGATACACACCGTCGTCTCTTGTGCGGGGTTTTGTGTTATTTTTGGTGCGGTACCACGCGTTCCCCCGTACCTTCGCTCGTCCCGTTCTTCTACTGCTCTGCGCCCGGCGCCCTTTGATAGGTTCATGGACGTGCCGCGATGCGCTCGACGATGACAACCTGTCGCGACCTTGCACGGAGGACCCTCCTGAGGGGGAGTGTGTCGCCCCATGGCCGGTGTTTTAGCGATTATGCCTAGATAGATCGGGTTCCTTCCCTTGCGATGCCCTTTCCTGTACCTAGAGCCACAAGAGGCCTGTTGGGGGCACATAGTAAACCATAGCGCCTGCATTCTCTCGTTAGCATTCAGGTTATTATCAGATCATGAGGTTCCTGCTCTTTGTAGTCGGAGTACTCATCTTGGCGGGCGTGGCGATCTCGTGCGTCGTGAGGTGCAGTTGGGGTGTCTGATGAACTCGAGGATCCTGCCAGGGAGGGCTTCTTCCTTGCGGGCGGAATAGTTCTGTAGCCTTTCAACACTCTACATCGGCAGGGACCAATCCCGATCATACCTCGACAGCCATTGGGGCATCCGGATCACCAGGATGAGACCAAGGGGCGAGGAGCTACGCGATCAGTGAGGCTCCTGAGGCGCGTTGCTCAGGAGTCCCGCTTGACGCTCAAGTGGCACTCTACGTCGGTGGGGCCCAGTCGTGCGCATACCTTAACCGCCGTTGGGGCATCTGGATCACCAGGACAAGACCAATGGTCAAGGGACCACGTGACGAGTGAGGCTCCTGAGGCGCGTTGCAAAGGAGACCCCCATGACGGTCGAGCGCCTCCCATTCCTTTCCTGCCTGTTCCTACCACGAGAGGTGCATGAACCTCATGAGGCCTCATGATGCCGCGCCGGGCCATGGTCGAAGCCCCCGAGCAAGGGTCGACTTCTAAAAGATGGATGCTTCCGAGGCAACGGGCCCTTGCCGTCCTTCCCAAAGACACCTCACGTGGTACAGGGTACCATGGCCTTGGCGAGGTGCTCACACCGTGCCCGTGCCGCCCCTGCCCACGAGACGCTTGAGGGGGAGACCAACATGTGCTCATTAAGGAAACAAGATCTCAATACCAGAAAAAGAATCACAAGGAGGGAAAATTCGCACCCCATTTTTCGAATAGAGTTGGAAAACCTTCGAGTTTCATTTCAAAAAGTGGAAATTCAAATTCCAAAGCAACAAGGAACAACCGCGTCTGGCACCTAGGCTAGTCTCCATCTTCGTCTTCCACAGCGCGGAGCATAGGGCATCCACGTTGCATGGACATAGCCATGGGAGGGCAGTATTGTCTGCCAGCACGGAGCATGGAGCTTCCACTTGGGCGTAGGTAGGAACCCCTCCGCGTCCTCGGGGGTCTCCAGGCGTATACATCCCTCTCATTATCACGTGAGAGTGTCATGGGTGAAGATAACTGTACAAGCCCCCAGGCGCTTGGCCTAGGTGCTCCCAACTCAGTCAAGAGCTATCCCATGCATTTCTGCGCGGTTGCGCGCCCCTTGCAAGATCACTAGAAGAGTATTTCTAGAGGGGGGCGGGGTGAATATACTACTAGGAGGAATTTAAAATCTACACAAGGTGCAAAGTTAAGTGTTGGCAGATTTTAGCATATATAGCATGTCTAGAACACCCTACAAATGCAAGTCATCAAGTATAGCAGCGGAAAGGAAAGACATTGCACATGGAAGTAAGGAGTAGAGATAGGGAGATCAAACGCATGAAGGACACGAAGATTTTTCCCGTGGTTCCGATAGGTGGTGCTATTGTATTTCCATGTTTATGGAGTCTTCAACCCATGGAGGGTAACGGTCGGGAGAGTCCATGGAGGGCTCCACCCATAAGGGTCCACGAAGTAGCAACCTTGACTATTCCATAACAGCTTCCGTCCACGAAGGACTAGACTTACTATGGGTAGATCATCATGAAGTAGGCAATCTCCTTTCCCTTAGAAACTTCTTGGTTCACTCGACAACACGAAGTAGGAGGCTCCCAAGCGACACCTAACCAATCTAGGAGGCACCACCCTCCAAAAGGTAATAGGCTCAATAGTGTTGATGAACTCCTTGCTCTTGTGCTTCAAGATGATAGACTCCTCAACACACAATCACTCTCTCACATATTTGGCTTGGTGGAAGATATTTATTGGGTGGACAGCAACTTGGGTAGGCTAGAGATCAAGATTCATATGGTTGGAATGGAATGGCATGATCTCAACACATGAGTAGGTGGCTCTCTCTTAGAAAATCAATACGTATGAGTGGGGAACTGTCCTGAGTGCTTATCTTGCGAGTGGGTGGTGGTGGAGGGTTATATATAGGCATCTCCAAAAATCCAATCGTTACACCTAATAAGTCAGACTCGGTGACACCGATGTGTTAATCTCGGTGGTACTGAGTTGCCTCAAAGGTAGCAACCTTTGAATCTCGGTGAGACTGATACATAAAACTCGGTTGCACCGATAAGGTGACCAATGGTCAGATTGCCAAACTCTGTGATGCCGATCCACCGAACTCGGTGGGACCGATTTTGTGAATTTCCATAACAGAAAGTTGGCAACCCAAACTCATTGCACTGAAATGGAATCGGTTGCACCAAAGTGGCTAGGGTTTGGCTGAGTCTATTTGAGGCCGAGAATCGGTGGCACCGAGTGGAAAGTGTTGGTTGCACCGGTTTTGGATATTTGACTTAGGACAGACTTTTGTGGAAGAGCTTGTGGGTGTATGTGGTGACTATCACTTGTGCATGTATGAGCACTTTATTCACCAAAAGTACCTTACCCACTTTTGATAGTATTGGCTTTCCTATGGACTCAAAGTGATTTCTCACAAAGTAAAAGGTAGAATGCTCTTGCTTGAAGCTTTGCCAATGCTATTCCTTTTCCTTCTTCTTCATGGGGATACTCTCCACACTCCATTTTGCCAACCCATCTCTCTCTATGGACTTTGCCTGAAATATACTAGATGAAAATATTAGTCCAAGAGACAACGTATGTTGTCATGGATTATCAAAACCACCAAGGGAGCACATTGTGCTTTCACCCCTACATCCCAAGCCTGACTACATTGTTCCCAGCGTAGCCGTGGGATTATGCTCCCACGGCCGAAACATGAGAACAATGCACCCAGCGCAGCCATAGGGGTGTCGTGTCGGTGAAGCCGCCTTGTGAGGCGTTCGGGCGCTGGCTAGTCCACAACCTGAGGACCTCGCGAGGCCCTACCACCTGAGGAGAATGCTGGCGCCCCTTTTGTCATGTGTGGCCCACACTGCTCGTATCCCGCCAATCCCTCTAGGCAGTTGCCCATGCGGCCCAGGCGGCCCAGCTGTGTGCTCCTTGCTTGCGAGGGCGGCGGCTATGCCATGCCCTCACGCATCTCGGGACGCCTCCTCGCCTGCACCAACGTGCCCTTGTTCCTCCTCAGTTGAAGCCCCCAGGGCCGACTTGGAGAGGATGCTTGGGACATCTCCCTACTCCGGGAGGATGCTGGCACCTCCAAGGGGCACATGATCCATGGCGACATCTACATGTATGACTAAGCTCAACACATAGGCCTCTGTGAAAAGGCCTTGGCTCCCTCCTGAGCCGTCGGCATGCGCCCCATGGGCAGCCCCCTGGGCGGTAGGGTGATGCCACTCTGGATGCGCGGCCCACATACCCTTCTACGTCGAGCCTCCGCACGAAGCAGCTTACCTGTACCGTTGCCACGAGGTTGGTCGCATGTGCCTTGACGCAGGTTGCCTCCCTGGTCATCCACCACACTTCTGTTTTGGTTACCTGCCTGCCCGTGAGCCTGTGCCGCCTGGTCCCTACACCGGCTGGCACGCTCATGCCAGGATGACTTAGGCTGTTGATGATCCACTATGGTGTGAGTGCGTGCGTTGAGGCACGTGCGGAGCGTCCCATCACCCTCTTCAAATGCTCCACCAACGGGGTTGGTTGGTGCCCCGAAGCCGATCACCGGTATCCTGCGAAGGAGGAGCACGGCGTGTGGCGGGCCTTGCCCGGGCTCACCTGGGCAAGGCGCGGGTACACCGTCTGCCGATGAGGTGAGCTATACAATGACCGAGCCCCCGACACCCTGTGTCGGGGGTCAAGATGAGTGGCGAGGAACCCAAGCCCTCCTCATGACGGTGACCAACTTAGCGATGTGGTTGGCCCAGGTGTCGAAGCCCCCATGCGTCGGGCGATGGCAATGCATCTCACTCGCCATCAGTAGCGCGTCATACGTGTTGAGGTCTCTTGCATGGGTAAGAGTTGATATTTGTCCCATGGGCACCGCACGTCCGCCGTGCAGTTTGCCGGTACAAGTGGTGACAGTAGTGGAGGCGATGCTGGTGGACTGGTAATGACCACCCAACACCGATGTGCCAGTGTGCATGTCATGGGTGGTAGTGGCGAGGTTGGTGAAGGCAGATCCGCCGGGGCCAAAGGAAGCTTGCCGGGCATCGGCCATTAAAACGACGGAGCGGAGAAAAGCATAGCTTGCGGAAAGCTCCGATACACCCCTTACCTGGCACGCCAAATGTCGGATTTCGGGCACCGCAAAACCCATAGAGGTTTGACCTCGGGGGCGTGTGCGAAGATCCCCACTAGCTCCGGCCTCAAGCTCACCGCACGACAACCTAGCCCGGCGCGCTCACTCATTCACGGGAAAAGGACTAGCACAGGAGGATTTACCTAGGTTTGGGCCACTGCGAAGCGAAAACCCTACTGCTAGGTTTTGGTGGATTGCCTCATGACAAGGTTTGTGAAAGAACAAGTACAGTGGTGTGCAACCTCGCGAGGGCACTTGAGTGGTGTTCGATCTATCGGCTCGTTCTACTGAGCGGCCTCTCCTCTATTTATAGTGGCCCGGGTCCTCTTCCGTTATCGCAATGGCGGGAAGGGATCCTACAACGGCCAAATTCAAAGGGAGACAAGGAATACACCCTTATCCTGACGAAAGGTGATCTTCGCCAGCAAAGTGGCCGATGGTGATGTAGTGGTGCGCTCGGTGATGACCTCCGTCCTGCCGAGCTCATGGTCTTGGTCTTGTTATGCCGGAATGGAAACCTTTGGGGGTGCTTCGGGAACCTATGTACATCTTTGCCTCCTTTGCACCAAAGAGGAAACTATCTCCTCTGCGCGGTCGTGCCTTCCTGGCCTGCCTTGGTCATCCTTGAACTCCCGAGGCCAAGTATTGCATAGAGATCTCCACCCCTGTGAAGGCAACCTGGGAAGGCCTCTTCCCTCGGGGGTCTTGGAGTCAATCCCCTCACGAGGATGGAGCTCCTGCGAGGACTTTGTTCTTGAGTGTGGCCACGCCAGTACGTACCAAGCCGTCAAAGTGGGCCGCCCTCTTGGCCGCAGGCTGGCAGGTTTGGGTACCCCCGTTCCCCGAATGCTGACATAGGCGACAACGACAATGGTGCCTTTAAGGAAATGCGCTTCTTGACAGGAAGGCTCACACGACGGAAGCTGTATCCACTTAAGTACATGGCCTGGCCTTTGTGTCACTTACAGCCGGGCCTTGGCTATCAGGCTCGTCCCTCACCTCCCGGCCAAACAGGGGAGCGAAGGGGAGGCTAGGACGAGTGGGCGCTGGTGCCATTCCGGCAGCACATGCCACCTGCATGCCCGAGGCATAAAGCCTCACCCCCTAGGGTCTTCTTATTCGCCGGGTAACGCCAGTTTGAGCATGACATCAACCATGGCGGATTCTGCTACCTCCTGAGCCTGCGTTGGTTTTCGCATGAAGAGGAAAGGGTGATGCAGCAAAGTAGATAAGTATTTCCCCCAGTTGTTGAGAACCAAGGTATAAATCTAGTAGGAGGAACAAGCAAGTCACCAATGGATGCACCTCCAAAAACAATCAAACTCTTGCACCCATCGCAATAAAGGGGTTGTCAATCCCTTCATGGTTATTTGCAAGGATTAGATCCGAAAGAGATAGATGTAAAAGATAGCCAAAAGTAAAAAGTAAATAAATTGCAGCAAGGTATTTTTGGTTTATCGATCTAAAAATATATTATGGAAAGTAGACCCGGGGGCCATTGGTTTCATTAGAGGTTTCTCTCTTGAAGAATAGTATCACGGTGGGTGAACAAATTACTGTCGAGCAATTTATAGAAAAGCGAATAACTATGAAGATATCCAAGGAAATGATTATGCATATACGCATCACGTCCATGTCAAGTAGACCGAAACAATTCTAAATCTACTACTATTACTCCTCAAATCGACCGACTCCTGCCTGCATCTAAAGTATTAAGTTAATGAAGAACAGAGTAATGCATTAAGTAAGATGACATGTTGTAGAGGGATAAAATCAAGCAATATGATGAAACCCCCATCTTGTTACCCTTAATGTCAAAAATACAATATGTGACTCGCTACCCCAACTTTGTCATTGGGTGAGGACACCGCAAGATTGAACCTAAAACTAAGCACTTCTCCCATTGCAAGAATTACCAATCTAGTTGGCCAAACCAAACCAATAACTTGAAGAGACTTGCAAAGATAAGAAATCATGCGTATAAGAATTCAAAAAAACTCAAATAATATTCATGGATAATCTGAACATAAACCCACAATTCATCGGATCTCGACAAACACACTACAAAAGTGTATTACATACGATAGATCTTCATGAAGATCATGAAGAACATGGTGTTGGAGATATGCCCTAGAGGCAATCATGTATGATGATATTTCCTATGTGTTTCTGAATAAAGATAGTCCTTGGACATTATCATTGATGTGTATTAACAAGTATGTGACTTGTTTGGGAGACTATGCATTGTATGCTGACTATCCTAAATGGTCCCTAGTTAAAAGGGTTGTGTGGATGCGCAGCCAGTTAGACTAGCATATGACACGGTGGATGGTCCGGTCTCACTGACCATGTAGCATTGGATGCTAGCCGGATAATATGGACTCAAAAAGGTCTTGTCGGATTCGACACAGTCGGATCCGAGTCGAGATAAGGTCTTAGTTGGACAGACCCAACTATGAGACGCAGCGATAGATCATATGTGGGTCTCTAGTATAGCATACATTCCATGTCCTAAGACCTGAGCTGGCGCATGTACTCGGGATGGTGACAGACTTGCTTTGGGCCAACCAAATGCTAGTCCATGACTGGGTAGTTACAAAGGTCGGTTTCGGGCTTGTCCAGACCCATGTTGCGAGACATGGTCAAGCAAGATGGGATTTGCCCCTCCTACCAGGAGAGATATACTCTGGCCCCCCTCGGGTGATATGACCTGGATACGCATGTCCATGCGATGAGGTTTATGAGATAATCTAAAGTGTTGGTCGGATTCACTGGAACGACAAAGAGGTCCTGCTGCAACAAGGGTGACCATATCGCCTTGTGCATGACAACATATATCGTGTGGCAAAGGGAATAGAAGTGTGAAGTACAGGTTCGCCTAACCAGCTTCATCGGACACTTGGAGTCGGCATGTTTTGCTAGAGGCCACTACCGACTGGTCAAATCGGATGTGATCTGACTCGCGACCAAGAGAACGAGAACCTAAGGGGTCGCGCGCTTTAGGGAAGGAACATGTGGGCTTTAGGATCAGTGCGAGGCCCAAGAGTTGAGTCCGCACCGGATGCCTATATATAGTGGAGGTGCGGCACACCCATCTGATTGATCACTTCGGCTTCATCATTAGGGTTTGCATGTGTTGCGAATAGCCACCTCCACTTGCCGGCGCCGACTGTGTAACCGGACCTAGCAGTCCACCGCATGGGTGTTCCTCCTGTAGGCGCGGATGCCGTTAGAGGCGATGCACTTGTGCTGCTTCGGCGAACTTGTAATTGGGATCCGGCAACCGGCTGTTCGAGGGAGATCGGAACGGCTGTTCGAGGGAGCTCGGATTAGGAAGAGACGGACCACACGAACGCGCTGCCCCAACTCTACTTCCGCTCTACGGCACTGCGCCTCTAGTGGTAACAATCTTTGATCCATCTCCGTAGCATGTTCTTGGATGTTCTACGCGTAGGAATTTTTTTAATTGGCATGCGATGCACCTACGGTAGAACCCAACAGTGGTATCAGAGCCTCTGCTATAGGTTTTGGATTCAGATCGGTAGCGTATGCGATATGTGGTAGCGGCAGATGTCATCTGTCGTTGGTCATGAGATCAGCTATGTGCACGGTTGATGAGATCAACTACATATCGGGATCGTTAAGGCTATGTTTTCTGCCAATCAGAATTGATGAGGTCGTGACACAACCAACCCGTTCCGGTCGTTATCCGCCATCAGGGTTAACCATGAAACATAAATCCGAATTGGGTTCACGGTGCTCGATGACATCGGTCAGAACGGAAAATTCGGCATGATCGGAGTGCGGATGCGATCCGGGACTGCCGTGTGCGTAGCGCCTTGTATTTCATATGCAATCACACAAACCAGTAGAATGTGATTCTATGCATAAGTTTGTTTTGCAGGTTTGATGTGAATAGTAGGCCCATATGTATGTGATGCATGTGTGTAATTTAACATGACCTGCGTGTCATTATTGTCAGCCGACAGGAGCCAAAGTGCTGTCATTATATTGTATAATGACCTGCGTGTCGACTTGTGATTCTCTGTAAATTCATTACTAGTTGTAGTAGTTGGAGGACGGAGATCAAGTTCGAGGCTTTGGCGTCCTGGCGAGACGGACAAGATGGAGTTCCGCCTTGGTCATCGGAGTTGGAGCCGACCTGGAAGGATGTCCATGAAGGAGCCATACCATTTCACATATTTATGTTTATATGTGATTGATATTGCTTCTTGTTTCTATGTATGTTAGTATGGTAGAAAGATCCCTCATTAATATCAACCACATTGCCATTCCAGATGTTGCACCTTCGCAAATCAAGTACGTCTAGTGGTGGGCTCATAAAATTGAGGTGCAGCTAGGTGTCCTTGAACTGGAGGCTTCGTGTCGGACATGGACATGCACTGCATAGGGTTAACTTGACACGGCTATCAAAACAGTTTTGGGTCTTGTGGTAGAGAAGGTTGGGAGGCAGGGTATGAGATACCTACCCAACCGACAGGAGTCGTATAGAGATATGATTAGCAAGGAGTTGCTTACCGAATAGGCAAGTTGGGTAGCAGTGATGCTAAAGCTCACTAGTCGCTCGTGCTAGACTGGTCCTGAATCACTGAGAGTTTGCGGAGGGATGCTGACTTTAGTGGGAGTAGTTCTGTTTAAGGCCTGAATTACTCTACATAAACACATTTCTTAGTGATTGCATATTTTCTATTGTAGATCAATGGCACCACTTGCTCAACCCAACTTTGCATTGAAATCAATTCTGGAAAAGGTTAAACTGAATGGCAAAATTTACCACCTGGTATAGAAGTTTGAGAGTTGTTCTCAAGCACGATAAAAAGGAACATGTTCTAGAGGATCCACTTCCAGAGGAACCTGCTGAGAATGCTAATGCCACAACCAAGAATACCCACCAGAAACTCGTTGATGAATCAATAGAGATCAGCTGCCTCATGCTAGCTTGTATGAAGCCCGATTTGGAGCAGCATTTTGAAAACATTCAGGCTTTCGATATGATCGAGAGTTTGAAGAGCATGTTTTAGGTACAGGCTAGGACCAAAAACTTCAATGTCTGGAAGTCCTTGATGGATTGTAAGCTGAAGGAGGGTTATCTACTGAGCCCACATGTGATCAAGATGATCGGGTATGTGCAAGCTTTGGATCGGTTAGGCATCTCACTTGGGGACGAGATGTCCACGGATACAATTCTAGGTTCTTCCACCTAGCTATGGGACGTTCGTCTCGAGCTATCATATGCACGACATGGACACTGAATTACATGGTATGCTCAAGGTGGCAGAGCAAGATATTAAGAAAGGCACGCATCAAGTGTTGATGGTGCAGAACTCGGCTAAGTTCAAGAAGAGTTGGTCCAACAAAAAGGGTAAGCCAAAGGGCACGGAGAAGGCTGTCTCCGCCACTGAGCCAAATTTTGGACCGAACTCAAAGACCATTTGCTTTCACTGCAAGGAAGCTGGTCACTGGAAGAGGAACTATAGCAACTGGCTTGCTGAGAACGGCAAGAAGGCCGGAGATGATTCTTCAGGCAAAGGTACACTTGTTACATATGTTATAGACATTTACCTAGTTGACATACCTAGTAGCTCTTGGGTATTTGATACCGGATCGGTTGTTCATATTTGCAACTCGATGCAGGGGATGGTAAGAACTAGGCGCGTGGCACAAGGGGAGATTGACATTAGGGTCGGCAACAAAGCAAGAGTTGCTGCGTTGGAGGTCGGCATGATGCAACTCAAGCTTCCGTCTGGATTTAGTTTGGAATTGAATAATTGTTATTACATTCCCGCACTTAGTCGGAACATTATTTTTGCCTCATGCTTGATGAGTCAAGGTTATGAATTCGATATAAAGGACAATGGTTGTTCATTTTATTTGAATGGAATGTTCCATGGCTATGCACCCATAGTAGATGGGCTATTTATTTTAAATCTAGAAACAGAACTAATCTATTACGTGAATGTCAAGAGGCATAAGCCTAATGAGATAAATCCCACATACTTTTGGCATTGCCGGCTTGGACACATTAGTCTGAAATGCATGAAGAAGCTCCACGATGATGGATTTCTAACTTCGTGTGACTTCGGGTCATTCGAGACATGCGAATCTTGCTTCCTAGGCAAGATGACTAAGTCTCCTTTTACAAAGAGTTATGAGAGGGCGTCCGAGCTGTTGGAGCTTATACACAGTGATGTGTATGGTCCAATGAGCACAACGGCCAGAGGTGGCTATCAGTACTTCGCGACTTTTACCGACGACTTGAGTAGATATGGATATATCTATTTGATGAGGCACAAGTCGGAAACTTTTGAAAAGTTCAAAGAGTTTCAGAACGAGGTTCAAAATCAGCTCGGCAAGACGATAAAACTTCTACGGTTAGATCATGGAGGTGAGTACATGAGCCAGGAGTTTGATAATCATCTGAAAAGCCGAGGTATAGTAGCTCAGCTCACACCTCCGGGTACGACGCAGAGAAACGGTGTGTCAGAACAGAGAAATCGAACCTTGTTGGACATGGTCTGGTCGATGATGAGCAAATCAGATTTACCCTTGTCATTCTAGGGATACACTCTAGAAACTGCAGCTTTCACACTTAATAGGGTACCATCTAAATCCGTAGACTATACACCACATGAGATGTGGACTGGGAAGACTCCTAGTTTGTCTTTTCTAAAGATTTGGGGTTGTGAAGCACTTGTCAAGCGACTCATGTCGGACAAGCTTACACCCAAGTCGGATAAATTCATATTCATGGGATACCCGAGGGAAACCTTCGGATACAAGTTCTACAACCAAGAAGAGAACAAAGTGTTTGTTGCTCGGAATGGGGTTTTCCTAGAGAAAGAGTTTCTCAGTCGGGAGGCTAGTAGGAGAATTGTGCGACTCGAAGAAATTCGAGAGCCACTCGGGGATGACTCGGCTGGTGATGAGATCATACCGGAGTTGATCAGGGAACCCGTAGTGGATTCGACACTGGAGCCACGGAGGTCGGAAAGATTGCGCAGAGTGTGTGATGTATTGTTGCTGGAAAGCGATCAGTCGGCCTCGTATGCAGAAGCGATGGTGAGCCCAGATTCCGAGGCATGGCTAGAGGCCATGAGATCCGAGTTAAAGTCCATGGATGAGAATCAAGTCTGGGACTTGGTTGATCCGCCACCTGGCGTAGTTGCCATTGGTTGCAAATGGGTCTTTAAGAAGAAAACCGATGTGGATGGAAATGTTCACATCCACAAAGCTCAGCTTGTCGCTAAAGGTTATGGACAAGTTCAAGGAATTGACTACGACGAGACCTACTCGCCGGTAGCGATGCTAAAGTTGATGAGGATTATACTAGCTATAGCTACATATTTCGATTATGAGATATGGCAGATGGATGTCAAATGACTTTCCTTCATGGAAATTTAAAAGAGGATTTATACATGATATAGCCCAAAGGTTTTGTTGATCCAACTAATGCTGGTAAAATATGCAAGCTCAAGAGATCCATTTATGGATTGAGGCAAGCAGCTCGGAGTTGGAACATTCCTTTTGATGAAGTCATCATTGACCTTGGTTTCATCAAGAACGAAGAGGACTATTGTTTTTACAAGAAGTCTAGTGGGAGCTCGGTAGTATTTTTGATCTTGTATGTGGATGACATACTACTGATTGAAAATGATGTTTTGATGCTAAATTTAGTCAAGGAATCATTGAATGGAAAGTTTCCGATAAAAGATCTTAGGGAGGCAGTGTACATTTTAGGCATCAAGATCTATAGAGATAGATCAAGGAGGCTGCTCGGCTTAAGCCAGAGCATGTACATAGACAAAGTGTTGAAGAGGTTCAACATGAGTGAGGCTAAGCTAGACTCAGAGTCCTACCACTTCTGGTGAGCGAAATCAGATGAGTAGGATTCCATATGCCTCAGCAATTGGATCCATCATGTGTGCCATGCTATGTACACGACCTAATGTTGCCTATGCAATAAGCCTAACAAGCAGATACTAGGCCGACCTAGGTGAGAGTCACTGGGCAGCGGTGAAAACTATCTTGAAGTACCTCAAAAGGACTAAAGAGATGTTCCTAGTTTATGGAGGTGAGGAGGATCTCTGTGTAAAGGGTTACGCTAATGCTAGTTTCCAAACCAATAGGGATGATTGCGATCGCAAACTAGATTCGTGTATGTCATGAATGGAGGAGCAGTGAGCTGGACGAGTTCCAAGCAAGATACGATGGCCGACTCCAAAACAGAGGCCAAATACATTGTGGCTTGTGAAGCCGCAAAGGAAGGTGTTTGGATTCGGAAGTTCCTGGAAGATGTTGGTGTGTTCCCGAGCTGGTCAAAACCGTTGGAACTTTATTGCGATAATTTAGGTGCCATCGCACAGGCCAAGGAGCCGAGACAATAGCACAAGACCAGGCACATAGACCAAAAATATCACTTGATCCGAAAGCTCGTAGAGAAAGGTGATACCAATTTGTGCAAGATTCATATGGATGCAAATGTTGCAGATCCATTGACTAAGCTGCTTCCACAACCCAAGCATGAGGGGCACGTTAGAGCGATGGGCATTCGATGTCTATTTGATTGACTCTAGTACAACTAGGAGACTGTTGGAGATATGCCCAAGAGGCAATCATGTATGATGATATTTCCTATGTGTTTATGAATGAAGATAGTCCTTGGACATTATCATTGATGTGTATTAACAAGTATGTGACTTGTTTCTGAGACTATGCATTGTATGATGATTATCCTAAATGGTCCCTAGTTGAAAGGGTTGTGTAGACGCGTAGCTAGTTAGACTAGCATATGACATGGTGGATGGTCCGGTCTCACTAACCATGTAGCATTGGATGCTAGCCGGATAATATGGACATAGAAAGGTCTGGTCGGATCCTTCACAGTCGGATCCGAGTTGAGATAAGGTCTAAGTTGGACAGACCCAACTATGAGACGCAGCTGTAGGTCATTTGTGAGTCTCTAGTACAACATACATTCTATGTCCTAAGACCTGAGCTGGCACATGTACTCGGGATGGTGACAGACTTGCTTTGGGCCAACCAAATGCTACTCTGTGACTGGGTAGTTACAAAGGTAGGTTTCGGGCTTGTCCAGACCCATGCTGCGAGACATGGTCGACCAAGATGGGATTTGCCCCTCCTACCAGGAGAGATATACTCTGGGCCCTCTCGGGTGATCCGACCTGGATAAGAATGGCCATGAGATGAGGATTATGAGATAATCTGAAGTGTTGGTCGGATGCACTGGAACGAGAAAGAGGTCGTGCTGCAAGAAGGGTGACCATATCGCCTTGTGCACGACAACATATATCATGTGGCAAAGGGAACATAAGTGTGAAGTACAGGTTTGCCTAACCACATTCATCGGACACTTGGAGTCGGCATGTTTTGCTAGAGGCCGCTACCGACTGGTCGAGTCGGATGTGATCTGACTTGCGACCAAGTGAACGAGAACCTAAGGGGTTGCGCGCTTAAGGGAAGGAACATGTGGGCTTTAGGATCCATGCGAGGCCCAAGAGTTGAGCCCGTGTCGGATGCCTATATATAGTGGAGGTGAAGCACACCCATCCGATTGATCGCTTCGGCGCCGTCATTAGGGTTTGCTTGAGTTGCGAATAGCCACCTCCCCTTGCTGCCTCCAACCATGTAATCGGACCTAGCAGTCCGCCGCACGGGTGTTCCTCCTGCACGCGCGGATACCGTTAGAGGTGGTGAACTTGCGCCGCTCCGGCGAACCTATACGTGGGATTTGGCAACTGTCTGTTCGAGGGAGATCGACACGGCTATTCAAGGGAGCTCGAACGAGGAGGAAACGGACCACAAGAACGCGCTGCCCGAACTCTACTTCCGCTGCACGGCACTGCGCGTCTAGTGGTAACGATCTGTGATCCATCTCCGTAGCACGTTCTTGGATGTTCTATGCGTAGGAATTTTTTTAATTGGCATGCGATGCACCTATGGTAGAACCCAACACATGGTATTGAAGCACAAAGAGAGAGAAGAAGCCATCTAGCTACTTGCTATGGACGCGCAGGTCTGTGGTGGACTACTCACGCATCATCGGAGGTGCACTGGAATTGATGTAGATGCCCTCCGTGATCGAATCCCCCTCCGGCATATTACCAGAAAAGGCTCCAAGATAGGATCTTTCGGGAACAGAGGCTTCTGTCGGTGCAAAATTATTTGCATGGCTCTTTTTCGTATTGGGAGAATATTTGGGTATTTATAGGACGAAGATTATGGCTAGGAGTCTTGCCAGGAGGTGGCAAGCATGTCAGGCACAACTAGGGGGTGGCTGCGCCCCCTGCCTTGTGACCTCCTGACAGAGTCGCTGCCTTGCACTCCAAGCCTGTTAGATCTCTTTCCTTCGAGAAAAAATAATTACGAAGAATTTATTCCGTTTGGACTCCATTTAATATTCCATATCTGCAATACTCAAAAACAAGGAAAAAACAAAAACTAAGACTAGGCTCTCAATTAATAGGTTAGTCCCAAAAATAATATAAACTAACATATTAATGCATATAAAACATCCAAAATAGATAATATAATATCATGACATCATAAAAAATTATATATAATTTGGAGACGTATCAGCATCCCCAAGCTTAATTCCTACTCGTCCTCGAGTAGGTAAATGATAAAAACAGAATTTTTGATGTGGAAGGCTACCTAACATATTTATCCATGTAATATTCTTTATTGTGGCATGAATATTCACATCCGTCAGATTCAAAACAAAAGTTTAATATTGACATAAACAATAATACTTCAAGCATACTAACAAGGCAATCGTGTCCTTTCGAAATATCATGGCATAAGAAAGTTATCCCTACAAAATCATATGGTCTGGCTATGCGCCATCTTCCCCACACAAAGTATTTAAATCATGCGCAACCCCGATGACAAGTCAAGCAATTGTTTCACACTTTTTATGTTCTTAAACCTTTTCAACTCTCACGCAATACATGAGCGTGAGCCATGGATATAGCACTATAGGTGTAATAGAAATATGGTGGAGGTTGGGAAGAAAAGGAGAAGATAGTCTCACATCAACTAGGCGTATCAATGGGCTATGGAGATGCCCATCAATAGATATCAATGTGAGTGAGTAGGGATTGCCATGCAATGGGTGCACTAGAGCTATAAGTGTATGAGAGTTCAAAAAGAAACTAAGTGGGTGTGGACTACAATGAAAAATTCCACTAGTTATATGAAAGAGACAAAATAGGAGACTCTCTATAATGAAGACCAAGGTGCTACTTCGAAGCACACGTGTGGAAAAATATAGTAGAATTGTCCCTTCTCTCTTTCTCTCAATTTTTTGGTAGGCATCCAAGGCCTCTTTTATTTTTATATTTGGGCTTTGCTGGCCTCTTTTATTTTTCATAATTAAAGTCCGGAGTCTCATCCCAACTTGTGAGGGAATCACAGCTTCCATCATCCTTTTCTCTCATGGGACAATGCTCTAATACTGATGATCATCACACTTTTATTTACTTACAACTCAAAAATTACAACTCGAAACCTAGAACAAAATATGACTCTATGTGAAAAAGCAATACGAAAATGATGGCGCGTGTCATAACAAACGGAACGGTGGAAGTTGCACGGCAATATATCTCGGAATGGCTATGGAAATGCCATAATAGGTAGGTGTGATGGTTGTTTTAAGGAAATATATATGGTGGCTGTTTTGAGGAAGGTGGGTTTAATGCACCGGCGAAAGTTGTGCGATACTAGAGAGGCTAGGAAAGATGGAAGGGTGAGAGTGCGTATAATCCATGGAATCAACATTAGTCATAAACAACTCACATACTTATTGCAAAATTCTATTAGTTATTGAAGCAAACTATTATACGCATGCTCCTAGGGGAGAGGTTGGTAAGAGTTAACCATCGCGCGCTCCCGGCCCTCACACAAAGGATGACAATCAATAAACAAATCATGCTCCGACTTCGTTACATAACGGTTCACCATAAGTGCATGCTATGGGAATCACAAACTTCAACACAAGTATTTCTACCATTCCACAATTACTCACTAGCACAACTCTGATATCACCATCTTTATTTCTCAAAACTATATGCAAGGAATCAAACTTCTCATAATATTCAATGCACTTTATATGAAAGTTTGTATTATATCCCTCTTGGATGCTCATTATATTAGGACTAAATTAATAACCTAAACCAATTACCATGTTGTTTAAGGACTCTCAAAATAATATAAGTGAAGTACGAGAGTTCAATTATTTCTATAAACCAAACACCACCGCGCCCTAAAAAGATATAAGTGAATCACTAGAGCAAACTTGCCTATCTCAAAAGATATAAGTGAAGCGCATAGAGTATTCCAATAAATTGACGATTCAGCCTCTATCTCTCAAAGGATGTGTGCAGCAAGGATGATTGTGGCAAACTAAAAAGTAAAGACTCATATCATCCAAGACACTCCAAGCAAAACACATATCATGTGGTGAATAAAAATATAGCCTCAAGTAAATTTATCGATGGATTGAAGACGAAAGGGGATGCTTTCAGAGCATCCCCAAGCTTAGGATCTTCAGAATCCTTGAATATGACTTGGGGTGCCTTGGGCATCCCCAAGCTTAGGCTCTTGCCACTCCTTATTCCATATTCCATCAAATCTTTACCCAAAACTTGAAAACTTCACAACACAAAACTTAACAGAAAACCCGCGAGATCCGCTAGTATAAGAAAA
This sequence comes from Hordeum marinum, assembly GCA_022496015.1. Lineage (NCBI taxonomy): Eukaryota > Viridiplantae > Streptophyta > Magnoliopsida > Poales > Poaceae > Hordeum > Hordeum marinum. Next base: position 233,954,070 of record CM039675.1, read on the forward strand.
TAAATCACCACTTTAGGTACTATTGTGAACTCATTATTTATTTATATTGGTGTAATACCTACTGTATTCTAACTTCTCCATGGTTGATACCCCTCGATACAACCCATAGATACATCAAAATAGGTAAACAACCAAAAGAAACAAAATCTTTCAAAATTAGAACAGTCTGTAGCAATATGAAAACTTTGTATATTTCTGTAACTCAAAACATCAGAAAGATTAGGACAACCTGGGAAACTTTATATAAATCTTGTGTAAAAATTTCAGCCTCATTAGACGCTCTGAATTTTTTTTGAAATTTATGGACTGAACACAAAAGATTCTTATTTTCAACAAGATCAAATCTACAACCACCATAGACCATCCCAAAGGTCTTACTTGGCTCAAACACTAATTAAAACACCAAAATAAAATTACTACATAAGTAATAATTTTGGAAACACTCAAAAACATAAGCAAAAACAAAACATAGAAATAAAATTGGGTTGCCTCCCATCAAGCGATATTGGTTAATGCCCCTAGCTAGGCAAAACGCAATAGATCTAGGTATTGTCATCTTTGGCAACCTTTATGAGGGCCTTCTCGAATCCGGAGGGCTCTTTCCTCTTTCCTGAATTTGTAGAGGGAGAATCCATATTAATATCCAAAATATCCAAACACTTATTACAAAGGGTAATCAATGTATTCAAGCGACTAAGGTTCCCACTAATATGTTTAAGTGGTTCGTGATATTGTTGCAACTCGATCAAGTGCTTATGTAAGTCACCTAATTTGTCGAGAACTTGAACTCCCTCTTGTGATAAATCAAACCCCTTTTTTGTTGGAGGAACATATCCAACTCAATAAAATTCCCCTTTGAGGCGAAATCTAAAAGCTCTCTATGATGCAAAGCCAAACCAATGTAAAAGTTTCTAAGAAAAACTTTTGCATCTCCTTTTAGATTGGAGATACGATAAGATTCCATTAGCCTATACCAGGAATCTTTCAAATTTTTCCCTTGTTTTTGTTTAAAGTATAGAACTTCAAGTACTGGTGACATCGAGCAAGAGATCCGACACGAAAGAGGCAAATGAAAAAGAGGACGAATAGAAAGGTGAATCTTTCTAAAAAATTGTTTTAGAAGTGGGGGAGAGAAAACCGAGAGGCAAATTGAAAATAATGTAAATGAAAGATATGAGTTTGTGATGAGTACTTGGTAGGCTTAATGTGTATCCTCCCTGACAACGGCGCCAGAAATCCTTCTTGCTACCTCTTGAGCTTTCGTTGGTTTTCCCTTGAAGAGGAAAGGGTGATGCAGCGAAGTATATAAGTATTTCCCTAAGTTGTTCAGAACCAAGGTATAAATCCAGTAGGAGGAACAAGAAAGTCACCAATGGATGCACCTACACAAACAATCAAACTGTTGCACCCAACACTATAAAGGGGTTGTCAATCCCTTGACGGTTATTTGCACGGACTAGATCTGAAAGAGATAGATGTAAAATATTGGGAAAGTAAAAATTAAACAAATTGCAACATCATATTTTTGGTATTTTTGTTTTATAGATGTGAAAATATATTATGGAAAGTAGACCCACGGCCATAGGTTTCACTAGAGGCTTCTCTCTTGAAGGAAAGTATCATGGTGGGTGAATAAATTACTATCGAGCAATTGATAGAAAAGCAAATAATTATGAAGATATCCAAGGCAATGATTATGCATATAGGAATCACGTCCGTGTCAAGTAGACCGAAACAATTCTGCATCTACTACTATTACTCCACACATCGACCGACTCTTACCTGCATCTAGAGTATTATGTTCATGAAGAACAGAGTAACGCACATGATGTAGAGGGACAAAATCAAGCAATATGATGAAAACCCCATCTTGTTACCCTTGATGGCAACAATACAATACATGCCTTGCTACCCCTAGTTTGTCACTTGGTGAGGACACCACAAGATTGAATCCAAAACTAAGCATACTCCCGTTGCAAGAATTACCAATCGAGTTGGCGAAACCAAACCAATAACTCGAAGAGAATTGCAAAGATATGAAATCATGCATATAAGAATTCAGAAAAGACTCAAATAATATTCATGGATAATCCGAACATAAACCCACAATTCATCAGATCTCGTCAAACACACTGCAAAAGAGTATTACATCGGTTAGATCTTCATGAAGATCATGAAGAACATGGTATTAAAGCACAAAGAGAGAGACGAAGTGATCTAGATACTATCTGTGGACCCGTATGTCTGTGGTGGACTACTCACGCATCATTGGAGGGGTAATGGAATTGATGTAGATGCGCTCCGTGATCGAATCCCCCTCCGGTAGATTACCGTAAAAGGCTCCAAGATTGGATCTCTGGAGAATGGAGGCTTCTGCCGGCGGAAAAGTATTTGCGTGGCTATTTTTGGTATTGAGGAAATATTTGGGTATTTATAGGATGAAGATTAGGGCTAGGAGTCCTGCCAGGAGGTGGCCAGCCTACCAGGCGCTACCAGGGGGGTGGCCGCACCCCCTGGCTTGTGACCTCCTGGCAGAGTCCCTGCCTTGCACTCCAAGCCTGGTAGATCTCTTTCCTTCCAGAAAAAATCATTCCGAAGATTTTATTCCATTTGGACTCCGTTTAATATTCCATATCTACAATACTCAAAAACAAGGGAAAAACATAAACTAGCACTAGGCTCTAGATTAATAGGTTAGTGCCAGAAATAATATAAAATAGCATATTAATGCATATAAAACATCCAAAACAGATAATATAATAGCATGACTTCATCAAAAATTATAGATACGTTGGAGACATATCAGACTCCGATGATGGTCGCCACGGAACCCAGTGTTCCGTGCACCAGAGGGAGGAAACGGAGCAGGGAGGGGCTTGGGGAGATGCCAATGTTGCTTTGATGTAGTTCAGGGGAGGGGAGAGTGGTCGGAAAGCTTGAATTCGAGCGGTGGCGGAGGCGGGCGGCGTCGTCCATAGGAGGAGAAGGCCACGGGAGGACAAGTGGAGAGGCTTGGGATGTTGGTGAAAGGGAGAGAAAGCGAGAGGAGGCAAGTGGGGGCATCCAGGGAGAGCTCGGGCACGCCTCGGATGCCCTTGGGTGCAGCGAGCACGCACGTCAGAGGGGCCTTGGATGTTTTTTGGTGTCGGGGAGAGGTGTGGGAGGTCGAGTGGGATTCCCTAGAGCGCGTTGGTGCCTTGGCGAGGCCGGACGGGGGCTATAGGACATCCATGGCAAAGTGCCCTTGCTACATGTCAACAGCGTGATCACCACGCCATGACCTGTCTAGGGCGAATTTTTGGTCATCCAAACATGTCTAGCGCATGCGGCACACATGGTAAAGCTATCTGGTGAAATTTGGACCCATATAGAGTAGGGTCGGGTTGGTTTCTACTGTAGGTAAGTTTGCAGCAACAAACTTGGGAGCTATCTCAAGGTTTTCTACTGGAGGGTATATGAGATAGAAGTTTGTGTGGTTGTCTTAGACATGGAAGGAGGAGATGCTCACAAATTTTCATTCAAGGGAATAAATCTATAGGGTACTTGTTGCTCAAAGTCACTATTGCTACTAAAATCTAGGTTTAGATGATTTGCTCATATTTTCCACATGAGCATGCCATCTTTGGGTTTGGATTGATGCTTCAGTATGCAAATGATGTTGTGGTAAAGTTTGGAGGCAATCATAAGTAGAGAATGGAAGGAGAGGGGAAATAGAGGCATGCCAATGTTGTCCAAACAGTAAAAAGGAGGGGCTTTAGGCACCAATTATTGCTCCCTGTCCAAGAGAGAGTCACTGGAGGTAGAAGTGGGATAGTGCATGATGTGGTAAAAAGTTAGAGGCAAGGAGAACCCTTTTGGGTCAAGTTTTCTTGTCCACAAACTTCTGGCTGAAGGTGTTTGATGTTGTCCTACGACACCTAGGGGTATCCAATGGCCCTGAGATTTACCAGGGGTAAGTGGTAAGACCAATTGGTCCTTATCACCAATTTTGAGATTATTTTATGAAAGTTGACAATACCAACATTGTAAACCCTAGAAATCAACAGAATCAGGATTCTGTAGATCTAGTCATGCTAAGCTAATCTCCTTGATGCACCACTTGGTTTAGTGTCATCATTTGGGTATTAGAGCATGTCCGCAAAGTTTTACGTCAATTGGAGGAACTTGAAAATGTAATGTTTCTCAAGTTTGGATCTTGATGGAAAGGGTTTTGGAATATTTTTGTGAACCAAAACAATTAGAATTGACATGAAAGTTTTCCAGATCATCACATATGCATATGTGACATGCTTGAATTTAACTATATTTATTTGAGAATATTTCATATAGAAATATTTCAAATACATGGAATATGTAGAAAGGGTTTTGGAGGGTTTTGTCCAATATTTTGAACATGACCATGTGTTGAAAGTCTTATATATGGAAAATATATGTCCACTGAGTTACCTGAAATTTTCTCAAATACTTGGAAGGCATAAAAATAATTTTTCCCTATAAAGGACCATTTATGTCCTTAATAAAAAGCCTTTAAATAAAATAGGAAAGTAGTCTTTAAATTCAATATTTGGTGGTTTTGGGGGGTCCCATATAGGGTAGGTTGCAAATAAAGTGTTTGGGGAAAAACATCCACCCTAATTTGAGGACTTGTAGTTCAAACCTCAATTCAAGGGTTTTAGAAAACCTAATTTGAATAAATGTTTTTGTCCAAAATAATATTTTATAAAAATAGTTTTTCATCCTATACACATGGCATGGTTATTGGGCAAGGAATACAAGCAATCACCAATCAAGTCAGCATCACAAGAAACACAAGACAAATTCCCCCAATTGATGTGAGATTTAACAAGTTCAAATGGTGGGTAGAAATGAGAGTGATCACAAGGATTGAGCCCATTTGAAGAAATATTCCTATGCAAACATGGTAAACTCTAGAAATCAACATGAGTGGATTCCTTTAGATCCATCCGTGAAAACCCATTCTCCTTTATGCACCACTTGGTGTGGTGGCATCATTTGAGGATTAGTGCATGCCCACAATTTTTTGGGTCAATTGAAGAAACTCTAAAATGCAAAGTTGCTCAAGTTTCGATATGGTTAGAAAGGGTTTTCGCATATTTTGGTGAACCAAAATGATTGGTATAGACATGATACCTGGAAAGATCATCACATATGGCATTTGTGACATGCTAGAATTTTCCTAGATTTATTTGAGAATATTTCTTATATTAATATTTCAAATACAGGAAATGTGCAGAAATTCTTTTGGAGAGTTTTGTCCAATATTTTGAACATGACCATGTGTTGAAACTCTTATATATGGAAAATATATGTCCATTGAGTTTCCCTAAAATTCCTCAAATATTTTCAAAGCATTCAAAATAATTTTCCCGTATAAAAGATCATTCTTGGACATGATAAAAAGCCTTTAAAGAAAATATGGAAATAATCTTTAAAAATAATGTTTGGTGGTTTTGGGAAGTCTTATATATCTGAGGTTCCAAATAAAGTCTTTGCGGTAAAACATTCACCCTATTTTGAGGACTTCTAGTACGAACCTCAATTGAGGGGGTTTTGAAAGCCTAAATTGGATAAATGCTTTCTGTCCAAAATAATATTTTATAAAAATAGTTTTAAGTCATATGCACATGGCATTATCATTGAGTAGAGATTTGGGTCAAGAAGATGCGTTCTTGAGAGAAGAAAAAATTTGGTGAAGTAAAACACAAACAAGCATTTAAGAAAGTAGCAAACAACTCAAACATGCACAAGCACACAAAAAGTTTCAATTGGTCCAATTTTTTAATAAACTCACATCATAGCAAAGTAGTACACATGGTGTCGTAGGCTGACATAGAGCGCCTGCAACTGTCGTAAGTCCCTGTCCACGGAGGACTTGATGGCATGCTCTATGGCTTCGTCGCACCCACCAACAGGGTCGATGACCTCTCCTCCTCCAGGGGTGACGACATGCTCATTGACCATTGCCCGTTCGGAGAAGGCCGTGAACATTGCGTCCCCAGGAAACTTGGTGAACTACAAATCACTGATCCCTAGGTACCGGCTCAAAAGCGGCTCAGTAGGAACCTTGTTGGCGGCCCCCGGAGAGAAGGATGGGTCTGCCCTCCACATTCCTAGGGCGGAAGCCTTCACGGCATCTATTGCCATCCCCAATGATGGTCCCATTAGGACTTGCTTGCCGGTGTCCTGGGACCACTATAGGTGGTCCACCTCAGCCGCAATCTGGGTCGCTTCCTCGTCGACCTCCTTGGCGACCCCCTCGATGTTGACATCAGCATCGAGCTTTCCCAACGGGGGTAGATCTGCAGTGCAAGGTGAAAAAGAAAAATGAACTAAGAAGAAGTTCAAGAAGACAAAAAGAAGAAAACAACACAACGAATTTTCGGCGATGATGGCTTACGCATGGGTTCCTGTTGATGGGAGACGCTGCATCCTCCGGCAACATTTGTTGCCATCTCTAGGTCGCCAGTAGCACTGCCTGCCGGTGCATCCTCAACACCGGCAGGCTCCTTTGACGAATCCCATGCTGGGAATATCCCCTCCGAGGCTGAGCGCGCGTGAACTCACTCTGGGTGCTTCGTCCCCACTTGTAGGGGAACAAAGTTGGTTACACTGGCGTCCGTCCCCAGGCCTGCCGTCAGATACAAGGGTGGGGCGTCTTGCCAGGGTCTCACCGGGGAGCTGAGATCAACAACATCCAGCCTCCGTGAAGTGCCCTGCTCCAACTGGATGTCTGTCGTGCCCATCGTGGTAGTTGTGGGATTCGCCCTCCTGGCCAGTCATTGCGCTAGGGTCTATTCATCTTTGCAAAATCTATAGCAACGCCAAGGTTCAACGAGGACGATATAAGAATCAAGACAAAATTTACAAATGATCAACACTTACTCTTAATCTTCTTCTCTTGAGCTGAAAGTGGACAAGTTCCACATCCCGTTTAGGCGAAGTGATAACCCACAAGTATAGGAGATCTCAACAGTTTTAGAGGGTAGAGTATTTAATCCAAATTTATAGATTCGACACAAGGGGAGCCAAGAAATATTTGAGAGTATTAGTAGTTGAGTTGTCAATTCACCCACACCTGGAGATAAATATCTACAACAAAGTGATCTATAGCACAATAGTATGATAGTTTGATAGCAGTGGTAACTGTAATAGTAGCAGTAAAAATAGCAGTAATAGTTTCATAGCAGGTATAGTAGTAACAACAGAAGTAGTAACTTAGCGAGATCAATAAGTGGAGAACTCATAGGCATTGAATCGGTGTAGTCATTGGATTATATTCATCATATAACAGTCATAACCTAGGGCGATACAAAACTAGCTCCACTTCGTCAATGTAATGTAGGCATGTATTCTGTAATAGTCATATGTGCTTATGGAAAAGAACTTGCATGACATATTTTGTCTTACCCTCCCGTGGAAGCGCGGTCCATAAGGAAACTATGGGATATTAAGTCCTCCTTTTAATAGAAAACTGGAACAAAGCATTAACACGTAGTGAATACATGAACTCCTCAAACTATGGTCATCACCGTGAAGTATCCCAAATATTATACTATGGGATTGACGGAGCATAACACGTAATAGGTCATGACTAGGCAAGATTGAATCGTGAACATAGATATAATGATGATAACATAAACGGTTCAGATTTAAAATCATGGCACTCGGGCCCTAGTGACAAGAATTAAGCATGGCAAAGTCATCGCAACATAATTTTTAGAACATAGTGGATAGGGATCAAGCCCTAACAAAACTAGCTCGATTACATGATGAATATCATCCATCTCCTCACCGGCCAGGAAGCTTACGAAGGAATTAATCAATCTCTATGGGGAGCATCATAGAATCGGTGATGAAGGAGGGTTGATGATGACGAAGACCAAAGATTCCCCTCTCCGAAGCCCCAAACAAACTCCAGATCTGGCCTTCGGATGAAGAACATGACGTGGCAGCGGCTCCATATCATGAAATGCGAAGAAACTTTCTCCTTGATTTTTTTCTAGAAAAAAGGATTTTATAGCGTCGGAATTAGGATCGGGGGGCCTACAAGGTGAGGACCACCCACCAGGCCACGTCAGGGGTGCTTGGCCCCCATCTCTGGTGGCTTTCGGCTCCAATATTCCTCAAATATTCAGAAATAATTCTCCAAAAAGATTTGTTCCGTTCCAACAACTTTTATTTCTGCACAAATACAACACCATGGTAGTTCTGATGAAAACAACGACAATCCGGGTTAGTTTCATTCAAATCATGCAAATTAGAGTCCAAAACAAGAACAAAATCTTTAGGAAAAGTAGATACAATGGAGACGTATCAACTCCTCCAAGGTGAAACCCTTGCTTGTCCTCAAGAAATTCAATTGACAAATTGGAAGTGAGAAAGAAAAACTTTTACGAACTCTTTTGTTCTTGTTTACATACATATGCTCAAGTAACACCAAGGTTTTCAGCAACGATTATGACTAACCATGTCAACAACAACTCTAAAGGATTATATTAACTCAGATTAACGACACAAGCAACTAGCAAGAAAATAACAAAATATCTCAAGTGCAAACATTTTTCAAAACAATCATGATATAATATGACAATAGTGGTATCTCCCTAGCCCTTTCTGATACCGCAAAACATAAATGCAGAGCACCTCCAAAGTTCAAACAGTGAATAAACATTGTAATTCATGGTAGAAAAGATCCAGTCATGATGCATCCGACATTCACTTTACACAATGCACGAGGATGACAATAGTGCTCTCTGATCTGGCACTTATTTGAGAAGGTGATGACTAAACATTAAAGTAGATAGATAGTCCCTGCGTAGAGGGAAGCAGGTATTTGCAGAGGCGCCAGAGCTCAAGACTTAAATAAGACATAAGTATAATTTTGAGAGGTACACCCTTGCTGTCAATGTTATGACCAACAACTATCAATATCTTCAATGTTACCGCTGGTTCCCAAGTGATAAAAGTAAAGGTGTACTTCCCTTGACCAATAAACACACTCCACCGGTGAGTCGAATCCACGGGTACCGTCTAAACCAACAACATTCCTGGGGAAGTTTTTTTTCATTATTTGCATTTCTTTTGATTTCGGGAATGGGAATCCCTATTACCGCCCTACTCGTTCAAGGATGAGTGAATAAACACCCATCATGAGAATAACCCGCTTAACATGGAAGATATTGACCACTTCCTATCGCTCCATGAGTGGGCCAGGCACATAAAACAGATGTTCATTTGAAATTTTAGGGGTGGCACATGTAATACCCTATATAGGTTGATATGGTGGACTCATCTAGAATGTATTTGGTTTAAGGATTTTGATGCACAACAAATATTCGCGCTTAGTACAGGTGATGGCAAGCATATAGATTGGGAAGCGGCCAGCTAGAGAGCGAAGACGGTCATAAACATGCATTATGAATAATAAACATTGAATGCTATCATGAGTAGGATATGGACACCATGAACATAAATATCACGAAGGCTATGCTGGTTCTGATTCAACTACATGCGTGAGCATGTGCCAAGTCAAGCCACTTGAAACATTTAGAGGAGGATACCATATCATCATACTAAATCACAACCATTTTATTGCATGTCGACATCTAAGATAAACCATTATCCACTCCTAGCTACTTGAGCATTGCATGAGCAACTATAATCACCAATTGTCATTGCATACATGTTCAATCATAATATGGTGAATCATGGATACTAGGTTAAACATATTTACTAAAACAAAAACAAGTTGAGTTCATACCCGCTTCTCTCTGCCACAATCAATTCACCAAATATCGTCATTATTTACTTTCACTTGCATGATCAAATGATATGAAAATAATGATAGTGCAAGAGTGCCGTGGACAAAGCTGGAATCAACAAACATTTTATTCAAGAGAAGTGAAAGTAATACAGGCTCTTTGTTAGATGAACAGTAATGCATATATGAGTGACTCAACATTTCCATCATGGTCTTCTCCTTCGTATGACTCGATCAAAGAAAGGGAAATTGAGAGAAACACACTGAAATATTTTTGAAGTTTTTAGTTTTTCACGAACAAAGCAAATAAAAGAAGGAAAAACAAAAATGAGAAAAACTATTTACATGGGATAATTCCCAAAAAGACAAAGAAGAATTAAGAAATCTTTTTGGGTTTTATTTAATACTGCAACTAATTTAACTTAAAGAAACACCTAATAGAAGGAAGAAATATTTTTGGATTTTCTCAAAGTTTTTCAAACACACAAAAGAAAGTAAGAAAATAAATCTAGCATGGATAATACAATGAAAAAGTGTGAATACCCATAACTAGAATGAAATGTGTGAACACGAATATAATATCGATGGAAATACGTACTCCCCCAAGCTTAGGCTTTTGGTCTAGCTTGGTAATCACCATCTGTTAGCTGGATAATAGTCTGGGTGATAGCCTACCGATGCTCTTGGCGCAACCTCATCAGCCATGCTAGCAGCTTCAGTCTCTGCATTGTACGTGCGGGCCTCACTCTCAAGGACATAATATCTTCCCTTCTTCTGATAATCAAAGATAGCGGGAGCAGGATATAAGATAGGCATAATGGGACCGTTATCGAACCTCAAGTTGTAAGTATAATTATTAACTATGCCCTTAAGGAATCTTTGGTGTTTCATGGCATCAAAGTCTAACAACTGGTTAGTAAGATAGGATTATTTTTTTATCTCAAATATGCACGAGTGTGTATATCATATATTAAAGAAGAAGGGCGCAGAATGCCTCCACCATAGTTACAAGTACGTTATTATTACATACTACTCTTCACTGCTCCCCCACCTCTCTACTGTACTAAAAAACCAGGTTACATTCGCTTTTAGTAGTCCTGTCGACGACCATACCAAGCCTTCCGACCTTAATCTTTGTAGAAGTAGCTCAATCGATGGAAATGCTCCATAAAAAACAATGGCATTTCGATGCTTCCACAACTCCCATATCACTAGTGTGAAAATAGTAGGAAGATCTTTCCTGGTCATGGCATTTGTCCCTTGTTTGCCACACATCCATACTTCAACGGAGTTGTAACATCCCAAAATTCCATTTTGGAATGTTATGAAATATAGCTATGCATCCATCATCATCATTGCTTGAATGTATGAAGTAGTTGAAATGCTCCTTTTGACTTTCTGAAAGCCCCTTCCTATTTTTCCCCATGTTGCTTTCACCCATTTGAAAATCTTGGTAAAAAGTTCAAATAAGAGAGGAGGATCATGACACTCCACACCAGGACCTAATTGGTGATTTATTTGAACAAAAAAAAATAGGGGTTATTTTGAAAATATTTGCAAAAAAGGATTTAAAACAATTAGGACATTTCTGAAAATAATATTTTTTCTCAAATTGTTCAAATACCAGAATAAAAATGTTCACTAAATGGAATATTTTATTCTGATAATTTTGATATAGAATACTCCTGTATTTGGGAATATATTATTTGCCATAAAAGCATTTTATTATGCTGTTTTATTAAAAAGGAAAGGAATTAAAAACGATTCGGGCCGGCCCACCTCTTAAATGTTCAATCCCCTTGATTTTGGTCGACCGACGCGCTGCCGACGCTCCCGCTCTCGCTGACAGCCCGGACCCACCCGACCGCCGAAAATCCCGCATCGGTCACACCCAACGTCGCGCGCGTGCCGACGTCGGCGAGATCCACTCGCCGCGGGATCTTCTCCCCTTCCTTTCCCCGACTCCCTCTCCGGCCTATATAAGAGCCCTACTCCCCCGCCTCCATTTCCACCCCGACCCCTCTCTCCCGTCGCCAGACCGTCGCTGGAGAGCTCGCCGGAGTTGCAGCCCTAACCGGAGCTCCCCATCGCTCGTAGCCGACGCCTCGGACCTCCCCGCGCCCCTCCGACCTCACCGTTCGACGCCGGACGTCAAGCGCCACCACCCAGAACACTCCCCGACCTCCTCCGACCATCGGCCGCCGCCACCACTCACCGGAGACCTCCTCGCCGGCGACCTCTTACCACGGTGAGCCCTCCCATCCACCCGATCTAGATCCAACGGCTAGGATTAGAAGCCATTATTTCCCGAACCATTTTTCTCTTCGGTCCGGTCGACCGCCCGAAACGCCCGCACGCACGCGCTAGCCAGCCAATAGGAACCTGCCACGTCACCCTGGCCGTCCGGTAGCTTATTTTTTCTTTTCTGTTTAGTTTTAGTTAACAGAAGCTTTTCAAAATTTGTTTTAGTGATAACTTTTAATCTGTTTGATGTTTTGAGTTGATTCTTTTTGCAATAGCTCACATTTTTCATGTAGTTTCACCCTGTACTTTTAAATTTTAAATTTGACCTATAAAAGATGAATTGAATCAAATTTACTCCAAACATTCAAATCTGAATAACTAGAGTTTGAAAATAGATTTTGAAATGAATCTTTTTGCTACTGTTTGGTCTTAGTTAGGACTACCTTCATGTTTAGTTTGAGAATTTTTAGGATGGTTTTTCTTAGTGTTTTAGCTATAAACAGATTCTCCCTATTAGTTAGTATAGTTTTATTTAACTTAGATTTAGTTAGTTTAAATTAGAATTTAGTTTTGTTTGTTTAATAGGTTCTGTTGCTTAAACACTTAGTGTTTTACTTACTATTAATAAAAATATAAAATTGCTTAGTTTATTTCTTTATTAATATAGGAATCACAACTTCTTTTCTAATAGGTTTAATTTGAACTAAAACAACTAGTTAGTAATAGTTTTCTTTCAACAAAGTTTTATATAATTTAATTCTGTTTTCTAAGCCATGTTGTTAGTCATTTCCATTCTGTTTAGATAATGTCTTAGTAATAAATAATAAGTTTACTTTCATTCTTTTGTTAGTAAAACTATAGTTGCTTCATATAGTATTTGGTTATCAAAACTTTACTAAAGTTTTTCTTACCAAACTTTAAATTTATTTTATTCTGTTTATTAGTAAAAATATTTATTGTTTACTTGTTGTCAACCATTGTTTTGTTAATACAAATAGTTTTGTTATGTTAGTAGTGATTTTCCCCATCATCTTTTAGAAAACAAAACTTTGTATTTTTTTCTTGCTTGTGATTTGTGCATTGTTTTGTCTTGATTGTTTACTAGTTCATTGTTGATGTTAGGAGTTACATATTTTGTTGTATGCTTATTGAGTGCTTGTTTGCCTCGTTAGATTATCCGGAGTGCGAAGCTTGTTACCTAGAGTCACTTACGTACGAAGATCATCAATCAGGCAAGTCACCTTGATCATGTTTTTACCCATGTTTTATACGCATTAGTTCTACCATCTCCCCAATTGCATGCAAGATAGGTTAGTTGGAAACTTGGTTACATTGAAGTAGTATCATGTGGTAGGTACCACCCCCCTCAACCCCTTTGACATCTTTGACCCCAGGAAACGTTACATTTGTTTTGCTATGCTATTAGTAGACGGGGTGGGTTGTGTGAATCATGAGGGTTCTGAGGTAATAACTTCAAGACCTATGATGATCAAGACTTCAAGACTTCAAGTTTTCAACTCACCTCTGGGTGTATGATGGTTGAACGGCACCCTGGAGAAACCAGTGGTTAGCCTAGGTGATGTTGGAGATCTGCCAGTATTCACGCGGAAAGGTCAACCCAGGCACGAAGGGATGGAAGGATGCTTCAAGACCCAAGGCTTACCTGCACAGCCACAAGCCATTATGGGCTCTGGCTTGGTTGGATATTGTGGCGACACTGGACAGGCGGTGCTACGAGATGTAGAAGAACGGTAGGAAAGGATGGGCACCGACAGAGTCTTAGTGGGACCCCTTAGAAGACCATGTTTTGGTCATCCGTTCCTCAAACACCCTGAAGTGCGAGGAATCCAACAGAGGTGATCAAATCTTGTGGGGAACGTGTGCAAAGCTCTGCAGAGTACTCAACCTAATCGATTAGCCGTGTCCACGGTCATGGACGACTTGAGCCACAGGAACTGAAACTTCCGGAATTCTCAACACAAATTAATATGATGATGTGGGTATTAATAATTTGGGTATGAGAATTGGTTGGCGGAACCATCTCATTAATCAAACAACTTAGTAATATTTTGCTTAGCCCCTCTCTTGATGTAGGAAAAACTTGGCTTTACGCAAAAACTTACCACCCCACTTGCCATATATGCATGTAGACTAGCTGATTATTTTCACCCCCCTCTCTTATGACTTTGCCAGCATATTCCATATGCTGACCTACATGGCTGCAATGTATCATGTTGCAGAGTACTTTTCCGACCAGGAGTGAGGACACGCTCTACGCTTGGCGAGATGCCCTTGGAGTCAGATGGACTCATCTACCATGACGCTTCCGCAAGATTTAGTTATTCTCATGAGTTGGCCTTCGGCCACTTTATTGTAATAAAGGACTCGATATGAGATTTCATTAATAAAATGCTGTGTGATTTCCCTTTGATATATACATTGGATTACCGTGTGTGTACCAGCATGATCTTGGGATGGTACGGAAACACCAGAGACTTGACCTTTCATGTCGGGTCGCTACAGAAATGTTATCAGAGCACACGCTGACCGTAGGACATAACCTCTAGGCTTGGAAAGCCTTAGGACTCATTTATCTTTGTCTTTAAAATTCTTATACTCTCATCTACTCGTTTTTTACTTCTCTCCGAATATTTCAAAATTTATAGACGGCCACCTTCATCCCAGTGTTGATCACGGAGTTTTGCCAGCCTGACGCAATGATGCCCTTTGGTAAGGAGCTGATGAGGATCGTCAAGGACGTGAGGATTGCTTTGCCGAGCATCACCGGGACTCCTATCATGTCCTTTCCCCAAGATGGACGCTACAGGATCGAGGTGCACATCCCAGGGAAGACCTTTGGGAATCGGAAGGAACCCATCGACTTCAAGTTTGTGGCACCCAGCTGGATACTTGGGAGAGACATGGCCATCCATCATGCCCTTGGACGTATTCAAGAGGAATACAGAGGTGGAACCATTTCACCAGGGCTCAACATGGTTTGTCGTAGGGATGTCCATGGAAACATCATAACCCCTCCCACTGCAGACACCACCATTTCCTATATCCAGACCTTGGAGACTCACATCAGGACTCTGGAGCTTCGAGTTCGTGCTGATACGAAGACAATCAAGAATCTGATGAACCGTGAGATTGACCTCGAAGCTGACTTACGGGAAGCCGAGTACGAGCATGAGTATGAGGTGAAGGATTTCTTAGAGAGGATCGACAAGGTGAACACTCACATCGCCACTCTGGAGGAACAGATAGACATGGGTGAAAATCTTCATCCCGAGGGAGACTTGGCTCCTTTCATCAGCGACGATGATGACTATGAGGAGAGCACCACTGGAGGAGGCTCAGTCACCTTGTCCTTCTGAGGAAAACTATAGTCATGCCCTCCATGTATCTTTTATTTTCAACGTTAAATCGTAGGTCGATGTTTAATTTGATGGAGATTTGTATCTCGATGTTTGACTTTGATTGAATAAATGAATGAGTGTTTGATGTGATATGATTGTGCATTGCATATGGGTAGTGAATTTCTTTCTAGACCCTTGTTCTATTCTAATTCTCATCCCTCTAAAAACAGCAAGATGCCTCCATGCCGTCAGTCCGACTCCACCTTCCCGCCGGAACTCACGCAACTCCTCCAGCAGCAGAATGCACTGATGCAGCTGTTGATTCAGAATCAGACCAACAACCAGACCAACAACAACCACCATCCCCCTCAGGCTGACAACCTCACCCGTTTTCTGAGGTTGAATCCTCCAACTTTCTCCAGCAGCACTGAGCCCATTGTGGCAGATGACTGGCTCCGCAAGATGGAGAGAGAACTCATCACCGCTGGATGCACTGACGCTCAGAAGGTGTGCTTTGCCGCACTACAACTAGACGGACCAGCAGCTTCATGGTGAGAGAACTACACCACCACTTATCCCATTGCAGGTGTGACTTGGGAGCAGTTCAAGCTTGCTTTCCGCACCGCTCATGTCTCAGCTGGAGCCATGAGTCTCAAGAAGCGCGAGTTTCGCAACTTGCGCCAGGGTAATCGCTCCGTGGCCCAGTATGTGGAAGTGTTCAGCATGTTGGGTCGTTATGCACCCGGAGATGTGGCCGATGATGCGGCCAAGCAAGAAAAGTTTCTGGAAGGACTCAACGATGAGTTGAGCATACAGCTGGTAGTGGCTACCTTCAACAACTACCAAGAGCTGGTGGACAAGGCCCTCATCTTGGAGGGTAAACAGCAGCAAATGGAGAACCGCAAGCGGAAGTACACTCAGGGGAATTTCAACTCTGGAGCTCATTAGAAGCTTCGCTACTCGCCGTACTCAGGGAATACCGGATCAGGAACCGGTAAGTTTGGAAAGCACACTCATGCTGTGCACAACCATGGAGGCCACAACCATGGAGGAAATGGGAACAACCGTCCCAACCATGGCAACTTCAAGAATGACAATGGGAATGGGAACAACAACCAGTACCGTCACGCTCCTACTCAGAAGGATCTGAGTCACATCACCTGCTTCAAGTGTCAGAAGACAGGGCACTATGCTACTGAGTGTCCCTAGAGCAAGCAGGGAAATGGAAACGGCAACGCAGCAGCCAAGAAGCCAAATCCGTTTCCTCATGCCCAGTTGAACCACCTCGACGTGGAAGAAGTCTATGATCAACCCGAGACTGTGGTTGGTAAGTTTTTATTGCATTCACGTCCAGTTACAGTACTTTTTGATTCCGATGCAACTCATTCATTCATATCAAGGGTAGTTGTGGATAAGTATGGTTTGCCCACCAAAACCCTTAGTCAGCCCATTAAGGTCAGTTCCCAGGAGGTATGATGATAGCAGGGATAGGATGCCATGCCTTGAAACTTCACATAGGAAACCATGTTTTTCCCACCGACCTCATCGTCTTAGAATCCCATGGATTGGATGTAATCCTAGGCATGGATTGGATGACCAAGTACGAAGGAGATCTTGACTGTCCCAGCAAGTCTATCTTGCTCACCACCCGGGAGAACAAGAGGATTAAGTATGTATCCCGACGCACACAGATGAGTGCTCGGTTAAATTACCTCACAGGAGTTGTTCAGGAGGAAGTACCTGTGGTAAAAGACTTTCCGGATGTATTCCCGGAGGAATTACCAGGCATGCCACAAGATAGGGAGATTGAGTTTCTGATAGAGCTATTGCTAGGAACAGCTCCAATTTCCAAGAGACCCTATCGGATGCCTGCAAATGATCTACTGGAAATCAAGAAACAAATCAAGGAGTTATTGGACAAGGGGTATATTCGCCCAAGTTCTTCACCTTGGGGAGCCCCAGTACTTTTGGTGGAGAAGAAGGATAAAACCTTGAGAATGGTAGTTGACTATCGTGCCTTGAACGAGGTGACTATCAAGAACAAGTACCCTCTGTCGATGATTAATGATCTGTTTGATCAGCTAGTAGGCGCCAAAGTGTTCTCCAAGATCGATCTTCGATCAGGGTATCATCAACCGAAGATTCGTGAACAAGATATACCCAAAACAGCTTTCACCACCAGGTATGGCTTATACGAGTATACAGTCATGTCCTTTGGTTTGACTAATGCTCCTGCCTACTTCATGAATTTGATGAACAAAGTGTTTATGGAATATTTGGACAAGTTTGTCATGGTGTTCATCGATGACATTTTGATATTCTCCAAGAACAAGTAAGAACACAAGGAACATTTGCGTTTAGTTCTGGAGAAGCTGAGAGAGCATCAATTATATGCCAATTCAGCAAATGTGAATTTTGGCTGACGGAAGTCGGATTCCTTGGACATATTATTTCCGGAGATGGAATAGCAGTGGACCCCGCTAAGGTTGTAGCCGTCACCGAGTGGAAGTCACCCACCTCAGTTAAGGAGATCCGCAGTTTCCTGGGACTTGCCGGATATTACCGGAGATTCATTGAGAATTTCTCAAAGATTGCCAAGCCCATGACGGAGTTGTTGAAGAAAGAGTCTAAGTATATTTGGACTGGGGAATGTGAAGCCAGTTTCCAGGAGTTGAAGAAACGTTTGGTCACAGCCCCAGTGTTGATTTTGCCCAATATTCGGAAGGACTTCCAGGTTTATTGTGATGCTTCACGTCAAGGACTTGGAGGAGTACTCATGCAAGATGGAAAGGTTGTAGCTTATGCACCCAGACAACTACGACCTCATGAGTTGAATTATGCCACCCATGATTTGGAACTAGTAGCCGTAGTGCACGCACTCAAGACCTGGAGACATTTCCTTATTGGAAATAGTTGTGATGTTTACACCGACCATAAGAGCCTGAAATATATCTTTACGCAGAAAGAGTTGAACCTGAGACAGAGGAGATGGTTAGAGTTAATCAAGGACTATGACATGAGATTACACTACCATCCAGGTAAGGCAAATGTTGTAGCCGATGCCTTGAGTCGCAAAGCTTATGTGAACACACTAACAGCGGGAGGATTACCCCAGGAGTTAGCCGATGATCTTAGAGAGCTCAGGCTAGAGATAGTTCCAAGCAGATATGTTGCCACACTAGAGATCCAGTCCACATTGACCGAAAGAATTCGTGAAGCCCAGAAGACGGACAAGGAAATAGCTGAGATTAAGAAAAGAATGAAAGATGGTAAAGCTAAAGGTTTTCGTAAGGATGAGCAAGGAACTCTGTGGTTTGAGAACCGCATCTATGTGCCCAATGACCTAGAGCTCAGGAAGTTGATACTTCAGGAAACCCACGATTCACCTTACTCGATACACCCAGGCAATACTAAGATGTATCTGGACTTGAAAGAGAGTTATTGGTGCAGAGGTATGAAGAAGGATATTGCAGAACACGTTGCAATATGTGATGTTTGTCAGCGAGTAAAGGCGGAACATCAGAAACCAGCAGGGTTACTCCAACCTTTGCCGATACCCGACTGGAAATGGGAAAAGCTGGGTATGGATTTCATCATAGCATTGCCCAGGACCCGTTCAGGTTATGATTCCATCTGGGTAGTGGTTGATCGCTTGACCAAGGTGGCTCATTTCATCCCGGTGAAGACCACCTATACCAGTGCTAAGTTAGCCAAGATATACATGACCAGGATCGTGTGTCTGCATGGAGTTCCGAGGAGTATCGTGTCAGATAGAGGAACACAATTTACCTCAAAGTTTTCGCATCAGTTACATGAAACTTTGGGTACGAGGCTGGAATTCAGTACAGCTTTTCATCCGCAGACCGATGGACAGACTGAGAGAGTCAACCAGATTTTGGAAGACATGTTGAGAGCTTGTGCGCTAGATTATGGATCCAGTTGGGATGACAACTTACCTTACGCAGAATTCTCATACAACAACAGTTATCAGACCAGTCTGAAGATGGCCCCTTTCGAAGCTTTATACGGAAGGAGGTGCAGAACACCACTGACGTGGGATGGTGTTGGAGACCGAAAACTTTTTGGTCCCGACCTTATCCGAGATTCTGAAGAGAAAGTCAAGCTGATTCGTGATAGACTCAAGATAGCTCAATCTCGACAGAAGAGCTACGCTGACAACAAACGCAAGGAAGTAATGTATGAAGTGGGAGACCGAGCATATCTTCGTGTGTCCCCACTTCGAGGAATCAAGAGGTTTGGTGTTAAAGGAAAATTAGCACCCAGATTCATAGGCCCCTACAAAATTCTTGAACATAGAGGCGAAGTTGCATACAAGCTGGTATTGCCGGAAGGATTGTCCGGAGTTCATGATGTGTTCCATGTTTCCCAGCTAAAGAAATGCCATGCTGAGATGGCTGATATTCCCTTGAGAGACACAGTGCCCCTAGAGGCCATACAAGTTGACAGTGATCTGACCTACGAGGAGAAGCCTGTCAGAATCCTCGAGACTACCAACAGAGTTACCCGCAGCAGGATCATCAAGTTTTGTAAGGTTTTGTGGAGTCACCACACCGAGGAAGAAGCCACCTGGGAACGCGAAGAAGATCTTCGTAGAGACCACCCGCACCTATTTTCTAGCCAACCCGAATCTCGAGGGCGAGATTCATCTTAAGGTGGGTAGGTTTGTAACATCCCAAAATTCCATTTTGGAATGTTATTAAATATAGCTATGCATCCATCATCATCATTGCTTGAATGTATGAAATACTTGAAATGCTCCTTTTGACTTTCTGAAAGCCCATTCCTATTTTTCCCCATGTTGCTTTCACCCATTTGAAAATCTTGGTAAAAAGTTCAAATAAGAGAGGAGGATCATGACACTCCACACCAGGACCTAATTGGTGATTTATTTGAACAAAAAAACCAGGGGTTATTTTGAAAATATTTGCAAAAAAGGATTTAAAACAATTAGGACATTTCTGAAAATAATATTTTTCGCAAAGTGTTCAAATACTAGAATAAAAATGTTCATTAAATGGAATATTTTATTATGATAATTTTGATATATAATACTTCTATATTTGGAAGTATATTATTCGCCATAAAAGCATTTTATTACGCTGTTTTATTAAAAAAGGAAAGGAATTAAAAACGATTCGGGCCGGCCCACCTCTTAAATGCCGAATCCCCTTGATTTCGGCCAACCGACGCGCTGCCGACGCTCCCACTCTCGCTGACAGCCCGGACCCACCCGACCACCAAAAATCCCGCATCGGTCACCCCCAACCTCGCGCGCGCGCCGACGCCGGCAAGATCCACTCGCCGCGGGATCTTCTCGCCTTCCATTCCCCGACTCCCTCTCCGGCCTATATAAGAGCCCCAACTCCCCCGCCTCCATTTCCACCCCGACCCCTCTCTCCCGTCGCCAGACCGTCGCAGGAAAGCTCGCCGGAGTTGCAGCCCCAACCGGAGCTCCCCATCGCTCGTAGCCGACGCCTCGGACCTCCCCGCGCCCCTCCGACCTCGCCGTTCGACGTCGGACGTCAAGCGCCGCCGCTCGGACCACTCCCCGACCTCCTCCGACCACCGGCTGCCGCCACCACTCACCGGAGACCTCCTCGCCGGCGACCTCTTACCACGGTGAGCCCTCCCATCCACCCGATCTAGATCCGACGGCTAGGATTAGAAGCCATTATTTCCCGAACCGTTTTTCTCTTCGGTCCGGTCGACCGCCCGAAACGCCCGCCCGCACGCGCTAGCCAGCCAATAGGAACCCGCCACGTCACCCTGGCCGTCCGGTAGCTTATTTTTTTCTTTTCTGTTTAGTTTTAGTTAACAGAAGCTTTTCAAAATTTGTTTTAGTGATAACTTTTAATCTGTTTGATGCTTTGAGTTGATTCTTTTTGCAATAGCTCACATTTTTCATGTAGTTTCACCTTGTACTTTTAAATTTTAAATTTGAACTATAAAATTTGAACTGAATAAAATTTGCTCAAAACATTCAAATCTGAATAACTAGAGTTCGAAAATAGATTTTGGCATGAATCTTTTTGCTACTGTTTGGTATTAGTTAGGACTACCTTCATGTTTAGTTGGAGAATTTTTAGGATGATTTTTCTTAGTGTTTTAGCTATAAACATAATCTGCCTATTAGTTAGTATAGCTTTATTTAACTTAGATTTAGTTAGTTTAAATTAGAATTTAGTTTTGTTTGTTTAATAGGTTCTGTTGCTTAAACATTTAGTGTTTTACTTACTGTTAATAAAAATATAAAATTGCTTAGTTTATTTCTTTATTAATATAGGAATCACAACTTCTTTTCTAATAGGTTTAATTTGAACTAAAACAACTAGTTAGTAATAGTTTTCTTTCAACAAAGTTTTATATAATTTAATTCTGTTTTCTAAGCCAAGTTTTTAGTAATTTCCATTCAGTTTAGATAATGTCTTAGTAATAAATAATAAGTTTAGTTTCATTCTTTTGTAAGTAAAACTATAGTTGCTTCATATAGTATTTGGTTATCAAAACTTTACTAAAGTTTTTCTTACCAAACTTTAAATTGATTTTATTCTGTTTATTAGTAAAAATATTTATTGTTTACTTGTTGTCAACCATTGTTTTGTTAATACAAATAGTTTTGTTATGTTAGTAGTGATTTTCCCCATCATCTTTTAGAAAACAAAACTTTGTATTTTTTTCTTGCTTGTGATTTGTGACTTGTTTTGTGTTGATTGTTTACTAGTTAATTGTTGATGTTAGGACTTACATATTTTGTTGTATGCTTATTGAGTGCTTGTTTGCCTTGTTAGATTATCCGGAGTGTGAAGCTTGTTACCTACAGTCACTCACGTACGAAGATCATCAATCAGGCAAGTCACCTTGATCATGTTTTTACCCATGTTTTATATGCATTAGTTCTACCATCTCCCCAATTGCATGCAAGATAGGTTAGTTGGAAACTTGGTTACATTGAAGTAGTATCATGTGGTAGTATCATGAGGGTTGTGATGTAATAACTTCAAGACCTATGATGATCAAGACTTCAAGACTTCAAGTTTTCAACTCACCTCTAGGTGGATGATGGTTGAACGGCACCTTGGAGAAACCAGTGGTTAGCCTAGGTGATGCTGGAGATCTGCCAGTATTCACGCGGAAAGGTCCACCCAGGAACGAAGGGATGGAAGGATGCTTCAAGACCCAAGGCTTACCTGCACAGCCAGAAGCCATTATGTGCTCTGGCTTGGTTGGATATTGTGGCGACACTGGACAGGCGGTGCTACGAGATGTAGAAGAACGGTAGTAAAGGATGGGCACCGACAGAGTCTCAGTGGGACCCCTTAGAAGACCATGTTTTGGTCATCCGTTCCTCAAACACCCTGAAGTGCGAGGAATCCAACGGAGGTGATCAAATCTTGTGGGGAACGTGTGCAAAGCTCTGCAGAGTACTCAACCTAATCGATTAGCCGTGTCCAGGGTCATGGACGACTTGAGCCAAAGGAACTGAAACTTCCGGAATTCTCAACACAAATTAATATGATGATGTGGGTATTAATAATTTGGGTATGAGAATTGGTTGGCGGAACCATCTCATTAATCAACCAACTTAGTAATATTTTGCTTAGCCCCTCTCTAGATGTAGGAAAAACTTGGCTTTACGCAAAAACTTACCACCCCACTTGCCATATATGCATGTAGACTAGCTGATTATTTTCACCCCCCTCTCTTATGACTTTGCCAGCATATTCCATATGCTGACCTACACGGCTGCAACGTATCATGTTGCAGAGTACTTTTCCGACCAGGAGTGAGGACACACTCTACGCTTGGCGAGATGCCCTTGGAGTCAGATGGACTCATCTACCATGACACTTCCGCAAGATTTAGTTATTCTCATGAGTTGGCCTTCGGCCACTTTATTGTAATGATTTTTGTAATAAAGGACTCGATATGAGATTTCGTTAATAAAATGTTGTGTGATTTCCCTTTGATATATACATTGATGTACCGTGTGTGTACCAGCATGATCTTGGGATGGTACGGAAACATTGGAGACTTGACCTTTTAGGTCAGGTCGCTACAGGAGTCATCCGGTGTCGGTGTCCACTCCAGCCTGCCGAGTGCCCCGCCGGTCCACACCATCCTGGAAACAGACATGTAAGGAGAATATGTTTACGGTTTCCTCCTCCTGGTCGCAGAAGGGGTATGCATAAGATAAGATCATTAGGCCAAGGGGACACTCCTAACCTCATAGCTAGGCAGGAGGCATAAATCCCACCATAGAAACTACCATTAGCATCGTTGAGATTCATTTAACATGAAACAATTGCTCCTAAATTGTAGTTTTTAATTTCCACTACTATAGTGTGTATACGACTCAAATCATGGGCACAATGTGCTACAATCCTGCTTGCCTACAATGCACTTGCCATTAAAGATTGCAAAGTACTGTATAGATGCAAAATGGATGCTTTTTATTCTGCCTTATGTCACTCCTATGACTTCATCATAGCAAAGATTACTCAAAAATGACTCATACTCAGATTTTGGTGGTTCGTCTAGCGAACCCCAATATGGAATTTTGCATGCTTCACAGAACGCGTCTAAAGACATGGTGAAAGAATTATTACAAAGACTAAATAAAAATCTAGTCTCATGATGGATAAAACGATTTTTTAGTAAATGTCTCTATGAGACTGAGGTGTTGAGTCTACTTATCTTCGATGAAGGGAGCCAGATCGGTGTTGTGAACGCACTGCTCAAATTCTTCCTTCAAAACTACACCTTCCATGAAGGTATTACACGGCCAAAGGCATGATTTGGTTTTGGCTTCCCACATCGAGCTTGCACTTGGCTCAACATAATATTGTCGTATAGAGCTTTCAATTGAAGATGCCCCCGAGGATCTTCTCCTCGAAGAACTCTTAAAGGATTCCTTTTTTATTTGTGAACAATTTCTATAAAACATTGGGACACAAAATTTTGTTAAAAAAACTTAATAAGATTGATACCAACTACTCCTAAGGATGCATATAGGCCATATTAAGCATTCAAACTACTTAGAACTCTAAGAACTCAACATGCAAGCTCATCTACAACATCACCAAGAATAGATAATTATTATGAAAATAAACCACTAAATCAAAAACTAATTGGATCAATGGGGGAGTTACACACCAAGAGGGAATCCCCTAAAACAGTTTCGAAAATGGAGCTTCGAGCAAAGAGATCGAAATCCACGGGTTTGCGAGTAAGAACATGAGAGAGAGAGAGATGTGATGATTTTCTTCAGGAGGGAGGAGACGACATGGGCTAAATAAATAAGTGAGAGAATCCACATGGGGGCCACCACCCACCAGGGCACGCCTGGGGGGTTGTCATGCCCTAGTGTCTCTTGGGCACCATGTGCAACCCCCTCTAATGTCATTTGTACCAAAATTTCAGAAATATTAAGAAAAAATCGCGTTAAATTTTCAGGACATTCTGAGAACTTTTATTTCTGGGTCATTTTTTTATTGAACAGAGAAACCAAAAAACTAGATAAGCATGGCATTTATATTTATTTAACTAGGATAAAAACAGAAAGGAAAAAGTGGATACAAAAAGTTGTGTCTACTAATTCATCAACTTCATACCTTTCAAAAATGATCCATTAATAAGGTTGATCAAGTCTTATTAACAACCACTTTCAATTAGCATGGAACCGAAGAACTTTCGTACAACATTAAGTTACCTCAACGAGGATATGCATATCCCCAACTATAATTATATCATATTTGTTTTTGGTAGTAGGTAGAGGTAGATGAAAGCTTCCAATAGTGAGTGTTGGAGAATTTTCAATAACATTTACACCATTCACTTGGTATTTCTTCTTCGAAAGGTGCACCGTATGCTCATTACCATTGATAAGAAAAGTGACTTTAGTTTTATTGCAAACAATGACTGCCCGTGCAGTGTTTAAAAAGGTTCTAGCGAGGATAATCGACATGTTGTCGTCCTCGAGCATCTCAAGAATAACAAAGTCTGTTAGGATAATAACATTTCCAACAATAGCAGGCACATCCTCACAAATACCAATAGGTATGAAAGTTGATTTGTCAGCCATTTGCAAAGATATTTCAGTAGGTGTGAGTTTATTCAAATCAAGTCTTTTATATAAAGATAAAGTAATAACACTAACACAAGCTCCCAAATCACACAAAGCAGTTTTGACGTAATTTCTTTTAATGGAGCAAGGTATAGTTGGTATTCCAAGATCTCCAAGTTTCTTAGGCACTCTATGCTTAAAATAATAATTAGCAAGCATGGTGGAGATTTCAACTTCAGGCATCTTTCTTTTATTAGTGATGATGTCTTTCATGTATTTAGCATAAGGAGACATATTTAAGATATCGGTTAAGCAAGTACACGAAAAGACTGGCCTAATCAATTCAGCAAAGTGTTCAAATTCTTCATGATCTTTTTACGTAGATGGTTTAGGTGGAAAAGGCATGTGTTTTTGAACCCATGGCTCTCTTTATTTACCAGGTTTTCTAGCCACCAAGTTCTTTTTATCATTTTGTTTATTTTTAGGTCATTGGTTATCAAGAACAACAGCAGGTTTTATTTCTACATCATTATATGTTTCTTTATCATTACTAGGTTGAGTACCCTCATGAACATCACTGTAATTGTCATTATCACTAGGTGAATGTTCATTATCAGATTGAGTTTCAGCATCATAAATAGGGACATCATTATTATCATCAGGAGGTTTTTCTATCTCAAGTTCACTAGAAACATGCAAAGTCCTATCCTTTTTCCTTTTCTTCTTAGAAGGACTAGGTGCATCAGCATTAATTCGTTGAGAGTCTTGTTCAATTCTCTTAGGATGACCTTCAGGACAAAGAGGTTGTAGGGTCATTCTACCTCTTCTAGTCACTACTCTAAATGCATGATCATTCATATTATTATTCATTTCATCAAGCAATTTTTTGAGATATAGCAACTTATTCTAACTGAATTTCAACCATAGAGGCATGTTTTCCTACACCTTTAACATCAGTACTGACTCTAAATAACAAGTCACTCAAGGGAGCAATCATATCACAATCATATTTCAATTGTTTCAGAACATTTGCATTGAAGTGATTGTGTTTCCTAATGTAATTGTCAAAATCATATAGGCATTGACTAGGATGTTTATTGTAAGGAATGTCACCTTCATCAAAATTTAATAAAGAATTTACCTCTACCACCTATGAAGGTGGTCGTGTGTTAAGTCCATGTATTTCCTCAATAGGTGGCAAATTCTTAGCATCCTCAACCTTAATACCTTTTTCCTTCATACATTTCTTTGCCTCTTGCATAACTTTAGGATTGAGAAATAACATACCCCTCTTCTCCAGAGTGGGTTCAAGTGGTGGTTTAGGGAGAGTCCAATAATCATAATTCTTCAATATATTATTCAATAGTTCCTCAGCTTGTTCAACGGTTCGTTCCCTGAAACACAACTAGCACAACTATCTAGCAAGTCCTTAGAAGCATTAGTTAGTCCATTGTAGAAAATATCAAGTATTTCATTTTTCTTAAGGAGATGATCCGGCAAAGCATTAAGCAATTGGTGAAGCCTACCCCAAGCTTGTGGGAGACTCTCCTCTTCAATTTGAATAAATTTAAATATTTCCTATAAGGCAGCTTGTTTCTTATGGGTGGGAAATATTTTACAGAGACGTAGTAAATCATATCCTGGGGACTATGCACACAACCAGGAGCAAGAGTATTGTACCATATCTTAGCATCACCCTTTAATGAGAACGAAAATAATTTGAGAATATAATAGTAGAGAATCTTATCATCATGAGCAAATAGGGTGGCTATATCATTCAGCTTACTAAGATGTGCTACCACAGTTCCAGTTTCATAGCCATGAAAAGGATCAGATTCAACAAAATTTATTAACTTTCGGTCGACAAAGAATTCATATACCTTATCAGTAACAAAGATAGGTGAAGTAGCAAACTTACGATCATTTTATGGCACTTGGGCCCTAGTGACAAGCATTAAGCATGGCAAAGTCATAGCAACATCAATCTTAGAACATAGTGGATACTAGGGATCAATCCCTAACAAAACTAACTCGATTACATGACGAATCTCATCCAGCTCCTCACCGACCAGGAAGCCTATGAAGCAATTACTCACTCCCGGTGGGGATCATCATGGAATGTGCGATGAAGGAGGGTTGATGATGACGAAGACTAAAGATTCCCCTCTTGAGAGCCCCAAATGGAGGTGGCGGTGGTCCATATCATGAAACGTGATAACATTTTGTGCTTGATTTTTCTGAAAAAGGATTTTATAGCGTTGGAATTAGGGTCGGGGGGCACGAGGTCATCACCACTCACCAGGCTGTGCGAGGGGGGCTGGTGTGCCCTGGTGGGTGTTCCTCACCCTGGCCCCCTCTCTGGTGGCTTTTGGCTTAAATATAGCTCAAATATTCTGAAATAATTATCCAAAAAGTTTCGTTCCGTTCCGAGAACTTTTATTTGTGCACAAAAACAACACCATGGTAGTTCTGCTGAAAATAGTGTTAGTTCGGGTTAGTGTCATTCAAATCATCCAAATTAGAGTAAAAAACAAGAACAAAAGCGTTAGGTAGATACGATGGAGACTTATCACGAACAGTTAGAGCCGGTGGCGAAGTGGGCCTCCTAAAGCATGTAGGCGGCGTGGAGGAGCCCATAGGCCCAGGTGTCTGAACAGAAGAGCTTGCCGTGTGTTTCGCAATGACCCGCCTCTTTCCCCACGGCTAAGAGACATCAGCAGCAGGGTCCTCCTCCCTTTTGTCATCAACCTCTGGGGGTGGAGTGCTATAGACCAGCTGCTCTGTGCCAGCCTTGTGGAGCATGCATGTTTTCTTGGGGATGTAGTAGGTCTGGTGTTCTTCAAGTTCCAGCAGCGCAACAACCTCGGCGCCCTTGACCCCAGTGTCCTTAGCGCCAGCGAGCTCCTTTGGTTGGCCATGTTCTAGAGGTTCCTCGTCATGGCCCTCCTTGCGGGTAGCCTCATCCTCCTCCTCTGCTCCATGTATGGAGGTCCCTGAGCTGTTGTCGCCTATGTCAAGGCCCGCTTCCATCACCCGTTGACCGATCTACTCGATATCTTCTTCGATATGGCACAAACCATCGACCCTTTGTCCCTGACGCATGCTTCTGCTAGGTTGTCAAAAGACACCTGCACTAGATCATTCACCGGTGCCTTCCACATGGGGTCCACCCCATGCACATGGCACACTAGCATTATCGCCACGATCGCGTCCTTGTGGGAGCTGTTGCAGAGTGTAATGTTAGATGATAGAAGTACGAACTTGTCGTCTAGACGAAAGAGCTGATTGCATAGGACGGTCAGCTACAGGAAGATCAGGTCCCCGTACATCTTGGGGCTCCGCCGCATAACGTTGGCATCACCAACGTACTCCCAGGAAAAACGCTTCCAATCCTGGAGAGGAGCGATGTGCCTGGCAAGGAAGTCAGAGCCCACCATCTCTATAGTGAGCCCTGCAGACCTCAACCGAATCATGCAGGCTATGGGGTAGGGGCAGGGCGCTCCATGTTTTGTCGTGGACATGCTTGGATTTCCTAACTTCGCAGAAGACCCATGCCTCGTTGTCGATGATGTAGCACCATTCTGCCTTCCATTCTTCCCACTTCTTGTGTAGGTTACCAGGGGGATATACCTCCATGTGAGAGGCCCAAGGGATCCACGTGATGCTGCCGAAGCAGGCGTCCTCATTGTCTATGCGTGGATAGAAGAAATAGCAGAAGACAGATACATTGGGGACTATCCCTATGAAGTTTTCGCACACATGTGCGAAAACAGACAAGGCGGTCAGACGTTCAACGTGAAATCTAGCGAACGAAAGCCGTAGGTTGGCATCAGATCTATGAAGAAAGCGGAGAAGGGGGGAACCAGCCCGCAATAGAAGTACGCCGTGAAGAATGAATACTTCTCATCGCCATGCTGGGAGTCACCCGAAAGCACCACCAACGCAGGGTGCGCCTTAGTCGCCCTCCCCCACATCATGGCGTACCTCGAGACGAGGTCATTCATCGTTAGCACGGAGGGGGAGAAGATGGCGCACTTCCTTCGCATTGCCGCCAGGCATCCTTCATGTCGGCGTCTGCCACCTTCTTGTCATTGTTCACCGGGCCATGGAGAATAGACGTAGCACGTCGATGAAAGAAAACGAACGTCTCGGGGGCTCTGCACAACACAAAGGAGGGTCGGAGGAGATAGAGCAGAGGGATCCAGTGGGGATGAGCAGTGCACTTGCAAACCCCCTTTTTTAATATGGGGAAGACGCAAGATGCACCTCTCCTAGTCCAATGTAGATTGGCTCTTCAGGAACGACCCCTCGAGGCAACCACCTTGATCCACCACTCCGACAACCTATAGTCAATGCGCGTCGTGGGTGAAGTAGTAAAAATCATCATAACCACGGGGAATTGTGTGACTGTGTGCCTGTGCACTATTTTTGGGCCTAGCCCAACAACTTCATAGACTCAAGTGTGGACCAGGACCGAGGGCTACTGTCGGTGCACAAAGAAACGTGGCCCCTAGTCTCAGGTCTTGTGCACATATGACTGTGGCATCTGGACCGACAAGTCCTTAGTGAGTAAGAAACAACATCTAAGAAACATCAGCCCAAGACCAAGGCGATCGACAAGCCTTCTTGCCGAGAGAAAATAGCAAGCTATGAGTGCCTTGCCGCAAATACCTCCACCCGTCAAGCCATTGCCCCACGTCACCGGGTTGATTGTCTACATCGGCTAGGTGTGGAGCGGGCAGGCAGTTAGGTGGAGCTGGTCGGGGCGCGTGGCGGCTGGCAGAGTTAGAGTAGCTTTCATGACACCCCTCCTACGGCAAAAGAATAAGAGGTAGTTGGGCAAATGACATAGAAGGAGAGGCCATTCTTGCAGAGAGACATCACCAACGCGCCACATCACCATGCATTTAATGTGCCTATCCTAACTCATCACAGTTAGGTATTTCCCACTATAGCTTCTGCCAGTGTCCTGGGCAGCTATAGTGTCCACTATTTACCATGTTTAAAGACCATTTTAGCCACTATGGTAGCCCCTTGGATTATAAAAGGAGGCCCATGGCTACATTTAGAATGGTCGAAACACATTTCATTCTACACACATAGCCGCACCCCGTCGAGCATCCTTTGAAGGGTGGTGACGCTCCGGTACAGTGAACAAGCATATAATCCCACAAACACACGACATAGGGTTTTACACTTCCGAGTGGCCCAAACATGTCTACACAATTCTGCATGCATCAGGCGGTGATGCTCTTTGTGAATTAAGGATTCCCATAGTAGAACTATAGAAAGGGGCCTTGCCGGCGCCATAGATCGCCGTACCCCGAGACCAATATCCTCCGGTTAGTTTGAGTGTAGGCTTCTCCAACAAGCTTTGGGTCCATGAACAGATGGATTTAAGCAAGGAAAACTTCCCAGAAATGCTGATGATGTTCATTTGATTCATCAAAGTGGAAGCGAGGAAGATTCAACAATGCTAGAAACTATTCAGTACAGCATATGATCTTTTCTTCTTGTATCATCCATTCGAGTACCCATGTGCTGATATCATCCAGATCTCCTGAGATGTAATGTTTTGCATAGAATTGAATAATTAATTCTTAATTCTAGCAATGGTTGGAACTCATGAAACCTTTCAGGTAGGATTTCGTAAACTTCTCGATGGTCATGTGGAAGGAGTGTAATCTTTAAAGTTCAGCGAAATTAAGCACCTTGTGCTTGAATATGTGGTTCTTGCAGAACATCATCCCTGCATAGTACATAGCTTGTTCCTTGTTCCAAAACTTCAACGACAAAGATGTTCGCTCTTCCTCATACAAAATAGTTCCAAATAAACCAAGTTTGGACCGATAAAGCTTCTCGTGGAAAGCTTGGCCATTTGGACAATCCTTGACAGGAAACAATGGAAAAGTTTCCAAAGGGTATCTTGGCACATTTTCCCGAGGTACAACCTGGGATTTATTATCATCAAGCAAAAATATACCTTCTTCAATAGGATTGAGAGGAGCATGTGGTGTCCTCTTTCTTTGTACCAACGACTTCCAATATCTTGAAGAACCATCATCCTTGCTCACTAAAACTCCATCAGTGGCTTTCACATCATTAGATCTTAGGGCCTCAACATTCTCTTCCTTTTAGATGTAACAAAAGGAACAACTTTCTCTGGTATTGGTGGTACAACCGGTGGTGCATTTACTTTCTGAGACATGGTCTCTTCTAAATTGTTCTCCTCCTCTTCCTTTTGTGTTGCTAAGGAACGAGTTAGATCAACTTTCATATGAGTAGGGGCACGAGCTGATGCATCCAGGGATGTTTTTTTTGGAAAGCGTTAAGCTCCCCCTGAATCTCTTCAGTCTCCTCCTTATGGCTTTCGGAGGGCTCAGCTTGCATTTACTTTGGTGGCGATGGAATTTCCTTCCCAACTTCAATCTTCGCATTAGTCTCTTCCACTAGAGCTTGTGGCTTGGATGAAGCAATTTTTTCAGCAGTTCTTTTGAGAAGAACATCAAGAACCTCTTGGTTCTCTCCTTGGATTGTGGTAAATGGAATAAGAACTTCGTCATTGCCTGCTTGCACATATTCTTCTTTGTGTGGATGTGATGGAGGGACTGCTGCATATGTACACTGGTACTCAGAGGTACGGCGTCAACATCCACCATCTGAAGGCTTCGATCTTTGTTTTCTTTCAGCTTATTTACCCTCTACGGAGCCCTCTGACATTTCACTTCTGACGCCTTTCTATGATCAAGGTTCTCGTGGCGTGCAATCTCTTCATTTCTCCTGTCACACGGACGAAAAGTATCCAAGTGCATAAGAGAGTGCCAGCCAACTTTGTCTTTGTGAAATGAGCTCGGAGTGTTTGTGAGATCGATAAATTTCTTGTTCAGCCTTTTCTCATCACATTTAGTCTTGACTTATTTTCTCATCTAAGGCTTCCTTATCACTCACGTCGTGTTTGAGCTTTTTCGAGATCTTCTTCACATCAGAAAAGTGATTTTGCACCATTTTCATAACATCATCGGTGTAATGCATGCCCAAGATGCGGTACTATCCTCATCATGGCTCGACGTCCTTGAGAGGGATAGAAGCGCATCTCGTTCGCAATAATGGATATCGTTACAAGTACATGTAAAGAGGAGATGAGTATATGGAATTGGCTTACACTCCCCACAAGCTAAATAATGATAATCTCAATTACAATCATACATATCAATCATCATACATAAAAGCAGGGTCCAACTACGGATGAAATCAAACGATAAAAGTGACATACATCCTTGCTAATACTAGGCTACCAGCCTGGATGCCATCGTATGATCGATGATGAAGAAGAAGAAACTCCAAATATAACAAGCATCCCTCTCACATCAAAGTGTCCCTTTACATGTACATGCACCTGTTGTTCTAGTAATGTATGAGCCACAATGACTCAGCAATCTTATTTCCAAGGTTATCAAGACTAGCAAAGATTAATGGGTGAGGTATAGTAAGTGGTGAGGCTACAGCAAGCACTAAGCATTTGAATATGTGGCTAACTTACTAGTAATGATCAAGAAGTGATCATGAATACCTACTTATGAGTCAGTCATAACCCCACCATGCTTTTTTTTCTGAACTCCCTAGAAAAGAGACTGCCACGGTTACGCACACAGTTGGTGTATTTTACTTGATTTTACTTAAAGTTTGCTATAGACGGGCATGACTCTTAGAAAGATCTGACCCTGGAGGGGTGCTCCAACTCATCCACTGGGAACTAGCTAGAAGCTGCGGTGGAAAACCTCAACCTCAAGTAGCCCAAAGTATCCTCGGAATACCGATGCACAAGACGTTTTAGAGAGGTAAAACAAATCCAACAAGACCTCCCTACATGTTGCGACCCCGATAGGAGCCACGTATCTCAATCTCAGGACATAACGGATGAGCTATCGTTACCATGAAAATCATTGAGTTGCCTCAAGGAGCTTTAATAAGCTGCTATGGGTTGGACCAACACTCATGAGGAGCATTGCCCCGGTTTGGTTATTAATCCAGGGGGTCAGGAAAGTCCCTATGCAATTTTTATTAGTTAGGAAAATGTGGTACCAAAGATGGGTCTTGCCATAAGAGTTTTATCCCAAAACAGAAATGAAGTGGTCCCCATAACAACCCCAAGCATATTAGACGTGCCCAATATGGAACATAACACCGGTACACAAGTAACTATGGAGGCAAAGGTGGAACAAAACACCAATAAAATACCAAGGTTTCCAAATTTTACCAATTATATATATGCATTAAATTACATAGCAATAATATGTGATATGCCAAGATATCCACGTTATCACATGGAACAACCTACACCTGCAACTAGCAACGTTATAAGAAGGGTTGAGCAAGCGGTAACTTAGCCAAACAATTGTTTGCTAGGATGTGGAGGGTTAGAGGCTTACCATGGCATTTTTGGAGGCTTGACAGACAAGTGGTAGGAAGCAAGACACACCGATAGAAATGAGACAACTAGCGTGGAAATGATTATAGTGGTATCTAGGCAAATGATCATCTTGCCTGAGATTACGCTTGGAAGAAGATCGAATCTGTGAAGTAGTCGAATGAATCCTCACACTCAGAATGCTTTTGGAACTTTATCGGGGAGAAGCAAATCCAGAAACAAGCAAATGATAGAGTATACACTACAACATATTCATGGAATGATGCATAATCATGGATGACACATGTCAAGTTTACTCTATCATTTTAAAAGGTCAAGATGCAATTGTCGACCCAGTAGGATCCAGGGTACCATGACACATCTATCGATGGCCCTAATGTCGACACTACCGATGGCCCGACACGGACGGCCCTGCACCGGCCACTCCAGAGGAAAGAGCCACACGACGAGTGTGTCTCATCAAGCCCTTCGCTGCCTGTCCAAGCCATGCCGAGACCAACAATAGTCGGGTCACCACGCAAGGCTCCTCCTGTAGGGCAGCCTAATGAGGCCTAGTGCACGGGGCCAACCATGGGGCCTCATGCCCAACACGTGGGTGACGCGTTCGTTTGGAGGAAGATGTTAGAGTCCATGCGAGCGCGCATAGCCAGACACAATTTTCACTCCGGTAATTAGGGGGCGGCACCCTTTACCCTTTTAAAAATGGGTTCCCTAAAGCTTACTATGTCGGTGATATAGGATCAGGGTGGATCAGTGATGCAGGACCGAGGTCATCGCCAAGACCGCAAGCACGTCATGAAGATGACTTTACTAGGCAAAGACCACCTTTAGTCAGGATAGGCTAGCTCCTGTCCCCCTTCCAATGACCATGTTGTGGCCACCCTTTCCCACAAATATTTTTAGGAAGAGAACCAAGGCATTACAAAGTGGGAAGGACCACAACAATGTAAGGGGATCAAGCCATCCCCCCCCCGCCCCACAACACCCATGTACTGGAACCTCAAGCTCCTTCCTTTCCAAGGAAACCAAATCACAAGTAGGAGTAGGGTATTACACCGTCGATGGCCTAGACCTGGGTAGCTCCTGTGTCCCCATCATCCCCGGTGAGGAAGAATTAGCTCGACATTGTCGTGGGAACGAACACCTATGGGATCAGAGGGACCCCTTTCGGTTCGGCAGGGGAGAAGGCTCGCGCAAAGAGCCGGTCTGATGAACAGCACACGAGGATCTTTACCGAGGTCCAGGCCGCACGGATGTGTAAAAACCTATTCCTTGGTTGTATTGAGAGTTTTCTTAGGGTTCTTGCTACAAGGGCGCTATGAGCAGCTGCCACGCGTATGAGCTAGAAGGTCCAAAGATTCCCACGACCAAAAGTTCTCTACCGTACTGCCCTAGGCCTCCTTTTATACTCTGAAGGGGATCCCAACTGTGGTGTACAGTGCGTACACGGGGTGTACAGAGCTATCATACCTAACACTAACGGAGTAGGACATGCGCATTTAATGCATCGTCACGCATCTCAGTCCGCCTGTGGGATGGGACAGGTGCCCGTCCATCAGCACCAATTAGCCCCCTCCAACGTCGACGCCACAACACACATCCAGGCAGATCGGCACCTAGCCTGTGCGCTGGCGGGGCCTTATCGGGGCTTCGCCTTGCCGGGGTCTCACCTTGCCGGGGCCTTGTCTTGCCTGGGGGTTCAATAGCTCTTATGGCAAGGTCTTGCCGACGGTCTGGATTCTTCCATGTTTGTACCTGGTAAGTTCCTGCTGGGCCTCATTGCCAGGGTGGCTACTACTGCCCATGCACGAGTAAGGGGCACTGGAGATCGCAAAACTCTAGTGCACCGATAGGAGCCCCCAGGCCTGGGCCACACACATCGCGAGGCGCTATTGGGCTAGGCCCAAACAGTGCATGGGCACGCGTGGCAGGGTCTTGCGATTGTGATCATTGCGCTCGCTGCACTTCCCCATGATGTCCATTAAATGCGGGACGTGGGATACGTGCGTGGCGCAACCGTCAAATGTTCAATTACTGCCTCAGGTCGTTTCCACCACGCATGCCACACGCATAGCGGGGAGCCAACAACGGGCGCCTGTGACTTAAAGTCCCTAGGAAAAGCAATAACTACAGTGTGATGGATTGGGGCAATGGGGCGGGTGTTGTTTGTCCCGTGATTGAGGGCGCCGCTATTGGAGGAGGTGGGCAATGACCCTTTGGAGCGAGGGATAGGCATCCCCCGCGCTTCTCCCTATAAATTAGGGGATAGCGAGGTCGGCACGCATCCATCCTCCCTCCCTTCTCCTACGAGAACCCCGATAGCTCGTCCGTCCATGTCTCCCCAGTCTTGAAGCGGCGTCCGCCCTTAGCGATGAATAGGGGGCGAGGGCGGCCACCATCCTCAGCTCCAAGGAGGAGCTCTCGTCGGGATCATTCCACCGCTTCGGCCAGAGAGGCGGAGGGTGGCCCGAGCGCGTGTGGTGTATGGGGCGCGAGGGGTCGTGGCCGTCATGGAGGCCAAGGTCAGGGGAGGCAAAGCGCTACCCCACCTCCTCCTCTGACGCCGGGCCTCTTCCTTGGGGAGACCCACGTCGAGGGGACGGTGCTAGAGTTCATCGTCGAACTGGCCGGTCCCGTATGGAGCCATCTGCGCCTCCCTCGCCCTTTTGCCAAGGCGATGGAGGCGGACGAGCCTCCCTTCTTGTGGTTACGGGCACATGGTTGTTGCAATTGTGCGACGCGGGTCGACATCGAGTACCCGGCGAGTCGCATCATGTTCCTTAGGCGCGGCTGGAAGACCTTCTCTTGTGCCCACAACCTCTAGGAAGGGCACGTCCTTCGTTTTAAAATGACGGAGACTAATTTGTTCTCTGTCAAGATTTATGGGCGCTTAGGCGTCCATCTCAGCTGCTGCAAAGAGAGCTCGAGCGGTGCCGAAAGCTCCTCCTGGAGCGAGAGTGATGAGGAGGACAGTGGCAAAGACAGCGACGATGAGTCTGGTCTTTGGGAGGTCAAGTCGGAACCCGACGACTCGAGGTTGGACTGACCGCCGACTGCACCATCACCGCTAGACTCACGCCTCTCCCCCTCCCAGAAGGATGACCTTGCCGGGGGCCTTAGTCCCGGGCGCTGCCTCATCTTCCAGCTAGATCTTCCGGCAGGCTCGTGGACTTCGGCTTCTGGGGTCCATCCCCCTTTTCGCCCGCGATGGCCTTCTCCTCCGTGCAATGCTGGTCTAGGAGGGGACAGGTTCTTGCCTGCCCATCTCGTAGACCAGCTCCTCCGGGAAGTGTTGGTCGAGAGGGGTCAGGCCGGGCTTCTGCCGTGGGCCTCTCGCCATCTTTTTATTCTTGTAATCTGCCTCCCCTTTCCATCTTTTTCTTCTTGTAATCTCACCTAGGGGAGAAAGTTAAATAAAGTTGTACTTAGGAAAAAAGCGATATCTCATGTAAATTTGATCCTATTTTGAATGACTGTGTATTATCTTCCTTGTTAGACTGTTTTACGTGCATGGAACTTTCCCTACGCCTTCTCGGAAGAATCTTACCAGCGTGCGTATCCCTACCACGAGCGCTTCAAGGAACGTGTCCTTGGCATCCTGTTGGCGGTGCCAATGGCAGCAAGATACCTTGGCGTCCTTGGTACAAACGTTCAAGGTGTTGGCCGCCCTCAAATACAATAAAGGCACAAGCACTATCACTTGAGACGTTGCGCGGATTCGAAACAAAACAAGGAGCGCGGGAGCGACCACTTAAGCCGTTGAGTGGTCCCGAACGTAGTGAGGGCACAGTCAATCGCGGCAAGGTCCCCGTGCATGCAGGTTTTCCATACAGAAGTCGAAGTCGCCCAAGGAAAATAACTCCACAGCAAGAAGTCTCTTGGGGTTTTTTCAACTTATCTTTTTGTTGCCGTACTCCTCTTGGCATGTTTTTTTGGGACGTCGCTCATAGGTATCCGTACCCCCCCGGCAAAGATGCATGCGAGGTGACCATCTGTCCTTTGAGAAAAAGAAAAAAAAGAGAAATATGGATATGGAACCTTGGCGGTCTGTTAGCCCTTGCCGAGATTAAGTGTAATCCAACACCTCAGACAAACATGCACATAAGTAAACATGAGAATCGATCAAGATTGGAGAACACTTATCTTTATTCAACTATGCACAGGGCCTAAGCCTGGCTTTGTACCAAGGATTACATGCTTCAGCGGCAAGACTTGTACAAAAGGTGGTTGCCGGGAGGCCCGACAACCACGCCTTATGGGTAGAACTTGCAAAGATGTTTGATATTCCAGGAGTTGGTCATTGGGGTGCCATCTTCGGTCTCTAGGCGGACTGTGCCAGGCCTGGTGACTCGCACTACCCGATAAGGGCCTTCCCACTTTGGCGTCAACTTGTTGGAATTCTTGGCAGACTGAAGTCACCGAAGAACAGGGTCACCTTCCTCAAGACTTCTGGCATTAACCTTCTGGCTATGGCAGCGGCACAAATCTTGCTGGTAGCGTGCAACTCTCACAATAGCCTGAAGACAGTCTTCCTCAAGGAGGATCACGTCATCTTGCTGCAACTGCTCTTGCTCGAGCTCATCATAAGCGAGCACTCGAGGTGACCCGTATATGAGTTCCGTGGGGAGAACTGCCTCCGCCTCGTAAACGAGGGAGAAGGGTGTCTGGCTAGTAGCTCAATTTGGTGTTGTTCTAATTGACCAAAGAATGAACGGCAACTCATCAATCCAGTGCCTTCCACACTTGTGCAGCATGTCGAAAGTTCTCGTCTTGAGGCCTCGTAGCACTTCAGCATTAGCCCTTTCCGCTTGGCCGTTGTTCCTCGGGTGGGCAATGAAAGCAAAACATATTATGCTGCTAAGGTCTCAGACATACTGCATGAAGGTGTGGCTTGTGAACTGTGTGCCATTGTCAGTGATGATCCTGTTGGGAACACCAAAGTGGCAGACTAGTCCTTTGAAGAACTTGACGGCTGACTGTGCTCTCACCTTTCTCACTATTTCTACTTCCGGCCACTTCGTGAACTTGTCGATTCCAATGTACAAGTACTCAAATCCCCCGGCAACGCGGAGAAAGGGGCCCAAGATGTCAAGCCCTCAGACCGAAAATGGCCAAGTGAGAGGGATCATTTGAAGGGATTGAGCTAGTTGATGTAATCTCTCTGAATGAAACTGATATGCTTCACACTTGGTTACTAACACCGTTGCATCCTGGAGGGTAGTGGGCCAAAAGAAACCTTGCCGGAATGCGGCAAGTGCTCTCGATCCTATGTGGGAGCCACATATGCCTCCATGTACCTCCGCTAACAGCTCCTGTACATCTTCCCAGGAAATAAATTTGAGTTTCACACCGTTTGCCCTCTTTCTGTACAAGACATTGTCCACGAACTGGTACATACTAGACCAATGGGCTACTTTCTCTATTTCTTCTTATTCTTCGGCGAGTTCTCTTGTTTGAAGGAAACGGACCATGTGTTCTGCCCATGCTGGAGCCTGGCGCTCGACAACAAGGACTAAAGGCATATCCTCTGCCAGGGTAGCGTTTTCTTCAACAGCAAGGGCCTAAGGACCCGCCAGAGCTTGCTGCACCCCGACAAGCCTAGCGGGAGCATGTGCTTCCACAACAAGAGCCAGGGGCCCTGCGGGAGCACATCACTCACCGACAAGCCTGTCGTTGTCCGTGGAAACCTTCTCGGCGGCGGCTTCCGGGAGCTCTGCCAGGAAATATTTGCCGGAACTTAACTTCCTTTTCTTCTCTTGCCCTATTGATGGTGTCATGGAGGGTTGAGTTAGTTGGAGCACGAAAGTTCCTGGTTCCACATGTAAATTAAGGGAAGCACACTTTGACAGGCCATCGGCAACGCTGTTCTCTACACGTGGAACATGCTTCATCTACAGGCCATCAAAACGTACTTCCAACTTCCTCACTTCATCTACATAAGCTTCCATCAATGGGCTCTGGTAATCATTGTTCACTTGCCTGACGACAAGTTGAGAATCACCCCTGACAATAAGTTTCTTGATCCCAAGGTCTGCTGCAATCGTAAGACCAGCAAGTAGTCCTTCGTAGTCAGCAGTGTTGTTCATTGATCTCTCCCGGGGAAAGTGCATCTGGACCATATATCTAAGGTGCTCTCCGGTGGGTGCGACAAGCAAAACTCCAGCACCGGCGCCTTGCAGCGAGAAAGCTCCATCAAAATACATGATCCATTCTTGATCGGTTTCCTTACCAGGGAGAGTTGACTCTGGAACTTCTTCATGGGGCGTTGGGGTCCACTCTGCAATGAAATCTGCCAAGGGCCTTCTCTGAATGGTCAAAGTGCATTCAAACTTGAGACCAAAGCTTGATAGTTCCAAAGCCCACTCCACAATCCTGTCGGTAGCTTTTGGGTTCTGCAAGACCCGCTGTAGCGGGAAGCGGTTAACAACAGTGATATCATGTACTTGCAAGTAATGGTGCAACTTCCTCGAGCCTATAAGAAGGCCAAAGAGCAACTTTTGCATGCCGGAATATCTTGACCTAGCCCCCTGCAACAAGGAGCTGACAAAATAGACTGGTCGCTGCACCGGCTTCTTATTCTGGATTGTCTCATTTAACTGCACAGATCCTTCTTTGCCGGCACCAGACCCTACCGAGGAATGTCCTGGCTCGTCGCTTGGTGGCCCTGCCGTTGCCGCTACTTCCTCATCAACTTCTCTTTCAGACACTAGCACAACACTCACCACTTGACTTGTTGCCGCCAGATATAGCAGCAACGGATCTTGTGGTTTTGGTGCGACTAGGACGGGCAGAGAGGAGAGGTACTTCTTCAAATCCTGCAGCGCCACCTCCGCTTCTGGAGTCCATTTCATTGGACCTGCCTTCTTCAAGATTTTGAAAAGGGGCAGGGCGTGCTTAGCTGATTTTCAAATGAACCTACTCAGAGCAGCAACACAACCGACAATATGGCGCACATCTATGACTCGTCTTGGTGCTTCAATACGCTCAATCGCTTTGATCTTGTCGGGATTTTCTTCGATTCCTTGTTGAGATACAAAGAACCCAAGAAGCTTGCCGGATGGGACGCCGAACACACACTTCTCAGGGTTGAGCTTCATGTTTATCTTGCCCAGGTTGGCAAATGTTTCTTCTAGGTCTGATATGAGCGTAGCCTTGTCCTTGGTTTTGACCACTATGTCATCCATATAAGCCTCCATATTTCTATGTAGCTGGGGCTCAAAACCAATCTGGACCACTCATGCAAATGTAGAACCAGCACTTTTCAACCAGAAAGGCATACGCAAAAAGAAATACATACAACATGGGGTGATAAATGTGATCTTCTCCTCATCTTCCTTAGCCATGAAAATCTGATGATAACCGGAATAGGCGTCAAGGAAAGACCACAAGTCACAACCGGCAGTGGAGTCCAAAATCTGGTCAATGCGCGGCAAGGGAAAAGGATCTTTGGGGCAGGCTTTGTTGATGTCTGTGAAATCAATGCACAACCTCCATTTTCCATTCGCCTTGTGCACTATGACTGGATTGGCCAACCATGTTGGATGGAGTACTCCCCTGATCAAGCCGGTCGCTTCTACTTTCTTGATCTCTTCGGCAATAAACTGTTCCCGCTCCAAAGCTTCCTTCCAGACCTTTTGCTTGATGGGCCGCACATGTGGCAGATGGCAAGGTGGTGCTCAATCACCTCCTTGGGAACACCGGGGATATCAGATGGTTGCCATGCAAACACATCAACATTCGCCCATAGGAAGGCGCCGAGCATGCTTTCCTATTTGTCGTCAAGGGTGGAATTTATGTCCGAAAGCACATTTGCTCCCTTGGAGGTTTTGGTAATTAGTAACAACATATAAGTCATTGAACTAACGTTTCTACCAAGTATATTTCAGGAAAAGTTCAATGATAGGGATGGTAAAAGGATTGAGGAGATTGTGGGATTACCCCAAGATGCAAGGAAATAGGTTGGCCAAGGTTCAAGCAAGAGGATTCTACATTTTACATTAGTGAGAAATCACTTTGAGTCCATAGGAAAGCCAATACTATCAAAAGGGGGTAAGTTTTTGATGGTGAACAATATGGTCATACGTGCACAAGTGATAGACACCAAAAACATCCACAAACTCTCCCACCAAAGTCTATTTCTAGCCAAACACTCAAAATCGGTGCAACCAACATTCCTATCCCGGTGCCACCGATTCTAAACCCTAGATAGACTCAGCCAAACCCTAGCCACTTTCGTGTAGCCGACACTGCTTTCGGTGCCATCGACTTGGGTTGCCAACTTTCTGTTATGCAAGTTCACACTTTCGGTCCATCCGAGAATGTTGAATCAGCGTCACTGAGTTTGGCAATTCTGACCGTTCGTCACCTTGTCGGTGCAACCGAGATTCCTATATCGGTCTCACTGAGATTCAAAAGTTGCCACCTTTTGGTCACTAGATACCACCAATAATAACATTTCGGTGTCACTGAGTTGGTCATTTTGTGTGTAATGGTTGGATTTTTGGGGATGCCTATATATACCCCTTCACCACCACCCACTCGAAAGAGAAGCACTCGGAACTATTCCATACCTATCCTACTCAGTTTTCCGAGAGACAACCACCTACACTTGTGTTGAGATCAAGATCTTCCACTCCAACCATATGGATCTTGATTTATAGCCTCCCCAAGTTGCTTTCCACCAATCCCATCTCTTCTACCAAGCCAAATCTATGAGAGAGTGATTGTGTGTTGAGGAGTCTATCATCTTGAAGCGCAAGAGCAAGGAGTTCATCGTCATTACCGAGCCTATTACCTTTTGGAGGGTGGTGCCTCCTACATTGGTTAGGTGTCTCTTGGGATCCTCCTACTTCATGTTGTGTAGTGAACCAAGAAGTTTGTAAGGGCAAGGAGATTGCCTACTTCATGAAGATCTACCCCGAGTAAGGCTAGTCCTCCGTGGACGTAGGCCATCATGGTATAGTCAAGGTTGCTTCTTCATGGAACCCTCCGTGGGTAGATCCCTCCATGGACTCTCGCGACCGTTACCCTCTGTGGGTTGAAGACTCCATGAACGTGGATGTATGATAGCACCACCTGTCGGAACCATGGGAAAAATCATTGTGTCTACAATTGCGTTTGATCTTCCTACCCTATCCTTTTACTCATGCTTGTTGTTACCTTTCGCTGCTATACTCTTAGACTTGCATGTGTAGGGTGTACTTGATATGTTATGAATGCTAAAACTTGCCAAGAAATAAAATTGGGAAAAGCATAGTTTTATTTGGTCAATTAGTCTAATCACCCCCCCTCTAGACCTACTTTCGATCCTAAAAGTGGTATCAGAGCTTTGGTCTTCATTGCATTGGTTCCACAACCTAGGAGAAGTATGGCATCTAGTGAGGGAAATTATCACCGTAGAGGTCCGTACTTTGATGGCACTAATTTTGCTAGTTGGAAGCATGAAATGAAAATGCATTTGCTTGGTCATAATCCTACCGTTTGGGCTGTTATTCTTGTTGGCTTGCATGGTGAATTCTTTGGTGATGGAAGAGAACCGGATCGTGAAGCGAACGCAGAAGAATTGAAAATGTTGCAACTCAATGCTCAAGCATGTGACATTATCTTCAACTGCCTATGCCCCGAAGAATTCAACAAAATCTGCCGTCCTGAATAGGCAAAAGAGATTTGGGATACTTTGGTGGCTATGCACGAAGGAACTGAGTGCATGAGAGAATCCAAGTTAGATATTCTTCATGGTCAACTTGATAAGTTTGATATGAAGTATGGTGAAGGACTCGCTGAAAGTTTCTCTAGACTAGCTCTTATCACCAATGAGATTTCCGGCTTAGGAAGCAAAGAAATGATAGGAAAATTCATCATCAAGAAGATACTTCGAGCTTTGGATGAGAGATATGACACCGTGTGCACATTGATCCAAATGATGCCCAACTACAAAGATCTCAAACCAACGGAGGTGATTGGTAGAATTATTGCTCATGAGATTACACTCAAAGACAAGGAAGAGCTTCACCACAAGTCTAGCAGTGCTTACAAAGCAACAAGTGATGCTCTCGCTACCTCAAGCGACAACCTTGTCACAAATTAAGAGATAAGCCTCATGGTCAAGAAATTCAACAAGTTCTACAAGAATAGAAGCAAAGATCGTAGATCCAACTCAAGACATGAACAGAAGCGTTCATCAAGTCGTGACCAAAACTGCTGCAATTGTGGGAAGCCCGGAGACTACTCCAACGAGTGCACGGCTCCCTACAAACAAAGAGAAGAGTCACCTAGAAGACGAAGCTCAAGAGATGAATCACCTCGAAGAGAGAGAAGGAGTAGAGATGATCGTTACGAATGAAGACCCTCAAGGAGAAGTAGGGACTCAGAGAAGAAATACAAGTACTCCAAGAGCTACTCAAGAAGGAAACATCAAGCTCATGTTGGTGAATGGGTTTATGGCTCCGACTCCGACAACCACTCCGAGAGAAGCCATCACTCCAACTCCGACTATAGTCCAGATGATGGTGTTGCCGGAATTTCTCTAGTGACAACCAACTCCTATGATCTATTTGATTCACCAAATGAAGGGAGTAGAAGTTGTTTCATGGCTACACCCGTGGAACGGGACAAGAGCCCGTCCCATTGGCAATGCTTAGCCCCCTCCAACATCGACGCTGCGACACGCGTCCACGCGGATCGACACCTGGCCTGT
Organism: Hordeum marinum; assembly: GCA_022496015.1. Classification (NCBI taxonomy): domain Eukaryota; kingdom Viridiplantae; phylum Streptophyta; class Magnoliopsida; order Poales; family Poaceae; genus Hordeum; species Hordeum marinum. The sequence goes on from CM039675.1 coordinate 233,998,662, forward strand.
GCGCTGGCAGGGTCTTGCCGGGGCTTCGCCTTGCCGGGGTCTCGCCTTGCCAGGGCCTTGTCTTGCCTAGGGGTTCAATAGCCCTTCTAGCATGGTCTTGTCGGCGATCATGATTCTTCCGTGTTTGTACCTGGTAAGTTCTTGCTGGTCCTTGTTGCCAGGGTGGCTACTACTGCCTATGCACAAGTAAGGGGCACTAGAGAGCCCAAAACTCTAGTGCACCAACATACATCGATCTTGTTGTGTTTTTCATCGTGTTGCAGGTTGCAAGCCAAGCCCCAGGAGTTCGAACCATGTTCTTTGGGGAGTTTTGAAACAGAAACCTAGACTCTAACATTTGGTGCACCAGGTAGGGGGTCTGCCATCTTCGCTCCTTCAACATTGACTTCTGCATGGAAGGCCATGCCGCCCCCTGTGTGACGAAGCAGCACCCTCGTAGCGCGTCCATGTCCCCACAGTGCCACATGAGCAAGGGATAGGTGGGCGCATATCATTTTGGGACATAGCAGGCCAGTGGGTGTGGTGGATGGGCTAGCCCGTGGAGGAGGCTGGCACAATTGGGCCTTGGCTATGCCTTGGGAGCCGCCGCTCGCGGTGGAGGCACAGTCAATGACGAAGCAGGACTACCAAGCAAGATCCTACTGCTGGAAACAAAGGAAGAATAGGGCATGGTCAATGGCGACCTGACCCAGCAGGCAGCAGCGCGACGGCTTGGGGAATAGACGGGAACGGCTGGGGATGGGCAGATCCCGGCGCGGGTGCTCGTTCCTAGCGAAAAGAAGCTTGGGGCAGCGTGGATGTGATGCTCCATGCGGCAGTGCCATGGAGGTCTCCCTGGAGAACAAGAGAGGAAGAGTCAGAAATGAAACGAGAGGAAGAAGAGGGGTGATGCAGGGAGGAGAGGGGCAGGACGGGCTTGCGAAAGATGGTTGTCAATGAGGAGGTTCATCAAAGGTGACTGGGAGACAGCAACCTCGCATAGAGAGGACACACGTGGGCCTCGGGCGCAATGGATAGTATGAGGAGCTAAGGATCCTGGTTGCTGGGGGCAGGGACGAGGAGGAGAAGCAACCACTAAATGGCAAGGAGGCGCCGGCTTGAGGAGCAAGTTGGGCATAGCGTCTAGCCGCTTGTGAGATCTAGCTAGGCTCCTGGTTCGTGGAGCTTGACTCCCTTGTTCGAGAGCTCGAGCACAAGCACTTTTTAGACGTGGCATGAGGGTATCTGTATGGCTGCAGGCATGAGGTGTGGATCCAGGGACGGATCGAGCATGAGAAGACCGTGGCCTCGATCCAAATTGGATCGAGCGCCGACGGGAGGTTGGACCAGGGCGTCTTTGCTTTTTGGTTCAGCGGGAAATCAAGGAGGAGAGGAGTGGTGGCTATAGGTGGTTCTGGATCGGAAAGATTATGAGGTGGGATACAACGGGTGGCGGTGGATGAATGGATGGATGGGACAAATCTCCTAGAATTTAGGGTTTGTTGCTGTTTTGGACTACATTGTCCATATATAGAAAAATAGACTAGGTTTGAACCCACCTATATAGATTGGGCGATAAAGATAAAACGAGTTAGGGGAGTCCAATGAAGAAATGAATTTTTTTGTGGTATTTCGGGGATGATCCGTACCCAATGGTTGCTACCGTCGGGTTCGGCTCTGGGGGGGTCAGACTAGGTTGCGAGCACATCGGTGCACCATGCAGAGAGACTAGGACAAGATGAGAGGGAAAACGGTCAGCCTGGCATCAATTTTTATTTTATGCAAAATGTCTCACAATTATCCGGCTATACTGTCGCTATATGTTTAACTGTCCGGGTATCACGTGACTTCTGAATGCAATGAAATTTGATAGGCGGTCTACCAACAATAAACCAAGTGCCCACACCAACTTTGACTCCATTCCTAGAACATTCCATTCCCACTTTTGAACATTTTTTTAAGATGTCACGACTCGTGCGAGTGTGTTTGGTCTCAAAACAGTCAATGACGAGAAAGAGGAAAATCAGAGTACTATGGAGGGATGCAATTTTTTAAAAATGATGGCAACAGAGTATCGATGCAATGCGGATGATGCGAATGATGTGATGATGAATGTGACGAACAAATATATGACATGACGAAACTCGAAATAACTGAAAGGCATTTGGAGCGTCCGTCTTGGACTGTTACAACTCTCCTCCACTAACAAGAGATCTCGACAGAGATCTTAGAATGATAAGAGAGAGAAGATTAGGAAACAAGAGGTAAAAATTAGTTCCTTCTTGGAAAATGAGTGATACCAAATAACCTTGGAGGTTGCAAAGAGATGAAGAATGGCATGAGGAACAAGCAATAACACAAAACCACTCCGCTTGAAATGCGGTAGACAAGGAACAAGAGAGAAATAATTTGGGAAACACTTCGGTAGAAAGAGAGTCAAAACTTGGTAAGATGAAAATAACTTGAAGAGGATAACCAAGGAAGAACATGGTCTTGATAAAACGAGATTATGGTTCAAAGAGAATAACATCACCAAGCCTATTGTAACATCTACAACGAAAAGAAAAGCTTATTGTGGACTTATGTAAAACATCTCAAATAATGAGGTGATAACTGACCACCAACGAAAACAATCATTGCTTGGGAGAAACAAGATATGCAAAAAAATCACCAAGAGGATATATTGAGAACATGGATCAAGATAAACACCAAGATTCGCGTGGAAATGCTTTCAGTGGAATCCAATAAAAGATATCTCCAAGTAAGAAACAGTGGATTTAAACATCTCATTCTTGACAAATCGATTCGATACTCCTCGCGAATTAAGAATGCTATAACAAAATCTCAAAAGATAATGTAGAAAGGATAGCACTTTCAAATGCGAGATCTAGAATACTTGAGATCCTCCAACAAGAATCTTGAAGAATACTTCGAGAATGAATAAATCCTTTAAGAACCATTATGAAGAACCCTTAGAACGAACCCAGAACGAAAGGATGATAGAAAAGAATTAAATATGCAAAAATAACAAGATTGAGGCTTCGCAAAATTTTAGATGGAACTTCGTAAAGAGATATTTGAGAAAACTTTGAACTCCAGAAAATAAAAGTTGAGAACACTTGAATCAAGAATTTGATATCTTGAACAACCTTGAAAAGGAATATGATCACTTGGAAGAAAAAAGAGGAAGAATTATGTTATGGCAATCAACGGATTTGGCATACTACTTATTCTTCTTGAAAAGATTGTAGACAGGTGAAACAATCTTGAACACGTCTTCAACGAGAACACTAGAAGAATTTGGAACGAATGAGAATACTATGAATGAATGGAGATACATGAAGAATGAGATATCATGAGGTGCCTCGCAGAAAGCTTGAACGAAATGCCAGAAATAATGAGATACGGTCGAAGAGACAATATTTGGCAAGAATTTGATAATGAAAGCCGAAAACTAAAAATGAAGAATTCCTCTGAAATGATGTCCTTCGGAGGATCGAGAAATGAGACAACTCTAAAATGCTCCGGATAGACATGGAAGGAATTTCTCATGATCGAAAACAAATTAAGATGGTAGCACGGAGATTGAACCATTAATATTGAAGAAAACGGATGAAGATTTAAGAGAAGTTCTCCATCGGTCTTGAAAGATGAGGATGACGATGAGGAACACCAAGAACAAGTACAAATACTGTCCGAACAATGAATAAGGAAAGGTTGAGCCAATGATGAAAATAATTCGAAGCGATCTTGGAGAAGGAATATTACTAATAGAATTTGTTCTTACGTCACATTTGCAAAAAACATGCTGACAACTCCGGGAAAGATTAGAAAAGACATGTATGATCCCAGAAAAAACCTGTGGGTTATGGGGCCACTTAAAGAAAACACCGTGGAAACAATTGCTTACAAAGAGAGATTGCAAAGGAACAAATAAAAACTTGATGAACTGAAACCTTCAAAATATTTTAAAGCATTTTTAATGGAAACACGAATCTTCTAAGATATGTGGAAAATCCGGAGAAGAATAGAAAGAGTCTTGGCCAAAATTTCCAACATGTGAATGGATTTAACGAATGAAAATGATATGATGAACACGGAAATCTTGTATTTAATCCACTGGAGAAGAAAAAGAGTATGATGAATGATGAAATTGAAACTTCTGAGAATCTTCACAATGAATCACTGGATATAATATGGAAGAAAATATGGTGGAAGAATCAATGCAAAGAAAGGGATTTGGATGATAATTTAGTTAATGAACAAACAATATGGGCGGGTGGGGAAAACAAAGGGAACTTATGATGGACGAAAAAAATTATGCAAAGAAATATGTTGATTGATCTTGCAAACATTGGAGAGGATTGAATTATCTTGAAGAGAAGCACACTGGTTGAAAATAATTTCTTGACAACTCCGCTTGATCAAACGGATTAGCATCCCCGTATAAGTATGAGAACACCGCTTAGAAAACATATGAAATCAATATTTGACATTGAAGAAACTCGAATCAACATACTCCAACAAAACAAAGGATGAGGCTTTCGAATTAAGCCAGGAACAAATACATAACTCATTAAGCATTTGTTGGACGGATAATCCTAGGTAACTACACGAATTCCCACCTCAGAACTCCCGATTTGTTTCTTCTTATGCAATCTGGTTCAACAGATACACAGAGCAATTACTGAATAAATCACTCAAATCCTAGAAATATTACTACACCTCCAGTTATCACATCCATCAACACATAACTAGAGAAACCACGAAAACTCATCTACCTCAGACCCTCATAATCACAATGATACCAATTATAGCAGTACATCTGGACGCTCTCCCTAGTACTGGGTGATGCCAAACTCCTCTCGCCACAAATGGTATTGGAGCGATTTCGAACATCTTCATCCTGAGATACTAAGGAAACTGAACGGTCATGAGTGTGACAAGAAGCCCCTAGAGCTCATCTCCCAGGGACACTTCTACCCCAAATTGATAGGGGGCACCAAGAATAAAATCCCGGTCACAACGACATCGTAGAATTTCCAAAATATCCACATGATCCTAAACAACTTGAGTGAGAAGATGGGTGGAATTAAAATTCCTATGTCAACATCCCTCATTAGATTAGGGAAGAGGAGAATGGCTAAGGGAGGCCACATGGTTGTACGAACGACTGGTATGGGATTCCAATGATCGCTTGCATGACCTCGTAGGATCTAGGGCCACGAGCGACACCTGCAGCTAGCAAGCCACACAACTAACACTTCCTTGCTAGCGACAGAGTGTCCACCTGGAATTGGTAGAGTGATCTGATAGGACCAATCAACCCAAGGGGAGGATGGAAAGAAAGGGCGGACCTGATAACAAAGGTACATTGGGCCGGTACTTTTATAGAGAATCCTCAGGAGATGGGGTCCGTTCCCATGTAGGAAGACAAAATGAAAGGCCTAGGCGGTGTCATGCGTGTTAATAAAGTTGTTGCCTTTATTCCACCAAATGGGGCCAGGGCATGTCACCTTCAATGTGGTGCACTTGGAAAGGAGAGAGGTTCTCGAATACCGGCACTCGATGTTTGTTTGCTGGAGTTGGCACCATATGGAGGTAGAGCAGAGTCGTGGCTAATATGGGGTTGCAAACAAATCCACCAATTTGACATGGAGGCCCTGTATGTGCACTAGCTATGAGGGACCTGGTTGTCCGATGTGTGGTAGAATGGCATGCCGCTGGACTTACTCGGATGAGGTTACCACCCAAAAAATAAAGCGGAACGAACCAACAAGAACATCCAACGGGGTCATCATGGGGGCCCTAACCCCACACCCACCCAACAATAAAACATCTATCTGCTCTAAATGATTCGTCACACTATTGGAGCAAACACCAATTACAACCATGCACCAAAAAAACATAACCAAACACTCCGGAACACCTTACGTAATTCTAGTTAAGAAAAACTTCCAGGTTTACGGTCGAGGGTATTAACCCTAATGTTAATTGTTGTATAGAAGTTGTGCTACAAAATGGTCATAATGTAGCATGTAGACACGACATTCCACTACAAAATGATGCACTAGCATTACTTGGCACATATTTGCACTGGATTTATATATTTCAATTCAACCTAGAAGATGCTATGAATTTAGATTATAATACTATCTTGGTGTTCTCACTTAATGCTTGTATACAAAAAACATGATTCTGATACGTCTCCATCGTATCTATAATATTTTATTGTTTCATGCTATTATATCATTAATGTTGGATAGATTATATGCAATTATATGCAATTTTATATCATTTTTGGGACTAACCTATTAATCTAGTCCCTAGTGCGAGTTCTTCTTTTTGCCTATTTTTGTATTTTGTGGGAAATCAATACCAAACGGTGTCCAAATTGAATGAACTTTTACGGGGGTAATTTTTGAACACAAAGAGACCCAAGAAACTTCATGAGGAGGCCAAATGACCCATGAGGGAGCCATGAGCCTACAGGGTGCACCCTAGGGGTACGAAGCACCCGCCGAGTTAGTGAGCCCCTTGTGGATCGTGTTTACCTAAGTCCACTATTATATATCTTCAGTTAGCCTGAAACCAACAGGGAAGCAGCCGAAATACTTTTTCCACCTCCGCAAACCTCTATTTTCCGGTGCTCTGTCGGAGGGGGAATCAATCAAAGAGGCCGTCTACATCAACCTTGTTGCCTCCATGATGATGTGTGAGTAGTTAACCATAGACCTACGGGTCCATAGCTAATAACTAGGTGGATTCTTCAATCTCTTTGATCTTAATACCATGTTCTTCGTGATTCTCATGGAGATCTATACGATGTAATCTTCTTTGTGGTGTCTTTGTTGGGATTCGATGAATTGTGGGTTCATGATCAGATTATTTATTGAAAATAATTTAGTCTTTTCTAAACTTTCTTATGGATGATTGTTATAGAATTGTAATTGTCACACCCTGTGTTTTGTGTCACATCACTATGATAATAAATCTTAAAAATTTGGACCAACAAATTTTTTTGTGTGCTTCTGATGCTTGACTTGATTGCTATTTGCTTGCTTGCATGAGTGTGCTCCAAACTGTAAAATTCCTCTGATTCTCAAAACTCCTCTCCTTGATCCAAATCTTTGGACAATTATCATTGCATGTGTATAGATTATAAAACTATTTTAATAAGAAATTATTTTGACTAAAAAACAATTATTTAATTTAATCATTCAACAACCCCTGAATTGAGGTTTGTACTACAAGTCCTCGAATTAGCGTAATTGTTTGCCTCAAAGATTTTATATCGAACCTAATATTTATAAGACTTCCAAAAATCAAAAAAAAAATAATTTTAAAAGTTAATTTTGTATTTTTTTAAATGGCCAGAGATGGTCTTTCATATGGAAAAATTATTCTAATGTTTCAAAAATATTTGAGAAAATTTAGGAAAACTCCGTGCACACTTATTTTCCATATATATATATATATAAATGCATATTTGCCGAGGACACATAAATGCATATTTTCACAATCCCACCATTGGATCATCTTGTTACATTAGAGAGATGATAAACTATTTATTTCATATATATATATGACAAATGTTTCGTACGACCGGGTGTAGTTACTCCCACTTTTGTTTTGGTTTGTTCTTGGTAGTATCTATCGCATCGAAGAGTATGAACGCGTAGTATGTAGTATATAAGAATATTTAGATAGTATATATACTACTTTCTTGGTAGTATGTACCACATTTTTTATCATACTCATTTTTACGTATAAATATATACGTATTTCACAATATGATAAAAACTATGGGTCAACTTCAACTTTTTACATGTAACACACTTTATAGTATCTTATATATAGTATGCGAACATATCCAAAGTGATAAATGAGTATATATACTACCACATAGTAGTATATGAGACATGGGAGTAACTACACCCGGTAGTAGGAGGTATTTTCCCTTTGGATATGAGTTTTAGCAGATGGTCATGTTCAAAATATAGGAGAAAACCCTCCAAAATGTTTTCTAGATATTTCGTGCATTTGAAATATTTATACAAGAAATATTGTCAAATAAATCTAGAAAAAATTCTAGCAAGTCAAATATGCATCATATGATGACCTTGCTAAGATTCAACCCAATCCAAATTGTGTTGGTTCACAAAAGTGACCCAAAACCCTCTTTGGCCAGATTCAAATTTGAACAACTTTATGTTGCCAAGTGTCTCCATTTGAGATCAAACTTTGTGTTCAGGTTATAATACTCGAATAAGGCATCTACACCAGTTGTTGCATCAATGAGAACACTGTAGTCTAGCTAGATCAAGGGTTAGAAATAATTGCATTAGAAAGATTCTCATGTTAGGCTGAAATTTCTAAAATAAGTCCATTTGGTAATGATTCACATTCCTTCTACCTTTCTCAAAACTACATCAAAAACCTTGTGGTGATTTTCCAAAGTTACAATTTACATCACTAACCTTGATGTCCTTACCCTCAATTTTTTTTACGAAAACTACTACATGTCCCCATCTAACCCAGGAAGTTTGTGTGGCCAAGACTCAATCATTGAAGAGGGTAGAACAATTATTTGCTGCTCCGAAGAGCAAAAACATCAATCCTTCTTCCTCCATTTCTTTCACCGGGTCATTCTTTGGCTCTTAAGCATCAAAAAGGAACCCAGCAAACCCCTAGGCACATGTGGACAAGCCAGAGTATGCGAGAGGTGGCCATGCAGGCCATATGGGCGCTCTGGAGCGTACCAAATTGTGCTCCGGCACAGTAGCTACGCCCTACCCAAGGCAACGATAGCCTTGAGTTCTCCCCGCATACCTTCAGTCAATCCTGGATGTGCACAAGATGACACAACTCCACCCCCTTACTTTCTCTTCTTCTTGACAACTCCCTCGCATGCACGCCAAGGTGCCCCAAGAGCTCCAGTAAGCAAGCTGACACGAGCGCGCTCCTGCGCCCTGTCTCCTCCCTCTCACTTCCCATGGTCGTAGACCGCTCCCCCGAAATCTGAAGACCCGTCCCAGCCTCCTCTCGTGGCCAGCAGGACTATTCCCATGAGCACCCTTGAGCTCTGCTCACGGTGCGACATGGCCCCTCTATTTAAGGCAATGCTGATATCCCCTCTGCCCTTCCCTTGGTCTCTCCCCTCCCAAAGAATGCGCCTGCACCACCCGCTCCTCTCCGGAAGCTCTAAAGCTCGAGATCTAGCTCAAGCTCCACCACCTCGGGTCTTTGTCGATCCTGAAGTACATGCCTCATCTCGACCTCCTTTCCTCTTCTATGGAATGCCCAAAGCACCTATCCCTTTTCCCTTCCTCTCCTACTCTGTTTGTAGCACAGGGTGTCAGATTCGAGCTTGAGCCAAGGCACTGTCGCTTGGCATCCTCTCCATCGGCAAAACACTATGCCCCGTCATCCCAGTTCTCCACTCCTCGAAAGGTGGAGGTCGACTGAGTCCAGCCCCGCCGTCGAATCCCCTTGTCATGCCTCCTATCACCGCCGGTAAGCTCGCTGGCTCCCCTATCATGATGTAAGAGACGGCAGGTAGGCTCCACCTGTCATCCTCCCCTCTCTCTCCCTCCATCTTTTTGCGGCTACCACATGTTCCCTACCTATATGGTTTGAACACGGTGCACGCACGTGCACTAGTTCTCCTAGCCTGTCTTGGTTCTGGGCCAATCCAACCATGATCGTTCTACCCCAGCCACCCCTTTGGCCCTTTTCTTTTCTATTTTCAATAGATCTTTCCAAATTTCCTCAAAATAGAATATTAATCCAAATGGCATGGTTCCAACTCCTGTATTCTTATGAAATTCCAAACTATTTGATGGTGCAACTTTCATAATTTCCCATCACAAGTTTATGTACTGTTCTAATTTAAATTCTAATTTGAACTTTTAAAGGCCACTCTGAAAAATCCCTAGGACATATACCTTTGACCCAAATGGACTGATACAAATTTCATTATACTTTATTTGTCATGCCCTATTTATCTAAAAATGATTAACATGTTCCCATTCTATGTTTCTATTAGATCCATTAAATAGTCCTCTTTTCCAATTATTCCATCTTAGAAAACTCCTCTGAAATTCATCCCAACTCCAAATCCAATGAAACCATTTTGTAAATGTTTATAAAAGCACGCCCTATTTAATGAATGCTTCAAATCATTTTTGTAAAAATCTATTACGTGAAATTCTTGAAGAATCATTATTCCATCCATTTCCACCTTCCAAAAATACTTGTTGATGCAAATCAAGTCAGGCCATTTTAGGTGTTTTTTCTTATGACCAGAGGTGTCCAAGAAAAATGGAATTCCTATTTTTAGGAAATTTTTATTTTTCCTCCATGTTGTGTTGCTTGTTGTGATAGCTTTCAACAGACTGCGGATGAAGGACCAGAAGAGTTGAAGACTTTGTTGAGCCAGGCAAGCAGCCCCTTGACAATGTTGATGAGCCCTTTTTATGCATGTTATTATAGCACTTTGAATGAAAAGGCATGATGATATGGTGAGAACCTTGTTGGGTTGTCCCTGACCTACTTCTCGTTGATACTTCACGCACACGATGCAACAAGCGGATCAGGGCTGAATGGGTGATCCTGATAACCGGATGTCCCACATGCTGGTGTCACACCCTGTGTTTTTCCTCATGACTAAGTTAACATGACTCGAAAATTAGGGCCAATTAATTTTGTTGAGTTCCTATGAATGTTTGACTGGTGTGCTATTTGCTTGCTTGTTTGATTGCTTGCTGGTGCTCTATATTCATAAAGCTCCCTCCTACTCTCAAAACTCTTTTCCTTAGTCTAAACTCTTGCCAATGATCATACCATGTGTATAGTACCTAAAACTATTTTTATTAAATTTTATTTTGGCCAAAAACCATTTATTCAATTTAGGTTTTCAAAAACCCTTGAATTGAGATTTGAACTACAAGTCCTCAAATTGGGTGGATTGTTTTTTGCCAAAGGATTTATTTGGGACCTACTATATATATGACCGCCCAAAACCACAAAAAATTATTTTCAAAGATTATTTTATTATTTTATTAATTACTTTTCCTTAAGGATAGATATGGTGTTTTATAGGTAATTTTTTTATGCTTTCAAAATATTTGAGAAAATTTAGGAAAACTCTATGGACATATATTGTCCATATATAAGAGTTTAAACAAATGGTCATGTTCAAAATATTGGACAAAAGGCTTCAAAACCATTTCTCCATATTTCAAGCATTTGAAATATTTCTATAAGAAATATTCCCAAATAAATCAAGGAAAATTCTAGCATGTCACATATAATATGTGTGATGATCTTGCCAAGTTTCATGTCAATACCAATTGATTTGGTTCACCAAAATATCCCCAAACCCTCTCTATCTAGATCCAAATTTGATCAACTCTACATTGCCAACAGTCCCCTATTGTTCCCAAACTTTGTGGACATGCTCTAATCCTCCAATAATGCATCCACAGCAAATGGTGCATCAAGGAGAACAAACCCACTTGTCCAAATCCCCCCAAACCTACATTTGTTGATTTCAAGGACTAAAAATGTTTGCATAAGTTTCCCTATTTGATCCAAAACTTTATGGGAATGTTCTAATACTCAAACAATGCCACCACACAAAGGGTGCATCAAGGAGAATGGATTTGCCTAGCTAGATATAAGGAAATCCATTTCTGCTCATTTCTAGGGTTTACCAAGTTTACATTGTCAACTTTCTTCATTTGGTCTCAAAAATTGTGATCAAGACCAAATAGACTTGTCATTTCACCCTAGTAAATATCAAGTACAAAGGAGCCCTCTACAGCCCCATCAAAACACAAACACCTTCAGCCATAAGCTTGTGGACAAGAAAAGTGGGCCCAAAAAGATTCTCCTTGTCTCCAACTTTTTACCATAGGTTTGTCTAACCCCATTTTAACTCCGATAACTTTTCTATGGCCTCTACTAAATCATTGGGGGGGTAACTCCCTCACTTACCCACTATTTTTACCATGGCAAGACCTCTCGTTTCCTCCTCCCATTATTCTGTGCATGTAAAGGGCCCCAAACTCTTTCGCAACCTCAATTGAATAATTTTGCATTAATCCAAACCCATAGGTGGCATTATCATGTGGAAAATATGAGCAAAGCATCTAAACCTATATTTTGGCAGCAAATGCAGCTTTGTACTACAAGGACCATGTATATTGATTCGACTGAGCTAAAATTTGGTGTGGATTTACTCCCTCCATTTCTATGACCAATGGACAAGGTTTGATCCAAAGTTAAATCGAGTATAAACCCCTTAGATGGATCTCTACTTTCCTGCTACAAACTTCCCCTCGGTTAAAACGACACCTACACTGCTCCTACTCATTCCAAATTATACCATTACCCTTTACCATGCATGCCTAGGTTACTAGACATGTTTGGCCAACAAAAAGCATGCTCTCGACAAGAGTTGGCATGGTGACCAAGCTGTTGGCAAGTAGAGGCGGTGCTCTGCTGTCAAACATGATCATATAGCTCACGTCTGGCCTTATCAGCGTGTCCCCATGTGCCGGGCATGTTCCCTTAGCCTCCCCACGCCCCTCTCTGACGCCAGAATGATGCCAGGGGAGCTCGGGCACGCGCATGCTCGGCGCCCGAGAGCATCCGAGATGCACCCGAGCTTCCCTTTGTCGCCCTCCTGAATATTCCTCCCCGCCCCGAGCACCCAAATGCTCCTATCCCACCTAGAGATCCTTTGGACGCCCCACGACTGTTGGAAATATGCCCTAGAGGCAATAATAAATTAGTTATTATCATATTTCCTTGTTCATGATAATCGTTTATTATCCATGCTATAATTGTATTGATCGGAGACTTAAATGCATGTGTGGATACATAGACAAAACCATGTCCCTAGTATGCTTCTAATGGACTAGCTCATTGATCAAGGGATGGTTAAGGTTTCCTAGCCATGGACATGAGATGTCATTTGATAACGGGATCACATCATTAGGAGAATGATGTGATGGATAAGACCCAAACTACAAACATAGCATATGATCGTGTCAGTTTATTGCTAGTGTTTTCTGCATGTCAAGTATATGTTCCTATGACCATGAGATCATGCAACTCACGGATATCGGAGGAGTGCCTTGTGTGTATCAAATGTCTCAACGTAACTGGGTGACTATAAAGGTGCTCTACAGGTATCTCCGATGGTGTCTGTTGAGTTGGCATGGATCGAGACTGGGATTTGTTACTCCGTGTGACGGAGAGGTATCTCAGGGCCCACTCGGAAATACAACATCACAACAAGCCTTGCAAGCAATGTGGCTAAGTGTTAGTCACAGGATCTTGTATTATGGAACGAGTAAATAGACTTGCCAGTAACGAGGTTGAACTAGGTATGGAGATACCGACGAACGAATCTCGGGCAAGTAACATACCGAAGAACAAAGGGAACGTTATACGGGATTAACTGAATCCTTGACATAGAGGTTCGACCGATAAAGATCTTCGTAGAATATGTAGGAACCAATGTGGAAGTCCAGGTCCTGCCATTGGTTATTGACCGTAGAGGTGTCTCGGTCATGTCTACATAGTTCTCGAACCCGCAGGGTCTGCACACTTAAGGTTCGGTGACGTTTCGGTAGTGTAGAGTTATGTATGGTGGTGACCGAAGTTTGTTCGGAGTCCCGGATGAGATCCCGTACATCACGAGGAGCTCCGTAATGGTCCGGAGGTAAAGATTCATATATAGGAAGTCCCAGTTTGGTTTCCGCAAAGGTTTCGGGCTCATCGGTAGTGTACCGAGAGTGTTGGTAGTGTACCGGGAGTGCCGGTAGTGTACCGGGAGGCCTCCGGGAGGGGTATTTCTACCCCAAGAGGTCCATGGGCTGTGGGATAATAATAACCAGCCCTTAGTGGGCTGGGAAAACAGCCACAAAGGCCCATGGAGCAGGAGAGAAAGTCCTAAAGCAAAAAGTGGAAAATCAGCCAATAGGAGGCAATCCTACTCCAACTAGGATTGGAGGTGAAGTAGGATTGCTTCCCACCTGCTATTTCGGCCGACCCAAAGGCCTTGGCTGCCTCTCCTCTCCTCTCCTCCTATATATACTAGTGGATTGGGTGGTTTTTGGACAGAATTTCCGGCCACGTGCTACCCGTTACACCGGTGGATAGTTTCTCCTCTAGATCGGTTTTCTGCAGCGCTTAGGCGAAGCCCTGCCGGAATTGCTCCACCACCATCACCGGAGCGCCGTCATGCTGCCGGTGAACTCTCTCTTCTCTCCACCTCCTCTCGCTGGATCGAGACGGTGGAGATCGTCATCAAGCTGCACGTGTGCTGAACACGGAGGTGCCATCCGTTCGGCGCTAGATCGGAAGGACCGTGATCGAGATCGCGAGACGGTTCGTGATGTGATCACGGCACGGATCGTGATGAGTTCGCGGGACAGATCGTGATCAAGATTGTGAGACGAATCGTGATGAGTTCACGGGACGGATCATGATGTGTTCGCGGGACGGTTCGTGATTGGATCGCGGGACGCTCGGCGATTTGGATCGCGAAGAAGTTTGACTACACCAACCGCGTTTCTTAACGCTTCCCGCTTAGCGATCTACAAGGGTACATAGATCCACTCTCCCTCTCGTAGATGCTCATCACCATGGATAGGTTTGCATGTGCGTAGGAAATTTTTTGTTTCCCATGCGACATTCCCCAACAACAATTACTCCTCACTCTCCCTCTCCTCCCCACGGTCGGCATTACCGCCATTCGTCCTTGCTCAAATCCGGGCAAGCCGGTCCTCCCAAGACTCAGGTCTCTCCTCTAGAGGGACCCCCATGGCGGTACCATCTTCCTTGGAACCCAAACCTTATTCCCCTCTACTATGCCATTTCCTCCAATGGCGTCTGCCGCTGCCGCCCGCCCTCCTGACGAGTTGCTTGCTCCCGGCCGTTCCCATGACCAGCGAGACCACCCTCAAGTGTGGCAGGGAATGGGGCACCCGCCCAGACCTTTGGCTCGGCAAATGGTGCAGTGAGGTGGCCGGCATCCCCCATTGTCTCCAGTCGAAAGGTAGGAGAAGGGGGCAGGAGAGAGAGAGGGACACGTGGGGCTCGCCTGTAAGTGACCCTTGCGGTTAGGCCCGCTCATAAGTGCATGCAGCATCTGCTTCTACACCTCACCGTGCTGGAGGCGAATTCCTTATAATGAACCTCCGACGTAGCCCTTCGTGCTCGAGGCCGAGCACTTGGGCCGACCGAGTGCTGGTCGCTGCTATTCTGCGATCGGTGCGCGGTTGGCCCATTTGGTAAGAAGCTTTCCCATTTTCTATTTTTACAGAAGCTTGTAAAATCCATAGAAAATTCATAGTAACTCCAATCTTGATGATTAGAAATCCTGGATGCCTCTAAAATGATGGCTAACCAAATATGCTCTTTGCACATTTTTCCATTCAATATTTTATGCACCGCCAAATATTTTGGCATTGCTTTCATTATATACACCACCTTATAAAATTCCTAGAGCACCCATATCAACTCCAAATGGAGTTATTCAAATTCCTAGGGGCTCTAAATGGCATGCCCTATTTGTCTATCCAAATTGAACATTTTACCATGCGCCTATTCTGTTGTACCAAAAGAATAGCCCCAATTTCCATTATTCCATCATAGTAAATTAATAGGAAATTCATCACAACTCCAAATCTAGTGAAACCATATCCCACATATTTCTAAAATCATGCCCTATATGATGGGTGCATTCACCTATTTTTGTCAAAATATTTTCTCTTGACTTCTCATAAGACCATTAAACCCTTCATTCCCACCACTAGAAACTCCCCCTTGACTCACATCCACCAAAACCTCCTTGTTTTTTTTTCTCATGACCAGAGGTGTCCAAGAAAATAAAACTCCTATTTATAGAGCACTTTCATTTTTCTTGTGGTTGAGTTGCTTATTGTGGTGGTTTTCGGCGATAGTTGACGAAGTAGATGAAGTGCTCGGAGTGGTTGAGAAGCGTGTGAAGACCTTGAAGGCGTTGCTAAGACAGGAAAGCGTCCCTTTGACCATATCAAGAATTTTTTTCATGCATGTCATATAGCACTTTCTATTCCATGAATTGATCATGTTGATGTGGTACCCCCCTTCGATGGGATGCCTCGGATACTTTATTGTAGATACTTGCATCGTGTATGACCCTAGCTTCCTGTGAGGGTTGTGCGGGTGGGAGTAGATAGGATGCTTAGTAGATGCTATGCAAAGTGGGACGGGAATATGAATGGTGATGGAAACAAAGTATTTTTAAAGACTTTTCGAAAACCCCGTCAGGTGACAGTAATGCCCAAGGGAGATGATGTTGAGTTGGGTAATTGTAGGATCAAAAGTAGGTCTAGAGGGGGCGATAAGACTACTTGACCAAATAAAACTATGCTTTTTACCAATTTTAATTCTAGGAAAGTTTTAGCATTCATAGTATGTCAAGTACACCCTACATATGCATGTCTAAGAGTATAGCAGCACAAAGTAAATAGATTGCACATGTAAGTAAAGAGAGGGTACGGAAAGCAAACACAATTGGTGACATGAAGATTTTTCCTGTGGTTCCGATAGGTGGTGCTATCATACGTCCATGTTCATGGAGTCTTGAACCCACGGAGGGTAACAGTCGTGAGATTCCACGGAGGGCTCTACCCATAGTGGGTTCCACGAAGAAGCAACCTTGACTATACCATGACGGCCTACGTCCACGGAGGACTAGCCTTACTCGAGGTAGATCTTCATGAAGTAGGCGATCTCCTTGCCCTTACATACTTCTTAGTTCACTCTACAACACAAAGTAGGAGGCTCCCAAGGGACACCTAATCAATCTAGGAGGCACCACCCACCAAAAGGTAATAGGCTCGGTAATGTCGATGAACTCCTTGCTCTTGTGCTTCAAGATGATAGACTCCTCAACACACAATCACTCTCTCATAGATATGGCTTGGTAGAAGAGATGGGATTGGTGGAAAGAAACTTGGGCAGGCTAGACATCAAGATCCATATGGTTGGAGTCGAAGATCTTGAGCATAACACAAGGGTAGGTGGTTCTCTCTTAGGAAACTGATAGGATAGGTATGGAATGGTTCTGAGTGCTTCTTTTTCGAGTTGATGGTGGTGGAGGGGTATATATAGGCATCCCCAAAAATCCAACTATTACACACAAAATGACCAACTCGGTGACACCAATGTGTTAATCTTACTGGTACCAAAGTGACCAAAAGGTGGCAACTTTTGAATCTCGAAGGGACCGATATAGGAATATCAGTTGCACATACAAGCTAAGCAATGGTCAGAATTGCCAAACTTGGTGATGCCGATTCAACATTCTTGGACAGACCAAAAATGTGAACTTGGGTAATAGAAACTTGGCAGCCCCACTCAGTGGCACCGAAAGCAGTGTCGACTGCACCAAAGGGTTAGGGTTTGGCTGAGTTTGTCTAGGGTTCGGAATCGGTGGCACCATGATAGGAATGTTGGTTGCACTGATATGATTGTTTGGCTTAGAACACACTTTTGTGGGAGAGTTTGTGGGTGTCTTTGGTGAGTATCACTTGTGCACGTACGAGCTTTTTGTTCACAAACAAAACTTTACCCCCTTTAAGTAGCATTGGCTTTCCGATGGACTCAAGGTGATTTCTCACAAATATAAATTGTAGAGTCCTCTTGCTTGAAGCTTAGGCAATCCATTTCCTTGTATCTTGGGGTGTTCTACAATCTCTTTGCCAACCCATCATTGAACTTTTCTTGGAATATACTTGATTGAAACATTAGTTCAGTGACTTATATGTTGTTATGAATTACCAAAACCACCAAGGGAGAAAATGTGCTTTCAGTAACCACTTGAGAAAGAAGTGGTGTACCGGAGCAAGTTGTGTAAGTGTGTGTGTTTTTGAAAACGGATTAGATTTAAGGTCGACTGACAGTCCCAACCTTACATGTGTGACCACTCTACCCCTATATGGGAAGGGGTTTGTTGATTACTCTGGTCGGTGCTGGCAGAGAGCCCGCATTACTAGTGGTGGGAGTGGTGTGGTCACTCTTGATACAAGGTCGTGCCAGGTAGGTTGACCATGCGTTGTCTTTACAAGCACCGGACACACCGTTGGTCCCTTCATGGATGGTACAATCTAGAGCGAGGCTCGCATGATGTACATCATGAGGGCTGTGTACCAATCGAGTGGACTCTTTTTTTAGTGTCACTAGAGGAAAGGCATTGTTCGAGTGCCTACCTCGGGTATGTAATATACCACGAGTCGTGGATGACACGGAAGTTCCCCGATTCTTGTGGGTAAAGCATGCAACCTCTAGAGAGTGTAAAACTATTTGAATAGCTTGGGGGGGGTGTGACAAAGATGATCCTTGAGATAAGTCAGATGACTTTAAATGATGTTAGAACATGAGATGTTCAACCCCCTGCTTATTATGATATCTATAACTTGTTCATATGGATATCTGCCAACTGTTGATGCATGGTTTCATAAGTTATTGATTATGTCATTGCACTCAAAATTAGCTTTCTGCAAAAATACCTACTTAGTGCTATATCATGCTTTGTTGAACCTTGTTCCAAACATGGGTTGTTTGCAAGTACATTCAAAGTACTCATTAGCTTGCCACTAGTTATTTTATTGGCAGACATGAAAGATCAGGTTATGATGAAGATTACGTTGGTGACGAACATGCGATCTAGGACGCTTCCCAGTCAGAACACCTATAGGGTTAAGGAAGATGGCATGGGTTCATGCTATCGTTGAAGATTTCCGCTGCGAGATTATGAAGACTTGGCCATAAAGGCCATATTTGAGCATACACGGTTTGTAAGATGTAAGACTCTTGTTATTCAGTTTAGGTGTGTTCAGTGAGCATTGATCTCTGGGATCACTTTCCACGTACATTCGATGATCACGACTTATGATTCGGGGTCCCCACAAGGTGACACAAACATTGTAGTACCCGGAAACTAATAAAATAAAACACGATGCAACAAGCGGATCAGGAGTGAATGTGTGCATGTTTGAAAAAAAAGCAAATAGATAGGCACAAGAATTGGGGCTCACTAGGAATTGATTCCAGGACCTCCAGGATGTGGCTCAACAGGCAAACCACAAGGATGTGTGCTTGTTGATGGAAAGAAAGGGGCTCAGCACAGCATTAAAGAACACTCGTTCGGTCGTAGCGAGGCAAAACTTTTGGAATGAAAGGGTGCTGCCATAGGGATTTGATCCGTGATCGCCCGGGTTCAAACAAGTTGGCCTAACCTACAGGAACTAAACTTAATTTGTTTCCAAATGGCAGAAGATATCTAGTTAAACAAGTAGATCAAAGGAACCCAAACAAACAACACCAAAAACAGGGGCTTCCTTGAGTGCGCTCCCGACGGAGCTCAACAGCGAGAAAAGGAGCTCACCTAGGTGCCACGCAAGAGTCCCTGGGTGCATCAGTGGCTGGTGATTGTCTGTGAACTAAGAACTAGGGTCCTCACAACCCAGACTTGTGCACGGGAAGCCGCGGCCCCTAGGCCGGCAAGCCCTTGATGGGCTCATGTCATCCTTTGAGCATCCCAAGGCAAAGGCCGAAGGATACGACAAGCCTCCTTGCTAATCAAGGTAACCCAACCACTAGTGCCTCCCGGCAAGACATTGACCCGCCAAGCCACCGCTCCACCCAGCCAGGCTCATTGTCTACAGAAGGTGTGGTGTCGAGTAGGCAGACGGTTAGGTGGAGCTGGTTGGGGAGCATAGGAGGAGAGGTGGCACTACAACAAGTTTAATGACACCTGCTCCATGGCGTGGCAAGGGAATAAGAGGTTGTTGGTCGAACATCAGAGAAGGAGAGGCAATCCTTGCCGGGAACGTCCCCAGTGGGCCACCTCACGACACATTCAATGCGCGTGTCCTAATCTGTCAGGGTTAGGTATTTCCCACTACTAACCCTGACAATAGCATCTATAGCTGTAGCACACACTATACATGCATGTAAAGACCATATTAGATATTGTGGTAATCCCTTAGGCTATAAAAGGAGGTCCAGGCTACATTTAGGGAGGTCGACTCTGTGTTCATTCTACACACGTAGCTACTCGCAAGAGCGTCCTTGCCAGGCAAGCGCTTATGTTCTATGATCAAACCACATATTCCACCAAAACACAAGACGTATGGTTTTATGCTTCTGGGCGGCTAGAACCTGTCTAAAACCCCGTCCACGTAGATTTCGATGGTGCTCTTTGTGTAGCCAACTCCCCTCGACCAAACCATAGGAAGGGTCCTTGCCCTTCCCATAGATCGTCGTACCCTGATAGTGGTGTGCATGATTTAAAGGAGAGAGCAACTAAAAATAAATTGGAGAACAAGTGATTTAAAACACCAGATCCCCTAGGTGTTGACGTGCAGGGTTGACCAGTTAGGCTAATGTTGTGTTTGTATTCAAATGAGGGGTTCAACTCTTCTTAATATAAGACTACGAGGAGAGCCTTAGAGTCGCCATGGACACATGATGATTGACATAGGTGTGATAAGTCTCCTATATATAGTTTACGATTGTTTTATGCTATTATGTTCTCATTCTAGGATATTTTTCACTAATAATTTACCAATTTATATTATTTTTAGAGCTAATCTGTTGACCCAATGCCAACGCCAGTTCCGGTTTTGTGTGTGTTTTTTCCGCTTAAATTGCATATCAAATGAAGTCTGAACGTGATAAAAATTACAAATATTTGTTGGAATTTCTTTTAATTTTGGGAAGAAGAATCAACTCAACATTGCGCCCAAGGGAGGCACAAGCCAACAGGGCGTGGCTAGGGGGTGGCCATACCCTGATGGCTTGTTGACGGTGTCCAGGACAAGGGGGGTACTCACCATGTCGTCTCCCGACCAGTGGGTCGGGCCGAGGAACCCCAGGGTGATTCACTAATGGGCCAGTTCGAAGAGCCCATGATCCATACAATTGAGATTCCACAATACTTGGCGCACAAGACAAGGACTCCTTTAAACCCTAGGCCTACGGTGCAGTATATAAACCGAGGCCGGGATAGTCAATCGACAATCTCAATCTCATATTCATTACTACAATCTCATGGTAGATGCATGTACTATGTACTATCCCCCATATGAATACAATCAAAAGCAGGACGTAGGGTATTATCTCCTTGGGAGAGCGCGAACCTGGGTCAAATCATGTGTCCATGTTACCATCGCTCCAAGACGCCTAGCTTAGGACCCCTACTACGAGATATGTCGGATTTGACACCGACATTGGTGCTTTAATTGAGAGCCTGTTGGGTAGTCGCCACAGTGCGATGGGAATTGAGATCGGCTCCATCACAATCTACGCGTCGGAACCAAGCTACATCGTCAACGTCGGCATCTTCTTCGCCTACTTGACTGGTCACCTCGGCTATGCTGAGGACTGTGCTCCATGTCGGATCATATAGATTGGGCAGGTGTCTTCGTCAACATCAACTCCAATCTCAACCAAGATCATGAAAGAATCCTCCAAGGTGCTTGGAGGCTCAACGTCAACATTGCCCTCGTGTGATCATGCAGTTTTTCTGGACAACGGACTCGTGTTCGTCATCCCTGCTCCTCGAGTGTTGTTTTGACCATTACTTCTGTGGAATTGTGTGCAATTGAGTGTAGAACAACCCTTCAAAATTTCTTTGCGTTCCGATGGAGGAATCTCCGACGATCTAGAATCTACCGAAGCCCTGTCGAATCTGAACGAGAATCTCGACAAGTTTAGGGCGAGGAGTCCATCGTCTAGCTCGGACGTCCATTGGAAAATCCTACCATTCATCGGCTGCGGAATTCCTATACCGATCACCCTTCAAAATTTCAGCTCGATCCGACCGTCCAAACTTTAGGAAGCATCCGATTAGTACAACGAATTTTGGATCTATTTTCTGTGCGAAAACGAATCCGATCCGAGTTCATATTTTTCATGAACGGGTTGTCAGATGTTCGTTTTGAAGGAAATTTTCTCATCATCTCGGTCATCCGACCAAGAGTTCAGCATCGTGAGGGCCAAAAAATCATCAAGCGAACCTCATCATCCGCAGGTTGTACAGGTCGGGTGCTCCGTTACTTCATCAAGCCAGCATCGACCTCGTCACAAATTCCGACCTGCGTCGGCATCACCGCGCCGTCACTTTTTCAAGCTGAAGTCCACCATGCCGACCTGCTTTGACACGTCGTCTGGCATGGGGCTCTAGCGTCACCTTACCGATCTGTTGCGTCACCTCGGCTAGACTAGGGGCTTCATCGTCTCCTCATCAACCTGCTCCGGAGACTTTGGCGTCACCAGCCGACCAGCTTCGACACCTCGCCTATAGTGAGACTTAGGCATCACCAGTCGACCTCCTTCAACACCTCGGATGGCATGAGAATTCGGCATCACTAGCCACCCTGCATGAGACTCCAGCGTCCACCGATCACAGCTTCACCATCTTAACTGGACCAAGGACTTCATCTCGCCACATTGACCGTGTAGCGTCGCCACTTTGTCAAGCTGAGCTCTTTGCTCAGGCACCTCGGCGCCTAGGCCATATTCCTTTACTCATTTGCTTCACTTAAATTAACCAAGTAGAAGAATTTTTTAAATACATTATTATCTTTCGTTGTTAGAACTTTTGGCTTGCACTATGTTATGAGTGCAGGAAATCGACTTCGACCGCTGTCATGCGGTCATCCCTCCATCACCTTGTCGACCTACTCCACCACCTCGGCTGGACCAGGGGCTTCGCCTCGTCACATGGACCGAGCCGTGACACTACTTCGGAGTGCTGAACTCCTCGTTTGGTCACTTCGGGACGGGCTTGGGGGATGGGACCTCGGTCAACCCAAAGACTACACACCGGATCTGACAAAGTTCGATGGGCATCCTGGTCCCGCCATAAGCCCAGATCGCGTCATCGACACCGAGCACATTAACCAGCTAAATGGCTTTCATGCTCAAAAACTTTCAGTTTTAACTTTAGTTCGGTTCGACCGAGCATCATACTTTTTTGACAAAAAGTTGTTTGTGAAAAACATTCTTTGTCAAAACTTTGTTTGTTACAAAAAAATTCAAATACACCGTTTACTTAGGGGCTTCCTTTATGAAGCCTATCCTGTTGCATATGATTATAAATCTATCGCACCCTTCCTTGTTCGTGTTTATGCCAATATATGCATGATGTTGACTTAAGTGTTCTGTAAAGCTGGGTTGCCTTGCCCCTATACTTACCCCTATTTTGCTGATTATTCGGCAAGCGAGTATAGGGAGCACCTCCGCAATTGTTACGATCGGGTCATCCGAACTCGTACCTTAGATGGGTGAAGCCGAAAGCTAGCGCTCTTACTGTTTTCAACTATGGTCGACCACGACGGAAGACAAGCATGCATAAATCAATTGCACACCCCTCATGGTAATCATGAGAACCCAAAGAAAGGAATTGTTTGCGAAACTATTTTCTTTGAAGATGCTTCTTACGTTAAATAGTAATATAGCATAAGTTCCCTGGGCATGCTTTGTCTATTATAGCTTAATGTCCTGATTGCCTGGTTATTCGAAACACCTCTGATATCCTCGGATGGCGTAGTAGATAACACTTTTCGTCCCTTGGCCGAAGAGGGAGAAGCTGACGGTAGGTTAAGACGGCTTTAAAGTTCGGGCGAACACATATATGATATAAGTACTTCGGTACATACAATCATTATACATAAAATTATTTTACCCAAGTCACTTTGGGGATCTTAAATTTATATGAGCCTTTTATTATAAATGTTGTTTTCTTCAGAAGTACACTCGTAGTGGTTCTCCCTTTGCACTCCTAACAACATTTCTTATAAAATGGCTCATATAAATTTAAGAGCCCCCAAGTGACTTGGGTAAAAGAATTTTATGTATAATGATTGTATGTACCGAAGTAATTATATCATATATGTGTTCGCCCGAACATTGAACGCATCTTAGCCGACTGTCGACTTCTCCCTCTTCGGCCAAGGGCCAAAAAGTGTCATTACTACGCAATCCGAGGATATCAGAGGTGTCTGGAATAACCAGGCAATTAGGCCATTAAGCTATGACAGACAAAGCGTGCCAGGGAACTTATGCTATATTACTATTTAACGTAAGAAGCATCTTAAAAGAAAATAGTTCCGCCAACGGTTCCTTTCTTTGGGTTCTCATGATTACCATGAGGGGTGTGCAATTGATTTATGTATGCTTGTCTTCCGTCGTGGTCGACCATAGTTGAAAACAGTAAGAGCGCTAGCTTTCGGCTTCACCCATCTAAGGTACGAGTTCGGATGACCCGATCGTAACAATTGCAGAGGTGCTCCCTATATTCCCTTGCCGAATAATCGGCAACGTAGGGGTAAGCACAGGAGCAAGGCAACCCAGCTTTGCAGAACACTTAAGTCAACATCATGCATATATTGGCGTAAACACGAACAAGAAGGGTGCGATACATTTATAATCATATGCAAGAGGATAGGCTTCATAACGGAAGCCCCTAAGTAAACTGGGTATTTAATTTGTTTGTAACAAACAAAGTTTTGACAAAGAAAGTTTTTCGCAAATAACTTTTTGTCAAAAAAGTATGATGCTCGGTTGAACATAACAAAATTGAAAACTGAAAGTTTTTAATCATGAAAGCGACTTAGCTATTTAATGTGCTCGGTGTCGATGACACTATCCGAGCTTGTGGCGGGGCGAGGATGCCCATCGAACTTTGATATATCTGGTATGTAGTCTTCGGGATGACCTAAGTCCCAACGCACAAGCCCATCCCGAGGTGAACGAATGAGGAATTTGGCACTCCGAAGTAGTGTCACGGATTGGCCGATGTGACGAGGCGAAGCCCCTGGTCTAGCCGAGGTGGTGGAGTAGGTCGGCAAGGTGATGGCGGGATGACCGCGTGACGACGGTCGAAGTTGATTTCCTGCCCTCATAAAATAGTACAAGCCAAAAGTAATAACAAACAAAGATAATAATATATTAAAAAATTCTTCTACTTGGTTAATTTAAGTGAAGCAAATAAGTAAAGGAATATGGCCTGGGCGTCGAGGTGCCTGGGAGAAGAGTTCGCCTTGACGAAGTGGCCATGCTGCATAGTCAATGTTGCGAGATGAAGTCCTCGGTCCAGTTAACATGGTGAAGCTATGATCGGCGGACGTCGGAGTCTCATGCAGGCTGCCTAGTGACGACGAAGTCTCATGCCAACCGAGGTGTCAAAGCAGGTCGGCCTGGTGAACGTCAGCTTGAAAAAGTAACGATGCGGTGATGCCGATGCATGTCGAAATTTGTTACGAGGTCGATGCTCGCTTGATGAAGCAACAGAGCAACCGACCTATACAACCCGCGGATGACGAGCTTTGCTTGATGATTATTCCGCTCTCGCGATGCCGAACTCTTGATCGTATGACCGAGATCATGAGAAAATTTCCTTCAAAAAGGACGTCCGACAACCCGTTCATGAAAAAGATGAACTCGGGTCGGATTTGTTTTCGCGCAGAAAATAGATGCAAAATTCGTTGTATGAATCGGATATTTCCTGAAGTTTGGACGGTCGGATCAAGATGAAATTTTCAGGGGTGATCGGCAAAGGAATTCCGCAACCGATGAATGGTGGGATTTTCCAACGGACATCCGAGCTAAGCGCTGGACTCCTCTCGCTAAACTCGTCTAGATTCTTGTCCAGATTCGATAGGGCTTCGGTAGATTGTAGACACCTAAGATTCCTCCATCGGAACACGACGAAATTTTGCAGGGTTGTTCTAGACTCAATTGCGCACAATTCCACCGAAGCAATTGTCAAACGACACTCGAGGAGGCAGGGATGAGGAACACGAATCCACTGTCGAGAAAAACTGCATGATCACGTGAGGGCAATGTTGACGTTGAGCCCCCGAGCACCATGGAGGATTCTTTCATGATCTTGGTTGAGATTGGAGTTGATGTTGATGAAGACACCCATCCTATCTATTATGATACGACATGGAGCACAGTCCTCGACATAGCCGAGGTGCCCAGTCAAGTCAGCGACGAAGATGCCGACATTGACGATGTAGCTCGGTTCTGACGCGTAGATCGCAATGGAGCTGATCTGAATTTCCATCGCACCGCAGCGACTACCTAACAAGCTCTCAATGAAAGCACCAATGTCGGTGTCAAATTCTGCATAGGGATCCTAAGCTAGGCGTCTGGGAGTGATGGTAACATGGACACAGGATTTTACCCAGGTTCGGGCTCTCCCAAGGAGATAATGCCCTACGTCCTGCTTTCGATTGTATTCATATGAGGGATAGTACATAGTTCAGACATCTACCACGAGCTTGTAGTAATGAATATGAGATTGAGATTATCTATTGACTAGCCTGGCCTCGGTTTGTATAATGCACCGTAGGCCTAGGGTTTAGAGGAGTCCTTGTCTTGTGCGCCAAGTCTTGTGAATCTCCCTTGTATGCATCATGCGATCTTCGAACTGGCCCAGTAGTGAATCGCCCTGGGCTCCTTGGCCCTACCTACTAGCCGGGAGACGACGTGATGAGTACCCCCTAGTCCAGGACACCATCAACAACTTTTCAACAAAAATAATTATCCCCTTGTACAAATCCATTATATTATAAAACTAATGTTCCAAGAGATACCTTTAGGATGCTTAAATTGCTTGTTTGTTATGTGTTGTGCAAGAACTAATCTTGATGATATCAACTTTTCAACGAAAGTAATTATCCACTTGTACAAATCCATTTTATTGTTAAACTAATGTGCCAAGAGATACCTTTAGGATTTTTAAATTTCTTGTTTGATATGTGTTGTGCAAGAACATAAACTTTGGCTGTAGTGCTTGATTTTACATATTTTAGGGGAATGCCCAAAGTTCCTGAATGTTTTACACAGTACTTTTATACAAATTATGTACCATGTCCTAATTTTTCAGAATTGTTTGAGTTACAAAATAATTATAAAATTATTATAATTATAAAATAATCTGATGGCAAGACATGATGGGATTTGATGTTATATGTACTAACCTTTCCAATGAAGATTATGTTAAGTGTTGTGTGGATGAAGTGTTCGAAGAAGGAGGAGGTATTGATATGCGAAGAATAAGGAGAGGCAAGATCTCAAGCTTGGGTTCACCCAAGGCACACAAAGTAAATATTCAAGGAGACTCAAGCATCTAAGCTTGGGGATGCCTCGGAAGGCATCCCATCTTTCATCCTCAACAATTATCGGTATGCCTTGGTTTTTGTTTTGTTCATATGGTATGCATAAATTCTCGGAGTGTCGTGTTACTTTGATTTTCCTTATAGCAATGCACAATGCTGGTTTGCTAAAGTACATGGTTGATTTATATAATGCTCTTTGCACTTCACTTATATCTTTTGAGTATGGATTTATAGAATGCTTCATGTGCTTCACTTATATCATCTGAAGTTGGATGCATGTTTCTCTACATTTGTAGAATGCTCTTTTGCTCCACTTATAATTATTAGAGCATGTCCATGTATTTCATAGAAATAATTGCATTCTCGTTCTTTGCTTATATTTGTTTGAGATTTTATAAATAGTGACGACAATTTGCATGCGTTATAAGTCTAGTCCAACAATAATAGGTATTCAATGAGTACTAATAAAAACCATCATGTAGCACATAAAAGAGAAATTGTGGCTTAATAATATTGATGGACATGATGCATGTTTCTCTATATCATTTGAAGCTTTTCTACTCCTCGTTAAAATCCTAGTGTTGTTTCGGGTTAGAGGCGCACGATTGTTAACTCCTCCCAACCACCTCCCTCGGGGCATGCGAGTAGTATGCTGATTTTCGATAAAACTAATAAAACTTTGCAATAAGTATATGAGTACTTTATGACTAATGTGAAACCATGAACATATGCAATCTCACCTCCTCATATTTTGCTAGCCTCTAAGGTATCCTGCTTTGCGCATTCTCACCTCGAGGATAGGTGCAAACGTTTCGGTGCATCCAAACCTCGTGACATGATATGCTCTATCACACATAAGCCTCCTTATATCTTCCTGAAAACAGCCACCATACCTACCTATTATGGCATTTCCATAGACATTTCAAGATATATTGCCATGCAACTTCCGTCATCATTATATATATGAATTGTACTTCCATTATCATATTGTTTTGCATGATCTTAAGGTAGCTAGCATAATATTTACATGGCTTGTCTGTTTTTTTGATATATTTTGCTATGCTAGTTCATTGCACATCATGCTGCACTGCCACAGGCATACATATAAAGTCATATCATCCTATCAGTTTCTCATATTGGGTTGTAAGTAACTAAAAGTGTGAGGATCATCATTATTTAGGGCATTGTCACAGTGTGGAAAGGATGATGGAGTCAATGATTCCCCCAGTAGTCGAGAAGAGACTCCAAACAAAAAAAGAGATTAAAAAAAAGAGAAAAAAAAGGGAGAAAAGAGAGAAGGGACGGTGCTACTACCTCTTATTCCACACTTGTGCCTCAAAGTGGCACCATGTTCTTCACAAGATTGTCACTTCTATATGCTAGTGGGAATTTTCATTATAGAACTTGGCTTTCCATTTTTACGAGCTTCCTCAAATGCCCGAGGTCTTTATGAGAAAGCAAGTTAGATGCACACCTAGTTAAGCTTCAATTGAGCTTTCATAAACTTATAGCTCTAGTGCATCCGTTGCATGGCAATCTCTACTCCTCGCACTGATATCTAATGATGGCAATCTTCATAGCCCGTTGATATGTTTAATTGATGCAAGACTTTCTTCCCACTTTTTACACTTTGAAATCTACCACCATATTCTATTCCACCCGTATGCTATGTCCATGGTTTGTTCTCATGTATTCCGTGAAGACTAAAACGTTGATGCACATTGGAAAAGTACGATCCAATTTTCTGTCTTGGACACCGTGGTGCTTGACAGTTTTATTAATGTGGTGAAGATGGAGCCATGCCTTGTTACTATAATAATATGAATGGGGCTAAACATTCTTTGAGGATCATATACTTTGAAAGATTGATGATTTTGTTGCTTGTGCTTATAAGTATCATTACGTTATTGTTTGTTAATTAGTTGTTTCTCAATTAGCATACATGCAAGATATCACATATTGGGTAGCATGTCACATCAAAAATTCTTCTTTTATTATTTACCTACTCGATGACAAGCAGGAATTAAGCTTGGGGATGCTTGATCGTATCTATAATATTTCATTAATCCATGCTATTATATTATCATTCTAGGATACTTTTTGAGTAATAATTTACCAATTTGTTTTACTTTTGAGCACTAACCTATTGACCTAGTGCTCAGTGCTAGTTCCTGTTTTCCTTGTGCTTTTTGTTTCGCAAAAATTCCATAATAAACGAAGTCCAAACATGATAAAAATTTACGGAGATTTTTATTGGAAATATGTGAATTGTGGAAAGAAGAATCAATGCAACACGATGTTGTAGGGACCCCGATCCTAAGTCATATGATTCCATACTGTAACAAGCCACATCACTTTGCGGCCTCACGCACGGTACTCCACGGCTGCAGCCTTACCTTGGCCGGGACCGTTTGTGTCTTTTGGCTCACGTATGTGAACATGTCGCTGGCAATCACACAACAAAGAACCCGGGCCGACATGACTAGTCATAGGACCCAAGTGGCACATCCGTACGGAAACAGGCATACATAACCCAGCAATGCAGGTGTCGGTCTCAAGCGTGTGTAGACGAGTCATAGCAAGTTACAAGGACTCCATTACGTTGCGAGACACGAATGTCATCACTACACGTAGACGAGTCATAACAGACTACAGGGACTCCATTACACTACGAGACATTTCCCCGAAGGGACAGACACAGCAGCAAAGAAGGATACATGCCAGTCAATCAATGCGTCCGGAGCAGTAGCAAGCTACCATGGCTCGGTGGAAGCACAAAGAGACAGTTTCCCGTAAAGAGTACTACTAGAGGCACACGACTAGGTGTCGGATCCCATACATACCGTTGCATGCCGCACGTACGCACGACATGCCCGTTATGCATAGATACAACTATGGCATCACAACATAACCATACAACAACATGACTTTTATTTAAAAGGCTCAGAAGAGCCTTGCATAATATGTTCTTACAGATAGGGGTCACATGACCCGACACTCAAGTTATACAAACAAGTTCATACAAGCCAGCGGAAACTTAGAACTATCCGAGTACGGACAATGAAATGAAAAGAGGGCACATGGCCTGACTATCTACAGCACGCCACACGGCACAGGGTCGTAGCTGGGACACCAGCTATTCGGCATCGTCAACGTCTAGATAGAACCCACCTAATGGGTCCTGGTTTTCCTCTGCAACATTAATTAAGCAAGGATGAGTACAATCGTACTCAGCAAGTCTTTAAAACAGACCTAGTCTAGTTATGCTCATGTATCAACAAAGGGGTGGAGGAGTTTATGCAAAAAGCCAGCTTTGACTCATGGCTAACCTACACTACTCAGTTTTACACTCTTTGTTACAATTTTACTTATCGCACACGAGTCCACTAACTCCATCTCAATACACCACCATGGACTCACCTTCCCCTCCCGGAAGAGTGCCATCCACGGTACTCACACTTGTCTTGAGATTTTTAGAAGTATCCATTTGATTATCTATGAACACCATAAGTTCTCCAAGTAGTCCATATCCGCGGACGCGGCTATTCGAATAGTTTCATAACCCTGCAGGGGTATACTTCTTCACACACGCTCTCGCCACTTATCGTTGTGTGCCATAAACCATGCACCTCGGCAACCTTCAAGCGGATGCCCAGCGAGGGAGTCGGCCACGACCGTCAATCACATAAGACCTCTAGTCCAGGCTACCGCCTATTTGAGACTGACCCGCATGGAAGTCCGGCCGAAGTTTCCACTACGGTCCCAAACGATGTGCGCAGGGTTCCCAAGCCTACCATTCGGGTGACCCTTGGTACACCGTGCCACTGCCTACCGCGTCGTAACCCACCCCGAGGATCAGCGCTACGCACGGCCTCCAGCATGCTATAAACACCAGAAACTACTTGCAATACCTGGACCAAAGACTAAGCGACTGATAAGTCGAGCGGGGTCATATTTCAGGGCCCAGCATGTGGTAGTATCTCGTCTTGGATCTCAAACACGGAACCCAGTTCCTAAGAACGGTCTCAATGAGACAACCCACTATGTACTCCTACATAGCCTCTCATCGCCACCTTTTACCAAAACGGATTCGTTATGAGCTCAACATATCAGAACATCACAGTTTCACT
This sequence comes from Hordeum marinum, assembly GCA_022496015.1. NCBI lineage: Eukaryota > Viridiplantae > Streptophyta > Magnoliopsida > Poales > Poaceae > Hordeum > Hordeum marinum. The sequence goes on from CM039675.1 coordinate 234,029,968, forward strand.
CTAACTCATCACCCAGATGAATCAGACCTGACACAACTCTAAGCATAGCAGCATGGCATGAAGGTAAGCTAAGCACATCACGGCACAAGCATCTACCAGGTATGCTAGGTTGCAAGGTGTAGCTATTTACTGTGACAAGATCAGGTCATGCATAAGAATAGGATCATCTACCGGGTGTGACTGACATGTGATCGTTTGTCCTAATGCAATAATGAGAGCAGGAGCGAGAGAATGGGATGTTATTGGAATGATCAATGGGGTTGCTTGCCTTGCTGAGTTGTGGAAGAGTTCTCTCCTTCGTCGGGGTACGGAGTAGTATCGTCTGGATTCGGACCTACCGCAATGCAGATAAGAACAATCAATACAAGCAAATGCGACAATATGATGCATGATCATGGCATAGTGGTATACATGGGTGAGCTAATGTGAATGGTGATCATGTCTATTTAATTCAGATTTGAATATAGGTTCCAAGTTGTCCTCATTTCAAATTCCATATAATGACCTAATGCTAAAATGTCCAAGTTCACCTATTTGGGTTGCTCTATCATGCATGAGAGAAGCACCATTGGATTCATTGGATTTTTTTGATAAATTTTCATATATAAATTATTTTCATCTGACTTACAGATTAATTTATATGATTTTTCAAAGTTTTAAACATTTTCTGGAATTATTTTAAAATAAGAAAATGAGTTATGACATAAGCATGATGTCATGATGACATCAGCTGGTCAGCTGACTCGGCCCAGAGTCAAACCTGACATGTGGGGTCCACATGCCAGTGTCTGGTTAGTTTAACTAACTAATTAAAATTATTCCTAACTAATTAGCAGACCGGGGCCCATAGTCAGTGTCACATTAGTCTAACTAAATGATTTAAAGTAATATGTGATTAACTTAACTAATCTGGACAGGGGCCCCACCTGTCATTGACTCATAGAGTCAAGCCAGGGGTCCACCCGGGTCAAATCCACCGGAGTTGGCCGGCGGCTTGACGCCGGTGACCTCCAGAGACGGTGGCGACCGTCGGGTTTCTTCTACAGGGGGTTATCTAGCGAGCTAAGGCCACTGGCGAGTAGCCCGCGCACAACCGCATCCATCCGGAGCCGCAGGAGGTCACGGGGTCGCCGGAGCTCGCCGGAAACGAGCTCGTGGCGGCGGCCGGAGCTCGGGTTCGGACGCAAACGCGACACAGGGCACGGAACGACCGGGCGATGGGTTCTACGAGCTCCTGGGAACTCCAGGAGTTCATTCATGCACACGCGCGTGAGCTTAGGGGTCTGCACGCACGGCGACGACCGACCACGGCGGCGAGGTGGATTCGGGTCCGACGGCTAGGCTAGCTACGGCGCGAGGAAGAGAGGGGGAACGCAAGGGGAAGGAGTAGGAGCTCACTGCGGATCCAGGGAGCTGGTCAGTGGCCTCGGGGGCGGTCGGAATCGACGGCGAGCCTCGAATTCCCCTCCGGCGACCCGAGGAGGAAGAAGACGGCGCGACGGTGATAGAAGCCCTCCGGCGATGCGTGGCTTGTCTGGGAGGTGGAGGAGGTCCGGGCGGAGCGATTGGCTGGCTCAGGAGGGCTCGGGGTTGGCTAGAACGACGGCACGTCGGAGAATCGTGGGTCGGCCATGGCGGAGCCGAGAGGACAAATGCGAGAGAGAGAGAGAGAGAGAGAGAGAGAGAGCGGGAGAGAGGAGAGTAGAGGAGGACACGGCGGCGAGGAGCTCCACGCTGGCACTCGCGGAGGTCTCCACGGCAACCAGGCAGGCAGGAGGTGGCCGGCGTGCGGCGACCATGCGCACGGTGTCCTCCTGGCGCGAGGTGGACGATGACTCGCGTCGGCTCGCTCCTGGGCCGGGCCTGCTACAGTGTTGGGCCACAGGTAAGCTCTTTCCCCCTTTTCCTTTTATTTCTGTTTCCTGTTTTCTAATATTTGTTTTATTTCCTATGCAGGTTCAAATGACTTTTCAAAATGATCCCAATATTTCCTAAAACAAAGTTTAGATATTTCAAACTTGTACTAAAAGTTTCAAGTCATTTTGAAAACAGGAATAATGGTAATGATTTATTTATCTTTTTCAGAGGTGTTAAACATTATTTTTAAATTGTTTCTGTGGTTCAAATAATTTAAATGATCCCTGTTATATAATTGTCCAATTTAATCAGACTTAGGGAACATTTTTGAAGGGCATTTTGGATTTGTTGAAATTTCATTTATCTAGAAATCCTATAATTCATTAAGTGGGTGGGGTTTTCTTCTTCTCCTCATTTCATATTGATGCATAGATGATGATGATGATGCAAACACATTACTAGCCTATGACTCTTACTAGGGTTGTGACAGATGTCCAGGGGGTGGCCGCACCCTAATTCAAGCCGGTAATGGTTAATAGTTACCCACGTCCCCATGGGCAATTAATCTATTAGGGGACGGGGATATGCATGTTGTCATACCCACGGGGAAGCTATTGGGTGAATTACCTTACCCAGCGGGTAAACGGGGATGGGGACTAATGAGGATATGTACCTAGGGTAGGGTCCTAGGCCTGACCTAGATACCCTACCTAAGGTTATATTGGAGGACTTAAAGATTACAAGAGAGAGTCCGGCTGGATTCACCATGGTGCTCAAGTCACTCGACATTTTATCCACTCGATATCTTTTCCCTCCACTCGACAGTCACCTGTCACTCGGAAGACCTCGCTTCCAGTCGACACCAAAAGACTAGAAGCCACCCCAGGGAGGCCAACAGGCAGGCATTAGGCTAGTCGTCATTAGTAGCAAGTATGATGTACGTTACTAGTAAATCTCGTGTCGGGACCCCGATCCTAAGTCATATGATTCCATACTGTAACAAGTCACATCACTTTGCGGCATCAAGCACGGTAAACTCCTCGGCCGCAGCCTTACCTTGGTCGGGACCGTTTGCGTCTTTTGGCTCACGTATGTGAACATGTCGCTGGCAATCACGCAACAAAGAACCTGGGCCGACATGACTAGTCATAGAACCCAAGTGCCACATCCGTACGGAAACAGGCATACATAACCCAGCAATGCAGGTGTCGGCCTCAAGCGTGTGTAGACGAGTCATAGCAAGCTACAAGGACTCCATTACGTCGCGAGACACGAATGCCATCACTGCACGTAGACGAGTCGTAGCAGGCTACCGGGACTCCATTACACCGCGAGACATTTCCCCAAAGGGACAGACACAGCAGCAAGGAAGGATACATGCCGGTCAATCAATGTGTCCGGAGCAGTAGCAAGCTACCATGGCTCGATGGAAGCACAGAGAGGCAGTTTCCCGTAAAGGGTACTATTAAAGGTACACGACTAGGTGTCGGATCCCATACATACCATTGCACGTCACACGTACGCATGACATGCCCGATATGCATAGATACAACCATGGCATCACAACATAACCATACAACAACATGACTTTTATTTAAGAGGCTCAGACGAGCCTTACATAATATGTTCGTACAGATAGGGTCACATGACCCGACACTCAAGTCATACAAACAAGTTCATACAAGCCAGCGGAAACTTAAGCTGTCTAGGTACAGACGACCAAATAGAAAAGTGGCACACGGCCTGACTATCTACAGCCCACCACACGGGCAAGATCGTAGCTGGGACACCAGCTATTCGGCATCGTCAACGTCTAGAAAGAACCCACCTGATGGGTCCTGGTTTTCTTCTGCAACATTAATTAAGCAAGGATGAGTACAATCGTACTCAGCAAGTCTTTAAAACAGACCTAGTCTATTTATGCTCATGTGTCAACAAGGGGGAGTGGTGGAGTTTAAGCAACAATGCTAGCTTTGACTCATGGCTAACCTACACTACTCAGTTTTAAACTCTTTGTTACAATTTCATTTATCGCACACGAGTTCACTATCTCCATCACAATACACTACCATGGATTCACCTTTCCCTTCCGGAAGAGTGCCATCCACAGTACTCACTCTTGTCTTGATATTTTCAGAAGTATCCATTTGATTATCTATGAACAACATAAGTTCTCCAAGTAGTCCATGTTCGAGGACACGGCTATTCGAATAGTTTCATACCCTGCAGGGGTGTACTTGTTCACACACGCTCTCGCCACTTATCACTGTGTGCCATAAACCATGCACCTCGGCAACCTTCAAGCGGATGCCCAGCGAGGGAGTCGGCCACGACCGTCAATCACATAAGACCTCTAGTCCAGGCTATCGCCTATTTGAGACTGAACCCGCACGGAAGTCCGGCCGAAGTTTCCGCTACGGCCCCAAACGATGTGCGCAGGGTTCCCAAGCCCACCATTCGGTTGACCCTTGGTACACTGTGCCACTGGCTATCGCGTCGTAACCCACCCGTAGGGTCAACGCTACGCACGGCCTCTAGCGTGCTATAAACACCAGAAACTACTTGCAATACCTAGACCAAGGACTAAGCGACCGATGAGTCGAGCGGGGTCATATTTCAGGGCCCAGCATGTGGTAGTATCTAGTCTTGGATCATAAACACGGAACCCAGTTCCTAAGAACGGTCCCAATGAGACAACCCACTATGTACTCCTACATAGCCTCTCATCGCTACCTTTATCAAATCGTATTCATCATATGCTCATCACATTGAACAACACTGTTTCACTCAGTTCATCACCCATATGAATCAGACCTGACACAACTCTAAGCATAGCAAGCATAGCAAGCAGGTAAGCCAAGCACATCATGGCACAAGCATCTACCAGGTATGCTAGGTTGCAAGGTTTAGCTATTTACTGTGACAAGGTCAGGTCATGCATAAGAATAGGATCATCTACCGTGTATGATTGACATGTGATCGTTTGTCCAAATGAAATAAACCAGAGCAGGAGCAAGAGAGTGGGATCTTATCAGAATGATAAAGGGGTTGCTTGCCTTGCTGAGTTGCGGAGGAGTTCTCTCCTTCGTCGGGATACGGGGTAGTATCTTCCGGATTAGTGCCTACCGCAACGCTTATAAGAGCATTCAATACAAGCAAGTGCAACAATATGATGCATGATCATGGCATAGTAATATGCATGGGTGAGCTAATGTAACTAGTGATCATGTCAACTTAAAATAGATTTGAATATAGGTTCAAAGTTGTTCTCCTTTGAAATTCCATATATTAACCTAATGATAAATGTCCGTGTTCACCTATTTAGGTTGCTCTAACATGCAGGGGAATAACACCATTGGATTCATTGGATTTTTCTGATAAATTTTCATATATAAATTATTTTCATCTGACTTACAAATTATTTTATATGATTTTTCAAAGTTTTAAACATTTTCTGGAATTATTTTTAAATAAGAAAATGGGATTATGAGATCAGCCTGACGTCATCCTGACGTCATCCTGACGTCAGCTGGTCAACAGACCCGCTCCAGGTCAAATCTGACCGGTGGGGCCCGTCTGTCATTGACTCATTACTAAACAATTTCGTTTTAATTAATTATCCTGACTAATTAATCTAGTAGGGCCCACTGTCAATGACACAATTAACTAACAAAAATGATTAACTAATTACTGATTAACCTAAAACTAAACAGGACCGGGGCCCACCTGTCATTGACCCATAGGGTCAAGCCAGGGCCCACTGGGGTCAAACCCGCCGGAGTTAGCCAACGGCTCATCGCCGGTGACCAACAGAGACGGCGGCGACCATCGGGTTTTGCCCTCACGCACCCATTCGACGAGCTGAGGTGACTGGCGAGCAGCTTGTGCTCGCTCGCATCCAACAGGGGCCACAGGAGGCTTCGGAATCACCGGAGCTCGCCGGAAACGAGCTCGTGGCGGCAGACGGAGCTAGCTAGGGAGCGCTAAAAAGAGGGGACGCACGGGGAGGAGGAAGAGAAGCTCACGGGGACTCCGTGGAGCTGGTCAGCGCGCTGGGGGAGGCAGCGATGGTGGCGAATCGATGGCCGGCGGTGGCGGCTCTCGGCAAGGGAAACGAGAGAGAGAGACGGGGAAGAAGGAAGGAGAGGGAATGGGTTCGTGGGAGGCTCCTCGCGTCTTCCAAGCGCAGGAGAAGGCAGGGGAGGAGCCAGCTCTGTGGCAAGCAGGAGGTGGAGGCCGGCGAGCGCGCGGTCGACACCTCGCTGCCTACTGGCGGGAGGTGGGAGATGACCTCCCCACCCCTGACGGGGTGGGTTGGGCCTCCCACTTGGGCCAGGTGCTCTTCTTCCTTTTCTTTTTATTCAGTTTTCTATTTTCTTTTCTAACATTTGTTTATTTATTTTAGGTATAAAAGTCTAGTTGAAAAATACTCCAAGTATTTTATAGACTATAGTTTGATTATCTCAAACTTTTCTGAAAATGTTCCAAAATAATTTGATAACGTAATTAATGATATTTGCTTTACTTATCATTTCCAGAGGCTTAAATTATTAATTTAAATTATTTAAATTGTTCAAATAATTAGAATGGTCCCTGGTATATCCATGTCCTTAATTATCAGACATAGGGAACATTTTTTATGGGCATTTTGGATTTGTTGAAATTTCATTAAAGTTGAATTTCGTTAATTCATTAAGTGCTTGAGGTTTCTTTTCCCTTCTCCCCATTTCAAGTTAATGCAATGATGATGAATCATGATGCAAACACAATGCTAACGTAGGACAACTTGCTAGGGTTGTGACATCTCGTCTTTATACCCATGATCGGATCCTTGGATGCCTGACACTTATGAGGGGCAGCATACTCTATATAAGCTGCCCCTCCCCTCTGGTAGAAGGGTTTGCACCTTCTGTAACTCCTACTTTCCACACGACAAGAGCTCCCGAGCACTAAGACGTAGGGTTGTTACCTCCACGGGAGGGGCGTGAACTCATACATCCGTGTGTACATCCTTGTCGTACCTAGGACTCTGCCCTCTCCTTTAGTACCCCTATCTTCTACTGTCAGACTCGTTCCCACGACAGTTGGCGCCCACCATGGGGCAGGCATCTAAGTGACTTCATGCGAGGTTGCATTTTCCCCCTTCTTCATGTCTTCCGGTTGTGGTTTGTTCTTGGGACACGAGATCCATTTCGAAGCACTAACCTTCATCACCGACGATTCGGCATGGCTCCAGGAGGTGCCTCTCGATGTTGAGGCGCTCCTGATCCGCGGGGCGACGCACTTCCGTGCGAGCTCCTGTGGTGTTCTTCTGCGGCAGTCGTCGACTCCGTACTCTTTGGCCCTCCCTGCCATTCGTCATCGCAAGTGTTCCGGTCGCTCACGGCTCAAGTGTTGGGTGAGGCATGCAGTTGCTCGCCAAGTTTCGTGTCCGTAGATTGTGGCAATCGAGCTTGCCGAGTCACTTCACAGCCTTTTCGACTCGGAGTCAGATCAGTCTGACGTTCCTTTCGAGTGTGAGAGCTACGATCCTACATTGGAGGTTCTTATGGCTGGTTCACATCAGAGCCCGCCGCCTGGTTTCGGCCGCGGCAGGCGAGAGGGTGGTGGGGCGTCGAATGAGCAGCCGCAGCGGGATGAGGAGGTCCTCCATACGCCCACCGTCGGTGTGACCGCTGAGGCTCAGGCCTTGGAGGCCACGCTCATTCGGCTCGAAGATCTTCAGAGGGAACTCGACGAGCACGCTTGCCAGCGTCCACCACCTCCCAGTTGGCGTCAATGACAGTTGTTCCCGAGTGGTTCAAGGAACAACGTTGAGGTATACCGTACTCCAGTTTTAAATGTTGTAGCAGCAGTTAGGATAGCAGATTCAATTCAGCCGTCATGTTCAGAGCCTGGCAGAGGTTTACTACAGATCAGAGCATTGCTAGATGTAGTGCAATGCCAAAATTCAGTTGTTTCACAGTCACTCAATAGAATACACAGTAATTCACCAAGAGGAGAGACTCTTCAGTCGGCACACAGTCCTAGTTCACCTTTGCGTCATAGGAGCGGAGGCTTTCGTGAGGATCAATACATGGATCAGGAATGAGATCAGTTTCACCGTGATGACCAACGTCGAGTGCCCACTCCTCCGCAGAGTGGTACATACATGCCCTGACACCAAGACGATAGGCGCCCATTTGGTGAGGAGCGGAATCCAGTGTTTGATGCAAGAGGCGTCCTCACTCAGAGGCGAATCGACAAAGGCAGAGCCGAAAGAGATGGTTTCGACAGAGATTACCCGAGTGGCAGCAGTGCTGTTATTTATGTTCCCGGGTGCTTTAGCAAAGCCATTCATTCTGCAGAGATTCCCCCCAACTTCAGGCTGCAGGCTGGCATAGACAAGTTTTCTAGCGAGTCAAAGCCAGAGACATGGTTGGATGATTACCGAGTGGCTTTTCAGTTTGGTGGTCGCAACAACAACATTGCAATGAAGCATTTTTCCTTGATGTTGGATGGTTTGGCCCGTGCATGGCTGAATCATTTGGCTACTTCTAGCATCCACTGCTGGGATGATCTTGCCCAAGTGTTCATATGAACATTCGAGGGCACTTGCAAGCATCCTGCCGGTTTGATTGATTTGCAACATTGTGTTCAGAAGCCCAATGAGTCATTAAGGGATTACATTCAACGCTGGTCCACTTTGCATCATACAGTGTAGAATTTCTCCGAGCACCAGGTTGTTTGTGCTTTCAAGGACGGAGTGAAGTACAGAGAGCTATACCTAAAGTTTGGGAGGATAGGTGATCTTTCGCTGAGTAAGATGATGGAAATTCCCACTCGGTACGCCAATGGCGAAGAAGAAGACCGCCTCCGCAGCGGCAAAGGAAAAGCAGTCGACAACGATGTCGGCGACAATTCTAGTCGGAAGCAGAAGCGGAAGGCCAATGGCCTTGTTCAGGCAGAGGCCGCCGCCCTGGCGGCACAAGGAAAGAACAAGGGGAAGTCCAAGGGACAGTTCGCCCCCAAGAAAGGAAAAAATCAGTCGAGAACAAATGTTCTTGACTTGCCGTGTGCAATCCACAGGAGGAAAGACGAGGATGGTAATTTGATATGACCCAAACATACGAGTCGACAGTGCCGCCTACTGATCTAGCAGTTCAAGGAGGGTCACTCGAGTGAGTAAACCCTTGAGAAAGATGATGATGAAGACAAAGAAACTTTTCCCGATGTCAATGCCACTCTAATGATTTTTGTTGATATTGAGAGCAAGAGTCGATTGAAGGTTATAAACAGAGAAGTCAACATGGCTATGCCTACAACCCCCACATACCTCAAGTGGTCTCATATTGCCATCACATTTGATCAGTTAGATCATCCTGCTCATGTTGCCACACCCGGTCGGCAGGCTTTGGTGGTAGATCCCATTGTGGGAGGCACTCGGCTCTGCAAGGTCCTCATAGACGGAGGGAGTGGACTGAATATTCTGTATGCAGATACACTTAAGGGGATGGGCATTCCGATGTCCCAACTCAGTGAGAGCAACATGCAGTTCCACAGAGTAATCCAATGCAATCAGGCCAAGTCACTCAGCCAGATTGCATTGGACGTGGTGTTCGGGACCGATAAAAAAATCCACAAAGAGAAATTGCCATTTGAAGTTGTGGACTTCCAGAGCGCGTACCACGCCATTCGTGGTCGACCAGCTTATGCCCGTCTCATGGCCCGTCCATGTTACGTATATCTTAAACTGAAGATGCCTCGGCCCAAGGGTGTGACACAGTCACTGGCAATCGATAGAGGGCTGAGGAGTGCCTCCAGCAGGGCTCCAAAATTGATGATCATCAGATGGCTATGGTCGAGCAATAAGAGTACAAAAAGAGTGATGACCCTATTGATTTGCTACGTGCTAAGAAGCATGCTTCAGAGTCAGCTTTTCAGATGGTAGGGGAAGTGAAAAAGGTGCACATTCACCCGATAGATTCTACTGCTGCCCCGACCAACATATCTTCGACACTCGACGGTAAATACAAAGTCGAGCTCATCTAGTTCCTCCGTGAGAACTGGGACATCTTCACATGGAAGCCAGCTGATATGACGGGGGTTCCCAAGTAACTGGCTGAGCATCGACTAAGATTTGATCCGAAGGCCAAGCCGGTGAAAGAACATTTGTGTCAGTCAGCAGCGAAGAAGCGAAAAGCAATCGGCAAAGAGGTGGCTCGTCTCTTGGAAGCTAAGTTCATTCGAGAGATTTACCACTCCGAGTGGCTCTCGAATATTATCACGGTCCCCAAGAAAGACAAGTCACTCCGCATGTGTATTGACTTCAAGCATATCAATCTGGTCTGCCCGAAATATCATTTCCCGCTCCCTCCCATCGATCAAATTGTTGACTCGACTGTGGGGTTACGATCTGATCCGTCTGTTTGGTCTGGATCAAATAAAAACAACCTTCGTCACCCGATTCGGGTGTTTCTGCTATATCACCATGCCTTTTGATTTGAAGAATGTTGGTGCTACTTTCATGCGCATGATTCAGAAGTGTTTACTCGACTAGAAACCTCAAAATGTTGAAGCTTACATGGACGATATTGCCGTCAAGTCCCGCAAAGGTTCCGACCTGCTGGCTGACTTGGTTGAGACATTTGCCAATCTGAGGAGGTATGACATCAAGTTGAATCCGGCTAAGTGTACTTTCTGTGTTCCTGGTGGCAAGTTCGAGTGGACTCCAGAAGCTGAAGCAGCGTTTGTCGAGATCAAAGCCCTGCTTTCCACCCAGCCGGTGCTTGCTGCTATACACAACAAAGAGTGTTTGCTCCTGTACATCGCAGCCACTAATCAGGTCGTCAGTACAGTTCTGACTGTCGAGCGGGAAGAGGCAGGCAAGGCCTACGAGGTCCAACATCCAGTCTACTAAATTTCCAAAGTGTTGACTCCTTCGAAGCAAAGGTACCCGCATTACCAGAAGCTTGTCTATGGTATCTATCTGTCAGCAAAGAAGGTGGCACACTTCTTTCAAGATCACTCAATTTCAGTCGTCAGTGATGCTCTATTGTGTGAGATCCTCAACAATCGAGACGCGACTGGTCGAGTGGCTAAAATGGGCAATTGAGCTCCTATACTGCGACATTAAGTTCGAAGCTAAAAAGGCGATCAAGTCTCAAGCACTTGTTGATTTCTTGGCCAAGTGGGTAGCCAATCCAGATTCACTCCGGGCACTGGACCATGTTCTTTGATGGATTGAAAGTGCTGAATAGGTCCAGTGCTGGCGTTGGTTTGGTATCCCCAAAAGGTGACAAACTCAGTTATGTCCTGCAGATTCACTTTGATTCCTCCAACAATGAAGTAGACTATGAAGCAGTCTTGTATGGGTTGCGCATGGCCATCTCACTCGGCGTCAACCGCTTGATGGTTTACGGTGACTCAGATTTGGTAGTCAATCAAGTGATGAAAGAGTGGGATGTTCGAATCCCCACTATAACTGGATATTGTAATGCTGTTAGAAATCTTGATAAGAGATTTGAAGGTTTGGAACTCCATCATGCTCCCCGAGTGAAGAATCATGCAGCTGATGAGCTGGCAAAGATTGGATCCACTCGGAGACCTGTCCCTAGCAATGTATTCTTAGAGCGGCTTTATACTCCTGCGGTACAGGAAAATCCCTTCACCGAAGATCCCCCACAAGCTATGAGCACCTCTGATCCGACTGAGGTTGATGTCCCTACGGTTATTGATTTTCCCGTGGAGGTTTTGGTCATCATTCCCGACTAGACAGTGCCCTATATTGCATATATTTTAAGGCAAGAACTCTCTAAGGATGAAGTTGAAGCCCGACAGATTCTACGCAGATCCAAAGCTTTTACTGTGATAGATGATCAACTTTACAGAGAAAGTGTAACTGGTGTGACACAACGGTGCATCTCCCCTGAAGAAGGTCGAATGATCCTGGAAGAGATCCACTCGAGAACTTGCGGCCATCATGCATCCTCTCGGACAATTCTCGCTAAAGCGTATCGATCTGGTTTGTTCTGGCCATGTGCCAATGAGATGGCCAAGGACATTGTTGATCATTGTGAAGGGTGCCAGTTGTATGAAAACTTGCCTCACAAACCTCCATCTGCCCTGAAGACCATTGCACTCGTTTGGCAGTTCACTGTTTGGGGTTTGGATATGGTTGGTCCCTTTCGGAGAGGACAGAGCGGATTTACTCATTTTCTTGTTGTAATCGACAAGTTCACGAAGTGGATTGAGGCCACACCTATAAAGAAACTGAACTCTCGCACTGCGATCAAATTCATGAGAGAGGTAATCTACCGGTATGGAGTTCCCCACAGTATTATCACAGATAATGGCTCAAACTTCGACTCGAAAGAGTTCAGACAGTTCTGCTTCTCCCAAGGCACTCGGGTGGACTATGCATCTATTGCACACCCCCAAACCAATGGCCAAGCTAAGCGAGCCAATGGCCTTATGCTGCAAGGTCTGAAGCCTCGTCTCATGCGAGATTTGGAACATGAGCCAAAGCTTGCGTGTCTGAGTTGTCGTTTGTTTTATGGGGCTTGAGAACAACTCCTAATCGATAGACTAGACGAACTCCTTTATTCCTGGTCTATAGAGATGTCCTGTCGAGTGACCTGTTTCATTATTCCCCTCGAGTGGATCTTTATTTCGAAGCTGAGGCTGAGCAAGCAAGACATGATGGCATAGATCTCCTAGAAGAGGAACGGGAGATGGCTTTGATTCGGATGACTACATACCAACAAGATCTGCGACGTTTCCATGCGAAGCACGTTAAGAGTTAGTCATTTCATGAAGGTGATTTGGTTCTCCGAGTGGATCAGTAGCGACCTCACAAGCTCGCTCCGACATGGGAAGGACCTTTTATCATCACTAAGGTGTTGAACAACGGATCTTATCACCTCTACAACCTCAAGAAGAAGATCGATGAGCTGCGAGCCTAGAATGCAGATCCGCTCCGATGTTTCTATACCTAAAAACAAATTGATGTAATAAAAGTATTTCAGACAATGCCATTTATGCAAGTATGACTTATGCAATCTTTCATCGATTCCGATCGCGCAATTTCACATTTTGGAACACTCGGAGTGTTGAGCGATCCTTGCACTCGGGGGCTTAGCTACGAACACGCTTTCTCCTAAGTTTAAAACCCTACAGAGTGGATAGCAGTCCATTCACTCGGAAACTTAGCTACAAACCAGCCTTTGTCTAAGTTCAAACTTCTCCGAGTGTCGAGCGACGCTCGCGCTCGGGGGCTTAGCTGCGAACACGCTTTCGCCTAAGTTAAAAACCCTACTGAGTGGATAGTAGTCCATTCACTCAGAAACTTAGCTACAAACCAGTCTCCGTCTATGTTCAAACATCTCCGAGTGTCAAGCGATTCTCGCACTCGGGGGCTTAGCTGCGAACACGCTTTCGCCTAAGTAAAAAAAATCCTTCCGAGTGTATAACATCATATTCACTTGGAAACTTAGCCACGAACCAGTATTCGTCTAAGTTCAAAACTTCTTCGAGTGTTGAGCGATCCTCACTCTTGGGGGCTTAGCTGCGAACTAGCTTTCGCCTAGGATAAACAACCTTTCCGGGTGGAGAACATTCCATTCACTCGGAAACTTAGCTACGAACCAGTCTTCGACTAAGTTTAAATCTTCTCCGAGTGTCGAGCGATCCACACACTCGGGGGCCTAGCCGCGAACCAGCTTTCGCCTAAGTGAAAAACTCAACCCGAGTGGTGAATATACTTCTCATTCGGGGGTTTAGAAAACCAAATTCAGTCAAACAATCGATTGAAAGCGAAACTCACATAAATCCAAAGCTTTCAGTGCGAATAAAGGTGTGGTGCACAAGCAAGGGTACTCAGGATTAAGGCCTGAATGAAGCTTTAAGGCCATTACATTTCCACTCAGCATTCCAAGGCGAATAAAGTTTTCACTGCGAATAAAGTTTTTTAAGCACCAGACGGACTTGGTGGCTCGACGAAGGTGTCCAAATCGATATCGTCTGCGATCCGAGTGGCTGCATCGATGAACGTCTCCATGAAGTCTTTGAACTGAAGTTTCTCCGTGTTAATCACTCGAAGGTCCTTCAACTTATCCTCTCTTGCCTCCTTGCAATGGACTCTGACAAGTGAGAGCGCCACATCGGCTCCACAGCGGGCAGCTGACTTATTCCAAGCTTGCACTCGACTGGGGATCTCATTGAGGCGAGTCATCATGGATGCAGGTTAGTCTGGAGGGTGTCTTCAGGTCATAGATCCTTTTCAATATTGTCCAGCGCAGCCTTTATCCGAATGATGTATACTTGAACACGCCGGAGACTCACGATGAGGCAGAACATGTTCATGGCCACAACATCTCCAATGGGCGACTTAGTGGGATCCAGATTGGCTCAATCTCCTTAGTCCCTTTTTCGAAGTATTGGCAGAATTCTATATGGAGGGAGGAATGTAAATATGGTTACATTACTAACCTATGGTAATTAAGGAAATTCACTCGACAAGGGAAGTTACCGTTGAGCATGATGAACATCTTCTTCATGAAATCTCCCAAATGCTTCTCCAGACCATTGCTGCTCCTGGTCAGCTCTTCGGTCTTCTTGATCATCTCATTCCGTTCCAGTTTCAGCTTGGAGTTTTCCTCCTCTATCTTCTTGGCTACGACAAGCTTCTTCTCGGCGGCTTCAGATTTCTCCCTCGCCACCTTCTGAGCATCAGGAAGCGCCTTGTCCTTGTCCTCCAGTGCTTTCTTCAAGGTATCTAAAGAAATAGCATTGTTCAGTTGCACTTGGGGTTGAGGATTTTCATCACGCACGTCTGTTCGAGCGAGAGCACTCGGTTCAAAGGATGGAAAGTAAAAGTAAGAGTGCATTGGGTCAACAAAGATTACCTCCCAGGGTCTTCAACTCAGTCTACGCGCATTCCAGGTTGTTCTTGGAGACCTCCAGATCTAATAGCAGCTGGTTCTTTTCCTTCTCCAAGTCCTTGTACTGGGTACCAAGTTCGCAAGCTCTCTGAAATAAACAAAAAAAATAGTTGAGTCGGCATGAAAATTGCTCCACTCCCGAGTGGAAAGGGTCAAAAACAGTCAACTGGATGGTGGCCCGCCGCCCCACCCCACACTCCTGAAATAGCGTCATAGCATGGTTGATGAAATTATGTCCATGAAACCTGCGTCATATCATGGTTGATGAAATTATGTCCATGAAACCTGCGTCATATCATGGTTGATGGCAGTGATATCCATGAAACCTGCAAGGTAGCTTTGGAGTGGTAACACTAAAGCAAAGAGTTCACTCGACAAGTCGAGTTTCAAGCATACTCCACGTACGACAAAGAACACTGAGTTCAAGTTCTTAAGACTACTACTCATCGTTAGCGATCAACAATAGTCTCGAGGACTACACCCACTAGACCATCTATCACTCGATCTGTCAAACGGTTACTGAAACAACTCTAAGACTCCTGTCGATGTCATCACCATTCAACAGCGGTCTCAGGACCTACACCCATTGGGTGCACTCAGCGTGGCCCTACTGGTTCCTAAATCACTCAACAAGGTTTGTCCTGTCCAAGCATAAAATGGTCTCTATCAGATCCCCGCCGATGCAAGCACTCGATAGCGGTCTCAGGGACTACACCCAGTGGGTGCACTTACCGTGCCCCCATTGGATCTGCTAGCACTTGATCTGTCGAGTGGCAAGAAAATAAAAAAAATGTGCGCAAGCATGTGAATATTGTCTCTATTAAGACCCCCGCCAGTTCGAGCACTCGATGGTGGTCTCGGGGACTACACCCAGTGGGTGCACTCCACGTGCCCCCACTGGACCATCTATGACTCGATCTGTCGAAAGGTTACCAAAACAACTCTACGACCCCTGTCGATGTCATCACCATGCGACAGCGGTCACGGGGACTACACCCAGTGGGTGCACTCAGCATTGCCCCCACGGGACCCAAATCTACTTGACTAAAACCTGATCTATTTGAGTGAAGAACGTACAAGTATTCTACAAAAGGAAAACATCCAGTGGGTGTACAATCAATAAAGGCATGAATTCAATTTGAAATGCACTTACAATCGCACTTACTCGGACGTTGGTGCGAAGCGCCGCGCTGGCATCATAAGCCAGCTTGCCGTCTTCGTACGCCTCCTTTGTGCACAACATCATCTGCTCCACTTGGATCATGGCTTCCTTCGCAGCTCCAGTTTGGGCTTCCGGGACGTGGTGCAGGGGAAAGGCAGTCGCCTGCTGAATTGATGCTGCGGCTAGAGTAGCTGAGGTGGTCTGGGCTTGTCCAATTGGTGTCGAGGCCACGATGGTTGAAGCAGCTGGTGGAGCACTCGATAACGGAGCCACGGGTTCGGTTCTGGCTCGGGACGAGTCGCCTATCCCCAAGGACGATGCAATATCGACCTTTGAGCCGTTTGCACTGATGGCGTTCTTCAGGCGCGTACACGCGGGGTGCCTGAGGTCACACCTTCACCTCTCGTATCCCGAGGTGGCTTCTCATCATCCTCCAGTTGAATGATCTCTGCAAACATCAATCGGCAACATTAGCTTATTCAATCGGCAAATCATTTTCAAGAAATAGAACTGAGTGATGATTTGTTTTACCTCGTTGGGAAGTGGCTGCGTCGGCAGTGTCCACACCATTTGCTCCTCTCCGTCCCATGGAGGCGACGTCATTGAGGTAGCGGCTCTGGTAAACCAAATTCCACTCGGTTAGCAAGAATTTGAAGTCCTATACAACAGCGAAAGAGGAAACGAACACTTACATTGAGACAACAGGCACATCGATCATCATGAGGGGCAAAGCTTTCCGAGGTTTTGACGCATCGGGCTTGGGCTGCTTTGCGGCCCATTCACTCGACTCGACTATTGAGGTTCGGTCCCGTTTCAGGCTCCTCTCACTCAATGCCAAGGCATTGCCTAGGGCAGTCGCAGGGTGCTGACGCATCTTGGAGCGATGCTTAGTGTGCGGACGAGACTCGACTTTTTCTTCATCCTCGTCCGAGCTCTCATAGTCATCCTCACTGTCGTTGGCGTAATCAACGCCCATGCTACTGCCCCCTCTCTCCCCTCCGTCTTCAGGCTGATTCCCCTTTTGCACGGGCAAGTACATTTTCGTCCACTCCTGCAAGATTCAAACAACAAAGTCAGTCGACTTATGATTTAACCACTCGATAGAATAGTACGACAGTCGACAAAGATATAATTTACCATATTCTTTTGTGGATGACCAGCAGAGTAAGGCTTGATCCTCTTGGCTCCCAGGGGACTATAGGAGGATCCAGTGATGCTCTGAAGCCATTGCTCGACAGTTTTCTATGGGTCTTCCTCTGGGTGCATCCAAGTCATGTCTTTGGGGGCTGAGTAATGCCACATAGCATGGTGCCTTGCCTAGAGGGGCTGGATCCGTCGACTGACGAATGTCTCCAGAAGGTCCATGCTAGTCACTCCGCCATGGACAATGGCCACTAGGGCATCCACTAAGATCCCCACTTGGACTTTATCCCCATATAACACTGTCCAGGATTTGGGAATAGTGCGTCGATCCAATGTGAAAGGGGAAAGACCAGTCGACATGTCGGGAGATGTTATATCTTTGCAGTAGAACCAGGTCGACTGCCAACCCCTAATAGATTCTGGGAAGGTCAAGGATGGAAAGGCACTCCTAGCCCTCTTTTGGATACCCAAGCGACCACATAATTGAATGACATGGGTTTTATCAACCTCAGGGTTGGCCTTTTTGACCGACTGAGATCTAATGGTGAAGATGTGTTTGAACAAGCCCCAATGGGGGGACAACCCAAGAAACATTCACATATGGTGATGAAAACAAAAGGATAAGAGATTGAATTCAGAGGAAAATGATGGATTTGGGGTCCAAACAAATTCAAAAACCCTCGGAAGCAAGGATGGGGGGCATGGAGAAACCTCTCTCGACGTGGGTGAGGAGAAGGACCCGCTCCCCCTCGCGCGACTCCGGCTTGATTTCCCCCTTCGACAGCCTCCACGAGCCTTCAGCTACGTGCCCATCGACGATGAGGTTCTCAACGTCCATAGCTGTGACCGTCGACGGGAGAAAATCCCCCTGGATCCAACCCGCTGGCGCGGTGAACCGCACGGTTGACGGCATCTTGGCCTTGCCCTTCGCGATTCCCTTCTTGGCGTGCTCCAGCTTCTCGATCTTCCCCTTTGTCATCGCGGCGGTGGCGGTCATTGAGGCGGAACAGAGTAGTGATCTGAGAGCAGGGGAGGCAGAGGAAGAGAGGACATTTGGGGGAAGAAGACTGTGCAGACCACGCCGCGGCGGGATTTTATACTCTGTCGAGTGTCTCACTCACGTTTGGGCTCGCTAGATCCCCACGTATCTCAACCACAGAGGTCGCACGGTACGTGGCGAAATGGGCGGCGTGTGAATCGAGGTGTTGTGCTCCCACTTGCCCAAGACATGGCGTCATCTTCGCGAGACGTGCACCTCCCAAATTTTCGAATCCCACAAAATCCAGGCATGACAGAGCGACCCATCATGTCTAAAGATCCCCTCCAGTCAGTCGGAACATATTTGGATGCTTGGAATTCATTCGGACACTTCCAAGGAAGAATCGATCCAGATGAATGACAAAGATTTCAATCAACGCAGAAGCCTCGAAGTACATTCAGAAGTTTGATAACTTATCGGAACTGACATCGATCCCCTTTATCACTCGAACCCCAATCCATTCGGGGGCTAATGACGAGGATATGTACCTAGGGTAGGGTCCTAGTCCTGACCTAGATACCCTACCAAAGGACACTATATTGGAGGACTTAAAAATTAAAAGAGAGTCAGACTGGATTCACCATGGTGCTCAAGTCACTCGACATTTTGTCCACTCGGTATCCTTTCCCTCCACTCGATAGTCACCTGTCACTTGGAAGACCTCGCTTCCCATCGACGCCAGAAGACCAGAAGCCATCCCAAGGAGGCCAACAGGGAGGCGTTAGGCCAGTCATCATTAGTAGCAATTATGATGTACGTTACCAGTAACGCCTGTCTTTATACCCACGATCGGCCCTTGGATCCCTAGCACTTATGAGGGGCAGCATACTCTATATAAGCCGCCCCTCCCCTCTGGCACAAGGGTTCGCACCTTCTGTAACTCATACTTTTCACATGACAAGAGCTCCCAAGCAGTGAGACGTAGCGATGTTATCTCCAAGAGAGGGTCCTGAACTCATACATCTGTGTGTACATCCTCGCCGTAGCTAGGACTCTACCCTCTCCTTTCGTAACCCTATCTTCTATTGTCGGACTCATTCCCATGATAGGGATGACATGTCATTACCAATACCCGATACCCGACTTACCCACAATATTCCAATATGCCAATACATGACCTAACTACACCAAAAATCCAAAACCTAACCTAGCCGACCTCACTCCCTCTCCGTCCCGCTGTCCCACAGCCACCACTCTCCTTCTCCCTCCCATACCCGCAGTCCCCCTCCCCCCACAGGAGCACTCTAACTCCCCTCCTGATCCAAACTTCCTACCCGGCAACCGCCACCTCTAGCCACACCTCCGGTTGGCCACCCTGCACCTCCCATCCCGTAGCCGCCACTCTCCCTTTCCCTCCCGCATCGACAGTCACCCTCCACCCGCATCCGCACTCTTCCTCCCCTCCCAAACCATACTTCCTAGCCACCAGCCGTCACCGCCAGCCAAACCTCCGGCGCCACCCTTCACTGCCACAGCCTCCGGCCAACCACACTTCCGGTGCCGTCCATGCCCTCTGTCCACCCTTCCACCCCCCAGCCACCCCTCCATCTTCTCCCGTTCCACCACCAGCAGCATAAAATGATGCCCGCACGATCTTTTGTCCGTTTGTATCCTCCCACGGCCAGACCAGTGAGGGGTGGCGGATGACCTGGTCGTGTGAGTGGTAGAGGAGGAGGATGCCACCAAACCGAAGCCTCCATCTAGCACGTTCTCGTCCATCACCGGCAGTGGCAAGCCTCCACCGAGTCCATCCCCGTCCATCAGTGGCAAGCCTCCACCCAGTCCAACCTCATCCATCACTGATAGGAACACAAAGATTGGTTGAGAATATATTGCTGTTGAAGTAGTATGTGTTGTTGTTTTATTGGTATATAGTGATCTTTTTAGTAGTATATGCTTGTTGTATTCTTTAGTATATGTTGCGGGCATGGTTAGTAGTTGTCTTGTTTGGTATATGTTAGTACAGATTGGGTGAGCATCAATCACTAAATGGTTGTTGTTTTGTTCAGCATGTCGAGTGGCAGCATGTCAACATCACCAAGAGAAAGTGGTGGCCAAGATGTAGTTGCATATTTGGGGATAGGAAGTGGTGCTCACATGGTTGAAGAAGAGGATGACTTCGACGAGTCCGTTGATTATCATGAGTTTCCGTCTGCTAACCTGTGACATATTTGCAATTCCTATCAGCAATGTGGCTTCAGAATCAGCATTCAGTACAAGCGGTAGAGTTCTAAGTGACCATCGTTGTAGTCTTACTCCAGATAATGTGTTGACAAGATTGGATATGAAACAAATATATAGGTGTGTGCTTTCTTACTATATTCATGTTGATATTGCTGCCATGTTTCTTTACATGTTCACGTGTACTAACTTTTTTTTCTTGCACATAGCAACAGTGCGAACTCACCAAGTTTTTGGACTTGTCTCCAAGACAATCAAGATGTGAAGTACTTTCTCATTGCTACTAACTAATCTGCATAATTTCCAAGTTCTAAATTATGTGTGTGATCTCATGGTATGTTCTTCTATGTAGGTTTTGCCCCCACCTATTTTGGAAAGTTGTGCATGACTTTTCATGAAGAATCGAGATGTGGAGGCTGCCATGTTGAAGCATTGATGGCTTGCTATTGTTCCTCTTATTCCAAATACTTATTTTCTTGTAAACTTTTAATTGCAATGACCATATTATAAGATTGTGAACTGTTATGTGCTTTTGGGTGAGAAGTGAGAACTATGTTGTTGTTTTATATGAAATCTAGATACTTATTTTGCTCAAATACTACTTATTATTGAGCTGAATGGCTGATATTTGTATGCTGAAATGCTGCTATTTATTGAGATGAAATGTTGCTATTCTTTGGGCTGAAGTGTTGCTATTTTATGGTAAAATGATGTTGTTTTTGGGCTGAAGTGCTACTCTATTTGTGATCAAATGCAGTTATTTGTTCAACTAAAATGCTGCTGTTTTGGGACTGTTTGCAGGTATGTGTTTCCCCTTGGTTTCCCCATGGGGATGACATGCCCGACGGGGTCAGGGATAGGAAAATTTCTCTACCTGCGGACGAGGATGGGGATGGGGATGGGGATGGGGATGAGATGGTATCATGGGCATAGGTATGGGAGGGAAATACCCGGTTGGGTATTCCCCATTGCCAGACTAAGGGCTTGACGCTCACCCTTAAGGAGATTGGGGCCCTACTTTCACAGCAGAAAAGATAATTTTGCAATAAAATCCCCTCGTAATTTCAGCCCGATCGGAATTACGGATCTCTGGATATTTATGAAACGATGTAGGGTCAGAATACAGTTGCAAAAACAAAACAGAGACAGAGAGATAGATCCAATCACGGAGGGGCTCCTACCCGCCGGTGCCATGGCGGACGTGGACAAGAGGGTAACCTCTCCTCCCATCTAGGTGGGTGACCAAGGAAGAATAAGAAGGAGGGGTGCTCACTCCCCTTCTGTCCCGATGGCACCGGAGCACCATCGGGGCAACCATGGTGATGACGATCTACACAAACAACTTCACCGCCGTCACCACCAGCTCTTTCACCCTGTATGCACCAGTATAAACCCTCTTCTCCCCTCTGTAATCTCTACATAAACATGGTGCTTAATGATATATATTATTATCCAATGATGTGTGGCTATCCTATGACGTTTGAGTAGATCTCTTTTGTCCTACGGGTTAATTGTGAAATGATATTATTCATATGAGTTGTATGTTGATATGGTGTTGTTCTAAGGTGCCTTCCATGAGGCGCACACATGAAGGATTCACGCTGGCGGTTTTGCAATATGTTCATGATTCCCTTATAGTTGGTTGGTGAGTGACTGAAACACAAACCCGAGTAAGGGGACTGGTCGCGTATGATAGTAAAGAGGACTTGATGTATAATGCCATGGTTGGGTTTAGCTTAATGATTTCTAGTATTTGTGGATGCTTGATAGAGGTCCGATCCTAAGTGCACATGATCCAAGTACAGATAGTGTGTTATTGTAGGCCTCTCCTCATTACATATGACAAGTATCTATCATATTATATTCAATTACCTATGGGAAATCTTTCTCTTGCGTTACAAAAAAGCTTTCTACTAAATAACTTACTTATTAATCTTTATCTATACAACCCCTAAATTTTATTTTCATGTTCTTTATTATGTTGCAAAACTATCTCTTATACCTACTAAGTTCTTCTAATTTTATTACAGCAAAGCAGTTATATACTTGTTCTAGTTAAAGTAAGTGTTAGCGTGTGTAGAGTTGTATCAGTGGTCGATAGAACTTGCGAGAACATTAATTCTACCTTTAGATCCTTGTTAGGTTTGACACTCTTATGTATTGAAAAAGGCTACAAACGATCCCCTACACTTGTGGTTTATCAAGGCAGCAAAGAGCAAGCATGGCGCTGTTAGCGGAAGCAGCGTAGTGGTGGGCATGCAGAATCATGTGTGGTGTGCGGATGCATGCATAGAAGTGTGGGTGTGGTGTGCATGGGGCCAAGCAGAGGTGCTAACTATCAGGGTGCTCAAGGAAATTGAACCCTGCTCGCATAGATCAAGACCTAGAGGACGAAATGAGCACTAGGTAAGGCCAGGAGGGAGAAGAGCTCACGATGGGTAGGACGGTGTAGTCGATCATGATCGAGAAGAACGGAGGCAATGAGGCGAGCCGCTGACCGCTGGTGAACAAGAAGACGAAGACGTGGATGGAGCTCCCGGTCCACGAGGAAGACGATGATGGGGCCAATGACATGGAGGTGGCCTGATGCGGTGAAGACGTCTCAACGGACATAGCCGACATCGAGGAAGAAGATGGACATGCCGACAAGGACCGTGGTGGCCTCTGACCACTCAAGCAACAACGAAGCTCTTGGGGGTGCTCTCTGCTTCTTTGTTACGTGAGGAAGAAAAGGAAACCAAGGAAAGGGAGAGAGCTGTTGGAGCAAGGAGGAAGGGGGAAGGCAAGTTCTACGGGGCTCGTAGGGCTAGGTTTTGTAGGAGCATGGGCTCCTGTTCCGGCCATCAAATCGGTTCAAGTGCTGACGTGGAGCCCCTGTACGTGCGTTTGCACAGAGTAAGACAATGGAAAAGGAAGGGTTAGCGCAAGTTAGCTTGGCTGTGGTGGAGAGCTAAGTGGCCCTGCTACCTCGTCCACGTAAGGCCCTTTTTATTTTACAACTCTCTGGCTAAATACAACCAAAGGTGCAAAGGAGAAAAGGTCGGGGATTTTTGAGAAGATTTAGGCTAAGAGAAAAATATCCCTAGACACCTGGAATTATGTGGTATTTGATAAAAATTGGTTTGGTAAATTTAAAGACAGAAAAATATGCAAGTTTGAAAATAATTCAAACTTGGATAATTTGTTAGTCCAACGAAAACAACGACAAAAGCCATGAAAATTAGAGTGGTAGATACAAGCATGACACAACAAAATGCCAAGTCAACACCATAACATTAAACATCCATCATAGCATGCAAGAACGAATATAACCCAATAGTGGACGTGTTGGTCTTCGGTTGTCAGAACTCTCCCCCACTTACAAGAAATTTTTCCCTGAGATATTAGGAATGAAATGGATGAATTAGAGGTTCAAACGAGTGACACCAACGGATGTTAGAGGTTCAAAAACTTGAAAGAAAGTGCACAACAAAGACGAACGAAGTAGAAAGAATTTGGTAGAAAAGTTGAAAAAGGATCCCCCTAAGAACCTTGGTGGTTGCAGAGACAAGAATCAAGAACTCAAGGACTAGGAAGGAATTGCATCCACTCCTAATAAACAAGATAAACAAAGGATGAGAAAGAAATAATTTGGAAAGTACTTCGGTTTAAAAGAGAAGGAAAACTTGATAAGATTGAATGAACTTAAAATGAGAACACAACACTTCGGTTAAATGGATAAGCGGAAGAATAAAATCTTGACAAAACAAATGAGGGGTCAAGCAGAGCAACATCACAAAGCCTTTGGAAGAAAAGAGGAAAAAGCCAAAAACAAAACTTAAACTTGTAGAGGAAAGCTAAATCAAACCCTAAACTTACAATCCCTTAAATAAGCACACCAAATTTCTCGATAACGATCTATTTTAAACCTTGACAGTGTTTCATTGGGATTTGCTAACGTGACAAAACAAATCGGGCCGGCCCATTAGTCCAGTCGCTCGCACGCCCTCTTTGCAATGGTTTTCATTGCTTTTTTCTTTTTTCTTTAAGTTGTCTTTATTTCTCATAAGTTTTCTTTGGATTTTTTTTCGTTTCGTTATATTTTATTTCTTGAGTAGTGTTCGTTGATTTTTCTTTTTTCATTTTTTGGTTTTCATTTTTTTCTTGATTTTTTCATGTTGTTTGCGTATTCTAGTCTTGTTTCGTCGGTTTCACCTATTTTCATTTGTACACATGTCTATTTTTTCTCAGTACACAAAGTACATTTTTAATCATGCATATTATTCATTTTCTAGTTCAATTTTGACATTTTTCAAATATATTATGTACATTTCTTTAGAATACATGTTTTCAATTTTTTTAGTCGACAATAGTGTTTTACACCAAGTACACATTTAACATTCCCTAAATGACAATAGATTTTATAGAGAACTCTACGGTCATGTTTTACATTGATTAAAAAGTATTCATCATTTTTCTCACACATTTGCTCTGGTTTCCAAAGTTGCTCAGATTTTACAATTTGTTCAGGTTTCAAAATTTGTGCCCATTTATTGAAAGAATGTTTATGTTTTAAAAAGTTTTCATGTTTTCAAAATTGATTCTCTTTTCAAAAATTTGTTTCCATTTTAAAATTTACTCAATGTCTCACACATTTGTTCAGGTTTCACAAGTTGCTCCCAGTTCTAAAATATTCATATAGTGTTTGCACTTTAAAATTTTGTTTTGGTTCCAAACTTGATCTCCTTTTTTCCAAAAAAATTATGTTTCAAAATGTGTTCATATTTTAAAACTGATTTCTTTTCCAAAAAATTCTTGTTTTACAAAAAATATTATGAATTTTGAAGAAGTATTCGAATTATACTTTTTCTATGATTTCACTTTTTGTTTTCGTTTTCCATATTTGTTTGCCCTTACAAAGGTCTTTTTTCTAATGTTGAATTTCTTGTATGTGATTTCATTTTTGGGACTATTATAAAATCAGTCACAACCGTTTGTTCTAATGGTTGTGCTTGGAGTTTAGCAGCACCAGGTCGCAAGTTCGACTCTGCTGCATTTTCTATTTTCTTTGTAGTTTTAGATATGTCGTCCTTTATTATGAAAAAAGAAAAGAAAAACAAATGGACCAATGGCGTTTGTAATCTACAGTTGACTATTTTCTGGCACTCTTACCTCAGTGTGTTACAAAAATAAAATAAAAAAGACTCGAAAAAAGCGGAAAAAAATCTCGCTTAGAGCCTATTGGGTCAGCCCATTGACGCTTACAGCCAACAATCCCGGGATTCAACCAGCCACGTCGACAATCCCTATTTGGATTCTCTCTCAAGGTTCAAAATAGACCGGGATTAAAGAGTATGGCGTGCTGATTTCAGAGATTGTATGTTCAGGGTTCGATTTAGCTTTCATCTACAAGTTCAAGGTTTGTTTTGGACTTTTTCCAATAAAAGAATAGAAACTAGATCGTTGAGAATAAAAGAAAGGAGAATAAAATGACATCTTCTACCACAACTGAATTGAAAAGCATCCTTACAAGAAGGATTGAGCGGACTAGTTCGAAAATCAACAACAAAAAGAAAAACTTATTGTGGGCTTATGGGAAACATCTTAAAATTATGACGTGAAAACTCGCAATCAATTGGTTGCATGGGAGCAATAGGACATTGGGAACTTGGATCATTAATGAGCACCATGATAACAACAATCCTTAGGAAACATTTTAGGTGAAATCCAATCCATGAAAGCTCCAAGGAAGAAAAGGTGGGTTTAAATATATCATTCAGGACAAAATTTTCTTCGAGACTCCTCATTAATCGAGAATGGTATAACACCATCTTAGATGATGATGGATAAATAATTGAACTTTGAAGTGCAAGATAAATGATACTTGAGATCCTTCGACAAGAATCTTGAATAACAGTTCGAGAAGGAATTAAATCCTTTACGAATGACCATGAAGAAATTCTTGGAAGGACTCTGGTATGAAAGGATAATAGAAAAGAATTGAAGGTTGCAAAAAGAACAAGATACAGGCCATGCAAAGATTTAAGGCCTGTTTGCAGGCCCTTCGCTCCACGACTCTGCTCCCGGAGCAGTCGGAGCTGCAGTTGCAGATAACAAAGCTGACAAAGTGACGCTTAAGAGGTTCTCATATTTCTCAGAGTTGGTGGACTTCCGAATAGGAACTTAGATGAAAATTCATGAACGGATACTTGAGAACACTTGGAACTATGGAAAAGATAATATGAACAATTTAGAATCAAGAATTTGGTATCATGAACAACTCCAGAACAAGGAATACAATAACTTCGAAGAAAGAAGAACAAGAATTATGTTATCTTTATCCTTCATCAAGTTAAATTGGTGACAAGCAATATATTTGGCATACTACTTATTCTTCTTGAAAAGATTGAAGAGAGATAGCATGAACTTGAAGATGTCCTGAACGAAACACCAGTAAGAATTGAGATGGCAAGAAAGAGATATGAATGAAGAAATATTGGACGAATGAAGAGACATCAATTGAGAAGAATTGGAGAACAAGATTTGCAATCTACGATCGAAGAAGTCTTCGAAAATGATGGACTTTGGAAGTCAAGAAATGAAAACATCTCTGAAATGCCTCAGATAGATATGGAAGGAATGTCGGGACCCTATAAGAATCCAGCCTGTAACACATCACATCACTTTGCGGTTTCACGCACGGTTATCTCCACGGCTGCCACCTTACCTGGGCCGGGACCGTTTGCGTCTTTTGACTCACGTATGTGAATGTGTCGCTAGCATTCAAATGTCAAAGAACCCGGGCCGACATGACTATTCGTAGAACCTAAGTGGCACATCCATACAGGGATAGGCATACGTAACCAAGCAATGCAGGTGTCGATCTCTAGCATGTGTAGACGAGTCATAGCAAGCTACAAGGACTCCATTACGCTGTGGGACATAAATGTCATCACTGCACATAGATGAGTCGTAGCAGGCTACAGGGACTCCATTACACTGCGAGACATTTCCCCAATGGGATAGACACAATAACAAAGAAGGATACATGCTGATTAATCAATGTGTCTGGAGCAGTAGCAAGCTACCAAGTCTCGGTGGAAGCACAAAGAGGTAGTTCCCCATAAAGAGTACGACTAAAGGCACACAACTAATTGTCGAATCCCATACATACCGTTGCATGTCACACGTACGCACGACATGCCCGATATGCATAGATACAACTATGGCATCACAACATAACCATACAACATTACAACATTTATTTAGAAGGCTCGGAAGAGCCAATATAATAAGATGTTACAAACAGGGGTCACAAGACCCAACTTCCGGAGCATTCAAACAAACAAGCGGAAGTTAAACATGTCTGGGTACAGACATCTACCAAAGTGGTTGGAGGATCCTGAAAAGCTACAATGACCCTACCAAAGGATCCACACCTCTGTTTGGGATTCCCAAGCTAATCCGGTCAACATCGAACTTCACGTCGAAAATACCACTAATGAGACTGACATCTCCTCTTCAAAAACGTAAATTAAGCAAACCTGAGTACAAAGGTACTTAGCAAGACTTACATCAGAACCATCTACATATGCATCAATATCAATGAAGGGGGTTGTGGAGTTTATTGCAGCAAGCGAGCTTTTACTCTTGGCTAACCTATACTACGACTACAAGTAGTATCATTGAGGTGGAATAACGCACACGAGTCCACATATTCTCCAATAAATACACTACTATGGATCCACTCCCGTCTCCCTACGATAAGGCCATCCATAGCACTCACGCTTATCTTGCGTATTTTAGAAGTATCAGTTTCACTTATCTATGAACCACATAAGTTCTCCAAGTAGTCCATATCCAAGGACACGGCTTTTCGAATAGTTTATTTAACCTTGCATGGGTATACTTCTTCACACATGCTGCCGCCACTTATCACCATGTGCATGTAAAAAGGCACCTCGAAAACCTTCAAGCGGAAGCCCAGCGAGGGTTCCCAAGCCCACCGTTCGGGTGCCAATTGGTACACCGTGCCACTGTGCCTATACCGCATCACAGTCCACCCCATCGGGCAGTGCTATGCACGACCACCAACACTTTTCCTACAAACACCAGAAACTAGTTGCAACTCCTGGACATAGGTCTAGGCGATTAATAAGCCGAGAGGGTCAATTAAGTATCCCAATGTGCGGTAGTATCTTGTCTTGGATAACATACACAAAACTCAGTTCTTAAGGATGGTCCCAATGAGACAACCCGCCATGTAATCCTATATGGCCTCTCATCGCTACCTTTACCAAATCATGTTCACACACTTAGCTCTCATATAGTTGGACATGCACACATCAATTCCGATTTATCACCCGGATGGATCAGACCCGACACGACACAACTCTAAGCATAGCAGGCACAACAAGTAAGAAAGCATGGTTGAGTAAGCACAACAAGGCTCATGCAGTTGCTACTCATGCTAAGTGGTTTCAACTATTTACTGTGGCAAAGACAGGTCATGCAAAAGAATGGGTTCAACTACCGAGAGCAGGTAACAATTGAATCGTTGTTGTCCTAATGCAATAAAAGAGAGCAGGAGCAAGAGAGTGGGTTCATACCAGTATGCTCAAGGGGGTTTTCTTGCCTGATTGTCCTGAAGATAAAACTTCTTTTCATTAGTGTCAACGGTCACATCGTCGGAACCATCGTCTACCGAGAGGGAATAAGCACCAACAAACAGGAAGAAGGAATGCATTCAATGCAATGCAACAACCATGATGCATGAAATGGCATGTTAAGGTACTGAATCGACCTAGTGCTATAGGTAGTCATATTAAGTGAAGTGGAATTCAAATATATACTAAATTCCAACTCCAACACTATTTATTAAATTATCCTAATCATGAAATGTCCTACTTGGTGATGTTAGCTTGCTCAAACATGCATGATCATGGCATAAAAAGATTCATTGGATTTTTCGGATCATTTTTCATATATAAATTATTTTCATCTGACTTACAGATTATTTTCTATGATTTTTAGAAGTTTTATACATTTTCTAAAAATATTAAATCTTTTATTGATTTATTTTAATTCCATAGATTCTTTAGTGCATCAGCATGATGTCATAGTGACATCAGCAGGTCAAAGGCGTCAGCTCCGGTCAAACCTGGTAGCTGGCCCCCACCTGTCAATGACACAGTTAATAAGAGAGTTTTAAATTAATCTAAATATTAAATTAAAAGGGTCGGGCCCATATGTCAGTGGCTAATTAAGTTAATCAAACAAATTAGTTATTTTAATCTAACCCAAAGTTTAAACAGGGGCTGAGCCCACCTGTCAATGTCTCTAGGGGTGGTCAAAACTGGTTAGAGGGGTCAAACCCACTAGCGGCTCAACGCCGGCGAGGTCAGAGACGATGGAGCGGCTCGGAAATGGCCCCCCGGTGGTCATTCGAACAGGATAGGCCAGCTACGGGACACTCAGGCTCGCACGCATCCAGCGGAGCACAGGAGAGGTCGTGAGGTCGCCGGATTTGTGGCCGACGATGAGGTACGCGACGGCGACGACTCGGTCATGCATGAACGCGAGGCTACAGGGCATGAGCGAGCTAGTTCGGGACCTCTATGGCATCTATGGAGCTCCACGAGTTCGTTCCCGAGCTCGTACACGTCAGTGGCGGACCACATCGGCGATAACAACGGCAACTGCGGCGGCCAGAGTTCGGCCATGGCAGGGGGGCTAGCTAGAGGGCGCGTGCGAGGGCAAGAGGTAAGGGGAAAGGGGGAGAATCTCACTGCAAATCAGCCGGCGACCTCATCGGGCTCGGGGATAGCGGAGGCTCGTGAATCCGCGGCGAAGATCCATGGCAGCCGACGGCTTTCGGGCGACGAGGGGGAGAGAGCAGAGAGCGGGAGGAGGGAGAATGATCTCAGGGGGGAAGAGAGGGAGACTCTGGGCATCTCTGGGCAAGGAGATAGACTCGGGGGAGGCCGGGAGGTGGCAAGCAGGAGGTGGCCGCACCTCCTGTGTGGGCGACACGCCATCGTCCTCCTGGCAAGGAGGAAGACGACTGGCGCCTGGGCTCTGGTGGGCTGGGCCGGTCTGTTGGCTAGGTAAGACATCTCCCTCTTTTCCTTTCTTTCATTTTTAGTTTCTATTTTTTTCTAATTCCTGCTGTAAATTTAATTTTGTTTGGGAAAAACTATAATGCCAAAATTCCTGAAATTATTTATGTGGTATTTTTAGAATATTTACAAACTACACAAAAAGTTTCAGAAAATTTGAAGCAACTAAAATATTTATAGTGCTTTATTAGTGATTTTAGGAACTTTCCTATTTTATTTAATTTACCAAAATAGTTGTTAAAATATAATTCACCCCTGATATGTTGTTGCCAACATTTATCAAAGCGGGGAAATATTTTTGAAGACAAATCTGGTGCTTGAAATTATTATTTTTTAAGTTTAACCTATTTGAATTTTATTTGAGCTAAGGTTTGATCATCCCCATTTCATGTTTCATTTGAATTTAAACATGATGCCATGATGCACATGCTGATGTTGATGCAAACAATTTCAAGCAATTTCTAGGGCTATGACAACTCACCCCCACTAAACGAGAATCTCGTCCCGAGATTCAGGCGTAGGGTAAGAGGACAGAAGGGGACACAAAACTAATAGAATCTTCATGATCCAGTTGCCCTTCTCGAAGATGTTGCTTCATTTCATCATCTTGACTTTGGCGTCTTTGCTTTCAAGATCTTCATCCATCAGAAAGACAACAGGGATAGAAAGCTCTACAAGAATCGATCTTTACGAATATCGAGCGACTCATGACCAACTTATGGAATGAGACGTAATGACATCTCTCGAGGTGAGACACAAAACACACATTGAGAATGATGGGATGAGATAGATGATGGAGGTTCAATTGGTAGGCAACAATTCCACACTAAAACAGATGGTGAAGGGGTTTGAAAGTAGCGAGGAGTTAGTTGCCCTTCATACCATAACGGGCACCTTAGGGAAGGTGACTCATAAGATTATCCCTTAAGTGGCAAAAAGAACTACTTTTGATAAAGAGATCACTGAAACTCTGCATACCAGCCTAAGGCAATTCGCAAACGATCGTTGGAAGGAATTCAAAGAATGGCATACTCAGATCGGAAGGAAACTAGAGTTATAAACAACTCGGCAACGGAAGGCACATTCCAATTAATACCGAGAGTATAACCCAGTGTCTGAGCGTGCTCTCAAGAACTTAAGCATTTCCATGTTCATCAGGTTTTTTACCAACATCCAAGCCAAGGATTCTCGCAACACATCATACTACCATGATGAATAATGATGGAGGATGTAGATACAAAGGAAGACAACACGTTCCCAGATTTCACCTTAGCTACACCAAGGGAGCAGAATCTGGATGATCAACCGAGAGACATTTAGCACCTTGCTTCTAATGTTCTCCTTTATGAAGTAGCGTAACCCAATTATAGAAAACGTTTCGTATCTAGAACATCAAGTAAAAAGGTCGGACTTCGGGATCTCAAAGGGTCCATGAGAAATAAGTTCTGAATAAGTCATGCAAAAGCCTCATGGGGAAGTGGCTAAGGTTGCTGATTCAAGATATTATAACAATAGGTCTTTCGGCATAGGTGCGTTAGCCACAACATCACATTACCTGTCACAGCGAGACCAATATTATAATTCTTGGGAACGTTCCAACCATATATCTGCCTGAGATTCAGATTTGGTTGGTGTCGGGATATTCTAGACTCAGCATGTCTGAAGTGGAAAGGTTGCCATGCAAATCGAAGAGATGATGCTGCGAGATTCTTGGGAAATGAACTACGGAAGCCAACTCCAAAACATGAGCTGGGTTGCGAGATTCTTGGGAAATGACTACATGGTCTTACAACAAAA
Source organism: Hordeum marinum (assembly GCA_022496015.1). NCBI lineage: Eukaryota > Viridiplantae > Streptophyta > Magnoliopsida > Poales > Poaceae > Hordeum > Hordeum marinum. The sequence continues at coordinate 234,062,164 of CM039675.1, forward strand.
CACTACCGAGTTCGGGTTAGGAACCATCATTAGGGATTAGCGAAGTTCTTGCATAAGTCCGGATTAGCTCTTTAGAAAAAAACTTCTTGTCCTTGAACAACTCAATCAGTGGCTTGATGTGCTAAGAAATTCATACGGAATGGAGGTAGCGAGCCTATCATGCCATAGAATACTTCACACATGCATGATTGACTTGGGATGATTCCAGAGGAGACAAAATAACTTTCCTTGAATTCATGGAGGCAACTTGCATCTAATGCACGTGAACTAAGAGGGAGTCACTCCTTACACCTAACATATACTTCACGAACGGAACATGAAGATATGCCTACAAAGTTTCCAGCACTAGCTTCATGTTCATCATGAGTCATGGAAGAGATGAAAATGTTGTTGATGGGCTTAACAACAATTCATCGAGATATCCATATAGATGGAATTCCACAACTATGGAAACAAGGTGATAGCATTGGTCATACCAAGGATATAACGGTGTATGCTCGAGGATACATCCACGAGTATGACAACATTAGAAAGATCTTTGGTTCTGATTTTGATTTGACGATAGCCCATACTCAAATCAATGGTTGTACAAGATGATAGGTGCATCAATTGGTCACAAGGATCAATCGTTTAGGATATCATCTTTCTTCTACACATACAAGCACAAAAACACAAGATATCCCTTTAACATGAGCTAAGTTAGATCAAGCTTCTATCTTCCAGCTCTCCAAGTTGTTGTTTAGCTTAACCAACTAGTTCGGGGGTATCCAATATAGATTCATGGAGAAAGACGGTTTATAGAAAAACCATCTTGATCACGAACTCAACATAATGGTCAAGGAACACCTTGGTAATACTTTCGAGAAGATATTCGGATAATCACGATCCACCGATATGTTATCAAGCTCGAGAACAATCTTGCTTTTCAAGGCAAGTCAATAAGATCAATAGAGCGAAGGATCGATACCATCCTAATTCGTTGATCAAAAAGTGCACCATGGAAAATGGACTAGGTAGCACGATCAATCTTAGTATGACAATTCAATAATCCTCACACTAGGAATGAAATAATTGTCCATTAACTACCAAGCAACATCATTGCTAGGAGTACTGATTACACACATCACGATTCACTTGTCGGTATTCTGGTTTCAACAACACAGAGACCGGAGAATGAGTGATGATGGGTAGAAGTATCACTACATCAAGATTTCATAAGAGGGAGTGCAATTCTCTTGATAATCTTGACATGAAGAGGGTAATACCTCAAGGTGGAACAGAGCCAAAGCTGAATTGGAATTTTGATCTCCGGAGTACAAGTGCTTTGACCCAATCCGAGAAATGGATGAGGTACGGGAGTTTGCTTCTCCTAGCCATTCTAGAATAGAATGGCTTTGACATACCACAAGAATAGTCGACATCAATAACACAGTGCATGACATACTCTTGACTATCCATTGATAGATAAAGGTCAAAATACAATTGAAGGACAACTCAAGAGCACCTGATTTTTCTTGAGTTGTAGATGCATAGATGTAATATGTCGAACAGAGTTCAACATGTTTCTTCCAGACAATCCATGTAGAAAGAAAGATTGACAGAGTCACAATTATGAAATGGAGTTCTCACCACGAGCACCCTTGTTGTGATTTTAAGATCACAAGAAACTTCTGCCAAAATGGATCATGGTATTAGAAGAATGACATACCACGAACCTTGAGGACTATAACAAGGTTGCTAATATCCTAAAGGAACGAGAAAATACTATCAACGTGAAAGAGCAGAAAGATCCTTGGGTTCAAGAACCCAGATACAGAATACCTATTAACTAAGTAGCATCACAACATGCTTTTGATAACGATGGACAGAATTATCACACTGGAAACAGAAGACACAACTAGACTATTGGGTGGTTCACTGAAACAACATGGTTTCCTAAACACCTTCATCAAACACGTCGAGGTAATAGAGTACCTGAACTCAACAATTAGTGTGTTTTGTCTGGCCTGAAAGACACTGACTCAATATGAAAGAGTTTTTCAATTGCATCAGATAATTTGGAACCCTTGGATAACTCGGACAGCATAACGGTTGTACGAGCATGAAATATGAGGCAACCTGCACAAGAAAACTGACAACAGGATATTGAATTCTTATGGAGACACTGATCTAGGAAGACAACAACTTTCCTATAGGTCTCCAGCATAGTAACTCGTCATCTTGATAGATAGATGAGAAGCCTAGTTCTTAAAACCCATGGAATAAAGAAGAGGGTGACTCAGAATTAGAATGACACGAGGAAAGGAGTAAAAAGAACCTTACGTTCCCTTCCACAATCAATTCCCTTACATAACTAAAGCTGTTCTAGACTCAACATCGACCAGTTTGGCTTGGTAATCCTACAGGCAGTCAGGATCTGATACCAAAGCTGTCGGGACCCCGATCCTAAGCCATAAGAATCCATCCTATAACACATCACATCACTTTACGGTCTCACGCACGGTTATCTCCACGGCTGCCACCTTACCTGGGCTGGGACTGTTTGTGTCTTTTGACTCACGTATGTGAATGTGTCACTAGCATTCAAATGTCAAAGAACCCGGGCCGACATGACTAGTCGTAGAACCTAAGTGGCACATCTGTACAGGGACAGGCATACGTAACCTAGCAATGCAGGTGTCGATCTCTAGCGTGTGTAGACGAGTCATAGCAAGCTACAAGGACTCCATTATGCCGTGGAATAGAAATGTCATCACTGCATGTAGACGAGTTCTAGTAGGCAACCGGGACTCCATTACGCCGCGAGACATTTCCCCAAAGGTACAGACACAGCAGTAAAGAAGGATACATGCCAGCCAATCAATGGGTCCGGAGCAGTAGCAAGCTACCAAGGCTCAGTGGAAGCACAAAGAGGCAGTTCCCCGTAAAGAGTACAACTAAAGGCACACAACTAGGTGTCGAATCCCATACATACCGTTGCATGACGCATGTACGCATGACATGCCTGATATGCATAGATACAACTAGGGCATCACAACATAACCATACAACATTACAACATTTATTTAGAAGGCTCGGAAGAGCCAATATAATAAGATGTTACAAACAGGGGTCTGAAGACCCAACATCTAGAGCATTCAGACAAGCAAGCAGAAGTTAAACATGTCTGGGTATAGACATCTACAAAAGTGACTAGAGGAGCCTGAAAAGTTACAACGACCCTACCAAAGGATCCAGACACTACATGAATCTGAGACTTTGCCGTCTGCCATGGCTGATGGCAAAGGGGGGACAACAAAGGCTTGGCCATCCGTCAGCTAACGGCAAACTAGATGGCAAAAAAATATCCGGTGAAGAGGTTATTTGCCGTCAGCTTTAGTAAGGCGGACGGCAAAGAATCTTTGCCATGGGTGGGCTGACAGCAAAAAAAAAGGGACAGCAGATCCGCAAACGCTCCCGTCAAGTGCTAACGACAGGTTGCTGGGCCCACCTTCTGTTTGCCGTTTTCCCTACCCCCTTTGTCGTCTGCTCTACCCCCTTTGCCATCAGCCGTGGGTGGGCCGACGCCAAAGGGGCACTAACATCCTCTCTCTCCTTCCACCTTTGTCGTCATCCCACCCCCCTTTGCCGTCAGCCCACCCCTCCTTTGCCGTCAGCCGTGTTCTAGGCCGACGTAAAGGGGTGCTCCCAGCGTGGTTCAGCCAGGCTGTTTTGAGCCTTTGCCGTCTGCCCTAGGGCCTTTGCCGTCGGTGGGCGGACGGCAAAGACTCAAAACAGCCCCCCTTTATTTTACTTCCTATTATATCCATCAATTTTCACAATAATCAGGATATATATATATTTGACAGAAATAATTTTGTTTCCGTACTCATAACCATATTAAAATAATCAGGATATATATAATACATACATACTATGCGAGTTGCATCCGTACCAAACCATATATTACACTAGTTTCATCCATGCATACAAAGTTTCATATATATCCATATACTACAATAGTTTCAATCAAAGCTTCCGTGAAGCCATGGTAGAAGAAACCATATTCAAGCATTCCATCAATATAATCCAAGCTTCCCGTGAAGTGAATGTAATCTACAAAATGGCAAATAAGAAAGTTAGAAGAAGAAGACTAGATGAAGAAGAGAAGTATAGGTTATTTCAGAGAGTGCTTAGCTAAGTATAGGACATTTAATAGCTAAGTTAGGTGGAATAGGTCATCTTGGAGCTACATAGCCTTATTATGTCATTTAGGAGAGAACTTAGCTAAGTATAGGTCATTCTAGAGCTAACTTGGATAAAATATGTCATTTTGTAGCGAACTATGATTATTAATCCATTTTGAGCTTATTATGTCATTTTGGATCTAAATTAGTCATTTCAATGAGCTAACGAGGGTTCTTATGATGTTTAACTAACTAAGCTAATTATGTCATTTTGGAGGATAATTAGCTAACTATGTCTTTTTTGGGGAAAATAAGCTACGTAGAAGAAGAAAGACAAGAAGCAAGAAGAGAAGAAGAAGGAGAAGAAAAAGAAGAAGAAGAAGGAGGAGGAGGAGAAGAAGGAGAAGGAGCAGGAAGAGGAGAACAAGAAGAAAAGAAGAAGGAGAAGAAGAAGGAGCTTCTTTCTTCCTTCTTCTCCTTCTTCTCCTTCTTCTTCCTCCTTCTCCTTCTTCTTCTCTTCTTCTTCATCCTTCTTTTCATTTTTCCTCTTTCTTCTCCTCTTGTCCTCTTGTTCGGGCTAAATTAGCTTATGCCTTTTTGGAGCTAATTATGTCATTTTGGAGGATAATTAGGTAAGTATAGGTCATTTTTATTAAATAGGCCGTTTTGGAGCTAACTAAGCTAATTATGTCATTTAGGTGGAAGCCAAAGCTAAGTATAGGCCATTCTAGATCTAACTTGGGTAAAATATGTCATTTTGGAGCCAACTATGATTATTAAGGCATTTTGGAGCTAAATTGGCTAATTATGTCATTTAGGTGGAAGCCAAGCTAAGTATAAGCCATTCTAGAGCTAAATTGGGTAAAATATTTCATTTTGGAGCCAACTATGATTATTAAGGCATTTTGGAGCTAAATTGGCTAATTATGTCATTTAAGTGGAAGCCAAGCTAAGTATATAATATTCATGAGCTAACCAAGGTTCTTATGCCATTTTGAGCTTATTATTTCATTTTCGAGCTAAATTAGTCATTTTAATGAGCTAACCAAGGTTCTTATGATGTTTTCACCTAACTAAGCTAATTATGTCATTTTGTAGGATAATTAGCCAATTTAGTCTTTGTTGGATGAGTGTAAGCTACGTAGAAGAGGAAAGAGATGAAGCAAGAAGAGAAGGAGAAGGAGAAGTAAAAAAAGAAGAAGAAGGAGGAGGAGGAGGAGAAGGAGAAGGAACAGGATAAGAAGAAGAAAAGAAGAAGGACAAGAAGAAGGAGAAGAAGGAGGAGAAGTAGGAGAAGGAGCTTCTCTCCTCCTTCTTCTCCTTCTTCCCATTCTTCTTCCTCCTTCTCCTTCTCCTTGTTCTTCTCTTCTTCTCTTCTTATTCTTCTTCCTTCTTTTCATTTTTCCTCTTTCTTCTCCTCTTGTCCTCTTGTTCGGGCTAAATTAGCTAGTTATGCCTTTTTGGAGATAATTATGTCATTTTGGAGGAAAATTAGGTAAGTATAGGTCATTTTTTATTAAATAGGCCATTTTGGAGCTAACTAAGCTAATTATGTCATTTAGGTGGAAGCCAAAGCTAAGTATAGGCCATTCTAGAGCTAACTTGCGTAAAATATGTAATTTTGGAGCCAACTATGATTATTAAGGCATTTTGGAGCTAAATTGGCTAATTATGTCATTTAGGTGGAAGCCAAGCTAAGTATAAGCCATTCTAGAGCTAACTTGGGTAAAATATTTCATTTTGGAACCAACTATGATTATTAAGGCATATTGGAGCTAAATTGGCTAATTATGTCATTTAGGTGGAAGCCAAGGTCAGTATATAATATTCATGAGCTAACCAAGGTTCTTATGCCATTTTGAGCTTATTATTTCATTTTCGAGATAAATTAGTCATTTTAATGAGCTAACCAAGGTTCTTATGATGTTTTAATGAGATAAATTAGTCATTTTAATGAGCTAGCAGACGGCAAAGAGGTGGGGTTGGCCGTTGCAGTTACTGGCCTCCACAGGGCCCACCCCACCTCTTTGTCGTCCGCTAGCGGACGGCAAAGAAAGTTTGTCGTCCGCTGGCAGACGACAAAGAGATGGCTGATGGCAAATAGTGACGTTGCCATCAGCCAGATCTTTGCCGTCTGCCTTGCCAAAGCAGATGGCAAACAACCTGTTTGCCATCGGCCAGTAGACGGCAAAGAGCTGGCAGATGGCAAAGTCCCTGATTCTAGTAGTGAGACCTCTGTTTGGGATTCCCAAGCTAATCTGGTCAACATCGAACTTCATGTCGAAAATACCACTAATGGGACTGACGTCTCCTCTGCAAAAACATAAATTAAGCAAACGTGAGTGCAAAGGTACTCATCAAGACTTACATCAGAACCATCTACATATGCATCCGTATCAATGAAGGGGGTTGTGAAGTTTATTGCAGCAAGCCAGCTTTGACTCTCGGCTAACCTATACTACGACTACATGTAGTATCATTGAGGTGGAATAACGCACATAAGTCCACATATTCTCCAATCTATACACTACTATGGATCCACTCCCGTCTCCCTACGAGAAGGCCATCCATAGCACTCACGCTTATCTTGCGTATTTTAGAAGTATCCATTCACTTATCTATGAACCACATAAGTTCTCCAAGTAGTCCATATCGGAGGACGTGGCTATTTGAATAGTTTATTTAACCCTCCAGGGGTATACTTCTTCACACACGCTCCCGCCACTTATCGCCATGTGCACGTAAAAAGGCACCTCGGCAACCTTCAAGTGGAAGCCCAGCGAGGGAGCCGGCCACAACCGTCAACCACACAAGACCCTAGTCCAGGTTTATCGCCTATTTGAGACTAAACCTGCACATAAGTCCGGCCGAAGTTGCCGCTACGGCCTCAAACGATGTGCGCAGGGTTCCCAAGCCCACCGTTCGGGTGCCACTTGGTACACCGTTCCACTGTGCCTATACCGCATCATAGTCCACCCCGTTGGGCAACGCTATGCACGACCGCCAACACTTTTCCTACAAACACCAGAAACTAGATGCAACTCCTAGACATAGGTCTAGGCGATTAATAAGCCGAGAGGGTCAATTAAGTATCCCAATGTGTGGTAGTATCTTGTCTTGGATAACATACACATAACTCAGTTCTTCAAGACGGTCCCAATGAGACAACCCTCCATGTACTCCTACATTGCCTCTCATCGCTACCTTTACCAAATCGTGTTCACACACTTAGATCTCATACAGTAGGACATGAACACATCCATTCCGATTCATCACCCGGATGGATCAGACACGATACGACACAACTCTAAGCATAGCAGGCACAACAAGTAAGCAAGCATGGATGAGTAAGCACAACAAGGCTCATGCAGTTGCTACTCATGCTAAGTGGTTTCAACTATTTACTGTGGCAAAGATAGGTCATGCAAAAGAATGGGTTCAACTACCGAGAGCAGGTAACAATTGAATCGTTGTTGTCCTAATGCAATAAAAGAGAGCAGGAGCAAGAGAGTGGGTTCATACCAGTATGCTCAAGGGGGTTTTCTTGCCTGACTGTCCTGAAGATAAAACTTCTCTTCATTAGTGTCAACGGTCACATCGTCGGAACCATCGTCTACCGAGAGGGAATAAGCACCAACAAACAGGAAGAAGGAATGCATTCAATGCAATGCAACAACCATGATGCATGAAATGGCATGTTAAGGTACTGAATCGACCTAGTGCTATAGGTAGTCATATTAAGTGAAGTGGAATTCAAATATATACTAAATTCCAACTCCAACACTATTTATTAAATTATCCTAATCATGAAATTTCCTACTTGGTGATGTTAGCTTTCTCAAACATGCATGACCATGGCACAAATGGATTTATTGGATTTTTCTGATCATTTTTCATATATAAATTATTTTCGTCTGACTTATAGATTATTTTCTACGATGTTTAGAAGTTTTATACATTTTCTAAAAATATTAAATCATTTATTGATTTATTTTAATTCTAGAGATTCTTTACTGCATCAGCATGATGTCATAATGACATCAGCAGGTCAAAGGCGTTAGCTCTGGTCAAACCTGGTAGCTAGGCCCCACCTGTCAATGACACAGTTAATAATAGAGTTTTAAATTAATCTAACTATTAAATTAAAAGGGTCGGGCCCATATGTCAATGGCTAATTAAGTTAATTAAACAAATCAGTTATTTTAATCTAACCCAAAGTTTAAACAGGGGCTGGGCCCACCTATCAATGTCTGTAGGGGTGGTCAAAACCGGTCAGAGGGGTCAAACCCACCGGCGGCTCAATGCCGGCAAGGTCAAAGACGACGGAGCAGCTCGGAAATGGCCCCCGGTGGTCATTCGAGCAGCATAGGTCACCTATAGGACACTCAGGCTAGCGCGCATCCAGTGGAGTGTAGGGGAGGTCATGAGGTCACCGGATTTGTGGCCGGCGATGAGGTACGCGGCGGCGACGAATCGGTCGTGCATGAACACGAGACTACAAGGCATGAGTGAGCTGTTTCGGGACCTCTATTGCATCTATGGATCTCCACGAGATCGTTCCCGAGCTCGTACACGTCGGTGGCGGACCACAGCAGCGACAACAATGGCAACTGCGGCGGGCGGAGTTCGGCCATGGCAGGGGGGCTAGCTAGAGGGCGCGTGCGAGGGTGAGAGGTTAGGGGAAAGGGGGAGAAGCTCACTGCGAATCAGCTGGTGACTTCATCGGGCTCGAGGACGGTGGAGGCTGGCGAATCGGCGGCAAAGATCCGCGGCAGCCGGCGAGGGGGAGAGAGTGGAGAGTAGGAGGAGGGAGAATGAGCCGGGGGAAGATAGGGAGCCTCTGGGCGTCTCCAGGCGAGGAGATAGACTCGTGGGAGGCCGGGAGGTGGCAAGCAGGAGGTGGCCGCGCCTCCTGTGCGGGCGAAACGCCATCGTCCTCCTAGCAAGGAGGAAGACGACTGCTGCCTGGGCTCTGGTGGGCTGGGCTAGTCTGTTGGACAGGTAAGACATCTCCCTCTTTTCCTTTCTTTCATTTTTAGTTTCTGTTTTTTTTCTAATTCCTGCTTTAAATTTAATTTTGTTTGGGCAAAACTATAATGCTAAAATTCCTGAAATTATTTATGTGGTATTTATAGAATATTTACAAACTAAACAATAAGTTTCAGAAAATTTGAAGCAACTAAAATATTTATAGTGCTTTATTAGTGATTTCAGGAACTTCCCTATTTTATTTAATTTACCAAAATAGTTGTTAAAATATAATTCACCCCTGATATGCTGGTGCCAACATTTATCAAAGAGGGGGAACATTTTTGAAGACATTTCTAGTTCTTGAAAATTTTATTTTTAAGTTTAACCTATTTGAATTTTATTTGAGCTAGGGTTTAATCATCCCCATTTCAGGTTTCATTTGAATTTAAACATGATGCCATGATGCCCATGCTGATGTTGATGCAAACAATTTCAAGCAATTTCTAGGGCTGTGACAAGGAACTACTCTTTATCTATAAAAATTGAGAGGATAGCACAAAGATGAAACCATGAATCTCGTAGAACAGACAAAGATTTAAGACAAACTCGACTTCGGAATTCAACGCTAAGAAGGATGACGAGAAACAACACCATGAATTACTAACACACTAAATAATGAATATGAAAGGTTGAGCCAACGATGAAAATTAATTCAAAGCAGTCTTGGGGAAGGAATATGACTAATTGAATAAAAACTTACCTCACACTTGAAAGGAACTTGAGATCTCCGGAAAATATTACTAGATCGAGGTAGCATCGTGGGAAAAACTTGTCGATTATGGGCCCACTAAAAGGAAAACGATGTTGAATGGATTGCTTAGAAAAGGAGGTTGCACTGGAACAAATAAAATCTGGATGAGGTGAGACCCTCGAAATAATTTAAAGGATTTGAACAGAAGCAACAATTCTTCCGTGGTATGCTCAAAACTCTAGAGAAGAATAGAAAGAGTTGAATAAACAAGAAATTCTTGGATAAGAATTTCCAACATGGGAATGCATTTAGTGAATGACAAGGATATGAAGAATATCGAGAGGTTGAATCGAATCCACCGGGGAGGAAAACAAGAACAAAGAATGATGAATTCGAAGCTCTTGAGGATCATCACATGGGAAAGATTGGATTGAAATATGGAAGAAAATGAATGTAAAGGCTTCAGCTCAATAAAAGGACACTTGATTTGAGATGTCTAGTTCCGGAAGAAAAAAGGGTGGGGGTGGAAAAAACAAAGATAACTGACAATAGATGGAAAGAACTCCAAACAGGAATGTGAGGATTTGATCTTGAAAGTATTGGAAAAGATTGACTTTACTTGAAGACAAGCACTCCGGATCGAGCAGACTTGTCATGAAAATTTGATTGAGCAAAAGTGATTAGCACTCCAATATAAATATAAGAACACCTCTTAGGAAAGAATGAAATCAATACTTTACAATGAAACAACTTGAATTGCCGTACTCCAAAAACAAAGGGTGAGGCTTGCTGATTAAGCCAGAAGCAAATACATAACCCATTATGAATTTGTTGGAAGGATAATCCTGGGTAACTACTTGAATTCCGACCTAAGAACTCCCGAAAGTTTACGGTTATGCAATCTAGTGCAACGGATACAAGGTGCAAAACCTTAGACAACTGCTAACATGATACTACACTCGAAATACGAAGAGATCTATGAAACTCATGTAACTCAGATCTCGCAATCACAATGATACTAATTATGGCAATACATTTGGATGCTCTCCCCAATACTTGGTGACGCCAAACTCCTCTCGCCACAAATAATATTGAACCAATTTGAACATCCTTGTCCTGAGATACTAAGGAAACCGAACGATAATGGTGTGTCAAGAACCAGCTAGAGCTCTACTGCTCAGGACTTCACCAAAGTGTAGGGAGGCACCAAGAATAAAATTCTGTCACACCGACATTCAAGAGGTTCCAAAAGAGCCATGTGATCCTAAAAAAAGTGAGTGAAAAGAGGGGTAGAATTAAAATTCCTAGGTCATGATTCCCTAGAAGAATGACGAAGGGATGACAAGTAAAAAAAATTCCTACTCTATGATATATAAATATACTCAAATTCTTTTTCTAGACTCGAGAACAGGGCTCCTAGGTTGGTATTGCTCTGATACCAACTTGTCACACCCAATATGGGGTCCTATCCTCACAGAAACTTCAAATTCTCAATAGGGATAGGAGCGCATATCGGAGAAGCTTTTGCAAGCTTGGTATCATCACAAGTACATGTACTAAAAATAAGAGTATACAAGCTTGCGATGTAAAACCATACTCTTGCTTGTTCAGATTTCCAAAGGATGAAAGGGACTACAGAGGTGGATTCTAGCTAGCTCCAGGTCGATCCTCCTCTATGGCGACAACCTGCTTTCTGTTATAATGGCGACGATCCTCTTCCCTCGAACACACATGGCGGGAAGGGTTGCCACAACAGCCAGTTTGAAGGGAGACATGACTGTAGCTTATCCTAACAAAAGTGGTCTTCGCTTGCAAAAGCCTCCTACCGTGACGCGTTGGTGGGCTTGGTGATGGCCTCCATCCTGACGATCTCTCAACCTCGGTCCTCTTTCACCAAACAGGAAACATTTGGAAGTTTCTTCGAGAACTGGCAAGCTGGCCCTGCTCCCTTAACACACAAGTAGAAACACTCCTCATCCGCTCCTGCTGGCACGATCTTTGGCACCGCCCGACGTGGCGTGCGTCACCCATGTGATTATGTAGGACCACGTGGCTCCTCTGGGTCGTCCTTAATTAGTCTTCCCATGGAAGGCCTCGGGGGAAGCTTCGGGGGGCGACCTCACGAGGTCCCTGGCGATACTTGTAGTTATGCTCCCCACGAGCCGGGGGGGGGGGGGCTCGTGAGGGTCTTGCTCGTGGAGTCCAACGGTGGGACGTGCTGGTCCCAGGGCATGCGCCGAGTCTTGGGCCGGAGAAGATGGGCCTGGGTACCCCCTGTCCCAAAGGCCCAATAGTATAGGTCGCTCCCATGGCATGCATGATCCCACCAAATAGTACGGTGAAACGATGCAGGCCCCAACCACTTGCGGGCCAGGCATGACGCGTGGCGCACAATGAGGCATGAGATGCCCCTCACTTCCTCATGATACCTCGGCAACTGCCCAGGCTGACATAAAACATATGCGTGGCACGAGGTCATCATGGCTCTTCCTTGTCTTGCCCCCACCTCACTATGCATCCCCTCTTTATGTGAAACTCCTCTTGGTCCAATCTAAGGCGCGACACCTCACCTGCTTCCATCGCAACCACAATACGCCGATGGTGTCGGTTGGAAAATAGGTGAAGGACGCCGCACCAACCGCAAGCCGTCCTATGGTCGAGCCAGCTCTCCCTCCCTCCTCCATCGCCACGGAGGAGGATTTGGGCCTGGTGCTCCCTCTGATAGCTGACAACCAGAATGAATGGAGAGCGACCGTGATCCGGCTTGGCTCCGTAGCACAGAGCACCCTGGGGGAGTCTGTGTATCCCTTCTTCTTCCATAGCGTCTATGCCCGGTTGGTCCTGCCGTTTTATAAGTTCTTCTCCTTGCCCTGCACCTTCAGCCAACTCCATCCTCCTCCTCGTCATCTTCGCCTTCTACTGTGAGGCCTTCATGGGCGTGAGGCACTCGGTGGCTCACTTTCGCTACTTCATCAGCCTGCGGTTCGTCGCTGAGGATTAGTACTCCACGTACGTCTCCTTCATTGATGTCAAGGGCGAGAATATTCGCCTGAAGGACCGAAAAAAGGTGGATGGGTATCGACAACGCTCGGTGTCATTGTTTTGTCAACCCAGCAAATGTCCTCGTAACAGGACTTAGGTGTGAGTCCATCGTCATTAGGTTGTGACTCGAAAGGGTTAAATGAGAGAGAGAGAGAGAGTCGGGTACACCCATGTTCGCCCCTGCTATGGAGGTAATAGCCTATGTACTGCTTTGTGTGTATTTGTTGGGTAGATCTTGATTACAAGGGTGCGGATCGCTAACCTAGCTAGCGAGAGGTTGTAACTGGAGTCTTTGGGCCCCAAGGGCCTGCCTTTATATACAGGTCAATCCCTAGGGTTTACAATAGAGTCTGGGTTATCACACGACCCATGACCTGCAATGTTTCTACATGTGTTACGCCTTAGGGAAACTCAGCTGGCGCATCGACTTCATGGGCCTTGAGCCGCCGTCTTCAAATGTTGGGTCGTCTAGCGACTCTCGCCACCAATCGCCTCACTGGTCTTCGCCTTCATGACCTAGCCCATCCTGTGCTTGGACCTAAAGCCATTATTATATTTAACTTGGCCTAGTAGAGCGGATTACACCTTGGAGTAATATCCCCGACATTAGGCCCCAGATTGATTTGAATCCGTTCATGTCAATTTACCTTTTCCTCCTTCGCCGTTGGGCTTGTTTTCCCATGAATTTCGTAATACAGGCTTATAATACTTTCGGATTTATCATTCCTCCAGCTTTTCGTTTCACCGTGACATCATCTTTGTTGATCGTTGTTCTTTAAAGTCATCATAACATATCCCTCCAAAAACTCTACCAAATCTAGGTGGGTGCAAAAATCGAGGCGCACTTGTAGCCACAAATTTACCACGGTCGCTTCGTTTTTCTCAATGCTGTTTCTCTTTCTTCCCCTTATAAATAAGCACCACTGGGCTCCATAGTAACTTTCCTCATCGTCTTCCTCCTCTTGCTTCTCCACTGACCAAACACTTTCAGAGCTCCCAAAGGGATTCCGAGGTTTTTTCAAAGCCATTTCCAGCGTGTTGTCGAGCCTTCTCTTAACAGTTGAAGTGAACTCAATCACCTTCATCTCAGTTCCAACGTCATCTAGTATGAATATTCACCATTTAAGGTTTTGGCATTTCCGGTGTTCTTACTATATTCATAGTATCCATCTAAGACTTCGTTTAGTACATCCACACATCATCCACTCATTCCCGTGTATTCTTAAAACGATCTCCACCTCATTGTCCTTTGAAGTAGATCTAAAACGAGCCACCCGGTGTTATCCTTTGGGAGAAGTAGTTTTGGTCGTTCCGTCAGCTAGAACACATATTTTGCTATGTTATTTGTTTAATTAGATACGCCTGGAAGGAATTTCCATCGAAACTTGTTTGGGACCCAACGTTTTTGCTAAGTGTTGATGACATCACTTCAGCCTTCTTAAATTTCCCCGACTCATAACTATACTTTTAGCATAGGCGGCTTATACTCTGCTCCAACTTATTTTTCTTGTTACTTTTGTAACTACAACGTAATCCGCCATGGCTCCGAAGAACTCAAAAGTTTGTAGCTAGGAAAAATCTAAAGAGTCCAAGCTTACCCTAGAGAATCTCATGGACCAAGGCTTCCTGCCGGCTCGAAAAGTTATAAAATGGCGGGCTCCCGAAGAAGAGCCAATCCCACAACCACAGTTGGGAGAGGTTGTGGCTTTACTTATCATTTGCATTGAGGCTTCCGCACTCCCAACTCAAAATTCTTCAGGGATCTCTTATACTTCTTCGAACTCAGGCCTTAGGATATTAGTCCAAATTCCATGACAAATATTTGTCAGTTTCAAGTGTTGTGTGAAGTATACCTTCAGGTTGAGCCATCCGTAACTCTATTTAGAGAGTTATTTTATCTTAACATCGAAACAAAAACAAAGAACGGTGCTTCCTACGAGCTTGCTGGTGTTTCCATCCAGAAAAGGAAGAAAAGCGCATTCTCAGAATCCAAGATGGCGAGTCACCCAAAAGGGTGGAACAAAACCTGGTTCTACTATAGAGTCACTTCACCTGAAGGGGAAAATCCTTTGTCGGGTTTTAGGTTGGAAAGTCTTTGTGGTAAGGAAGAATTCCCGGGCTGCCCAACTGATGAAGACAGAGCCCCATTGGCACCTCTTCACTCAAAATTAAGGGCCTTGACCGCACATGGTCTAACCGGAATACATATGATTCACTGCTAGTTAAAATGGCGGATCAAACCAGCCAGTTTGCCAGTCCGATCTCCCTTGAACAACCAATAGCTTGATGTGTGACTATTCGGGTGCCTCAAATGATCCTCAGTGATTATCTCATAAAAACCTTACTTACAACGCTCTTACCAAGGAAGGAAAGATGTTTTCTCTGACTCCAAAGAAATATGCAGTGTCATCGGGTTGGGTCCGTTCTATCTTCACAACTGGCCACCTCAGGTACTAATCAATCTCATTGTCTTTTGACAGTTTTATTTCTAATTCGCCCTCTAATTTATCATACACTCCATGTATTTTCAAGCGGATTCATATTTTTGGAAAGTCATACCTCAAGTCTTTGTTCCCCCTTCGGGAAGAAAGAACGCCCCAAACTTTGTGTCATCTTTAGAAGATGAATCTGAGGTAGAACTTGACTCTCTCGGCCACCTTTTTAACGAGCTTGCTGATGCGCCTTCTTACCAAGACGACTCGCAATTTAGCCAAACCGGTGAAACTAAGGTAACTCCAATTTCCCCTAGTCCTTCGGAAACACTTGTTCCTCGGATACCAAGAGAAACCGTTTGGAATGTTAAATTATCACGCCCCGAAGCTCATTTGGCTCCTGATTTTCCTTTGAAGAACACACAATTTTCCGGCTCGTCCAAAGGCAAGGCTCGGGGTGATGAAGACCCTAGTTTATATCATGTGCCGCCAGCTCGCAAACCACGCCTTGAGGTTACCCATAGTCAAACTGATTCTCATCCTAGAGCTGGCTTGTTTAAACGACATCTTAGTCCTTCAAATTCCATTAATTAGGATTCTCCTTCATCATGAGGTGACTCAAGTGTGTCACAGCTTCCCCCTTTCAATGTCAATCGAGGGTAAGCTTTTATTTTTACAAAGTTTGTCCTACATCTTTTCAGTTCTTTGATTCCAACATATAATAACATTTGTTGTACTGATAATCAAGAGCCAAAGTTGTTGTGTCCAAATGGACAGGTGGGTCATCCTCTGGACCAACAATCTAAGAGACGCCAATTCTTTTGAAAATGACTCCAATGGTTGACTCTTATATTGAAAAGGAACTTGATGTGAAAGTAGAGCCGGAAGATGCTACTGAGATGCTCCTCTTGAAGTTTAGTTATCCATTTTTCCTTCCAAGTCAGATTTTTTAGATGAACTTATGGCATCATCTGACCACAACATTCCAAACGTTGTGTTCATTAAAGAAAATTTGCAAGATCCTGCTGCTTCCACTTCCTTAGCTAAAACCGCGAGCAAGGATGATATAGAGATTTTGGATAAGGGAAAAGCCAAAATGGAATTCCTTGAATTATCCGTACTGGGTGTTGAAGATCAGTATCAAGAGTACTTGACCCAGCTGTCTGAGAGCCGGAAAATTGAAAATAGCATGATAATTGCTATGAAGGTAAAATATGACATAATCTTCTCACTTTACCATTATCCAATGTACTATCATTAGCTTCCAAAGGCCGGCCTGTTATAATAAGCTGGCTTTATAACATAGCTAAAGCATGTAGTAACTGTGTAGCCCCCAAGGGCCGACTCATCTTCTTGAGATGAGTCAGGTCTATTAAGATTGAAGAAGTTCGACCTGTAGCCCCCAAGGGCCGACTCATCTTCTTGAGTTGAGTCGGGTCTTTTAAGATTGAAGAAGTTCGACATGTAGCCCCCAAGGGTCGACTCATCTTCTTGAGATGAGTCAGCTCTTTTAGGATTGAAGAAGTTCGACCTGTAGCCCCCAAGGGCCAACTCATCTTCTTGAGATCATATGGGTATTCTCCATATCATAGTTTCAGAAAAACTATTATACATTAGCCCCCAAGTGTTAAGGATTTTTCTTGTAATATTCTTGGGAATTGTAAAAAATAATTGATGATGCTTGTTGGTCATCCATTAGGGATATTGTGAAGACACTGAGTCTGTTGCTGTGAGATTGTAGAAATGACTAAAAGAGGAAAAAAGATTGAAAATTGAAGCGGAGTCCATGGCGGTTCACTTTGAAAATTATGCACGTCATGCGAATGAACGTCTAGAACAGGCCATAAAACTGTCCAAGGTGAAAAAAGCCATCGTAACGAAACATGCGGAAAAAGCCGAGAAAAACTTTGGCCCTATGAAGGAGAAATCTGCTACTCTCGTGAAGCAGTTCAATGAGATGGTGGCATCAATCTTTGGTATGTCTTTCGTCCTCCTGTTGTCAATGGGACGGATCATGAACCATGTTGCGGCTTATCATGTTTTTTTGTTTGAAGGGCCAAAGAACCACAACCTTGTAGATCTGCCAATTGTAAAGTTGAAGACTATTTTCACGTATGTAGTGTAGCTGTTCACAAGCTGTGTATATTCCATTATGGCCATGAAAAACCTAAAACATCCACCAAGAAGAATCAAAGATATGGTGAAGCAACTCTCTACTGTGCCACAATGGGTGATTGAAACACGGAAGTCGATAGCTCGAGTAGGAGCGAACATGGCCCTTGCTCGGGCAAAGGCATATATGCTAGAATTGGATGTGGAACTCCTGAAAGGAAGCTTCCCAGATTTAATCTCGATGGGTCAGCATTTACCCATGAAGATTACGCAAAGTGCCTTTTAGTTACCCGACCATTGGCGTATTTGATAGCTGAGGAGATAGACCTTTCAAATCATCATCCCACGTACAATGTCGATAATAAGCGTGTTGACACACCTTAGAACGAACCGTCTGACTTGATGTCGCCTCGCCGTACGACAACCTTTGCCATTGACGTGTTATCTCTTGTCTAAGGGACTGTAAATTTTAAATCTTTGCTCTCAATTAGTTTGCAACATAAAGGACAGGAGGTGGATGATGAAGAGCCAGCGGGCTTAGACTCAGAGGCGGCTGATGATAGAGATTGAAGCTACCTCAGAAGCTAGACAAATCGCTTCTTTAGAGCGAGCCTCCATGGTGCAAGAAAACCTTTCTGAAGGATTATGTGGCCTCCACTCATGAACTTGTAATAGGAGTAGTTTTCTCCATAACTTTGACTTTTCTTTGTCGTGCCATCGTGTACGTTGGCGCCTTTTCCCAGTGCTGAACTCTAATTTGACAAGCTCTCGTTAACATGCTCATGACACTCTTTTGTTGCTCCTTCCCATATCGTCCTCGCTTAATGCACGACATCCTTTGTCTAGAAAGTAAATCTAGAATAAGCCGTCAATATAGGTTGGCCTTTCAAAACAAAAGCCAAACGATTTTATTGACGACAGATGATCTGAAGACTGGTCATGATATGGACTCAGTTGCATAACCAGGTCCTCCAAATATAAACCGGTAGTAAGGGTAATAATGTACCTGAAAAAAAAATATCTAAATTAAGACGGCTCAATGAGGCTCAGAAAAAAGGGAGACTGGCATTCGAGGCTCAAGTCTTGATTCAATGAAGTGGGTATAATGACCAATGGTTTATCCTAGATTTTTGTATGCCGAATGAGGGAGTCTTGGACTAAGGGGTCCTCGGGCCGTTGGACTATCTTTTAATAGGCTGGCTTGGTGGGCCATTCTCTGATTGTCATGGGAAGGGCTGGATACATTGAGAGCCCACATTCCAGAAGGAAGTCCCAAAGGCGTGTCGTGCACTACAAGTCAGGATGAGGAAATCGATATCTCCATCCTCGGCAGGAGACCTACCATGTGTAAACCCTAGTACCCCCTGGTGTCTATATAAACTGGGAGGGTATTAGAACATAGGGCAAGGGAACTCATCTAGGGTTTTAGCTATTCGATCTCGAGGTAGATCAACTCTGTAACTTTCATACCATCAATATAATCACGCATGACGTAGGGTTTTCCCTCCATAGGAAGTCCCGAACTTGGGTAAACATCGTCTCCTTTGTTCCATGTTACCATCGATCCTAGTCTCACAGCTCGGGACCCCCTACCCGAGATCCGCCGGTTTTGACACCAACATTGGTGGTTTCATTGTGAGTTCCGCTGTGATCGCCAAAGGAGTCGATGGCTCATGTTGTCATCAACGAAGAAGTAGGCAACATGGACATTTTTGTCCGCGGACAGATCTTTGCTTTCGGAAGCATTGTGCTACATGCTAACCTGACTAGCCATCTTGGCCGGGTCGGGAGTTTCGCCCCTGATCAAGAGCTCAGATTCGGGAACCTAGAGTTCTCCATGGACTCTCGGGGCGATCTTTTGCTAACCGGGCTCGCAGTCTTGCCTACCATGCCCGAAGACTCCAAGGCTTTAACCTCGGATTCCGCTTTCGGTCCCGCCCATGGGATCCACCCCGACGATAACCTGACTTTTAGTCCGGATCTGGCCATAGTGCCAAACACCTGGATTCCTGTTCCTACCGAACACTCCCCTCGCGCGGACACATAGGAGGTTAACTCCAAAAGCTTTGAGCAGGTTGACCCGATCGAGCTCTCGATACTCAACGAAGACCTCGGTTGGATCTTGTCGATGAAAATTACCGATGACCCAACCCCGATCCATGCTCAAATCAATCTCAAGGCGGGTCGAGAAGAATTCATCCCACCCATCACCCACTTGATAGCCACTGTCAAGGACTTAACCGACATGTTGGACTATGCCTCCGGGGAGGCAAAAGACATTGATGAGGAAGATTGTGCTCCCTCCATTGTTAACACCAGGCAATGGGCTGTGACCTCCAGCTATGATGTCTACATGGTGGGCACTCCATATGATAATGGTGAACACACACCCAAAAATGATGGCGACAAATCGGGTGAAGCGCCGCCAAGGCGCCGGAAGCCGCATAAACAATCAAAGGCAAAAAGGGGAGAAAAGCTATCACTGGCACCGGGGACGGAGATACCCCAGAAGATCTCGACAATTCCGATATCCCCGAACACCCGCTAAATAATCAGGAGAGGTTGGAAGATCAGCGCAACCCTGATGATCTAAATGATTCCGAGGACGACAACTACCTCCCCCTTGCCAAGGAGGAGGACATCCCGGAAGTCGATGACTTTGCCATCCCCGAAAACCTTGAAGATCAGGAACATTTCAGGAAACAACTTATAGCCACAAACCTCAGCCTGAAGGCAAAAGAACAGAATGTTCAGGCCAAACAGGACAACCTCAATGATATATGGATGAGGGTCCTATCAGCCGAGGAAGGATATAGTATCGGTCTATTGGACAAACTCAAAAGCTATCCATGCCAAAGGCTGCTGCCAAAACTCGATGACGAGCTTACGGATACGCCATCTCCTAAACATACTCCATATGACAAGCCAGACCGCCCTCTTCAAGGATGAGATAGGACGGCTGACAACACCGGTTATAGGCCGACGATACCCCAAAGACAGGGAAAAGAGCCAATAGAGCCCGATGACAAGTTTGACCAGCGACTCGACCTGTGTTATAGAGCAGGTCATACGAGATCCATCTACTGATCCAAAGGGTACTCATCTGATAGATGGGAGGGTTACCGGGCTTCGCTTGACTGCAAAAATAGAGGTCGGGAATGAAACCGGGCCAAAACAGAACCCGACTACCAGCACGACATAGCTCGGGTCAGAGGCGATGCCCACCCACTATGCTTCACGGACGAGGTAATGCAGCATCAATTAGCAAAGGGGTTCAAACCCATGAACATAGAGCAATATGATGGGACAACTGACCCAACTCTATGGATTGAGGATTTCCTCCTCCACATCCACATTGCGCGAGGAGATGATCTCCATGCCATCAAGTATCTACCCCTAAAACGTAAGGGGCCAGCTCGACACTGGTTAAACAACCTCCTAGAAAATTCCATCGGGTGCTGGAAGGACCAAGAGGATGCATTTTGATCAAACTTCTAGGGCACCTATGTTCGGCCACCGTACTTCTCCGACTTGAACAATGTCATCCAGAAGACAGGAGGCACAGGAGTGGACACGCGACAGGGCATATCAAGGACGTCAGGACACCCATCGAAGACCCCTGGTACAACCCTCCTGTAAAGTTTATATTTCATCTTCAAGTAATTGTAAACAGTTGCTTCGGCAATTTGAGCTATAATAGTTATGAAGCAAAATATAAGACCATTATGCATGGCCGCTTCGTTGTCTTTTTGGTACATACTCTATTTCCTCCCTCCTTGATGCTTCTTGCAAAACTATTTGGTACACTTCACGACACAACCGGCTAATAGTATGGGGGCTCGAATTTAAAATATCACCCTAAGCACAATGGACCGTGTGTTCCACATCTTGAAAATCGCTTTATATGCATTGTTTCCGAACTATGTCTTGGGTCAATAGTTGGGTTGCACGGCTCCTATGCTTGTCCCTTTATGTTCCGCTCATTCGGCTAAAAGGGCAAAGGAGAACCATTGCGATTGTCTTTCCAGCTAGCCTGGCCAAACACCTTAGGGGAGAAACCGAAAACTGACTGTCATTGCATGCAAGAACCGGTCCGTGAATTCGAGCTTAAGTGTTATACTAAAAACTTCGTTAGAGGTTATTCTGTGTCATAGGATGGGTTTGGTATTCGTACAAACCATGCGATGTTGGCTTTAGCCGCAGTTCATCCGAACATCACAAACCACTGGGGGCTAGTCATCAGCACCCGCATTCCTTTTTCATGCTCCTACAACTAAGTGAAAGCAATAAAGAATTATGGTCCGATTCCCTTGTCCACATCACACTGCCTCCTTCGAGTACCGATAGCTTGGGTAAGGGTCACAATGCGGAGTTAGAGACACCTTGCATAGTATCTACATGGGGTCTAAAGCCGACGACTCATAACTTTTAGTTTAAACAACCACACAGGAGTTACGGCGATTGCAAAACATAAAAGACATGATAAAACATGCATCATAACCATAAAAGAGTTAAAAGGTCTTAGGACATATTACAACACGTTTACTCATAAAAGTTATCTTCTGAACATTGAGCCTCTATCGCCCGAGCATCCTCCATCACTACGGAGAAGTATCACTCAGGGAACCTATGCTCCTTTCCAGGGGGCACAGGAGCAGTGTCTATCTTCGTCAGATCTAGCCCAGGCAAGTGCACCTTGGCCCTTGCAAAGGCCATCCGAGCTCCCTTGATATAGAAAGAACACCTTAGCGCGTCGATCCGAGGCGAGGCGCCACTCAGCTTCCGCACCAGGACGAAGTAGCTGGTCGGCAACGGCTCGTCGAGCCATAGCCGGATACAAAGATCCTTCATGGCCGGCTCCGCCATCCTGTGTAGCTCCATCAGCTGCTTCATTTTCTCAATGAGAAGAGGAGAGTCCTTGGGGCTTCAAATTGGGCCAATAGAGCCGAGCATCATCTCCTTCTTCCCACAAAGATTAGAATTGGTTCGCATCCGCTACGCTCTTCTAGAGGTCTGAACAGACACCTGAGGAATGCTACACCTGGGTGAGGAACGCAAACCTACTATCACCGAAGGCACACTACAGTAAATACGGCTTACCATCTATGGCAACCTTGACTTGGCGGATCTATTCTTCAAAGAACCGCCTATCCACCCGCTCATTTTGGAGATCGGATTTTAGAGTGGATAGCTCGATGGCTTGCTCCTTGCCCTTCTGCTGAAGGCCCTCACACTTCAAGCTGACGTCCTTTAGCTCCTGCTGAACCTCCTCCGCTCGAGCCTCATGCTAGGCTCTTGTGGTTTTTGAGGCGGACAGCGTGGCAGCCGCTTGTTCGGCTGCTGCATTGTCGTCTACGGCCTCTTGCTTCATATTGTGCATCTCGACCTTGAGCTTCTCAATTTCCTTCGCCAAAGCTTTGTAAGCAATAAACATATAACCATAGTGAGTCGACAGTGCGAATCACTAATGATGAAAAATTTGGATATTACAATCCGGCTTACCTTGCGCCTCGTCGAATATCTTGTTCAGAGCTTGAAGCTAATCTTTGGAGCTCTTGAGCTTCCGATTTAGCTCGTCAAGCACGGCGAAATTAACGGACACCACTGACGAATAAGCGTGCAAATAACATATATTTATCAATTTATATGAGTTCAAACACCCGAACTGTAAAAGACTGTGACCCTATGTTCGGTCCTCTTAAGGACTGTTAGAACTTTATATGATGACTAATGTCTCATACATTGTTTTGTCAATTCTTTGTATTTGACCCCTGGGTGAGTTTTTTCTAAACTCACACAGGGCTCGGGAGCTGCTATATATACAACGATAGCACAAACCTAAAAAATTAAAATTTGAGGAAAAATATTACATGGTTCACCTGCAAGCCCGTCAGGAGACCGTTGAAGGCCTCCTTTAGTCCACTATCAACAGACTAAATGCTCTGCAAAACCTCATCCATAAGGGTGCGGTTATCCTCGGAGATGGAGGTGCTTGACAGAGCCTCCTCCATGACCGGCCACCGTAAACCCGGTTGTGATCGGTTAGCCCGATATCCAACCGGGGATTGGTTGTGATCGGTTAGCCCGATATCCAACCGGGGATTGAACCGGTGGCTCTGAAGGCGTGGTGCGATCCGGAGATGACCTCGGACGAGAGTGGACATCCCTTCGACCGGTCTCCTGAGTGTCCGGGAGGGGATCCTCCTCCTCGTCTTCGGCAACCGAGGAGTTAACCTCGACCATGACATCGTCACCTCACCGCTTGTGCTCGGCCCAGAGGAGCCTGGTGGGATGACACCTCCACAACATCGTTCGCAATGCCCGCAGGTGTGGGATGCAGCACAGTACCACTCTCCGATAGCTTGGCGGGTGGAGTCTCCCATCTGAAACTTGGTCGGTGGGGAGAAAATGTGGTGGGCTGCGGATCAAAAGGCGCTCACACGTTAATAACATTAAAAACTTGGCATAAATAGCTTAGGGAGTCTTTGGATTCTTACCTTCGAGCTGGGGGCTTGAGCCTTAGGTTCCTTTCAGGAAACTTCTTGAAGTCCTCGGACTCGGTATCCGAGTCCGAACTGTTATCGGGCAGGACCAACGTCGCCCGACGTGCCCTTTTTGGAGCAGGAGGAGGTACCTCCTCCGCGGTGTCTCATGACACAGCCCTCTTTTTTGTGAGGGGGGAATCCCCCTCCTCCTTGTAATCATGCTCTTCCTCATGATTAGCGGAGGCATGGGTTTCCTCGGATCTAGCGTCCGACTAGTCCTTTATGCGGAGACCACCTCGGCCTTTCTTCTTCTCTTTCTTTTCTGGCGCCTTGTAAGGCGTCGCAACGAGCGTCTCCGATAACAGCTTTAACCTGGGGTCTTTGAGCTATGGTGCCGGGCAGTTCATGCCTATGCCTTTGCTCAACCATTTCTGCAAAGATGATGGGAAAGGTGTTTAGATTTTCTATCAGAAACAGAGCCGATCAACTAAAATTATGTTATACCAGGGTAGGAGGGTTATCTACGTGTAGGCCCCGATCCTCCTCTTCGGCTGGCCAGCTCTTTTGAGCCTTGAACAATGCCTTCCATAGTTTCTCTAGAGTGGTGCGGAAGAGCTGACGAACGGTCGGCTCATTGCCAATCTAATAAGGCCACATTGGGGAGTCTCGGTGTTGGCAGAAAAGGATGCGGTGTCAAAGCATGATCTGGACCACATTAACTAGCTCGATTTTTGCCTTGACCATCGAGGCGATGCGCTTCTGCAGCTTGTCCACCTCCGCATCCAACCCCCAGTCTAGGCCCTTTTGGAGCCATGAGGTAAATCTTGTGGGGGGTCCGGATCTGAACTCGGCTGGAGCAACCCGACCTTCTTCTTTTGGCTCGGTGATGTAAAACCACTCCTTTTTCCAGACCTTGATGGTGTGCCAGTTGGCCATCTGACACGGGGAACCTTGCTAATGACCGCCCCTCCACAGTCCGCGTGCTTTCTCGCTACGGTCTTTGGTTTGACGTTGAAGACCTTGACCCACAGGCCGAAGTTCGGTTCGACCCGCAGAAAGGCCACGCATACGATGATAAATGCCGATATGTGTATAAAGGAGTTCTGGGGGAAGTCGTGGAAGTCCAGTCCATAGAATAACATGAGACCCCTGACAAAGGTATGGAGTGGAAAGCTTAGACCCTTGATGAAGTGTGGGACGAATACCACCCTCTCACCTAGCTTGGGGTTGGGAACCACCTGGTTCTTCTCTGAGGTGCAGTGGTAGACGTTCGCGTGGAGGTAATGGGCTTCCTTCAGGTCCCAGATTTCTTGGTCAGTAACCGTGGAGGCCCCCCACTTATCGTTGGAGCCTGAACCTGCCATGGCTAAATCTCGGAGGAGAAGTTGAGAAAGAACTGGATATGAGCTCTCGGAGCTTAGGGATATTGGGGAAGAAGAGCATGCGAATGGGGAGCGTGAAACGGCCTTGATGGGTTTTCCTTTTTATGAGGCGTGACGATGAGTAGCCTCCCTTTACTGCACCGCAAATCCCTCTGCTTCCCAAGACGTGTGTGCCATTTTACGCGCGTGAAGAAACTTGATATGATTAATCATATACGTGCGTGCCATTTTACGATTTATGCATTGACGAATCGTGTTAAGGTAAAAATGGCCTCGAATCGCGAATCGACTTTTCATAACTGGTTTAGTGGACGTGGTGGATCAAGCCCCTTTGTTGGAAAGGTTGTCAGTATACACTGTTTGCACTTTGACGTTTGGCCTTCGAGACTAAGCAAGTCACGGTGTTCGGTCGATCATATGATCGGAAACATTACGCGCCACCGGAGGCCGAACTAATCTCAACTAATCATTAAATGGGAAGAAGAACTCAGACCGCAAGCCGAAGACTCTAGTCACGTGAAGAAGGATAAGCTAAGACCCTTGGCATTGGGGCTAGTTCGGGGGCTACTAAGGGAGTCTTGGATTAAGGGATCCTCCAGCCGTCTGCCTATCTCTTAATAGGCCGGCTTGGTAGGCAATTCTCTGATTGTCGCAGGAATGGCCGGATACACTACGATCCCACATTCCAGAAGGAAGTCCTGAAGGCGCGTCGTGCATTCCAAGTCAAGATGAGGAAATTGACATCTACATCTTCGGCAGGAGACCTACCATGTGTAAACACTAGTACTCCCAGGTGTCCATACAAACTGGGAGGGTTTTAGATCGTAGAGCAAGGAAACTTATCTAGGGTTTTATCTATTCGATCTCGAGGTAGATCAACTCTGTAACATTGATAGCATCAATATAACCAAGTAGGACGTAGGGTTTTATCTCCATAGGAGGGCCCGAACCTTAGTAAACATCATCTCCTTCGTTCCCTGTTACCATTGATCCTATTCTTACAGCTTGGGACCCCCTACCCGACATCTACCGGTTTTGACACCAACACCGGCCCTCACATGACTCAGGCCAATGTTTTAACCTTAAAATCCCAGGGAACAAAAAGGATTAACTTTTAAGATTACATTGGGTCATATGATTGGAGTTGCATGAGACTTACAGGCAGGTTTTATCATATTTTGATGGTGTTTTTTTGCCAGGTCAAGAGGGTGAGAAAGCTAAAATCGATGAGTTGGAAGCTCCCAATTGACCAATTTTTCAAACAGTAAAGACGCATGCTCAATTTATAGGCTGAAACGACAAAGTGAAAGCACATTTTCTCCCTTGGTGGTTTTGGTAATTAATAACAACATATAAGTCATTGAACTAATGTTTCCACCAAGTATATTTCATGAAATGTTCAATCATAGGATTGGCAAAAGGAGATTGTGGACATACCCCAAGATGCAAGGAAATAGATTGGCCAAGCTTCAAGCAAGAGGACTCTACATTTTACATTTGTGAGAAATCACTTTGAGTCCATAGGAAAGCCAAGACTATTAAAAGGGGGTAAGGTTTTGTTGGTGAACAATATGCTCAATCGTGCACAAGTGATAGTCGCCAAAAATATCCACAAACATTCCCACCAAAGTCTGTTCTATACCTAACACTCAAAATCGGTGCAACCAACTTTCCCATACCGGTGCCACCGATTCCAGAACCTAGACAGACTTAGCCAAACCCTAGCCACTTCGGTGCAACTGATTCCATACCGGTGCCACCGAGTTTAGGTTGCCAACTTTCTGTTATGCAAATTCACATTTTCGGTCCCACCAAGAATGTTGGATCGGCATCACCGAGATTGGAAATCTGACCGTTGGTCACCTTATCGATGCAACCGAGTTTCCTATATTGGTCTCACCGAGATTCCACAGTTGCCACCTTTTGGTCATTTCATTACCACCAAGATTAACACATCGGTGTCACTGAGTTGGTCATTTTTTGTGTAACGGTTGGATTTTTGGGGATGCCTATATATACCCCTTCACCACCACCTACTCGAGAGATAATCACTCAGAAGTATTCCATACCTATCCTATCAGATTTTCTGAGAGAGAACCACCTACCCTTCTGTTGACGTCAAGATCTTCCACTCCAATCATATGGATCTTGATCTCTAGCCTCCCTAAGTAGCTTTCCACCAATCCCATCTCTTCCACCATGCAAAATCTATGAGAGAGTGATTGGGTGCTAAGGAGTCTATCGTCTTGAAGGACAAGAGCAAGGAGGTCATCGTCATTACTGAGCCTATTACCTTTTGGAGGGTGGTGCCTCCTAGATTGTTTAGGTGTCGCTTGGGAGCCTCCTACTTCGTGTGTGGAGTGAACCAAGAAGTTTATAAGGGCAAGGAGATCGCCTACTTCATGAAGATCTACCCATAGTGAGGCTAGTCCTTTGTGGACGGAAACCGTTATGGAATAGTCAAGGTTGCTACTTCATGGACCGTTTTGGGTGGAGCCGTCTATGGACTCTCGCGACTGTTACCCTTTGTTGGTTGAAGACTCCATAAACGTGGATTTACGATAGCGCCACCTATTGGAACCATGGGAAAAATCATCATGTCTACAACTGCGTTTGATCTTCCTACCCTATCCCCTCTATACATGCTTGTTGTTACTTCCTGCTGCTATATACTCTTAGACTTGCATGTGTAGGGTGTACTTGACTTGCCATGAAAAGCTAAAAACTGTCAACCCTAAAACTTGGTATAGGCAAAACTTTTATTTGGTCAAGTAGTCTAATCACCCCCTAGACATACTTTTGGTCCTACAAGTGGTATCAGAGCTTTGGTCTCCATTTCTTAGGCCTCACAACCTAGGAGAGTATGGCGTCTAGTGAGGGAAGTTATCACCGTAGAGGTCCGTACTTTGATGGCACTAATTTCTCTAGTTGGAAGCACAAAATGAAATGCATATTCTTGTTCATAACCCAGCTGTTTGGTCTGTTGTTTGTGTTGGCTTTCAAGGTGAGTTCTTTGCGGATGGACGGGGACCGGATCGTGAAGCGAATGTGGATGAGTTAAAGATGTTGCAACTCAATGCTCAAGCATGCGACATTCTCTTCAACTGCTTATGCCCCGAAGAATTTAACAAAATCAGCCATCTTGAGAATGCAAAAGAGATTTGGGATACTTTGGTTGACATGCACGAAGGAACCGAGTCCGTGAGAGAGTTCGAGTTAGATCTTCTTCAAGGTCAGCTTGACAAGTTCAAGATGAAGGATGGTGAAGGAGTCGCAGAGATGTAATCTAGGCTAGTACTCATCACAAATGAGATAATCGGCTTAGGAAGTGAAGAAATGAACGACAAATTCATCATCAAGAAGATACTTAGAGCTTTGGATGAGAGATACGACACCGTGTGCACATTGATCCAAATGATGCCAAACTACAAAGATCTCAAGCCTACGGAAGTCATTGGAAGGATTGTTGCTCATGAGATGACACTCAAAGATAAGGAAGAACGTCATCACAAGTCTAGCGGCGCTTACAAAGCCACAAGTGATGATCCCGCAACTTCAAGCAACAACCTTGTCACCAATGAACATATAAGCCTCATGGTCAAGAAATTCAACAAGTTCTACAAGAATAGAGGCAAAGAAAGAAACTCCAACTCAAGATATGAAGAGAAGCGTTCGTCAAGTCGTCACCGCAATTGCTACAATTGTGGGAAGCCCGGACACTACTCAAATGAGTACACGACTCCCTAAAAAAGAAGGGAAGAGTAACCTCGAAGACGAAGCTCAAGAAATGAATCACCACAAAGAGAGAGAAGGAGTAGGGATGATCGTTATGAACGAAGACACTCAAGGAGAAGTAGAGATTTGGAGAAGAAGGACAAGTACACCAAGAGATACACAAGAACAAAACATCAAGCTCATGTTGGTGAATGGGTTTCCGACTCTGACTCCGACAACAACTCTGAGAGAAGCTATCACTCTGACTCCGACTATAGTCAAGATGATGATGTTGCCGAAATTGCTCTAGTAACTACCAACTCCTACAATCTATTCGATTCACCAAACAAAGGGAGTCGAAGTTGCTTCATGGCTAAAGGCCCCAAGGTATCACACCCCGAGCATCTTGATTTTGATAGTGATGAAGATGATTTGCGTTGTGAAGATGATTTGCTTTGTGATGATAACTTGCTTGGTGATAAAACTAGTGATGTTGATCAAAATGAACTTGATAATTCTCATGCTAGTCAAGATGAGTCATTTGATGATGATAAGATGAAAATAGAACAACTAACTAAAGAACTAAACACTCTTAATTTAGCTCATGAGTCTACTCTCGAAGATCATAGAGAGCTTGTGAGAACTCATTAGAAGCTACGCTTCGAGAAGCTCAACTTGGAGCAAGAGAGTTTCTCAAAGCTATCAATGACGATCTCTGAAAGAAGACTTCATCTTATCTATCCAAACGACTACTCTTGTCTACTTTCATGCCTCAAGTTAAAACTAAGCAATCTAGTAACAATGGAAAGAAAGGTTCTTCATCTAGTAGCAACAATAAAAATGCTAAACCCAATGATGTTGTTTCTAGTAGTTCTATTGATTCCACTAATGATGATTCTCTTAGCCAGGGTACACTTGAGCAAAAAAATGCTTTATTGAAAGGAATTATAGAAAAAGGTATCTACAAGAGTCTTGCGGGATGTAAGCAATTTGAGGAAATTGTACGCAAGCATGGAGGATACCGAAAGAATCGTGGTGTTGGCTACTTCGACGCGAATGGAGTTGAGAGGGAAGAAGGTCAATATCCCAAGCCCAAGTTTGTTCCTCAAAAGGAGAAGTATGAAAATACTCTTTCCAAGGGGACAAACACTCAAGATGACCTTCCACCACAAGACCACATGCTCAAGGGCAAGAACAAGCTTCAAGAGGATACTGACTCATATGAAGATGAACCCCTAGCTTTGGTTGAGTGGGTTCCCAAGGATACTTCAATCTCAACTACTACAAAGGCTACTTCAACACCAAGGATACCAATCAACTTGATGTGGGTCCCCAAGAAGAAGAACTAGCAAGTTCTTGAGGGGTGACTCCGCCAATGAAATTCACTCACATTCATTATTGGCAAGGAGTTTTTGCACTCAACATCAACTCAATGCAATAGTTCAAGGAGTCACACATTCCCTCAAAGGTAAGCAAGGGACAAGGTAATCAACTAATCAATGGACATTATAACATATGCTTTGCACTCCATGTCCAGAGATATCCTTGTATTTGTCACTAGTGAGTTGGGACTAACCCATGTAGGTGAGAGGAGTATGGAAACAACAAGGATGCTCCCAATTCTTGGTGATCTTCATCAACATTGAGCATGCACAACTACCTCACCAACATGAAGTCTTCATCGACAAAACCCAAGGTTAGTTTATCCCTCTTATTTGGGATGTCACATCAAGGGGGAGCTTTACTCTAAGACTTGAGTCAAAGCATCTCTTAGTATGTGACAACATTAAATGCTTTATGTAAAACTGGTAACCCCACTTGTGCTTAAACGATGAGTATGACCTATGATCAAGTACTCTTACTGGGCTCCTAAGTCAAATACTCATATATAGATGACTTCGTCATCGCCCAAGTGCTTGTTAGATGCTAGTGTGCTTGTGCATGTTTGTCATGATTTCTTTTGACATCTTATTGTGTGAGCATGCTGGTCTGCATTTATTTTCTCATTCGAGGACATCCAATTGTTGCTATTTGGTTATTGATTTCTCTTTTGCCAATTGGATGGAGAAGAATGCCTATGACCACTCTTTAGCTATTTATGCTTTCTCACCTCATATTCCATTCATGCTGCATCACAAAATTTGAGCAAGTGCTTTTCGATCCCTCTGTGTGTGGAGCACTCGGAGTTCCGTATCGACAAGGACTGACCATTAAAACCTCCCAAGTGCATCTCGATGGAACCAACCCCACAATCTCGGTCTCACCGAATGCCTAGGGATGATCTGTCTATCAATCTCGATACTGCCAATTTCATATTCTCGGTTACACCGAGTTTCCCTATCAGCTGACAGTTGTGGAACTCGGTGATACTGAAAACATAAAATCGATATCATCGACAATGGAGGGTATATATGCTATGGACCCCGACGCTTTGAAATTCTATCTTCAAACGTCGCACCTCAGAACCCTAAGCTACCGCCTCGAGACCCCTGGTCGTTGCCCTTGTCTTCTTGCGCTCCTCCGCCGCTGGGAGTCGCCGCCGTTGACGAAATCTACTCCCTCGTCGCTGCCGTAGAGGATCCGCGCCAAGCTAGGGTACGAATTTGATCTCTAGTGTGCTCCCCATCCGATTCTTGCGCATTAGATACTTGTTAATCATCTGTGTACCCTTTGCTGATATGTCCATCTACCTAAAACTCCAAAACCTCGAGTTAGACGGATTTTCTAGAGTTTTGCCATCCACCCGATAAATCTCGGTGGAACCGAAACGAAAATATCGGTCTCACCGATATGCTTTTTAGTGAGGTTGAGAACTGTCTCGGTGGAATCGAGTAGCTCTTTTCGGTCCGACCAGAAAGGCTGCCAAGTTCCCGTTAAAGAGTTAGTTTGTCTCGGCCCCACCGAAAATTTCTTTTCGACTGCACCGATATCTATTTGACAGATTGCAAAACCTTTTGAAAATTCATTGCTCAAATTTCAAAAACCAGCCTCATTTTGTGATGACTCATCATCTTCTGCTCTCCTGTACTCTATTCACAGGGTCAGTATGTTAGGCTCAGAAGACAGTCAGAATTTGCCAGAGCAGGGAGTTGATATGAGTTCTGCAACAAGCCTACAAGCCAGTTCTTTCTCATATCCAAGTACCCCCAGCTCTCATGGCTTTCCCAAGGCTGCCACCAGAACTAGGAAAGAGCTCAACTCTGATGAAGAAGACTCAAATTTCATTCCTAAGGAGATTCTTGCTAAGAAGCAAGAGAAAGTTGCTAAGAAGTCTGCTACTGAAGCCACTTCTTCCAGGAGAGTTGTCATTAAGATCTATGCACCTGCTTCAACCTTCAAGTCTCAAGAGACTGCTAGAGCAACTATTTCAGTTGAGGTCCCCAAGAAAGCTATGCCTAAGAAGGGAGGGGAGAAAAAGTCCAGGAAGAGGATTATTCATGTGACTGGGAGGCCTACTTCCATGTATGAAGATACAGAGGAAGCAAATGGTGCTGCTGCTGAGGAAGAGGAGGATGAGCCAGCAACAAAGGCTCCTCCCAAGAAGAAGGCCAAGAAGCTTATGGCTGATGCTATGCCAAAGACTAGCACATCCAAGAAGCCTGCTGCTGACAGGCCTAAGAGGACATCCAGGCAAATTCCAGCTTCTGAGAAAAACAAAGGTACTGCCTCCAGAGTTGAAGTTGATGATGACTTGACAACTTTGATGAAGCTTAGACCACACCTTCCGGTACATAATGCCAGTTACCCACTAGATGAAGATATGAAGAAGAGGAAGGATTCAGGATTGAGAGCTTGGAGAGCTATAGATCCATACGCTCAAAGGAAGAAGACGACTGTGGACTACAGATTTTATACCAAGGACCAACAGGATTTCTATGAGACTGTGCTTTTTGACAAGAGTCCAGCTGTCAGTGACATGCGGTATGTTGACTGGAAATTCATTAAGGAGAATGAGGACTACTTTCCAAGTGTCCAAGACAATTTCCACTGCATAGGTTTGGATGAGTTTGTTGGCAGAGAATTCACTGCTTGGAACGATGAGATGATCATGCAATTCTACTCCACTGCACATTTCTATGGAGATAGTAGAATTGTATGGATGACTGAAGGTGCAAGGTATGAATCAACTGCTGAAGAATGGGCTGCTATCTTAGGAGTTCCTGAAGCACAGGATGGTGACTTCTATGTATACTCATAATCCAAGGCGAGCCACAATGCTTTGGCAAATATGTACAAGGAGATCCCTGTTGTGAATGTGAAGTCTCACAGGCTAGGATCTATCTACTTCCTTCAGGCTGGCCTCCGCATGATGAACACCATTCTGAGGCATACTTTGATGCCCAAGTCAGGAGATGACAAGATGATCCGAGGCCACTCCATCAATATGTTGATCCACCTTGACAGATACACCAGGATCAGAGTCATGGATTTGATTGTTGAGACAATCAAGAGGGTTGCTGCTGATCAGAAGCACTCTTGCTGTTATGCACCCTACATCTAGATGCTTATCAATTCAAAGTTGGATAAGCACATTTTTTCTCTAGATCATCCACATTTACCCCTATAGCTAGATCTCGAGGACAATGTTGTGGTGATGGATGCTAATCATCCCACTTCAGTTGCAGCTCACGCAAAAGCAGAGGCAATTAGAGCCACTAGTGCTCAAGTCCCTAGATCCGGGAATGAGAAAATGGATTTATTGATAGCATCAGTTCAGGGTATGCAGAAGGACATTAAGGGGATTCTGGACAACCAGAATAGTCTTGTCAGGATCTTTGAAACTAGGATTAAGACCCTTAGTGATAAGGTGGACAGGCTGACTAAGACAGTCACAGAGCTCCAGAAGAAAGTTGACTCAGTGCCACTTCCTCACACCACTTCTTCAGATGATGATGATGATGATGAGGATGAATCACCTCTCAGGACAGGCACATAGTTTCCTACCCAGGCCAGATCAGCCACTGTGCCAGCTTCAGACTTGAGGCCCTCTTCATCAGCTCCTGCTGCTCTCACCTCAGCTCCTACTCCATCTGTTCCAGTTCCTCTAGCTGCCACTCCATCTCCATACATGACATCTGCTGAGATCTTCGCCGACGCTGTTATCTCGACTCCTTCATCAACAACCAGAGGAGATCTGCCCCAGAACGTTTAGATGTATGCCTTTGAACTTTTTGGTAACTTGTTGTCAAAGGGGGAGAAGTGTATATAGATCTTTAGGCTTCGAGCGAGAGAGCGTTTTTGTGTTTGTTGCTTTTCAAAACATTTGGTTCTTTTGGTTTGACATGAGATACTTTTGTGTTTATGTGTGATCATATGTTCTTATATGTGATCCTACTATTTCCTATCATCTTAATGCTTATGAGATGATCATTCAGCTTTGCTTGATTCTGTTGTGCGTTGTTATTCATTGTTATTATTCTCGCACACCACCAATATGTATGTGACATGAAAGAAGTGCCCCATATACCTAATCAATTATGCATTTGCATTCAAACGCAAATTCAAAATAATGCACAAATTAGGGGGAGCTCTTGCTTCTCACATACCTCTCAAAGCGACGATTATATTCATTGTTTTTATCATATGTCGAAGCTTTGATCTATATGTTGTCATCAATTACCAAAAAGGGGGAGATTGAAAGCACATTCGCTCCCTTGGTGGTTTTGGTACTTAATAACAACATATAAGTCATTGAACTAACGTTTCCACCAAGTATATTTCAGGAAATGTTCAATGATAGGATTGGCAAAAGGAGATTGTGGACATACCCCAAGATGCAAGGAAATAGATTGGCCAAGCTTCAAGCAAGAGGACTCTACATTTTACATTTGTGAGAAATCACTTTGAGTCCATAGAAAAGACAATACTATTAAAAGGGGATAAGGTTTTGTTGGTGAACAATATGCTCAAATGTGCACAAGTGATAGTCGCCAAAAACATCCACAAACTCTCCCACCAAAGTCTGTTCTATACCTAACACTCAAAATCGGTGCAACCAACTTTCCCATACCGATGCCACCGATTCCAGAACATAGACAGACTCAGCCAAACCCAAGCCACTTCGGTGCAACCGATTCCATACCGGTGCCACCGAGTTTAGGTTGCCAACTTTATGTTACGCAAATTCACATTTTCGGTCCCGCCGAGAATGTTGGATCAGTGTCACCGAGATTGGAAATCTGGTCACCTTATCGATGCAACCGAGTTCCTATATCGGTCTCACCGAGATTCAAAAGTTGCCACCTTTTGGTCATTTCGGTACCATCGAG
Organism: Hordeum marinum; assembly: GCA_022496015.1. Taxonomy (NCBI): domain Eukaryota; kingdom Viridiplantae; phylum Streptophyta; class Magnoliopsida; order Poales; family Poaceae; genus Hordeum; species Hordeum marinum. The sequence goes on from CM039675.1 coordinate 234,097,488, forward strand.
ATTAACACATCGGTGTCATCGAGTTGGTCATTTTGTGTGTAATTGTTGGATTTTTGGGGATGCCTATATATACCCCTTCACCACCACCTACTCGAGAAAGAAGCACTCAGAACTATTCCATACCTATCCTATCAGATTTTCTGAGAGAGAACCACCTACCCTTGTGTTGAGGTCAAGATCTTCCACTCCAATCATATGGATCTTAATCTCTAGCCTCCCCAAGTAGATTTCCACCAATCCCATCTATTCCACCAGGCCAAATCTGTGAGAGAGTGATTGGGTGCTGAGCAGTCTATCATATTGCAGAACAAGAGCAAGGAGTTCATCGTCATTACCGAGCCTATTACCTTTTGGAGGGTGGTGCCTCCTAGATTGGTTAGGTGTCGCTTGGGAGCCTCCTACTTCGTGTTGTGGAGTGAACCAAGAAGTTTGTAAGGGCAAGGAGATCGCCTACCTCGTGAAGATCTACCCATAGTGAGGCTAGTCCTTTGTGGACGGAAGTTGTTATGGAATAGTCAAGGTTGCTACTTCATGGAACTTTTGTGTGGAGTCCTTCATGGACTCTCACGACCGTTACCCTTTGTGGGTTGAAGACTCGATAAACGTGGATGTACGATAGCGCCACCTATCCAAACCATGGGAAAAATCATCGTGTCTACAACTGCGTTTGATCTTCCTACCCTATCCCTTCTATACATGCTTGTTGTTACTTTCCGCTGCTATATACTCTCAGACTTGCATGTGTAGGATGTACTTGACTTGCCATAAAATGCTAAAACTGTCAACCCTAAAACTTGGTATAGGCGAAACTTTTATTTGGTCAAGTAGTCTAATCACCCCCCCCCTCTAGACATACTTTCGGTCCTACACGAAGGCACCGAGTTTCGGAGATCCCAACTTTATTATATTTGAACATAAAGAAGTGTGTACTTGATTTTTTAGGGGGAGAAAAATACAAAAGGCGAGCCAGTCGCTCCTAAGTGCAATAAGGCCGCTGGTGTGCAATATTCTAGGGCTGGGTTGTTTCTTCCTTAGAACTATGTGATCCTTCTCGTAAGTCGACCAGGTAGTACGGACCATTGTTGAGGCTCCGGCTGATGACAAAAGGACCTTCCCAAGGCGGGGAGATATTTTGCATCCCTGTTTGACCTTAAATCAGACAAAGAACTAAGTCGCCTTCTTGAAAAGTATGGCTTCGAACTCTATGGCTATGATAGCAACGGAGGTCTTGCTGGTATGTCGCAGATCTGGATGATGCTAAGTCATGCTCCTCTTCCAAGGCATCTCGGGAATCTTGGCGTGCTTTCCGATTATTCGCCTCGACATAGGAAGTCACCCAAGGCGAGTCATGACAGATATCGCTTGGGAGGACTGCCTTAGCTCCATAAACCAAGAAGAAAGAAGTCTATCCAGTGGATTTTTTGGTGTTGTTCGAATACTCCAAGTCATTGAAGGGAGTTCTTCTACCCAACAACCCGGCGTTCGCTTGAGTGGTACCATGAGTCGGGGCTTGATTCCTCTCAAAATCTGCTCGTTGGCTCTTTTAGCTTGCCCATTGGACTGCGGATGTGCTACGGCTGCTAAATTAAGCCAGATATGTTCTCGTTGGCACAATTGTTCCGTGGCTCCTATAGACAAATTGGTACCATTACCAGTCATGATGCTGTGAGGGTATCCCAAACGGAAGATCAGGTTTTGGTAAGAAAAAGGTTTTTAAAACTACTTATAACAGAGGATAAAAATGCCTAAAAGAGGTTTTAAAATAAAACAATAGATAAAATATTTTCAACAAATTATACAAATGGCACTATTAAATTCTACACGATATTTCAAGATTTGTGGAGTTGGAATTATGCCAATAGGACAAATAGTTTTTCCTGTCGAATTTTTGGGATTCTGAAAGAAAAAGAAAAGAAAATTGGTCCAGTGCAAATGGGACAAAAGCGCCTGGCTGAATTGGCCCAGCCAGCGGAGCCAACTCGCACGAGCCTGGCATGCGTGTGCTGCTGTTTCAAACCTGGCCGATGGGCTAGGTCCGTCAGCAAGATAGAGGGAAGCGGGAGACCTAGTGAGGATGACAAGAGGGGCCCGCTTGTCATCACCTTTCTTGGGCCAGAGAAGGTTGAGGGGGCTCACTGGCGACTACAGGGCACGGGGAGGCGAACGAAGGTCACCGACATGCTCGAGGACTCGCCGCCAATCGAATGGTTGTGGAGGGGGGCGCCGGGAAGCTCTTGTTTGTCGGCGACGAGGATGTCTAGCGGCGCTCCTCAGGAAGGGGATGCTCTAGTCTTCCTATCCACCAAATGGAGGGGGAGATGGAGGGAAACGGGTCAGGAGGAAGAAGGGGTTTCAGATCAAGAATAAACGAGGGCAGATGACGTCGTTTACCTCGCGAACGTCGGCGGCCTGAAGCGGCGGCGCTCAGCTCGATCCCATGCACAGATGCCCTTAGGGCTTGATTGGGTGGCACAGGGGCTCGCTTGGGATGATGAGAGAGAGACCAGAGGGGAGAGGAGGCTCGGGGGAGGCCCTTTTATAGGAGACCAACGGCGCACCGTGCACTCGTGCGCCGGTGAGGAAGAGGCCGAGGGCAAAGGGCATGGGAGTAAGCCAGGGGAAGTCTTGGGCACTCGTGGGGTTGGTCTACGCCTATGAGAAGGAAGAGAGAGAGAGGGGAGACGCATGCGCGTGAGCCTGAGCATTGGCCGAACCGGGCGGCTGCGGTGCGCATGTGGGAGGGGGTGAGAGAGAGCAAGGAAGGAGGTGGCCGACAACTTGGTGGGACGCGGACGTCGAGGGCATCTCAGGGGACAATTCCCCCATCCCAATGTGGTCGGCAGCCTCGGGATGCTCCCGCCATAGTGCGGCGATGCATTGTAGCATGCACCAGAGCGCAGTTATTGCATGCCAATGGCATGTACATGCGCTCTAGGCACGCATGAGTTTGTGCACTAGCACTTGGGGTGTCTGGAGATGTTCTAGGGTCTAGAGGGGCTATAGGGAGTAGAGGTAGAAGCAGGGGGAGGTGAAAATAGATGTTGTCCATGTTGTCCAGAGGTAAAAATGGAGCTTTTAACCCCCCCCCCCAATCATGGATCAGTGGCCAAGAAAGTTTTACTGGAGGTGAATGACCATTGCAAGATGGTGTGGTAAAAATTTGAACCCAAGGAGAACAGAGGAAGGGGGTCAAACAAGGGTTTCACCATTCTGGCAAAAGGTGTTTCATGGTGATTAGGGCAAGCAAATGGTCTTTGCTTGCCATAATATTTGACAGGGTCAAATGGTGGTTAGAATTAGGGCTGATAACCAAGTTTGAGTTGGTTTAGCAAAGTTCACAATGTAACTTTGTAAAACCCAATAAATCAACAGAATATGCTTTCTGTAGATCTAGTCGTGCTAAGCTAATCTCCTTGATGCAGCACTTATGGTAGCATCATTATTTGGGGATTAGAACATGTCCACAAAGTTTGGGGTCAAGGGAAGAAACTTCACAATGTATAGTTGTTGGCTCTGGGCAGGAATGGTTTTGAATATTTTGATGAAGCAAATCAATCGGGATTGACATGAAACTTTCCAACATCTTCACTTATGACAACTGTGACATGCTGGAATTTTCCTGGAATTTATTGAAAATATTTCTTATACAAATATTTCAAAAGCTTGATTTAGGCAAAAAGGGTTTTGAGGGGTTTTGCCCATTATTTTGAACATGACCATGTGTTGAAACTCATATATATGGAAAATATATGTCCTCGAGTTTTCCTAAATTTTCTCAAATATTTTTAAATAATTTAAACAGTTTAAATAATTTTGCCCTATAAAGACCACTTGTGGGCTTAAGGAAAAGCCTTTAAGTAAAATAATAAAATAATCTTTAAAATTAATAGTTGGTGGTTTGGAAAGTCATCCATACAGTAGGTTCCAAATAAAGCCTTTGGGAAAAAGGATACAACCAAATTTGAGGACTTGCAGTGCAAACCTCAACTAAGGGGGTTTTGAAAACCTAATTTGAATAAATCTTTTTTGGTCAAAATAAATTTTAATAAAAATAGTTTTAGGTACTACACACATGGCATGATCATTGGGCAAGATGTTTGGATCAAGGAAGATGAATATGGAGAGGAGTAGAACCTTAGAGTGACAAACATGATCAACCAAACAATCAAACAAGCAACAGTTCAAATACGCATGCACTCAAAAAAATTTAATTGGTTCCAAATTTTGTAAATCCAAGCACAGTCAAAGTGATACAACCACAGGGTGTGACAGACCTACCCCCGTTACAAGAATCTCGTCCTAGAGATTCCTAGGTTAAGTGCTAAAGAGATAAGGGAACTCAGATGTAAGATAGTCTTCACACTCCCATGTTGCTTCTGCTTCAGTGTGGTTGCTCCATTCGACCTTGAAGTACTTGATGGTGTGGCTTCGGGTGCAACGTTCATCTTCATCCAAAATACGGACTCGCCTCTCATGATAAGTGCGCTCTGGTTGAATATCGATGGCTTGATGATTGATGTCCTTGTAGAAGTCTGGGCGGTTGTGTCACATCCCTAGTTAGCTTACTTAGGTTAGCATGTGTGTGCATCATGTTTTAACTTTTTTGCATCAACTTGAAATGAGGATTAACAGAAACCCTGCCACCTCACCTGAATCAAACCAAAATGTCCCCTATGTCTAATATATGTTGACATCAATATATCAGGGGTCATTCTAAATATTTGAATCGTTATAGAATTTCAAAAATAAATATTAAAGCTGCTGAAAATACTAAATAAAGCAATATAATTATTTTAGCATTCAAAATATTCTGAAACTGTCTGTAGAGGTTTGAAATATTCAAACTAAACTCTACAAAATATTTGAGTATTTTGTGCCTAAAACAAAATAAAACAAATGTCAGAAAATGAAAAACTGACAAAAGAATAAGAAAAATAGAAAAGGGAAATTACTTTAGGCCCAGACCAGGCCGGCCCATCTGGCCCAACACCGCCTTCCCCCTCCTGGCGTCTAGAAGGACGACCGCGTGCTCGCCGTGTGCTCGTGCCGGAGCTACCACACAGCTCCCTGCGTGCTTGCCTCCTCGTCGCGCTGGCGAATGGATGAGGACGCCGCTGCCATCCCCATCGCTCTCTCCCACTCGCATTTGCCCCTCTGCCTCTCCCCTTCCCTCTTCTCCTCCATGGCCGTCGCCTACGCTCGCCTGCCGCCGTAGCCACAACCGCTCCTGCGCCCCCCTAAGCCTACGAGAAGCTCCGCCTCGTCGTCCCCGACCTCTGCACCGATCCACGGGCCGCCGAAGGCCCTGGAGCGACGACCCCGTCCTCTTCTTTCTCCTCAGACCCGAGCACTGCCGCCAACGAGTCGCTGCCTCCAAGCCTTCCGCGAGCACGCTATCGACGACTTTGTGCCCGTAGTGAGCCCCCGGACCGGTTTACCCTCTTCCCCGGCCGTTTCCCCCTCTTTAGCCCTCGACTCCGTTGGCACCCGAGGTGCTCCGCCACGTGACCTTGCCGCCGGCGTCGCTCTGGTGATCAGCTGGTCCTTTCGAGGCCATCGCTGAGCTCGTGGGGTTGCATAGAGGCCGTAGGTGCCCAGCCCTGACCGTTTAGCACGCCAGAGTGATGAGGTGGTGCTTGCCCGAACTCCGGCGGCCGCCAAGCTCTACGCCGGCGATGCTCCGGGCCACCTCAGCCGTTGGGGTGCGTTCGGATCAAAGTACATGTGCGTGCTGGTTCGATAGGAACCATCCACCGTCGAAATGGTCATCGAAGGAGGTTTTCCGACCCCATCCGCCGTCCCTAACGTCGCCGGCGGCTCAACGCCAGCGAGTTAACCGGTTTGACCACGAGGGTTTGTCCCCATGGTCAACTGGCAAGTGGGCCCGACCTGTTAATTAGGATTAGTTTAAAAATAATTAATTAATTTAATTAATTAAGCTAATGACCCACTGACAGTGGGCCCCTTTCCTAATTAATTAGTGGTTAGTGATTAATTAGCTTCTGTTAGTGGCTGGGTCACTGACCAGTGGACCCCACTAGTCAGGTTTGACCTCTCAACAGGTTGTTGACCAGATGATGTCATGTTGATGCAGTCAAGGAATTTCTAATTTAAATTAATTCCAAAAAATAGTTAAAACTAAGAAAATTCATAGAAATTAATCTATAGCTCAGATTGAAATAATTTATATATGAAAACTTATGAGAAAAATCCAATGAATCCAATGGTGTTGTTATCATGCATGTTGGAGCAACCTATGTAGATGAACATTGACATTTAGTAATAGGTCAATATATCGAATATGAAATGGAGAATGATTTTGAACCTATATCCAAAACTACTTCATTTAACATGGTTAATAGTTGCATTAGCTCATCCATCCATGTTGCCATGTCATGATCGTGCATCATATTGCTGCACTTGCCGTGTATTGATTGTTACTTATCTGCATTGCGGTATGCCCTGCTTTTGAGGATACCCCCGAGTATTCAAACGAAGGAGAATACCTTCCCGCTTCCCAGCAAGGCAAGCAACCCCATTGATCATTCCGATAGCTTCCAATTCTCTCGCTCCTGCTCTTGTTTATTGCATTAGGACAAACGTTCAATTGCCTGTCATATGCGGTAGATAAACCCATTCCTTTGCATGCACTATCATTGTCACAGTAAATAGCTAAACCTTGCAACCTAGCATACTTAGTAGATCCTTGAGCCTTGATGTGCTTTACCTACTTTGACTGCTATGCTTGCTATGCTTAGAGTTGTGTCAGGTCTGATTCATCTAGGTGATGAACTGGAGTGAAACAATATTGTCCTGATGTGATAAGCTTAATGATGAACGCGATTTGGTAAAGGTAGCGATGAGGGGCTATGTAGGAGTACATAGTGGGTTGTCTCATTGGGACCGTTCTTAGGAACTGAGTTCCGTGTTTTTGATCCAAGTATAGCTACTACCACATGCTAGGGCCTGAAATATGACCCCGTTCGACTTATCAACCACCTAGTCCTTGGTCCAGGTGTTGTAAGTAGTTTCTGGTGTTTATAGTATGCTGGAGGCCGTGCGTATCGCTAACCATAGGGTGGGTTACGACGCGGTAGGCAGTGGCACGGTGTACCAAGGGTCACCCAAATGGTGGGCTTGGGAACCTTGTGCACATCGTTTGGGGTCGTAGCGGAAACTTCGGCTAGACTTCCGTGCGGTTCAGTCTCAAATAGGTGATAGCCTGGACTACAGGTCTTATGTGATTGACGGTCGTGGACGACTCCCTCGCTAGGCTTCCGCTTGAAGGCTGTCGAGGTGCATGGTTTTATGAGCACATAGCGATAAGTGGAGAGAGCGTGTGTGAAGAAGTACACCCCTACAGGGAATGAATCTGGCCGAATAGCCGCGCCCTCGGATATGGACTACTTGGAGAACTTATGCTGTTCATAGATAATTTAATGCAAACTCAGAAAAATCACAAGACCAGTGTGAGTACCATGGATGGCAGTCTCGTAGATGACGGAAGTGAATCCATGGTGGTGTATTGATGTGGAGTTAGTGGACTCATGTGTAATATCTAAAATTTGAACAAAGAATTAATATGTGTAGTATAGGTTAGCCAAGAGTCAAAGCTGGCATTGCTGCATGTACTCCACCACTTCCCCTTGTTGATACATAAGCATAAATAGACTAGGTCTGCTTTAAAGACTTGTTGAGTATGTTTGTACTCACGTTTGCTTCATAAATGTTGCAGATGAGACTCAAGACCCATCAGGTCAGTTCCATCTAGATGTCGACGACGCCGAATAGCTACTGTCCCAGCTACAACCTTATGCCTTGTGGCGGGATGTAGATAGTCAAACCATGTGCCTTTTTACCATTTCAACTGTCTATACTCAGACAGCTTTATGCTTCCGCTTGGCTTGTATGAACTTGCTTGTATGACTTGAGTGTCGGGTCATGTGACCCCTACCTGTAAGAACATATTATGCAAGGCTCCTCTGAGCCTCTTAAATAAAAGGTGTGTTGATGTATTGTTATGTTGTGATGCCATAGTTGTATCTATGCATATCGGGCATGTCGTGCATACGTGTGACGTGCAACGGTATGTATGGGATCCGACATCTAGTCATGTGCCTTTAGTAGACCTCTTTATGGGAAACTGCCTCTTTGTGCTTCCACCGAGCCTTGGTAGCTTGCTACTGCTCCGGACACATTGATTGGCCGACATGTATCCTTCTTTGCTGTTGTGTCTGTCCCTTTGGGGAAATGTCTCGCAGTGTAATGGAGTCCCTATAGCCTGCTATGACTCGTCTACGTGCAGTGATGACATTTATGTCCCACGGAATAATGGAGTCCTTGTAGCTGGCTATGACTCGTCTACACACGCTTGAGGCCGACACCTGCATTGCTGGGTTATGTATGCCTATTTCGGTACGGATGTGCCACTTGGGTTCTATGACTATTCATGTTGGCCCGGGTTCTCTGTCGTTTGAGTGCTAGCGACATATTCACATACGTGAGCCAAAAGACGCAAACGGTCCCGGCTAAGGTAAGGCTGCAGCCATGGACTTACCGTGCGTGAGGCCACAAAGTGATGTGATGTGTTACAGGATGGATTCCTATGACTTAGGATCGGGGTCCCGATAGCGTTGGTATCAGAGCCTGACTGACTGTAGGACTACCAAGCCAAACCGGTCGAAGTTGAGTCTATAAACACTATAGAAATGTAGGGGAACTGATAATGGAAGGGAACCTAAGGCTCTTTTTATTCCACTTCCCAAGTTATTCTATTATGAATAACCCTCATCTTTTCTACGGGGTTAAGAACTAGGCTTCTTATCTATTTCTTAGGATGACGAGTTACTAACCATGGACTAGTAGCTAGCTTGTTCGCAAATGAACTTCGGTACTAGATTATTGTTTGGCGTGACAATCAGTTGGATTAGAAACTTGAGTCTAGAAACCTGAGTGGCTATGCTATCCAATCTTTACACTTGTCTCAAAATCCTTTTTGAGCAATTACAACTGTTATGCTGTCCAATTTCCGCTAGGATCTCTAATGCCTTTGCATCATTCTCTGTTTCAGATGCCCCCTCGTCCTTCTCGTCGGGTGGTCCGTCTGACTAGGTGCATCGATGTACCAGGTCATACGTCCATGTTGGTTAGAGTTATGATGGAGACTGGTTACCGTTGGTACCTAGAGTATAGAGTGGTGGAGCAGTATCGAGAGTTCAACCAGGGCCAGTACATGTGTATTGTTAGGATATATCCATCATATCCTGGAGCTACGGAGCCGCTTCATTGGTCATATGGGTTAGATGTCACCATAGACATGGCAGTTCAAGAGGCCGCCTACACCATGTTGACTATTACGAGATCTCACCATGGACTGCTTCAGAACACTGAGTTCTGCTATGTTCCTGCTACCCTAGGAGGAGAGGATGGTTATGTTAGCGCAGCCTATTATGATCATTCATGAGGACACTAGGCTTCAGGTGACCGCTCAGATGTTGGAGAACAGGGATCGTGATGCAAGTGCCCTGTGCATGGAGCTATATGCTACGCGTGCACGTCTTTGGACAGCCTTGACATAGCTAGCACCTATCATGCAGACATGCTATGGAGATTTGGAGATGCTGAGGCCATCGAGGACTCATCTGCCAGCTCGCGTAGACTGGCCCGATGTTGGAGGCATCACTCCTCTATAAGGACCGTTGTTGCCACCAACCAGGGGACCGAGGCCACATCCGTGTCCTTATGGTTTCCAGGGATCGTAGGCCAGGGTGTTTCGAGATCCTTAGGTTCAGCTCCTGGGCCATGATGGTAACCTATATGAGGTGTTCTATGGCGATGCTTGAGTACGTGGATGTTACTTCTCGTATTGTAGTAGTCGTATTGCCACAGTCTTGCATGTCTTGTGGGATATGACAGAGGTGTGAGTGAGTTCTGGAGGTGTAGATAGATAATGTATAGGAAGCTTGTAATGCCTCCGATGAGTGGTGTCATCTTTCAGTAGATTGTACTTCAACTTGGGCTTGTACTAAACTATGTCATGGTGTATATGAATCATGGTGTTCATATGGCAGTTTGTTATTACCATGTTGATCGGGTGTTTACCCTTGCATGCTATGTTGTCCAGTACATTCCTCATCTCATGTCTTAGAGTTGTTGTCTTCCTTGCCTAAGTTGTGGGTTTGTTTTCCCGGGGTGGTGTCAACTAGGAATAACCTTGTGCTTGCCTTCGACTAGGGCGAGGGAAGCCAGCCAAGACAAGAGAACCTGCAGCGGGCGCCCTCTTTGGCAGAAGTTATGCTCGAAGCTGAGCGGAATAAAAGGGAGATCAACAAGCTGTTGTAATGTATTGAGCAGACCACACCGCGTCCTCCCCGCAATGACCATAATGATGGTGTGTCCCTCAATGACTTCGTCAAGTTGTGCCCATCTAAGTTTCATCATTCGCTCGACCCGCTCGACGCTGATGACAGGCAGACTAGCATGTCCCGCAAAATCCAAGCTGCCAATGTATCTGAGGCCAACAAGGTAACTTTTGTTGCATACTTTCTGGAAGGACCCGCAATCTGTGGTGGGAAAATTCTGAAGCCATGCATCCCGTAGGCCCCGCAGCAACTTGGGCAGTTTTAGGGAGGCATTCCGTACCCATCACATCCTCGAAGGGCTGATGGATCACAAGAGAGAGGAATTCTGTGCTTTTACCCAGGGCAGATTGAAGTGGATGCCTATAGCCGTGAGTTCGGCAATCTTGCTCGTTATGCTCCGGAGGAAGTGTCGACTGATTCGAAGAAACATGCTAGGTTCCGTAAGGGACTTAATCCTAAGCTCCCTCGAGACCTGCGCCTGCATGAGTGCACCACCTTCTAGGCCCTCGTCAACAAGGCTATCAACGCCAAAACAGGACAGACTGACTACAAGGCAACTAGGAAGCACACTGGTGACTTCAGCCCTGCATCTGGCTCAGGCCCCAACAAACATCGGGTGTGGGTGCCCAACATAGCTCTACCACCAAGGTACACCACGAGGCCATCCTTCCAAGCGCCTCGCCCAACTCAGCCCAACCCTCCAGCCAGGACATTTGGAGGTCCCCTGTCAATGTTGCTCCCCGTGCCACCATTGTCTGCTACAAATGTGGGAACCAGGACACTACTCCCGTGAGTGTCCCCAGAACAATGCCAAGCTGGCTGGATGTGGGAAGCCGGGAAAAGCCTTCTATGTGAAGCCAGCTCCTGCTCGTGGGCGAGTGAATTATGTTTCTGCTTAAGAAGCCCTTGAGGATCCTCATGTTATCCTAGGTACGCTCCTTGTCAATAGTCATCCAACATGTGTATTGTTTGATACTGGAGCATCTGATTCATTCATCTCAGAAAGTTATGCGCAGTTGCATAACATGTCTTTTTGTGATATGCCTACTCCTTTAGTAGTTCAGACTCCTGGTTCAAAATGGCAAACCTTTAGGGTAAGCCATGACAACGAGATTCTTGTGGATAGGTGTCACATCCCTAGCTTTAGCATGCATTCGGATCCATCTTGTGATTGCATCATGTTTAAATTCTTTTAAACCTGAAATGGGGATGTTCAAAACCCTAGCACCATTTGAATTCAATGGGCTCAACCAAAATATTTTTTTTGATCCAAAGTTACCTTGGAAAAATGTTCATCTTCTCTAGAATAATGTGGCAACATAAACCAGGGGTGGTGCATATTTTACAAATGTCATTTTGGCTATTAAATTAAATCATAAATATTTAGATTGGGGTTTTAAAATGCTATAAATATTTTTAAAGCTCCAATAAATTCGAAACTTGGCCAGGGCCTTTGGAATATTTCCTTTAGTGCCCAGGAAAAGTTTCATAATTTTATCAAATATTTTAGTGCCTAAACTAAAAAAATGCAATAACATAAATAGGAAAAGAACAAAAATTTTAAAAAAGAGAAAGAGGAGACCCAGGAGGAGCTGGCCCAGCCGGCCCAGCCAGCCCCACCGTCTTCAACCTTCTGCCAGTAGGCAGGAGGGCATGTGGCAGGGGCGCACCGGCCACCTCCTGCCTGGCTGCCTGCCGTGGAGCCCCCAGGAGCGCCAGCGCTCCCCCTCATCGCCGTGGCCTTCTTCCCCTCCCTCTCTTCCTGCCGCTCTCTCTCTCGCTCTCCCCCCTCTCCTTTGCTCTTCTTCATCGCCGGACCGAAGCTACGTTGCCGCCATCGATTCGCCGCCCCTGGTGTCTCCCCGAGCCCGTTGAGCCGTTGTTCGAAGTGTTGTGAGCTTCCCGTCCATCCCCCCTCTTTTTCCCTGCTTATTAGCCATTGTAGGCGCCGCTTTCTCGTCGTGCCCAAGCTCCCCGCCACCGGCATCATGGCCACCGCGGCCAGAGCACACGCCGTGCTTAGTTGAGCACTCCGACATGCTTGCGCGGGCCCGTAGGTGCCGCCCCGACCCCCAGCTCCCCCTCCCGTAGGCCTTAGCGCCGCGGCCGTCCTCGGCCGAGCTCTGGCCACTGCCTCCAGCGTCGCAGCCGCGAGCTCCAGCGTCCCCCCATGACCCTAGCTTTCCTCCCCGGGTGCACGCAAGCGAGGGCTTCGCCCCAGTGCCCCTAGCCGCCGCTCCCGTGGCTGGTAGCACGGACGCCGCCGTGACCAGAGGTCGCTGGTGACGGGCCGTCGCCTGACCCGACCGGTGGGCCCCATGGCTAGGTCATTAGCTTAAGGCTAATCACCATTTAGATGACCCCTGGGTCACTGGCGTGTGGGTCCGCCCGTGTGAAGTTATTAGTTAGCTTAATTAAAAAAATTGTTAGAGGAGTAAGTTAGTGACAGGTGGGGCCCAGCCGCCAGGTTTGACCTGGGCTGGCGCTTTTGACCTGCTGATGTCATCATGATGTTAGGCTGACATAATAAATACAATTATGTATATTTAAATAAATTCCAGAAATTAATAAAACTTCTAAAATTCATAGAAAATAATCTGTAAATCAGATCAAAATAATTTATATATGAAAATTGATTAGAAAAATCCTATGAATCCATCTATACCATTTTCATGCTTGTTAGAGCAACCTAAATAGGTGAACTTGGACATTTTAGTTCAAATGCATTATGGAATCCATATATTAAGTTGAATTTGAACCTTTTCGAACATACTTCATTTAAACTTGTTGCTAGATGCATTAGCTCAAACACCTCATATTGCCATGACATATTCATGCATCGTATTGTGGCATTTGGTGTGTATTTATTTGTTCCCCCTTCGATGGTTGTTCTTCATGTTAGGCACTATTTCGGAGGATACGGTTGAGTATCCATCTGAGGAGCAGTAACGTGTGATCGTCTTATCAGGCAAGCAACCCCCTTGAACATATTCGATACAATCCCACTCTATCACTCTTGCTCTCACTTATTGCTTTAGGACAAAACATTTCAACTGTGCATGTTCCGGTAGTTGAACCCATTCCTCTGCATGACCTGTTATTGTCACAGTAATTAGCTAAACCATGCAACATAGCATACGTGGTAGATGCTTGAGCTATGTTGTTCCTGTAACCTGCTATGCTTTCTATGCTTAGAGTTGTGTCAGGTCTGATTCATGTGGGTGATGAACCAGAGTGAGCTGAACTTGTTCTGATGATGAGAGTTAAGTTGTGAACATGATTTGGTAAAGGGCGATGAGAGGCCATGTAGGAGTACATGGAGGGTTGTCTCATTGGGACCGTCCTTAAGAACTGAGTCATGTGTATGTTGTCCAAGACTAGCTACAACCGCACATTGGGATCCTTAGTTGACTCTCTCGACTTATTAACCGACTTGATCTTTGTCCAGGAGTTGCAACTAGTTTCTGGTGTTTGTAGGATATGCTAGTAGTCTACCGAGTGGCACCCCGTATAGGTGGGCCTGGGACAGACTAGGCATTGTGGCCCGGTGTACCAAGCGTTGTACCATCCGTCGAGGTGGGATTGGGAACCCTGTAGACATCGTTTGGGGCCGTTGAGGAAACTTCTTCCGGACTTCCTTGCAGGTTCAGTCTCAAATAGGCGATAAACCTGGACTAGAGTCTTGTGTGGTTAGTCAGGTCATGGCCGACTCCCTCGCTGGGCTTCCGCTTGAAGGTTTCCGAGGTGCCTTTTTACGAGCAAATGGCGGTAAGTGGCAGGAGCATGTGTGACGAAGTACACCCCTTCAGGGTAATCAATCTATTCAAATAGCCGCGTCCGAGGATATGGACTAGTTGGATACTTACATGGTTCATAGACAATTTAAAAGGTTACTTATAAAAGCTTCAAGACAAGTGTGAGTACCGTGGATGGCACTCTCGTGGGAAGACGGGAGCGGATCCATGGTGGTGTATTGTTGTTGTGTTAGTGGACTCGTGTACGCTTCATAGAACTTTTCAAAGTTATGAAAGTCGTAGTACAGGAGAGCCACCGAGTCAAAGTTGGCTTGCTACATTGAACCCCAAAATTTCCTTGTTGATACCGATGCATATGTAGTTAGTTCTGATGTAAGACTTGCTGAGTACTCAGTACTCACTGTTTCTTTATTATGTTTTTGCAGAGGAGACTCCAGTCTCGCTAGTGGTTTCTACGATAAGCTTGATGTTGTCCTTTTAGCTTGGGAATCCCAGCCAAAGGTCTGGTTCTTGTGGAGGGCCTTGTAGATAGACAGGCTTCCCCAGCCCTCTTCTTTTCTAGATGTCTATACCCATACATGTTAAGCTTCCGCTTGTTGTTTGTATGATTTGTGTGTTGGGTCATGTGAACCCTGCTTGTAATATCACACTATGTTGGCTCTTATCAGCCTCCTGAATAAATGTTGTGTTGTTGTATGGTTATGTTGTGATTCCATAGTTGTATCTATGCATATCGGTCATGTCGTGCGTACGTCTGACGTGCAACGATATGTATGGGATCCGACACCTAGTGATGTGCCTCTAGTAGTACTCTTTACGGGAAACTGCCTCTTTGTGCTACCACTGAGCCTTGGTACCTTGCTACTGCTCCGGACACATTGATTGACCGGCATGTATCCTTCTTTGCTATTGTGTCTGTCCCTTCGGGAAATGTCTCGTAGTGTAATGGAGTCCATGTAGCCTGCTACGACTCGTCTACGTGCAGTGATGACATTTATGTCCCACGGCGTAATGTTGTCCTTGTAGCTTGCTATGACTCGTCTACACTCGCTTGAGGATGACACCTGCATTGCTGGGTTATGTATGCCTGTTTCCGTATGGATGTGCCACTTGGGTTCTATGACTAGTCATGTCGGCCCGGGTTCTCTATCGTTTGATTGCCAGCGACATGTTCACACACGTGAGCCAAAAGACGCAAATGGTCCCGGCTAAGGTAAGGCTACATCCGTGGAGTTTACCGTGCGTGAGGCCGCGAAGTGATGTGATATGTTACAGTCTGGATTCATATGACTTAGGATCGGGGTCCCAACAATAGGCTAGTCTTCCTACCATCTTTGATAGCCCTCAAGTCTTCGGACATCAATATCATCTTAGGCATGGATTGGATGAAAGCCCACTATGCTAAGATTGATACTCATACTAGGAATGTTCAGCTTACACATCCATCGAGTGAGATAGTTAATGTCTCCACTTGAGATGTCAAACGCCAACTCTATTCTCCCAATGCTAGCCCTCTTCCATAATTAGAAGATATTCCGGTAGTCCGTGACTTTCAGAATGTCTTCCCAGAAGAACTGCCAGGAATTCCACCTGTCAGAGAGGTAGAGTTTGTGATAGAGCTCATTCCAGGGACTGTCCCAATAGCCAGAAGACCCTTTAAGATGGCACCCTTAGACTAGCCAAACTTAAGAAACAACTCGATGAGGCTTTGAAGAAAGTTTTCATCTGTGCTAGTTCTTCTCCTTGGGCTTGCGACATCCTCTTCGTCAAGAAGAAGGATGGATCGGATCGGATGGTTGTGGATTATCGGCCAGTGAATCTTGTCACCATAAGAACAAGTATCCGCTCCCCAGGATCAACGACTTGTATGATCAACTCGCTGGATCCTCTGTCTTTTCCAAGATGCATTTGAGGTTGGGATACCATCAAATCAGAATTAGAAATGGGGACGTTCCAAAAACGGCTTTTGTTACTCGCTATGGCCAATACGAGTACACCATCATGTCCTTCGGTTTAACCAATGCCCATCCACCTTCTCTAGCTTGATGAATTCGATCTTCATGGAGTATCTGGATAAATTCGTCATGGTTTACCTCGATGGTATACTCAGCTACTCGAAGAACGAACATGAACATGCCAAGCATCTAAGGCTGGTATTGATGAAACTTCGAGAGCATCGTGTGTATACCAAATTCTCCAAGTGTGAATTATGGTTACCAGAAGTGACCTATCTAGGCCACGTGATCTCTGGTAAAGGTATTGTTGTCAATCCCGAGAGAGTTTAGGCCATCCTTGATTGGACTCAACCTGACTCGGTTAAGCAAGTTCGGAGTTTCTTTGGCTAAGCACGCTATTGTCACTACTTTGTCGAGAACTTCTCCGAGGTTGCGAAGCCTCTGACTGAACTCCTCAAGAAAGATAAAAATTTCGAGTGGACCCCACAATGCGAGCACAATTTTCAGGAACTAAAAATAAGCCTAAACTCTACTCCCGTTCTGGTGCCACCAGACATCTCCAAGGACTTTGTTATCTCTTGCGATGCCTCGCGACAAGGATTAGGTTGCATTCTCATGCAAGATCGTCATGTGATTGCATACGCATCTCGCCAGTTGCGTCCACATGAGGATAATTATCCAACACATGATCTTCATCTTGCAGATGTAGTCCATGCACTAAAAAACTGGCGACATTACCTTCTAGGCAGTTGTTGTGAAATTTACACCGATCACCAAAGTCTGAAATATATTTTCACCCAACCGGATTTGAATCTCACACAAAGACGGTGGGTTGAGTTGATTACAGATTACGACTTAGGGATAACTTACACCCCGGGGAAAGCCAATGTCATGGCTGATGCAGTAAGTCATAAGTCTTATTGTAACAACCTGATGTTACAACAAAGTCAACCACTTCTACATGAGGAATTTCGGAAGTTGAAACTTCACATAGTTCCTCAAGGATTCCTTTCCAACCTGGTGGCGAAACCCACCCTTAAGGATCAAATCATAGCTGGCCAAAAGCGTGATAAGGGTATATCCCAGATCAAGGAGAACATCGTTAGCAGTATCGCTAAGGATTTCTCTATCAATGATCAAGGTGTAGTGTTCTTTCAGAACCGTTTGGTGGTTCCCAAGAACCAACATCTTAGGCAGCTGGTCCTTAAGGAGGATCATGATTCTCCTCTCACAATTCATCCGGGTAGTACTAAGATGTATTAGGACCTACGCCAGAGGTTCTAGTTGACTAGGATGAAGAGAGAAATTGCTCAGTTCATTCCAAACTTCGACATTTGTCGTCACGTTAACGCAGAACATCAAAGGCCTGCTAGCACCCTTCAACCCTTAACTATTCCTGAATGGAAATGGGATAAGGTCGGTATGGATTTTATCACCGGATTTCCCAGGACCAAGAGAGGGAATAATGCTATTTTTGTGGTCATAGAACGTCTTTCCAAATAGGCTCATTTTCTTCCCATCCGAGAGAGTATAACTACTAGCCAGCTAGCAGAGTTATACGTTTCTCGAATAGTTTCTCTTCATGGTGTTCCTTTGCAGATTAACTCAGAACGTGGAAGTATCTTTACTTCCTGATTCTAGGAAAGCTTCCAAAATGCTATGGCGACTCATCTATCCTTTAGCACTGCTTTCCATCCAAAGTCAAGTGGTCAAGTTGAGCGAGTCACTCAAATCCTCGAAGACATGCTCCGAGCTTGTGTTATATCCTTCCGTATGAATTGGGAGAAATTTCTTCCATTTGCCGAATTTGCTTATAACAATAGTTATCAGTCAAGCTTTGGCAAAGCTCCTTTTGAAGTTCTCTATGTACGAAAGTGTCGAACACCTCTTAACTGGTCAGAAACCGGAGAGAGGCAACTCTTTGGTCCGGATATGATCCAGGATGCAGAGGAGCAAGTTCGCATTATTCGTGAATAGTTGAAAACAGCCCAATCTCGTCAAAAGAGCCAATATGATTGCCATCATAAGGCTATGACCTATGAAGCTGATGAGAAGGCTTATCTTCGGGTTACACCTCTAAAGGGTACCCATCGATTCGGTATGAAGGGCAAGTTGGCTCTTCGTTACATTGGACCTTTTCACATTCTTGCTAAACGAGGAGAATGTGCCTACCAATTAGAACTTCCGTCGCATCTTTCCAAGGTTCATGATGTCCATGTCTCGCAACTCAGGCATTGCTTCTCGGACTGTGTCCAAGAAGTAGACCACGAAGTGCTTGATCTCCAAGATAACCTTACATATCGGGAATACCATGTTCGTATTCTTGATCAAGCTGAGCGTACCACTCGGCATCAGAACATCATGTTTCTCAAGGTACAGTGGTCACTCCATGCCGAGAAGGAAGCCACATGGGAAAGAGAGGATCATCTTTGACTAGAGTACCCTGCGCTCTTCCCGACGACTTCCAAATCTCGGGACGAGATTCTTTTGAGTGGGGGTGAGTTGTCACATCCCTAGTGAGCTTACTTAGGTCAGCATGTGTGTGCATCATGTTTTCACTTTTTTGCATCTACCTTAAATGGGGATTAACAGAAACCCTGCCACCTCACCTGAATCAAACCAATTCAAAATATGTGAAATATCAACAAATTCAAAATGCCCATAAAAATGTCCCTTATGTTTGATAAATGATGACATCAATATATCAGGGGTCATTTTAAATATTTGAATCTTTACAGAATTTCATAAATAAATATTAAATTTGCTGAAAATACCAAATAAAGCAATATAATTATTTTAGCATTCAAAATATTCTGAAACTTTTTGTAGAGGTTTGAAATATTCAAACTAAACTCTACAAAATATTTGAGTATTTTGTGCCTAAAACAAAATAAAACAAATGTCAAAAAATGCAAAACATAAAAGAATAAGAAAAATAGAAAAGGGAAATTACTTTAGGCCCAGGCCAGGCCAGCCCATCTGGCCCAGCACCGCCTTCCTCCTCCTAGCGTCTAGAAGAACGAGCGCGTGCTCGTCGTGCGCTCATGCTAGAGCTGCCACGCAGCTCCCTGCGTGCCTGGCTTGGTCAGTCTGTTATCATGCATGTTAGAGAAACAACTGCCCAGAAGGTAATGTCGCCAGTTTTTCACATACGTGAAAATATATTTCACTGCCTATTTCTGTACGGATGTGCGACTTGGGTTCTATGACTTGTCATGTCGGCCCAGGTTCTTTGTCGTTTGAATGCTAGCGACATATTCACATACGTTTGACAAAAGACGCAAACAGTCTTGGCTAAGGTAAGGCTGCAGCCGTGAAGTTACCGTGCGTGAGGCCGCAAAGTGATGTGATGTGTTACAGGCTGGATTCCTATGACTTAGGGTCGGGGTCCCGACAGGATGGGAACTTTGGAGACACTTCCGGAGTTGTGACAAATGAAAGACATTGTGCACATATGATAGCTTAGAAGGTATCTCTAGCTGGTAGGCAACTTCTCCTCGTGTAGCGGTGATCTTGAAGGGGCCAATGTATCTTGTTGCTAGCTTTCCCTTGATGTGGAAACGCTTTGTTCCCTTTAGGGGCTTGACTCGGAGGTAGACATGGTCACCAACACAGAAGTTCACTTCTCGGCGATGAGAGTCAGCGCAACTCTTCTGTCTTGACTTGGCAGTCTCCAGACGTTCTCGGACGAATTGAACTTGCTCTTCTGCTTCGTGGAGGAGATCTGGTCCAAAGACCAATCCTTCTCTGGTTTTTGACTAGTTGAGGGGAGTAAGCACTTTTGTCCATACAACACCTCAAATGGCACCATCTGGAGACTTGATTGATAGCTGTTGTGATAGGAGAACTCGATGAATGGTAGGCAATCTTCCCACTTGGATGCATTTGCCAAAACACAAGCACGGAGCATATTTTCGAGTATTTGATTTACTCGTTCTATTGGCCCACCGTTTTGGGGGTGAAAAGCGGTGCTGAAGGAGAGCTTGGTTCCCATTGCTTCTTGAAACTTCTTCGAGAACCTTGAGGTAAACTGGGTTCCTCGATCCGACACAATCTCCTTTGGAACTCCGTGAAGATTCATGCTGCGGTTGATGTAGAGGTTTGCCAGCTGGCTTCCATCATAGGTCGTCTTGACGGAAATGAAGTGGGCTACCTTGATAAGGTGATCGACAATGACCCATATTGAATCATGTCCTTTGCTTGACCTGGGTAATCCAGTCATGAAGTTCATCTTGACTTTACCCCACTACTAGTCAGGCACTTTGAGAGGTTGCAATAGCCCAGCGGGTCGGTGATGTTCAGCTTTGACTCTCTGGCATGTGTCTCACTTAGCAACAAAGGTGCCTATTTCCCGTTTCATGCCATGCCACCAGAATCTTTGCTTGAGGTCTAGGTAAATCTTGGTTCCTCCAGGATGGACGGAGTACGAAGTATCATGAGCTTCTTGCAAGATCAAATTCTTGAGATCTTCTTTTTGGGTACGCAGATGCGATTCCCAAACCATACAACTCCTTGTTCATCCACTGATAATCTGGGGGCCTTGCGTGCCTTGAACGTCCTATTAATGCCTTCGATGCTCTCTTGGCCCTTTTGAGCTTCCTTAATATCATCCATCAAGGTAGGCTTTGCTTCAAGGGTGGCGAGGAATCTAGGTGCAACTAGTTCCAAGCCGAAGCTTTCAAGCTCTTCATACAGGGTGGGTAACCTTTCCTTAGTCATAGAATTCAAGGAACAAACCTCTTTGCTTAAGGCGTCTACTACCATGTTAGCCTTTCCGGGGTGGTATTGAATACTCAGGTCATAATCCTTGATCAACTCCAACCATCTTCGTTGCCTCATGTTCAATTCCCTTTGGGTGAAAATATACTTCAAACTCTAGTGGTCCATGTATATCTCACATCGCTTCCCAAGAAGGTAATGTCGCCATGAGTTCAAGGCATGAACCATGGCTACCAACTCAAGATCATGAGTACTGTAGTTCTCTTCCTGAGTACGTAGTTGTCTGGATAGATATGCTATGACCCCACCTTCTTGCATCAGAACACCTCCAAGCCCAGTCCTCGATGCATCACAATATATCACAAACTCCTTGTGAATATCGGGGGTATCCAAAACTGGGGCTATGGTTAATCTCTTCTTGAGTTCTTGGAAGCTTTCCTCACACTTTGGCGTCTATTCGAACTTATTGTTCTTCTTCACACGCTGAGTCATGGGTTAGGCAATGCCCGAGAATCCTTAGACGAACTTGCAGTAATGTCCTGCGAGTCTGAGGAAGCTTCTCACTTCCTTCACATTGGTTGGGGATTGCCATTCAGTCACGGTTTCAATCTTGGCAGGATCCACTGACAATCCTTCTGCAGTCAACACATGACCCAATAATCCAACTACATGCAGCCAAAATTCACACTTGCTGAATTTAGCATAAAGCTGATGCTCTCGATGCTTGTCTAGGACCAATCTCAATTATTTATCATGCTCTTCTTCAGACTTGGAGAAGACGAGTATTTCATCAATGAAGATGACAACAAACTTGTCCAAGTACTCCACGAAGACCTTGTTCATGATGTACATGAAGTAGACATGGGCATTGGTTAACCAAAATGACATGACCGTGTATTCATACAGGCCATGTCGGGTTACAAATGTGTCTTGGCAATGTCTTGGGTCTGATCTTCAACTAGTAGTACCTTGACTTGAGGTCGATCTTGGAAAACACCTTAGCTCCGTTCAGCTGGTCGAACAGGTCTTCAATCTTGGGGAGTGGGTACTTGTTCTTTATCGTGACTTCATTGAGAGAACGGTAATTGACAAAGAGTCAGATAGTTCTGTTCATCTTTCACATAAACAGAATAGGTGATCCCCACGGAGAGGCACTAGGGCAAATGAATCCTTTTCTGAGCTGATCTGCCAGTTGCTTCTTCAATTCAGCCAACTCTTTGCATCCCATCCTATAGGGCTTCTTATAGATGGGCCCTGACCCGAGCATTAGTTCAATGATGAACTCAATGTCGTGGTTAGGAGGCATCCCGGGCATCTCATCAGGAAAAACATCCGGGGTATTCACATACCACTGGCACTTGATCCAACTCAATTCCTGACAGACAATTAACGTGAGGGGCTCGAGTGGAGGCACAGTCGGGAACATATTTGAGTTCAACTCCTTGGCTATTGGCTATGGTGATGATCCTCTTGGCATAGTCCAAGTAGCCTTGCTTTTTGACTAGTCAGTCCATGCCTAGGATGACATCCAAACTCGGTGATTCTAGAACTATGAGGTTTCCTAGGAAGTGTACACCATTGATGACCATCCTGACTCCCTTACATCCTACCTTGGATTTCAAAACTGAACCCGGTGTTTGTATCAACATTGGTGCGCGGTGCATCTGGCTTCTTGTTGGGGCATTGCTGAGAGACGTGCCCAGGCTGGCCACATCGAAAGCAAGTGACCTTCCCAAAGTTGTTGTTGTTGTTACTACCTCTGTTGTAGTTATTGGAGTTGTTGTAAGTTCGCATGGGATTGGCATATTGCTAAGGCTAGTAGCTCGGACGAGGCGCAGGAGGTCTAGCCTGTTGTGGCAGATAGGTCGGCTTGGCCGGGGATGGCTGCCAGGGGTGAGGCTTATGGTTGCTGGAACTGCCCTTTCGAATCATCTTGCACTTGAGATTGTTGTCTAGGGCACAACGCGTGTCTTCCAGCATAAGGGCCTTGTTCACCAGGTCGAGTAAGGTCCAACAGTCACAAACAATAAGCTGATACTGCAGGGTCTGCTGAAGTCCTTCCATGAAGCGTTCCATCTTGGCAGCCTCTGTGTTGACATCTTCATGTGCATACCTTGAGAGCGGCTTGAACTTTTGCATGTACTCCTTGATAGAGCCACTTACTGGCTTAAGCGCTTAGAATTCTCTCTTCTTGATAGCCATGATCCCAGAAGGAATGTGGACCATGCAAAACCCTTCCTTGAAGTTATCCCAGGTGATCACACGATCGCCTTGCATGTGCTTGAATCCATCCCACCAAGCTTTGGCTGTACCTTTGAGGCAGTGCGAGGCATAAATCACCTTCTCACGATCCTCATTGCAATTAACCAGTGCAAGAAGGTCCTCGACGGTGCATATCCAATCGTCAGCATCCAGGGGTTCAGTAGTCTTGATGAAGGTTGGGGGCGAATTCCTCATGAACTCAGACAGAGTGGAGCGGCCATTGTCGTTCCTGCTTTGCTGCTGGTTGTTCACAAGGACTTGGGCCATCTGTTGGATAGCAGCAGCGTTGGCTTTGCGTTCCTCCAGGAGAACTTGGAGAAACTGAGCAATGGTTATGTTCTCCGATGGAGGTGGTGGTGGGGGAATGTCGCCTTGTGGCAGCTCCTGGTGTCCTCTAGCCTGAGCAGTCCCACAAGCTCACTGTTGCTCGCTTGAGTTATCGGCTTCAGGGTTGGCAAAAGTGCTGTTGTGGGTAGCGGACACCATCCTGTTTGGAGCAACCAAGTCATACAACTGGGATAGACAAGAGGAAAGGCAACAATGCAAAAGTGCACCTAAGGGGCTTGGTCGAGTGCAAGTGTAGTAAAACAAAGGTCGGTAGACCAACACATATATTAAGATAAGATAGACGATGGAGTCGCTTATATGCTGCCTAAGGCAAAAGTGCGACTTGCATTGAAACACAAACAAAAAAACAAACAAACAACAAGCACACATGATTTCATATGAACCATTACATGGACTCGACTTCGCATGAGGGGTACATGACTGATCCTACCCTAGGGGTACTCAGACTCAGGTGGTGGAGTGCTTGGTCTGGTAGTCTTGCTCCTCTGGGTTTTCCTCCTGATCATCATCCGTACGGGCACCGGCTTCGGACGAAGGGGTCGGAGAACGAGGAAGTCCATCCGGACGATGCTTCGTCGGTGGGTTAGTGAAGAGCTCACGGTACTCCTTTGCACTCATGCAACAACAACATGTGGGTGCATCTCTAGCTAGGGTTACTCCTCCTTGATAAGAGACATTTGGTCGTCCCTTGAGGACTCCATCCTTCTTGATCCTGTCTGGCTTCGTCTCGGCTTGACGAAGTAGCTCTCGGGTTTGGTGAAGTTTCTCGCAGAGCTTCATGGACTCCTTAATCAGGTTGTGAGCCATAGTGTCAGCGGAGAGGCTGAAGTAGGTTTGGAACCTGAGTGGTGTTCCATCCTCCTTGGGTAGAATCAACGTCCAACTCTTGCTAAGATCTTCCTTCCTGAAAGGAAGGTAGTGAGTAGCTGGCTCGTCAGCCATCTCTGGAATGATGTCTCGAAGTTGTAGAAGTGCCTTGCATGCAGTTGTCTTGACTGCGAGTGCCATGATCTCCATCTGTGGTTCTTCAAAAACCAACTAGTCGGGGAGTCGTTTGCCTTCACGACCACATCCATGTGGTACTCCTTCATGACGGCATCGACCCAGTGCTCGTGATAGAGGAAAACGGGTGGTCGGTGGTACTAACACTTCTCCTGTCTATCCACGAGGAGTAGGGGAAATCCGTATGCTAGGAGGGCTTCGGGTACGACGGCCATCTACAATGGTTTGAAGGGAGGAGAGTCAGCAGAGTGTTGTGTGAAGAATGAAAGAGGTAATAAGTGCAGAACTCCTAAGTATAGGTGCTAGGTGTAGTTTTGAAAACTGTTTTATCCTAACTAACGTCCATGCTAACTAAGGGCTTCCTACAGTTAGGATGGCTCTGATACCAGCTCTGTGGGGACCCCGACTCATAAGTCGTGATCACTGAATGCACGTGTACAGTGATCCTAGAGATCAATGCTCATTGAACAAACATAAGCTGAATAACAAGAGTCTTACATCCTTACTTACCGTCTTACACAAATAAAGGCCAGCTAGGCCAAGTCTTACATAGATAGGGCCACAAGGGCCAAACACTTAAACATAAGAAATAGCGGAAATCTTGGTGGAAAGCGTGAACCCATGCCATCTGCCTTAAAGCTATAAGCATTCTGACTGGGAAGCATCCTAGTTTGCATTTTCGTCACCGACAAACTCTTCACCGTATTCCTGCTCTTCCATGCCTGGCCAATTAGATAACTAGTGGCAAGCTAATGAGTACTTTGAATGTACTCACAAGCAACCCATATTGAAACGAGGCAATATTAATTCATGATATAACACTAAGTAGGTATTTTGAAGAAGGCTAATTTTGAATGCAATGACATGATCAAGTAACTACGTAAGCATGCATCAACAGTTGGCCGATATCCATATGAACAAGTTACATATATCATCATAAACGGGGGGTTCAACATCTCATGTTCAGTGATCACCTCAAGTTATCTGACTTATCCCAAGTATCATTTATGTGTCATCCACACACACCAAGTTTGCGAAAACATCTGGACGTGTCTAAAGAAGCACCACCCAACTGTTCGTGACTGTGGACGCGGCTATTCGAATAGTTTTACACTCTGCAGAGGTTGCGCGCTTTACCCACAAGACTCGTGGTACTTCCATGTCATCCACGACTCACGGTATATTTCATACTCGAGGTAAGCATCCGAACAATGCCTTTCCCACGACGATACTAAACAAAGAGTCCACTTGATTGGTACACATCCCTCATGATGTACATCCCACGAGTCTCACTCCATATCGTATCATCCATGAAGGCACCAACGGTGTGCCCGATGCCTATGAAGACATCACATGATCGCCCATTCCGGTACGATTCCATCTCAAGAGTGACCGCTTCACTCTCTCCACTAGAAATGCGGGCTCCCTGCTAGCACCAACCATAGTAATCAACAAATCCCCATCCCATAAGGGGTATCATGGTTGCACATGTAAGGTTGGGATGGTCGACAGATCTTAAACCCTCCATTTTTGAAAACACACACACATCCTGCCCGGGTACACCACTTCTTTCTCATGTGGTTACCTAGCAGATTAACATCATCACCCTCGGGCATTAGTGGAACCCGACGGGGTTTTCGAAAAATCTTTGAAATCATTTTGTTTCCATCACCATGGATATTCCCGTCCCACTTTGTGTAGCAACTACTTAGCATCCTAACTACTCCCACCCGCATAACCCTCATAAGGAGGTAGGGTCATGCATGATGGAAGTATCAACAAGAAAGTATCAGAGGCATCCCACCAAAGTGGTCACCACATCATCATGATCAATACAACGAAATAAAATTCTATATGCCATGCAATAAATGTTTCATAGTCATGGTCAAAGGGTTGCTTGCCTGGATCAACATAGTCTTCGGGGTCTTCAAAGTCTTCGGGTCCAACTCCCTCATCAAGAACGCAATCTATCCTCACGATAAATAACGATAATTATAAGCCTCAGACAAAAATAGAGAACAAAATCTACTTCTAAAATGTTGCCCTACTCTGATAAATACTACAAACTATTCTACAAATATTTTTCTAAGGTTTTGGTAGTAAAAAGGTTTTTAAAACTATTTATAACAGTGGCTAAAAATGCCTAAAATAGGTTTTAACATAAAACAGTAGATACAAGATTTTTAACAAATTATACAAATGGCACTATTAAATTCTACATAACATTTCAATATTTGTGGAGTTGGAATTATGCCAATAGGACAAATAGCTTTTCCTGTAAACATTTTTGGGATTCTAGAAGAAAAAGAAAACAAAATTGGTCCAGTGCAAATGGGCCAAAAGCAGCTGGCCGAATCGTCCCAGCCAGCAGAACCGACCCACACGAGCCTGGCGTGCGTGCACGACTATTTCAAACTTGACCGATGGGCCAAGTCGGTCAGTGTGAGAGAGGCAGGCGGGTGACATGGGGAGGATTACAAGCGGGGCCTGCTTGTCATCACCTTCCTCGGGCCAGAGAAGGTCGAGGGGGCTCATCAACGGCTACATGGCACGAGGAGGCGAACGGAGGTCACCGACGTGCTCAGGGACTAGCTGCCAGTCAAATGGTGGTGGAGGGGGCGCAAGGAAGCTCCCGGTTGCCGGCAACGAGGAAGTCCGGCGGCGGCTCCTTGGGAAGGGAATGCTCCGGTCGTCCTATGCATCCAAATGGAGGGGAAGATGGAGGGAAACGGGTCAGGAGGTGCAGGGGTTGGGGATCTAGAGTAAACGAGGGCGGACGAGGTCGTTTACAACGCGAATGCCGCTGGCTTGAAGCGGTGGCGCTCAGCTCGATCCCATGCATAGAGGCCCCCGGGGCTTGATTGGGTGGCACAGGGGCTCACTTGGGATGAGGAGAGAGAGACTAGAGGGGAGAGGAGGCTCGGGGGAGGCCTTTTTATAGAATACCCACGATGCATCATGGACTCGTGCGCCGGTGAGGAACAGGCCGAGGCCAGAGCGAAGGGGAGCAAGCCATGGGAAGTCCTTTGCGCTCGTTGGGTTGGTCTACGCCTACGGGAAGTAAGAGAGAGTGAGGGGAGACGCGCGTGTGTGAGCCCGAGCATTGGCCAAACCGGGCGGCGGTGGCGCACGTGTGGGAGGGGGTGAGAGAGAGCGAGGAAGGAGGGGGACGAAAACATGGAGGGATGCGGACGTCGAGGGCATCTCAGGGGACAGCTTCCCCCATCCCAATGCGGCGACGCACTGTAGCGCGCACTAGAGCACACTTATTGCATGCCAGTAGCGTACCAACATGCTCTGTGCGCGCGTGAACTTGTGCACTAGCACTTGGTGTGTCTGGACATGCTCTAGTGTCTAGAGGGGCTATAGGGAGTAGAGGTAGAAGGAGGGGGAGGAAAAATAGATGTTGTCCATGCTTTCCAGAGGTAAAAACTGGAGGTTTTCACCCCCCCCAATCATGGAGTAGTGGACAAGAAAGTTTTACTAGAGGTGAATGGCCATTGCAATATGGTGTGGTAAAAATTTGAACTCAAGGAGAACAGAGGAAGGGGTCAAACAAGGGTTTTACCATTCCGGCAGAAGGTGTTTGATGGTGATTAGGGCAAGAAAATGGTCTTTTCTTGCAATAACATTCGATAGGGTCAAATGGTGGTTAGTATTAGGGCTGATAACCAAGTTTGAGCTAGTTTAAGCAAAGTTGACAATGTAACTTTGTAAAACCCTAGAAATCAACAGAATCTGCATTCTATAGATCTATTCATGCTAATCTAATCTCCTTGATGCACCACTTAGTGTAGCATCATTATTTAGGGATTAGAACATGTCCACAAACTTTGGGGCCAAGGGAAGAAACTTCACAATGTAAAGTTGTTCAAATTTGGCTCTGGACAGGAATTGTTTTGTAATAGTTTGATGAAGCAAATCAATTGGGATTGAGAAGAAACATTGCAAGATCTTCACATCTGAAAATTGTGACTTGACGGAAATTTCCTGGAATTTATTGAAAATATTTCTTATAGAAATATTTCAAAAGCTTGATTTAGGCAAAAAGGGTTTTGAGGGGTTTTGCCCATTATGTTGAACATGACCATGTGCTGAAACTCATATATATGAAAACTATATGTCCACTGAGTTTCTCTAAATTTTCTCAAATATTTTTAAAGCATTTAAAATATTTTTCCCGATAAAAGACAACTTCTGGCCCTAAGAAAAAGCCGTTAATTAAAATAGTAATATAATCTTAAAAATTAATACTTGCAGTGCAATCCTTTGGAGAAAGTCATATATATAGTAGGTTCCAAATAAAGCCTTTGGGGAAAAAGGAACCACCTAATTACAGGACTTGCAGTGCAAACCTGAACTCAGGGGTTTTTGAAAACATAATTTGAATAAATCTTTTTTGGTCAAAATAAAGTTTGAGAAAAATAGTTTTAGTTACTACACACATGGCATGATCATTGGGCAAGATGGTTGGATCAAGGAAGATGAATATGCAGAGGACTAGAACCTAAGAGTGCCAAACATAATCAACCAAACAATCAAACAAGCAACAGTTCAAACAAGCATGCACTCAAAAAGTTTTAATTGGTTCCAAATTTTGTAAATCCAAGCATAGTCAAAGTGATACAACCATAGGGTGTGACAATGGCCAAGTAATTGGGATCATATGCAATTCTTGAGCCGGTACATGAGCGTGGTAGCCAAACTTTTGGCACCCATCACACTTGCGCACAATCTCCTCAGCGTCGGCATGAGCCATCAGCCAGTAAAATCTATGCCGGAAAGCTTTGGCGACCAGTGATCATGAGCCGGCCTGATGTCCGCAATCAGCAAAATGAATTTCATTAAGAATTTCCTGGATTTCCTTAGGGAAAACACACCGTTGAAATACGCCAGTGCTGCTCCAACTATGTAACTCCATTTAACGATTTTCATGGACTTCGAGCGCCGTATGATTTGACGAGCATCAACTGCTCTTTTGGGAGCTCCCCTTGGGTCAGATAAGCTAAATATGGCACAGTCCACTGATGAGTGACGTGTAGAGCTGCCACTAGGTGTCCCTCCGGGTCAGGGATAGCTATATCCTCTTCTGATGGTAACTTCACTAATGTATTGTGACGGACGGCTAGGAAAAAATTAGGTGGTACCAGCATTCTCTGTGAGCGAAGTCTAAATAAAGCATCAGCCGCCTCGTTGAGCCAGCGATCTATATGATAAACCTGATAACCTTGAAAATGACCCGCCACATAAAAGACCGCTCGTTGATAAGCTGCCATCAGGGGGTCCTTAGAATCCCACGTCCCTGAAACTTGTTGAGCCACCAAATCTGAGTCGCCCACACATCTAACCCGGCTAAGGTTCATTTCTTTGGCTATTCGAAGACCATGTAGGAGGGCCTCGTACTCGTCTGCATTGTTAGTGCACGAAAACATGAGCTGCAATACATAACAAAATTTGTCACCTTTTGGGGAATATAACACGACCCCAACCCCCGAGCCTTCCAGCTGCCTTGATCCATCAAAGTGTATGGTCCAATATGTGGTATCTGGCCTATCTTCTGGAATCTGCATTTTTGTCCAATCATTGATGAAATCTAGCAGTGATTGGGACTTAATAGCAACTCAGGGCATGTATTTCAGATGGTGGTCGCCAAGCTCGATAGCCCACTTGGCAATCCTACCCGTAGCCTCCCGGTTTTGTATGATGTCACCGAGGGTTGCTAAACTAACCACGGTGATTGGGTGCTCTTGGAAGTAGTGCTTCAATTTTTTGATTGCCATGAAGATCTCGAATACCAACTTCTGCCAATGTGGATATCGCTGTTTGGATAGGGTTAAGGCTTCATTCACAAAATAGACCGGGTGTTGAACTGGATATTCCTTTCCTTCCTCTTTCCGCTCAACCACAACAGCGGCGCTCACCACCTTGGAGTTGGCGGTAATTTATAGGAGCATAGGTTCTTTATTCTTGGGCTTCAAAAGCCTTGCCAGGCGGTAGAAGGGGGTCGCCTTTTCACCCAGGCGGCTTATAAACCAGCTTAAGGCCGCAATGGATCCGGTGAGTCGCTGGACTTGGTTTATATTGGCCGGCTCAGACAGCGACGTCATCACTTTGATCTTGTCTGGTTTGGCCTCAATATCCCACTCAGAGACTAGGAAGCCTAGTAATTTGCCTGCACGAACACCAAAGACACATTTTGCCGGGTTGAGTCTCATCTGTTATACCCAAAGATTGTCAAATCATCACTTGATTTCATCTAGAAGTGTTTCTTTCTTCTGAGATTTCACCATGATGTCATCAACCTAAGCATGAACATTGCGTCCGATCTGTGGACTTAGGCAGTTTTGGATGCAACGTTCAGAAGTTGCCCCAACGCTCTTGAGCCCAAAAGGAAATGGACACATAGAAGAAAGCTCCGAATGGGGTGATGAAGGCTGTCCTTTCTTGGTCCTCTACTGACATCTTGATTTGCCAATAGCCAGAATATGCATCCAAGAAGCATAATCACTCGCAACCCACTGTAGAATTAATGATCTAATCGATACGCGGAGGAGGGAAAGGATCCTTGGGACAAGGCTTGTTGAGGTCGGTGTAGTCGACGCACATGCGCCAAGTGCCATTTTTACTTTAACACAGGCACCGGGTTAGCCAATCACTGAGGATGAAAAACTTCCACTATGAACCCGGCAGCTAGGAGCCAGGCCACTTCCTCTCCAACGGCCTTATGCCTCTCCTCAATAAAACGACGGAGGTACTGGTGCACTAGTTTCATCTTAGGATCTACGTTAAGGTGGTGCTCAGCAAGTTCTCTCGAAACTCCATGCATGTCCGACGGCTTCCATGCAAAGATGTCCCGGTTGTCATGGATGAAGTTGATGAGCGCCCTTTCCTATGTGGGATCCAGACCCGTCCCAGTTGTGAATTGCTTGGATGAGTCGCCCGGTGTGAAGTCTACCAGCTTGGTGTCTTCGGACGGCTTGAACATGATCAGAGGTTCTAACTTGGTGTTGGTCTTCTTGAGGGGGCTCATATAAGTTGAGTCGACATTGGCGGTGTAAATCTTTAACTCTTCGGCTGCGCAAGCCGACTTGGCATAGGCTGAGACCACTTCCTTGCATTCCCAGTCTCCTTTCCGGCTTCCATCAGCGATGATAGTCCCCTTTCGCCGGGACATTTTGAGCTTGAGATAAATGTAACATGGTCGAGCCATGAAACTAGCATAAACCGGCCGTCCAAAGAGGGGGTGATATGGGATCTTCATCTTGACCACCTCGAACATCAACAGCTCACACATGTAGTCATATTCATTACCAAAAGCAACATCGAATTTGATTGGACCGATCGGGTAAGCCAACTTTCCAAGAACGATCCTGCGAAAAACTATTGTGGAAGGAAGCAACGAGCTTTTAGACAGGTTCATGCAGCAAAAAGTCTCATAATACAAGATATTGATGCTGCTGCCCCCGTCCAGAAGGACCTTAGTCAAAGTGTAGCCACCGACCTGAGGAGCCACCACCAACACTAACCCGTCAGGGTTGTCGGGGGATGGTCTTCCCTGCTCCAGGTGATCGGATGTTCCAACTAGTTGAGGTATCTAGGTACTATCGGCTCTGCCATATTAATCACCCTGCTCTGGACCTTGCTATCGCACTTACAGGTGTTAGTAGTGACGACATGGTACTGACCACAATTTAGTTGCCTCGGATTTTTCTGGAAAGTACCTTGGCCATCATGGTGTTGGAGCTCCATCCTTGAGTCGCCATGCGCCTGACCGGAGTAACCAAGAGCTCCTCATGGGAGTGAAACTTGCGCCGCCGTACTTGCTATATCATGACGTTCCCTGCGAGTCTCCATGCCCTGCATCCAAGCTGACGACGACAGCCCCTTCCATGGCCGGCCTATCCAACAGACCAAATCGCCGAGAGGATCTGACCGCATGGTGACTTTTGTCGGCTTGGCACTAGTTGGATCGGGCGCACCTCGATAGCTCGACGATGTTGGTGCAGATGTCCGACTCAGGTACCATTGCACCGATCTTACCGATGAATACTTGGATCTTGCAAAAGGGGACCCAGTAGGCGTACTCAATTGAGTCGGTCTCAGGGCCCCAGCTAGAGTCGTTGATGTAGATCTTGCCGTGGCGGCTTTTGGTCATACGATCGACCGCGTAACTCCCGAACACTAGGAGGCCTCCCTTTGAGAACTCAACTCCACCGGGTGAGGGCCCCATGGTGTCAACCCAGTCGATTTCTTTGTAACAGGACTTAGGTGTGACGCCATCGCCGTTAGGTGGCGACTCGAAGGGGTTGAACGAGAGAGAGAGAGGGAGAGAGAGTCAGGTTTAGGTTCGGCCCCTCCTATGGAGGTAATAACCTACGTCTTGCTTTGTGTGTATTCTATGTGTCGATCTCGATTACAAGGGTGTGGATCGCTAACCTAGCTATCAACAGCTTGTAACTTGAGTATTTCGGCCCTAGGGGCTTGCCTTTATATACAGGTCAAGCCCTAGGGTTTACAATAGAGTTTGGGTTATCGAACGACCTGTGACCTAAAATGTTTCTACATGTCTTGTGCCTTAGGGAAACTCAGCCGGCGTCATCGGCTTCATGGGCCTTCAGCCACGTTCTTCAGGTGTTGGTCCATCTAGCGACTCTCGCTAGCTACCGCCTCGCTGGTCTTCATCTTCATGACCCGACGCATCCTGTGTTGGGCCTAAAGTTGTTTTATATTTAACACGGCCTAGTCGAGCGGGTTCCACTGTGGAATTATATCCCCGACACCCGGTCTTCATGGACGTGCGCTAGGTCAATCTGCTACTGACGCCCCCTGTGGCCCAGCCTGAGCAGATCCCCGGGTCGGGCTACGAAAGCGTCACCGACCCGATGGCGGAGCTCGTCCTGGAGCGGATCGCCATGCACGGGGCTGCCCAACTGACAGGGACTATGGTCATCAAGGAATTCCTGGGGCAGTGCATCACACCGTTCAAGGTGTGCTCACAGCATGCATGGGAGTGCGATGATCCTGCATGCTGCCGGCCTGATGTCCTACGAGCTTGATGTAGCATGCGGTCCCTGCTCAGCAACACCCTCAGGAATCCACCCGAGGTTGCGTCCTCCCTGTACAGATGTGAAGATAAGGAGGAGTTGATTGCAAGTCTGCCCACCTTTAATGACTGGGGGATTGTGCTAAGTGGTGGCGCTAAGCTACTCAGGGGATCCTCCATCGTAGTGTCATCTTGAAGCAGGAGCGACATTAGCGAGGACTCGGAGATTATGGGGGAGGAAGATGATTTTCATCAAGTGCGGTTTCCCAATATCCATTGGTACCTACGCAACCTCGGGTACCACGATGATGAAGCAGACGAGTGGCCCCGGGCAACGCCTCCTCAGCCTGCCAACGGGCAGTGGAAGGGGGTCCCAACCCCGCGACCGCCCAGACGCCAATGGCGGGGGCCCTGACCAGCGAGGCAGTGATCGCTCCTGTGGCGACTGCCCCGCCTCAGAGGTCTTCCTAGACCCTTAGGGAGGAGGGAGACCTGACCAGACTCACCGGGGACTATGTTGAGTGCCCCACGAACACCACCAAGGCGACGCATGAGGGCGGCAGAGACATGCCATTTGCCGCCGAGAATAAGAGGAAATGGGCCACTAAGGACGAGTAAGTGCCCTTGCCCATTCGTATGTCGCACACCTGTGATCCATTACCCATGCTAACCCCTTGCTTGCGCAGATGCCAGGGCAGCGGCAAGGAGAAGAAGAAGAAGAAGTTTGTTGTCACGGAGAATGTGTCCCTCATCCTGAAGGTGAAGTCAGCACTCGACTGTAGCCTCGATGGGCACGGGGGCAACTCGCGCCAACCCGTCGCTATGCTTGGGCGCACGACCGTCGCTTCTAGGCGTGTGGGCACAACGTCAATGCCTAGCAGCTCTTCATCGCGGCTAGTCAGCCCAGCCCTTGGCGCCGCCAGCCAAGCTCGCGACGACCCAGCTCCCAACACCACCCGCCAAAGCCACGTCATCCCAGCCTTCAGAGAAGGAAGGGGCGCCTCAGCCTTTGCCAACCATCTTTACCCCTGTGGCCGGGCATGGTGCATGGTGCACCACGGGGCATGCTCACGCCGTGCCCACTCCTAGGGGCAGGAATCGGGGTGGCTGTCCCCATAGGCATGTTGCAGGAGCCGAGCGTAGGGGAGGACCCGGAGCCCCCTGCACTGCACACGGAAGATGCCGGGGCCTCAATGGTGGTGCCAATAATGGGAGCCGATACACCGCCTCCCCTCCAGGCTCTTTCCCTCATGAGCTGCAGCGCCTTGCTCAGGCACGGGGCCTTGGCTGACGCTCAAGCCATGCTCGACCAGTTTGGGGCACATTTCCAAGATGCCGAGATGCGCCTTGCCATGGAGCCCTTGAAGCTCGCACAAGGTGGCAACAGGTCAACATCGCCAATGGTCGGGCTGAGGATGCTATCGCGGAGGGCAAAAGGGAGGCCGCCTAGGCAAAAGTAGCTCGTGATAGTTCGCTCATTGAGGCGGGGGAGGCCGCCTGGCACTACAAGGAAACAGAAGCCAATTTAAAGGAGCTTCAGGATGAACAGGCCGCGTAAGCACAATAGCTCTAGTTGTGAGAAGATGACCTCGAGTCCCATGAGGCGAAGGTCATGGGCCGTGTAGTGGGAACGAGCCTAGCAGTAGATGGTAGGGGTACGTAAGGAGAGGGCAGAGTCCTAGCTACGGCAAGGGTGTACACACGGATGTATGAGTTCAGGCCCCTCTCGTGGAGGTAAAAGCCCTACGTCTCAGTCCTCAGGAGCTTATGTCGTGTGGAATATAGAGATTACAATGGTTGCGAACCCTTGTGCAGGAGGGAGGGGCGGCTTATATAGAGTTCGCTGCCCCTCATAATTACCCAACATCTAATGGTCCGATCGTGGGGTTAAAGTCTGCCATTACTAGTAACATACATAATAAAAGTTATTAATGACGATTGGACTAACGTCTGCCTGTTGGGCTCTTGACGGTGACTCTTGGTCTTCTAGTGTCAAGTGAGAACGAGGTCTTCTGAGTGACACGCGACTATCGAGTGGAGGAAGGAGTCTCCGAGTGGATAGCCTGTCGAGTGACTTGAACGTCTCATGGAATCCAGTCGAAACTTTATGCTTGATCTTCAAGTCCTCCAATGTAGTGTCCTTTGGTAGGGTATGTAGGCCTTGCCTAGGACCCTACCCTAGGTACATATCCTCGTCATTATCCCCCGAATGGATCGGGGTTCGAGTGGTGAAATGGGGGTATCAATGCCCATGTCGAATCAGGGCATCGAATCTTCCGAATGATATTCGGGGTTTCAATGAAACTTGCGTCGACTGACCTCTGAATATTGAAGTCAATTCAGGATCAAGACGCCGAATCTTCCGAATGATATTTGGGGCTTCAATGAAACTTGGGTCGATTGAATTCTTCTCCATTCGCCCGGATCCATTCAGCGTTAAAAGTGTCCGAGTGGATGTTCACTGCCTATTTTGCTCCGAGTGAACTGAAAGCATCTTTGCAGGTGACGGGTCGGTCTGTCAGACCCAGATTTTTTGGGATACAAAATTTTGGGAAGCGCGGCTGCGTGCGATGATGACGCCACGATCTGGGCAAGTGGGAGCATGATGCCTCGATCTCGGCACCGGTCATTTCTCCACGTACTGGACGTAGACTTCGGCTGGTGTGCGCGGTGATCTCGTAGGTCCACCAGTCAGCGTGGCACTCAGCAGGATATAAATCTCGGAGCATTGCGGTTCGCACAGTACTATTCCCCAAACTTCCTCTCTTCATCCACCTCCCCTGTCTCTAGCACCTCATCTTGTTCTTCTCCGACGAGAGCCGTCGCGACAATGACGAAGGGTACCATGGAGAAGCTGGACCGAGCTAAAAAGGGGGCGAAGAAGCTCAAGGGCAAGAAGCCCTCGACCGCTCGGTTCACCGCTCTGGTGGGATGGATGCAGGGGGACTTTCTCCCCTTGATAGTCACTCGCGAGGACATGGAGGGTCTTGTCGCCGACGGGATCGTGACAGACGATGCCTGGAGGCTGACGAAGGGAGAGCGTGAGCCGGAGCCTCACAACGTGGAGCAGGTCCTCCTTCTCTTCCACGTTGAAAGAGGTTTCGCTATGCCACCCAACCCGTTCTTTAGAGGGTTCCTGAATTTCTTCGGTGCCCAACTGCACCATCTCCCACCGAATACTGTTGCATACTTGTCTGCCTTTGTTACTTTGTGCGAGTGTTTTCTGGGCTGCTCTCCCTATTGGGGGCTATTCAAGCACATCTTTACGGTCAGATCCCAGACCGTGAAGAAAGCTCTCCCTGCCGATGGGAAGACTCATGTGCTTCAGTTGTGTGGAGGTTTAGGACTTCACAAAAGAGCCCGTAGTTCCTTCCCTGCCATGACTTTTCCTGAGTCTGTTAGAGGCTGGCAGTCGACTTGGTTCTACTGCAAAGATGCAGCATCGCCCAACATGTCGACTAGCCTTCCCCCCTATACACCTGACCGTATAGCTGTCCCCAAGTCTCTAAGGGTGACCGAAGAGGAACATGTCCAACTGGAATCTTGGTTGAAGCCGTGGTGCAACTGATCCGGGGTGGACCGACTGGCATGGATCTGTTGGACACGTTTCTCAGTCGACGTATTCAGCCGCTCCAAGCCAGAGATCACACTATGTGGCACTATGCGGGCCCTAAGGACTCGATAAGGGCGCACCCAGAAGAGGTTCCACAAAAAACTGTCGAGCAGTGGCTTCGCCGCATCGCTGGAGCATGCTACAACCCTTTGGGAGCCAAGAGGATCCGACCTTACTCGGCCAAAAACCCACCGAAGAATCTAGTGAGTTGCGCGGTGTCGACTAATGTACTTGTACTGTCGAGTGATACATTGACTTATGAACTGACTTCTTTACTTGAATCATATAAGAGTGGACGCACATGCACTCGCCCGTTCCCAACGGGAACCATGTTGAAGATGGCATAGTGAGCGAGGGTGGCAGTGTGGACGATGATGGTCCCTCTGACTCTGAGGATGAATACAAGGACTCCGACGAAGAGGAAGAAGTCGAGTCACCTCCCCGGCATGAAGGCCGCACGATCTCCTGCCAGGATCCGGCAGCTGTTGAGGACAGGGCTCCAGGCCCTAGTGAGAAGAACCCGAAGCAGAGTCTCCCTTCAACCGTTGAGTCGAGTGAGAGGCTGGCCAAGCAGCCCAAGAAAATCACGACCAAACCTCGCAAGGCTCTACCTCGCATGAGGATGGCTGTACCTGTCATCTCCACGTAAGTATTTATTTTTGAATTCTTTCTGTTGACTGTGACCTTGAGTTGTAGCTAACCAAGTGTTGTTCGATCCATCAGAGCTGCTACGTCTGTAACCTCGCGTCATCGAGACGGAAGGGAGGTGATGGACATTGACACTGCTGACACTTCCACTTCTCATAGAGGTTAATAAGTTCTTGATTCATCCGAATGGGATTTGTCACTTGCAAAAGTTAACACTGTCGGTTGATGTTGCAGAGATCATCCAGCTGGAAGACGATGAGGAACACCTAGACACTTCGCGCAACCGCACCCAAAGAGCTTCATCAGCACAGATGCTTCAGCGTTTGACTGCGGAGTCCTCCCAGGGGATAGGTGACTCAACACAAATCAGAGTTGAACCTGCTGTACCTCTGTTGAATGCCCCTCCATCTGTCTCGACCATCGTGACATCGACTCCAACCAGA
Organism: Hordeum marinum; assembly: GCA_022496015.1. Taxonomy (NCBI): domain Eukaryota; kingdom Viridiplantae; phylum Streptophyta; class Magnoliopsida; order Poales; family Poaceae; genus Hordeum; species Hordeum marinum. Next base: position 234,135,637 of record CM039675.1, read on the forward strand.
CCTACTCAGACTGCTTCAGCTGCCCCAGCAACTATGCCGATCCCGCCTATGACGGCTTTCTCTCCACATCGTGTCCCGGAAGATCAGACCGCAGCTGCGAAGGAGGCTATGATTTAGGCAGAGCAGATAATGCTGCAAACCAAGGAGGCATACGAGGCCAGCAAGATGGCTTACGATGTCAGCATAGCCCTCCGCACCAATGTTCGAGTAAGTTCGATTGTAAGTACATTTATGATTGAATTCCTGTCTTTTCTTGACTGTACACCCAGTGGGTGCTTATTGTCCACTCGTAGAATGTTTTGAAATTTCTCCTCCCGAATAGGTCGTGTCATAGTCGAGTAGGATTCGGGTCGATAGTACATGTGGTACTGGAGTCACTCAACATGTCGAGTGCATTTTTTCTGACGAGTTACTCGACGGATCGAGAGTTAACCGTCTTAGTGGGGGCACTCTGAGTGCACCCACTGGGTGTAGTCCCCAAGACCACTGTCAAGTGCTTGCATCGGCAGGGGTCTTAGAGCTTGTCGTATGCTTCCTATGTTTACCTTTGGTCACACCACTCTGCAGTTATGCTGTAGGTTTCAAGGACATCATTGATATGACGCTACATAAGGATAGACTGCACTTCTTAGAGTGATGGATATTCCAATGATGGATGTTTCTTCCACTCGACTAATTGAGAATTGACAGATCCAGTGGGGGCACGCTAAGTGCACCCACTGGGTGTAGTCCCCGAGACCGCTGTCAAGTGCTTCCATCGACAGGGGTCTTAGAGTTTTTTGTATACGGGATACATTTCGCCTTGGATCACACCACTCTGAAGCTACCTTGTAGGTTTCATGGATATTATTGAAAAACCATGATATGATGCTACATAAGGATAGATTGAACTTCATAGAGCGGGGAGGCGCGTCGCTTGACAGGTCGAGTGACGGGTGGATCTTCTGACATGGCTGACCTTGTCGAATGTTTTAATAACCAGTGGGATCACGCTAAGTGCACCCACTGGGTGTAGTCCCCAAGGCTACTGTTAATCGCAGACGATAAGTAGTAGTCTTGAAAACTTGTCATAAGCGGAGTACTGGAGTCACTCGACATGTTGAGTGCATTTTTTTCTGATGAGTTACTCGATAGGTCGAGTGTTAACCGTCTCAGTGGGGGCACTCTAAGTGCACACACTAGGTGTAGTCCTCGAGACCGTTGTCGAGTGCTTGCACTAGCAAGGGTCTTAATAGAGACCGCTTTGAATTTGTTTACGGCACGCGGAGCACTAGGGCCGCTCGACATGTCGAGTGGACTTTTTGCTTCAATTCTTCTTCCCCAGGACATGGGCTTCATGGACATTATAGGTCAACCAATATACAATGTTGTTCCAAGGTTGTAAGACAGTCATTCGACGGTGTTCATAGACCGGTTGACCGTCTTTGGCATTACTTGCCGATTGAATCTATTTCTTTTGTTGGTTTCAGAGGGCTTGTGAACTTGGGACGCAGTACAAGGATCTGGAGGATGAAAGGAACCAGTTGCGTGTGGATCTGGAAGCCTCCAATAATGCTCTAGAGAGAGCGCGTGCTGAGCTAAAGTCTCTGGGAGGTACTTACTGTTGACTTTCTGCATTCCCATCTTCACTTTTCATGTTTTGACCCTAGTGCTCTCACTCGAACAGATGTGCACAATGAATACCGTCGACTCCAAGCGCGACTCAACAATGTTGTTTCTTTAGATTCCATGAAGAAGGCACTAGAGGAGAAGGACAAAACACTCGCCGACGCCCAACGGGTGGCCAAGGACATGACCAAAGCTGCAGATCGGAAGCTGGAGGCCGCCAAGAAGCTGGAGGAGGAGAACACAAAGCTGAAGCAGGAGCGCCTGGACCTCGTCAAAAGGGCCGAGCAACTGAACAAAAGGAGCAACGGCCTGGAGAAGCACTTGGGCGAATTCTCGAGGAAGATGTATATCCTGCTCGATGGTGAGTGTTTCTTGTCGACTGAAGTTTGTAAAATCTTTGAAAGTCGTATTTCACCGATTCCCCTCCCATTCAACACTTCAATAGAATTCTGTCAAGACTTCGAGAAGGAGACAGAGGAGGTTGAGCCCAATCTGGATCCTACTAAGAAACCTATCGCAGACGTAGTGGCCATGAACATGCTCACACTCAATTTCCAGCTCCAGGGCCTCCAGGCATATATTGTCCGACCGAAATTTACACTAGAGAAAATTGACAAGGAGCTATGGCCTAAGGACACCCTTCAGCTCGACCTCAACTTGATGATGGCTCGCCTGAACGAACTTCCAAGTCGAGTGCAGGCCTGGAAGAAATCTGCAGCTCGCAGTGGGGCCGACATGGCGTTATCACCATTGGAAGTATGCCCTAGAGGCAATAAATAAAGTGTTTATTATTATATTTCCTTGTTCGTGATAATCGTTTATTATCCATGCCATAACTGTATTTATTGGAAACACATTACATGTGTGGGTAAATAGACAACACTTTGTCCCCAGTATGCCTGTAGTGAACTAGCTCGTTGATCAAAGATGGTCAAGGTTTCCTAGCCATTGAAATGTGATGTCATTTGATAACGGGATCACATCATTAGGAGAATGATGTGATGGACAAGACCCAAACTATAAACATAGCATATGATCGTGTCAGTTTATTGCTACTATTTTTTGCATGTCAAGTATATGTTCCTATGACCATGAGATCATGCAACTTACGGACACCAGAAGGGTGCCTTGTGTGTATCAAACATCGCAATGTAACTAGGTGACTATAAAGGTGCTCTACAGGTATCTCCGAGGGTGTCTGTTGGGTTGGCATGAATCAGGACTGGGATTTGTTACTCCGTGTGAGGGAGAGGTATCTCAGGGCCCACTCGGTAATACAATATCACAATAAGCCTTACAAGCATTGTGACTAAGTGTTAGTCACATGATTTTGTATTATGGAACGAGTAAAGAGACTTGCCGGTAACGAAGTTAACCTAGGTATGGAGATACCGACGATCGAATCTCGGGCAAGTAACATACCGAAGAACAAAGGGAACATCATACGGGATTAACTGAATCCTTGAGATAGAGGTTCGACCGATAAAGATCTTCATATAATATGTAGGAACCACTATTGTTTATTGACCGTAGAGGTGTCTCGGTCATGTCTACATAATTCTCGAACCCGCAGGGTCTGCACACTTAAGGTTCAATGAAGTTTCGGTAGTATAGAGTTATGTATGGTGGTTTCGGAAGGTTGTTCGGAGTCTAGGATGAGATCCCGGAAATCACGAGGAGCTCCGGAATGGTCCAGAGGTAAGGATTGGTATATAGGAAGTCCTATTTTTGTCGCCGGAAAAGTTTCGGGCTCATCGGTAATGTACCGGGAGGCCGGTAGTGTACCGGGAGACCAACGGGAGGGGTATTTCAACCCAAGAGGCTAGATGGGCCATGGGAGAGTGAATACCAGCCCTTAGTGGGCTGGTGGAAGTCCCACATAAGATGCGGATGGGAAGAAAAGCCCAAAGAGAAAAAGGTGGAAAAAGGCAAAAAGACCAAAATAAGGAGGAGTCAAAGTCCTACTAGGATTAGAGGAGGAATCCTCCTCTCCTCCTTGGTTCGCCCGAAGCCTAGATGGCTTGGCCCTTGGGCCAAGCCTCCTCCTCTGTTCCTCTTCTATATACTAGAGATTTTAGGGTTTTTTGCACTTGATTTTCAGCCACGTGCTACCCGTTCCTTTAGTGCATAGTTTCTCCTCTAGATCGGTTTTCTGGAGTGCTTAGGCAAAGCCCTGCCGGAATTGCTCCACCACCATCGCCGCGGCACCGTCACGCTGTCGGAGAACTCTTCTACCTCTCCGCTCCCTCTTGCTAGATCAAGAAGGCGGACATCATCATCAAGCTATACGTTTGCTGATCGCGGAGGTGTCGTCCGTTCGGTGCTTGATCAGGACGGATCATGATTGGATCGCGGAACGCTCGGCGATTTGGATTGCGAAGACGTTCGACTACACCAACCGAGTTTCTTAACGCTTCCCTCTTAGCGATCTACAAGGGTACATAGATCCACCCTCCCTCTCGTAGATGCCCATCACCATGGATAGATCTTGCGTGTGCGTAGGAAATTTTTTGTTTCCCATGCAACGTTCTCCAACAATGGCATCATGAGCTAGGTCTATGTGTAGATGAGAGCTCGAGTAGAACACAAAGAGTTTGTGGGCGTTGATGCTTAGATTGTTCCTCCCTTGGTCGTATTTTGGTTCAGCGGTATTGTGGGATGAAGCGGCCCGGACCAACATTACTCGTACGCTTACGAGTGACCGGTTCCCTCAACTGCAACTTGTTGCATAGATGGCTGGCGGGTGCCAGTTTCTCCTACTTTAGTTGGATCGGATTCGATAAAGGCAGTCCTTGAGAAGGTTGAAAAGCAACTAATGTATCACTGTTGTGGTTAATGCGTAGGTGAGAATTGTTCTTGCTAGATACCCGTACCAGCCACGTAAAACATGCAACAACAATTAGAGGACGTCTAACTTGTGTTTGTAGGGTATGTTGTGATGTGATATGACCAATTACATGATGTGATATATGTGATGTATGAGATGATCATGTGTTGTATAGAATATCACGACTTGCATGTCGATGAGTACGGCAACCGGCAGGAGCCATAGGGTTGTCCTTGTATGACCTGTGTGTCAATCATTAAGCGCTATGTAATGCTCTACTTTATCTCTAAACGGTAGCAATAGTAGTAGAAGCATGATGGGCGCGACAACCCCAATGGCGACACGTTGATGGAGATCAAGATGATAGAGATCATGGTGTCGTGCTGGTGACGATGGAGATCATGCCAGTGCTTTCAAGATGGAGATCAAAAGCACAAGTGCATGGCCATATCATATCACTTATGATTTGCATGTGATGTTAATCCTTTCATGCACCTTGTTTTGCTTAGGACGACGGTAGCATTATAAGGTGATCCCTCACTTAACTTTCAAGATGAATTGTGTTCTCCCCGAGTGTGCACCATTGCGAAAGTTCGTCATGTTGAGACACCACGTGATGATCGGGTGTGATAGACTCTACGTTCAGATGCAACGGGTGCAAGCTAGTGTTGCACATGCAGAACACTCGGGTTAAACTTGACGAGCCTAGCATATACAGACATGGCCTCAGAACACAAGAGACCTAAAGGTAGAACATGAGTCATATAGTAGATATGATCAACATGATGATGTTCACCATTTAAACCACCTCAACTCACGTGATCATCGGACTTGAGTTGGTGAATTTGGATCATGTGACACTCAGATGACCTGAGGGATGTCAATTTAAGTGCGATCTTTAGTAATTTGATTAACTAAACTCACTATCTTGAACAATAGTCTAAGTAATCTTTGCATATTTATGTTGTAGATCAATGGCTCGCGCAGTAGCACCCCTGAATTTTAATGCGTTCCTAGAGAAAGCTAAGTTGAAAGATGATGGAAGTAACTTTGTTGACTGGGCCCGTAATCTGAGGATTATCCTCACGTCTTCCTAGAAATCATATGTCCTTGATGCACCACTTGGTGACCAACTAGAAGACATGTCGTCCGAAGACGTTAAGAACGCTTGGGAGGCACGTTCTGGAGATTACTCATTAGTTTAGTGTGCAGTATTGTATGTCTTAGAACCGGGACTTCAAAGACGTTTTAAACGTCATGGAGCATATGAGATGTTCTAGGATTTGAAGTTTATCTTTCAAAAGAATGCCCGGATCGAGAGGTATGAGACCTCTGATAAGTTATATGCTTGCAAAATGGAGGAGAACGGGTCTCTCAGTGAGCGTAAACTCAGAATGTCTGGGTATTCGAATCGTCTAGCAGAGTTGGGAATTTCCCTTCCGCCAGAGGCGATCACTGACAGAGTTCTTCAATCACTGCCACCTAGTTACAAGAGCTTTGTGATGAACTATAACATGCACGGGATGAACAAGTCAGTCGCCGAGCTGTTTGCTATGCTAAAAGTCGCTGAGTCTGAAATCCAGAAAGAACATCAAGTGTTGATGGTCAATAAAACCACTAGTTTGAAGAAGAATGGCAAGGGTGAGGGCAAGAAGGGTAAAACCAAGAAGGATGGCAAAGCAGTTGCTATTCCTGTAAAGAAGCCCAAGCATGGACCCAAGCTAGAAACTGAGTGCTTTCATTGCAAGGGAACTGGTCACTGGAAGTGAAACTGACCCAAGTACCCGGCTGACAAGAAGGTGGCCAATGACAAACAATGTATATATGATATACATGTTATTGATGTGTACCTTACTAGCTCTCGTTGTAGTGCCTGGGTATTTGATACCGGTTCGGTTGATCACATTTGCAACTCAAAACAGGAACTATGGAATAGACGAAGGTTGGCAAAGGATGAAGTGACGATGTGCATGGGAAATGGTTCCAAGGTTGATGTGATTGCCGTCGGCACACTCTCTCTTTGATTACAATCGGGATTAGTAATGAACCTGAATAATTGTTATTTAGTGCCTGCGTTAAGCATGAACATTATATCTGGATCTTGTTTATTGCGAGATAGTTACTCCTTTAAATCAGAGAATAAAGGTTGTTCTATTTATATGAGTAATATCTTTTATGGTCATGCACCCAATGTGAGGGGTTTATTCATATTGAATCTTGATAGTGATGATACACATGTTCATAACATTGATGCCAAAAGATGTAGAGTTGATAATGATAGTGCCACTTTCTTGTGGCACTGCCGTTTACGTCATATTGGTGTAAAACCCATGAGGAAGCTCCATGCTGATGGACTTTTGGAGTCACTTGATTTTGAATCACTTGACACATGTGAACCAAGCCTCATGGGCAAGATGACTAAAACGCCGTTCTCTAGAACAATGGAACGGGCAAGTGACTTATTGGAAATCATACATACTAATCTGTGTGGTCCAATGAATGTTACAGCGCGTGGTGGATATCGTTATTTTTTCACCTTCACTAATGACTTAAGTATATATGGGTATATTTACTTACTGAAACACAAGTATGAAATATTTTGAAAGTTCAAGCAATTTCAGAGTGAAGTTGAGAATCATCGTAACAAGAAGATTAAATTCCTACGACCTGATCGAGGAGGTGAATATCTGAGTTATGAGTTTTGCAGTCACTTAAGATAGCATGGAATTGTTTCACAGTTGACACCGCCTAGAACACCACAGCATAATGGTGTGTCCGAATGTCGTAATCGAACCTTATTAGATATAGTGCGTTCTATGATGTCTCTTGCCGATTTGCCACTATCGTTTTGGGGTTACGCATTAGAGACAACTGCATTCACTTTAAATAGGGCACCATCAAAATCCATTGAGATGATGCCATATGAACTATGGTTTGGCAAGAGGCGAAAGTTGTCATTTCTTAAAGTTTGGGGATGTGATGCTTATGTCAAAAAGCTTCAGCCTGAAAAGCTGGAACCCAAAGCGGAGAAATTTGTCTTCGTAGGATACCCGAAAGAGACAGTCGGGTATACCTTCTATCTCAGATCTGAAGGCAAAGTGTTTGTCGTTAAGAACGGACATTTCTTGAGAAAGAGTTTCTCTCAAAAGAATTGAGTGGGAGGAAAATAGAGCGTGATGAGGTTATTGAACTGTTACTTCAACCAGAGAGTAGCGCAGCACAGAAAGATGTTTTTGTGGAGCCTATGATAGTTGAAGAGGAAGTTAATGATGATGATCATGAAGCTCCGTATCAAGTTATTGTTGAACCTCGTAGGTCTACAAGGGCACATACTACTCCAGAGTGGTACGACAACCCTGTCTTGGAGGTCATGTTGTTGGACAACAATGAACCTACGAGCTATGGAGGAGTGGTGATGGGCCTGGATTCTGAGAAATGGTTAGAGGCCATGAAATCCGAGATGGGATCCATGTATGAAAACAAAGTATGGACTTTGGAATTATTACCTGAAGGGTGAAAGGCCAATCAGAACAAATAGATCTTTAAGAAGAAGATGGATGCGGACGGTAATGTCACCGTATATAAAGCTCGACTTGTGGCAAAGTGTTTTTCACAAGTTCAAGGAGTTGACTACAATGAGAAATTCTCACCCGTAGCGATGCTTAAGTCTGTCAGAATCATGTTGGCAATAGCTGCTTATTTCGACTATCAAATTTGGTAGATGGATGTCAAAACAGCGTTCCTCAACAGTTTCCTTGAGGAAGAGTTGTATATGATGCAACCAGAAGGTTTTGTCGATCCAGAGAATGCTAACAAAGTTTGCAAACTCCAGCGATCCATTTATGGGCTGGTGCAAGCATCTCGGAGTTGGAATAAGCGCTTTGATGAGGTGATCAAAGCGTTTGAGTTTATACAAGTATATTGAGAAGCTTGTATTTACAACAAAGTGAGTGGGAGCTCTATAGCGTTTCTAATATTATATGTGGATGACATATTGCTAATTGGAAACAATAGAGAAATGCTGGAAAGCGTGAAGGAGTATTTGAACAAGAGTTTTCAATGAAGGACCTAGGAGAAGCTGCTTTCATATTAGGCATTAAGTTCTATAGAGATAGATCGAGACGCTTAATAGCACTTTCACAAAGCACATACCCTGAAAATTTTGAAGAAGTTCAAAATGGAACAGTCCAAGAAGGGGTTCTTGCCTGTGTTATAAGGTGTGAGGTTGAGTAAGACTCAATGCCTAGTGACAGCAGACGATAGAGAAAAGATGAGTGTCATCCCCTATGCTTCAGCCATAGGCTCTATCATGTATGCAATGCTGTGCACAACACCCGATGTCAGCCTTGCCATAAGTATAGCTGGAAGGTTTCAAAGTGATCCTGGAATGGAGCACTGGGCAGCGTTCAAGAATATCCTTAAGTACCTCAAAAGGACTAAGGAGATGTTTGTCGTTTATGGAGGTGATGAAGAGCTCGTCGTAAAGGGTTACGTCGCTTTGACACTGATCCGGAAGACTCTAAGTCGCAAACCGGAAACGTATTTATTCTCAACGAGGGAGCGGTAAGCTGGTGCAGTTCCAAGCAAAGCATGCTAGCCGATTCTACATGCGAAGTGGAGTACATCGCAGCCTCGGAAGCGACGAAGGAAGGTGTCTGGATGAAGCAGTTCATGACAGGTCTTGGAGTAGTGCCCAGCACAGTGAATCCAATGAACCTGTTCTGTGATAACACTGGTGCCATTGCTCTCGCTAAGGAACCAAGGTTTCACAAGAGGACCAGACACATAAAGTGACTCTTCAACTCCATCCGCGATTACATCAAGGAGAAGGACATAAATATTTGCAAAGTGCACCTGGATCTGAATGTTGTAGACCCGTTGACTAAACCTCTTCCAAGGCTAAACATGATCAACACCAAAACTACATGGGTGTCCGATTAATTACAATGTAAATCACATAGTGATGTGAACTAGATTATTGACTCTAGTTCAAGTGGGAGACTGTTGGAAATATGCCCTAGAGGCAATAAATAAAGTGTTTATTATATTTGCTTGTTCATGATAATCATTTAATATCCATGCTATAATTGTATTGATTGGAAACACATTACATGTGTGGGTAAACAGACAACACTTTGTCCCTAGTATGCCTCTAGTGAACTTGCTCGTTGATCAAAGATGGTCAAGGTTTCCTAGCCATTGACATGTGATGTCATTTGATAACTAGATCACATTATTAGGAGAATGATGTGATGAACAAGACCCAAACAACAAACGTAGCATCTGATCGTGCCAGTTTATTGCTACTGCTTTCCGCATGTCAAGTACATGTTCCTATGACCATGAGATCATGCAACTTACGGACACCGGAAGAGTGCCTTGTGTGTACCAAATGTCACAACGTAACTGGGTGACTATAAAGGTGCTCTACCACTATCTCCGAGGGTGTCTGTTGGGTTGGCATGAACCAAGACTGGGATTTGCTACTCCATGTGATGGAGAGGTATCTCAGGGCCCACTCGGTAATACAACATCACAATAAGCCTTGCAAGCAATGTGACTAAGTGTTAGTCATGGGATCTTGTATTACGGAACGAGTAAAGAGACTTGCCAGTAACGAGGTGGAACTAGGTATGGAGATACCGACGATCGAATCTCGGGCAAGTAACATACCGAAGAACAAAGGGAACATCATACGGGATTAATTGAATCCTTGAGAAAGAGGTTCGACTGATAAAGATCTTTGTAGAATATGTAGGAACCAATATGGGCATCCAGGTCCCGCTATTGGTTATTGACCATAGAGGTGTCTCGGTCATGTCTACATAGTTCTCAAACCCGTAGGGTCTCCACACTTAAGGTTTGGTGACGTTTCAGTAGTATAGAGTTATGTATGGTGGTTACCGAAGGTTGTTCGGAGTCCCATATGAGATCCCGGATGTCACGAGGAGCTGCGGAATGGTCCGGAGTTAAAGATTGATATATAGGAAGTCCTACTTTGGTCACTGGAAAAGTTTCGGCTCATCGGTAATATACCAGGAGTGCCGGTAGTGTACCGGGAGACCATCAGGAGAGGTATTTCGACCCAAGACGCTACATGAGCTATGGGAGAGTGAATACCAGCCCCTAGTGGGCTGGTGGAAGTCCCACATAAGGCCCATGCGGCTGGGAAGAAAAGCCCAAAGAGAAAAAGGTGGAAAAAGGCAAAAAGACCAAAATAAGGCGGAGTCCTAGTCCTACTAGGATTGGAGGAGGAATCCTCCTCTCCTCCTTGGTTCGGCCAAAACCTAGATGGCTTGGCCCTTGGGCCAAGCTTCCTCCTCTCTTCCTCTTATATATACTAGAGGTTTTAGGGTTTTTTGCACTTGATTTTCAGCCACGTGCTACCCGTTCCTCTAGTGGATAGTTTCTCCACTAGATCAGTTTTCTGTAGTGCTTCGGCGAAGCCCTGCCGGAATTGCTCCACCACCATTTCCGTGGCGCCGTCACGCTGCTGGAGAACTCGTCTACCTCTCCGCTCCCTCTTGCTAGATCAAGAAGGCGGAGATCGTTATCATTTTGTACGTGTGCTGAACGCGGAGGTGTCGTTCGTTCGGTGCTTGATCAGGACAGATCGTAATTGGATTGCGGGACGCTCGGCGATTTGGGTCGCGAAGACATTCGACTACACCAACCGCGTTTCTTAACACTTCCCGCTTAGCGATCTACAAGGGTATGTAGATCCACTCACCCTCTCATAGATGCTCATCACCATGGATAGATCTTGCGTGTGCATAGGAATTTTTTTGTTTCCCATGCAACGTTCTCCAACAATCACTCGTCAGGTTCCATGGCAGGGACGTGAGGGAAGAGAAGCTGAAGGAGGTCCGGGTGGTTAACACGAAGAAACTCCAGTTTGAGGAATTCATGGAAACCTTCATTGAAGCAGCCACCAGAATCGCTGACGGTATCGACTTGGACATTTTTGTCGAGCCAGCCAGCATGTCAGATGCTTACAAAACTTGGTCTTTGGAAGAAACACTTTTATTTGCCTCAGTATGCCAAGTGGAATTGTATCCCTTAAAACTTCATTCAAGCCTAAGGCCTGAGCACATTTGCTTCTTTATGAAACGTTTATCCGCGATTTAACCTTTGGATTTTATTCGTATTTGGCTTTCAATCGTCTGTTCGACTGAGTTTGTTTTTAGGCTTAGGTGAAAACATGTTTGCAGCTAATCCCCCGAGCGTGAGGACTACTCACCAATCGACAGGGATTTTAACTTAGGCGAAACGTGTTCGCAGCTAAGCCCTCAAGTGTGAGGATTGCTCACCACTCGATAGGGTTTTTAACTTAGGCGAAACGTGTTCGCAGCTAAGCCCCCGAGTGTGAGGATTGCTCATCACTCGGAGTAGTTTAGAACTTAGGCAAATGTCGATTCGCAGCTGAGTTGTCGAGTGAATGGACTGCTATCCACCCGACAAGGTTTTTAACTTAGGCGAAGCTTGTTCGCATCTAAGCCCCCGAGTGTGAGGATTGCTCATCACTCGGAGTACTTTAGAACTTAGGGGAATGTCGATTCGTAGCTAAGTTGTTGAGTGAATGGACTGCTATCCACCTGACAAGGTTTTTAACTTAGGCAAAGTGTGTTCACAACTAAGCCCCCGAGTGTGAGCATTTCTCATCACTCGGAGTATCTTTGAACCTAAGCAAAGACAGATTTGCCAATAGGTCGTCGAGTAAATGGACTGCTATCCACCCGACATGGTTTTTAACTTAGGCAAAAGCATGTTTGCAGCTAAGCCCCCGAGTGTGAGGATTGCTCATCACTTCGAGTATTCCCAAGAATGTAACTGTACGGTTGGAATCGACAATATATATTGTCGAAATGTGAATTGCATTGATGAAGTATTCTTATTACGTCGGAGGATTCTTCTGTCTCGTGTTCCAGGCTCATGGCTCGTCCAGGCTCATGGCTCGTCCATCCACTTCATGAGATTGTCCAGATGATAGGCTCCGTTTTTTAGCACCTTAGTGATGATGAAAGGACCTTCCCATGCAGGAGCAAGCTTGTAAGGTCGGTGTTGGTTCACTCGAAGCACCAAGTCTCCCTCATGAAGTGATCGACTCTTGACATTCTTCGCATGGAAGCGTCGTAGGTCCTACTTATAGGCAGTAGTCCGGATCAGAGCCATCTCTCGCTCCTCCTCAAGGAGATCTAGACCGTCCTATTTGGCTTGTTCAGCATCGGCCTTAGAATACAGCTCCACTCGAGGAGAATTGTGGAATAAATCACTCGGCAATACGACTTCAGCACCATAGACCAGGAAGAAAGGAGTTCGTCCAGTCAACCAATTTGGAGTAGTTCTCAGGCCCCATAAAACAAATGGCAACTTAGTTACCCAGGCACCAACGACATGATCCAGGTCGCGCATGAGACGAGGCTTAAGACCTTGCAAGATGAGGCCATGGCCTCGCTTGACTTGCCCATTGGTTTGTGGGTGAGCGACAGATGCATAATCTACCTGAGTGCCTGGGAGTTGCAGAAGTTCCTGAATTCTTCTGAGTCAAAATTAGTGTTGTTATCTATGATGTTGCTGTGTGGAATGCCGTATCGATAAATTGTCTCCCTTATGAATGTGACCACCATGCGGGAGTTCAGCTTTTTGATTGGCTTGGCTTCTATCCACTTGGTGAATTTGTCGAGTGCTACAAGTAAGCGAGTGAATCCTCCTTTTCCGGATCGAAAGGGGCCAACCATGTTGAGTCCCCAAACAGCAAACGGCCAAGCAAGAGGAATTGTCTTCAGAGCAGATGCCGGCTTGTGTGACAAGTTTGCATAGAACTCACAACCATCACAATGATCAACGATGTCTTTAGCCATCTCATTAGCTCATGGCCAGTAGAAACCAGCTCGGTATGCTTTAGCAACAATTGTCCTTGAGGACGCATGGTAGCCGCAAGTTCCCGAGTAAATCTCGTCTAGAATCATTCGACCTTCCTTGGGGGAAATGCAGCACTATGTAACATCAGTCGCACTCTCTGTGAACAGCTGATCTCCCATCACAATGAAAGCCTTGGACCTGCGCACAATTTGTCGAGCCTCTGTTTCATCTTCAGGGAGCTATTGTCTAAGGATATAGGCAATGTAAGGCATAGTCCAATCGGGAGTGATAACCAGAATCTCCATGACAAGGTCAATCACTGCAGGGACATCGACTTCTGTCGAGTCAGTGGAACTCAAAGCTTGTGGGGGCTCTTCGGTGTAAGGATCTTCTTGAATATAAGGATTGTGCAAGTGCTCCAAGAACACACTGCTGGGGACAGGCCGTTGAGTGGAACCAATCTTGGATAGCTCATCGGTCGCCTGATTTTTCAGTCAAGGAACATGATGAAGTTCTAGGCCTTCAAATTTCTTCTCCAACTTTTGGACTGCATTGCAGTATCCAGTCATAGCAGGGTTTCGAACATACCACTCTTTCATCACTTGATTCACCAACAGATCAGATACGCCATAAACCATCAGGCGCTTGACGCCGAGTGAGATAGCCATGCGCAACCCATACAAAACTGCTTCATACTCTGCCTCATTGTTGGAGGAATCAAAGTGAATTTGCAAGATATAGCTGAGCTTCATGCCCCTGGGAGATATCAAGACAACACCAGCACCGGACCCGTTCAACATTTTGGAGCCATGAAAGAACATTGTCCAATGCACCGAGTGAACTTGGATAGGCTGTTGCTGTTTCGGCCATGAAATCTGCCAATCCTTGGGACTTGATTGCTTTTTTGGCTTCGAATCTGATGTCAAAGTGTCCAAGCTTGATTGCGCATTTAGCCACTCGACCTGATGCGTCTAGATTATTGAAAATTTCGGACAAAGGAGCATCACTTACGACTGAAATTGAGTGGTCTTGGAAATAATGCGCCACCTTCTTCGCTGATAGGTAAATACCATAAACCAGCTTCTGATAGTGTGGATATCTCTACTTTGAGGGGGACAATACTACCAAGACATAATAAACTGGCCGCTAGACTTGATAAGCTTTACCCTCCTCTTCCCGCTCGACAGTTAGTACTGTACGGACGACCTGATTTGTGGCTACGATGTATAGGAGCAAGGGCTCTTTGCTGGCAGAAGCGACAAGCACCGGCTGGGTGGAGAGCAGGGTTTTGAGCTCAACAAACGTTGCTTCGGCTTTGGGAGTCCAGTCGAACGTGTCGGACTTCTTCATCAATTGATATAAAGGCACAACCTTCTCACCAAGACGAGAAATGAATCGACTCAATGCTGCCAAGCAACCTGTGAGCTTCTGAATGTCGTGCACTCGCACGGGAGTCTTCATAGGGGTAATGGCGCTGATTTTTTCAGGGTTGACATCAATTCCTCGCTTGGAAACGAGAAAACCAAGTAACTTGCCGCCAGGGATACCGAAAGTACATTTGGCCGGATTCAGCTTTATGTCGAATCGCCTCAGATTGGCGAATGTCTTGGCCAAGTCAGCCAGTAGGTCGGAACCTTTGCGGGACTTGACCACTATATCGTCCATGTACGCCTCGACATTCCGAGGTATCTGGTCGAGTAAACATTTCTGAATCATGCACATAAAAGTAGTGCCGACATTCTTGAGACAAAAAGGCATAGCGATGTAACAAAAACAACCGAACGGGGTGATGAAGGTTGTCTTTATTTCGTCTAGGCCATATAGACGGATCTGATGGTACCCAGAGTAAGCATCCAAAAATGATAAACGCTCACACCCCGCGGTTGAGTCAACAATTTGATCTATGTGGGGGAGCGGAAAATGATCTTTTGGGCACACCTTGTTGAGATGTTTGAAGTCAATGCACATGCACAACGACTTATCTTTCTTTGGCACCATCACGACATTCGAGTGCCACTCGGAGTGTTAAATCTCCCGAATGAACTTGGCTTGCAAGAGACGGGCCACTTCTTTGCCTTGCGCTTCTCCGCCGCTGAGCAACACAAATGCTCCCTGACGGCTTTGGCCTTCGGATCCACTCAGAAACGGTGCTTAGACAGCTCCCTGGGATTCCTCGGCATGTCAGCAGGCTTCCATGCGAAGATATCCCAGTTCTCACGGATGAACTGGATGAGCTTGGCTTCCTATTTGCTGTCAAGTGCTGTTGAGATATTCGTCGGGGCAGCAGTAGGATCTGTCAGATGGATGTGTACCTTCTTCACTTCCCCCGCCGACTGAAATGCCGACTCGGAATCCGGCTTCTTTGCATGGAGCAAATCAGTAGGGTCGGCGGTTTTTTTGTACTCCTCCAACTCAACCATGGCCATCTGGTGATCGGCAATCTTGGAGCCTTGCTGGAGGCATTCTTCAGCCTGCTGTCGATTGCCTGTGACCGTGATCAGGCCCTTAGGGCCTGGCATCTTCAACTTGAGATACACGTAACATGGTCGGGCCATGAAACATGCATACGTGGGTCGACCCAGAATGGCGTGGTAAGCACTCTTGAAATCCATGACTTCAAATGTCAACTTTTCTTTCCGGAATTTTCTGTCGTTCCCGAATGTCACATCCAATGTTATCTGGCAGAGTGACTTGGCCTTCTTTCCTGGGATGACCCCGTTAAATTGCATGTTGCTTTCACTCAGACAGGACATCGAAATGCTCATCCCTTTCATGGTATCCGCATAGAGAATGTTCAGGCCGCTGCCGCCGTCCATGAGGACCTTTCTAAGTCTAGTCCCCCCCCATCGGATCAACGACCAGAGCCTGGCGACCAGGAGTGGCCACATGAGCAGGATGGTCTGTCTGGTCGAATGTGATAGCATATTGGGACCACTTGAGGTAGGTGGGGGTATCCGGTACAGCCATGTAGATTTCTCTGTTGATGACTTTCAGACGGCTCTTGCTCTCGACATCAGCAAAGATCACCAGTGTATCAGTGACATCCGAGAATGTTTCTTTATCTTCATCTCCATCTCCCTTCTCAGGAGTTTTATCACTCGGCGAGTCCCCCTTGAATTGCTGGATAAGGGCTCGACATTGCCGAGTGGTGTGCTTGGGCAAAATCAGATTGCCTTCCGCATCTTTCCTTGTGTGGATTACACACGACTGATCCATGATATCAGTTCGTGACTGATTTTTCCCTTTCTTGGGGGCATACTGTGCTTTAGCTTTTCCCTTGTTCTTTGACCGAGTCGCCAGTGCTGCCGCTTTTGCTTGAACCGGATCTTCAGCTTTTCGCTTTTGTTTCTGATTATTACTGCCACCAGTCTCATTGACGACTGTCTTTCCTTTGCCGCTACGGAGGCGGTCTTCTTCCTCGCCATTGGCGTACCGAGTGGCAATTTCCATCATCTTGCCGAGTGAAATATCACCCATTCGCCCAACCTTCGGATATAACTCTTTGTATCTCACACCGGCCTTGAATGCACAAACAGCCTGGTGTTCCGACACATTCTCCACTATATCCTGTAGAGTGGACCATCGCTGAATATAATCTCTCAAAGTTTCATTGGGCTTCTGGACACAGTGCTATAAGTCGACCAAACCTGCTGGATGCTTGGAGGTGCCTCAAAGGTTCGGACAAACACTCGGGCAAGATCCTCCTAGCAATGTATACTGGAAGGAGCCAAACGATTCAGCCAAGCTCGAGCTGAACCATCTAACATCAAGGACAGGTGCTTCATTGCAACATTGTCATTTCCGCCACCAATTTGCACAGCTACTCGGTAATCATCTAACCAAGTCTCTGTCTTTGTTTCGCTAGTAAATTTCCCGATCCCTGCCGCTAACCTGAAGTTGGGGGGGGGGGGGAATCTCTACAGAACGTATGGCTCTACTGAAACACTCAGGACCAGAAACCACAGCGGAGCTACCACTCGGAAAATCTCTGTCGTGTCCTTCCCTGTGGGCTCTGCTCCTATCAATCCACTTCTGAACGAGGAGGTCGCGGGCGTCAAAGCCCGCATTCTGCTCATCATCGAAGGAGCGCCTATCGTCCTGGCGCCGGGGCATGTACGGACAACTTTGTGGACGACTGGGCACTCGACGGTGGTCTTCACGATGAAACTGATCTCTGGCCTGCTCTTCATGGAAACCTCCGCCCCGACGGCGCAAGGGCGATCCAGGGCTATGTGCCGACTTAGCGGTCTCTGCCTTGGGTGAATTGCTATGTATCATGTTGTGGGACTGAGAAACTACTGAATTCTTATGTTGCGCTGCATCTAACAGTGCTCTGATCTGCATCAACCCTGTTCCAGCCTCTGATCGGGACGACTAAATGGAATCTGCTATCCTAGTAACAGTAGCAACATTTAACACACGAGTTCAATATACCTCAACGTCGTCATGAGATCCAGTCAGAAACAGCTGTCGCTGATGTCGACTGGGGTGTGGCAAGCGCTGGCGAGCGTGCTCGTCAAGTTCTGCCTGGAGTTCTTCCAGACGAATGCGCGTGGCCTCCAAAGCTTGAGCCTTGGAAGTCACGCCAATGATGGGAGTACGAAGAACCTCCTCCTCATGGCGCGGCTGCTCAATCGACGGACCGCCAGCCTCGCGCCTGGCATGGCCAAAGCCAAAGCGGTGAACTCTGATGAGAGCCCGCCATCAAGACCTTCGCTGCAAGATCACATCTTTCGCACTCGAAAGGCACATCAGATGGATCGGAATCCGACTTGAACAGGCCGTGAAGGGACTCGGTGGGCTCGAGTGCTGCAATATGCGGAGAAGTTTGACGGGCCACTGCGTGTTTGACCTAGCACTGAAGTCGTGAGCGGCCGGACCGCTTGCGACCGCGGACAGCGAGGGGAGCCGACGTGTAAGGAGTAGAAGGCTGACGCAGCAACACAGTGTAGGAATTCGCGCGGCCCCGCGGACTAGGAGCGCCTCGACATCAGGAGGTGCTTCCTGGAGCCATGCCAAATCGTCGGTGATGAAGGTGAGCGGTCTGAAATAGATCTCGTGGCCCAGAGCAAAAAACACCGCCGGAAGACCATGTCGAAGGATGGAAAATGCAACCTCGCCGGAAGTCTCTTAGACGCCTGCCCCATGGTGGGCGCCAACTGTCGTGGGAACGAGCCTGACAGTAGATGGTATGGGTACGTAAGGAGAGGGCAGAGTCCTAGTTAGGGTGAGGGTGTACACACGGATGTATGACTTTAGGCCCCTCTCGTGGAGGTAACAGCCCTACGTTTTAGTGCTCAGGAGCTTATGTCGTGTGGAATATAGAGATTACAATGGTTGCGAACCCTTGTGCAGGAGGGGAGGGGCGGCTTATATAGAGTTCGCTGCCCCTCATAATTACCCAGGATCTAAGGGTCCGATCGTGGGGTTAAAGTCTGTCGTTACTGGTAACGTACGTAATAAAAGCTATTAATGACGATTGGACTAACATCTGCCTGTTGGGCTCTTGACGATGACTCCTCGTCTTCTAGCATCGAGTGAGAACGAGGTCTTCCGACTGACACGCGACTGCCGAGTGGAGAAACGAGTCTCCGAGTGGATAGCCTCTCGAGTGACTTGAACGTCTCATGGAATCCAGCCGGAAGTTTATGCTTAATATTCAAGTCCTCCAATGTAGTGTCCTTAGGTAGGGTATGTAGGCCTTGCCTAGGACCCTACCCTAGGTACATATCCTCGTCAGGTCGCAACTCCGAGTTGGCAATGGTGGCGGCTAAGGAAACGCTGCAACGCATGGTGGTCGATGTCCAAGAAACTCATGCTAACTATCTCTCCGAGGCAAATGCCAAACTGGGCACTAGGGAGAATAAAATTCAGACTGACACCAACACGAAGGTTGCGGCAGACTGCATTGTCTCTTCTCTCAAGCTCAGGGGCCGCAAAGCCCTGATTTCTACATGCGAGGAGAGGTGCGAGGATCCTCTTGCAGCCCACGACGCTGGCTATTCCAAGATTTCCTCCAAGCTCAGGGAAGGGATTGAGGATGCGGCCCAAAAGGTGGATGGCATCCTGGTCATACAATAATTAAGGACAACCCTATGACTCCTACCTGTTGCCATACTCATCGACATGCAAGTCGGTATATTCTATACAATACATGATCATCTCATACATCACATATATATCATCATGTAATTGGCCATATCACATCACAACATTCCCTGCAAAAACAAGTTAGACGTCCTCAAATTGTTGTTGCAAGTTTTACGTGGCTGCTATGGGTATCTAGCAAGAACAATTCTCACCTACGCAAAACCACAATGGTGATACATAAGTTGCTTTTCAACCTTCTCAAGGACTGCCTTTGTCGAATCCGATCCAACTAAAGTAGGAGAAACAGACACCCACTAGCCATCTTTGTGCAACGAAGTTACACGTCTGTCGATGGAACCGATCTCTTGTAAGCGTACGAGTAATGTTGGTCCGGGCTGCTTCATCCCACAATAGCGCTGAACCAAAACACGACCAATGGAGGAAGCAATCTAAGCATCAACGCCCACAAACTCTTTGTGTTCTACTCGAGATCTCATCTACACATAGACCTAGCTCATGATGCCACTGTTGGGGAATGTTGCATGGGAAACAAAAAATTTCCTACACACACGCAAGATCTACCATGGTGATGAGCATCTACGAGAGGGAGAGTGGATCTACATACCCTTGTAGATCGCTAAGCGGGAAGCGTTAAGAAACGCGCTTGATGTAGTCGAATGTCTTCGCGATCCAAATCGCCGAGCATCCCACGATCCCATCATGATCCGTCCCGCGATCGAATCACGTTCTGTCCCGCGATCTCATCATGATCCGTCCCGCGATCTCATCACGATCAGTCCCGTGATCCAATCATGAATCGTCTCGCGTTCTTTATCACGGTCCTTCCAATCTAGAGCCGAACGTACGGAAGCTCCGCGTTCAGCACACGTATAGCTCGATGACGATCTCCACCTTCTTGATCCAGCAAGAGGGAGCGGAGAGGTAGACGAGTTCTCTGGCAGCACGACGGCGTTGCGGCGATGGTGGTGGAGCAATTCCAGTAGGGCTTCGCCTAAGCACCGCTGAAACCGATCTAGAGGAGAAACTACAAACTAGAGGAGAGGCAACACGTGGCTTAGGGTTTCTTGATATGTTCCAAGTGCTAGCCCTGCCCCTTTATTTATATGCTGAGCCTTGGGGTCGAAACATGGAGAAAAATCCTCCTCAAGGTCGCTTTGCCCTCAAGGCAAGAGTCCTCCTCGGACTCCAAGAACTGACGCCAAGGTCCTCGGTGTGTGGCCACAGACGCCAGGGTCCCTGGCGTCTGGCCCTAGCCTCCATAAAACACCTTTTGCACCTTCCTAAAGCCTCATGGGATTTATCCCTTGGCCCAAATAAAGTGTCCTTGTAGCCCGAACATTTCGGGAAACATCCGAAACAATTTCCGGTGAATTCTAGAACCCTTCCGGAGACCAAACACTATTATCCCATATATCAATCTTTACCTCCGGACCATTTCGGAGCTCCTCGTGATGTCCAAGATTTCATTCAGGACTCCGAACAACCTTCAGTCAGCACCATACATAACTCTATACTACTAAAACGTCACCGAACCTTAAGTGTGAAGACACTGCGGGTTCGAGAACTATGTAGACATGACTGAGACACCTCTACGGTCAATAACCAACTGCAGGACCTGGATGCCCATATTGGTTCCTACATATTCTACAAAGATATTTATCGGTCGAACCTCTATGTCAAGGATTTATTTAATCTCGTATGTTGTTCCCTTTGTTCTTCGGTATGTTACTTGCCCGAGATTCAATCGTCGGTATATCCATACCTAGTTCAATCTTGTTACCGGCAACTCTCTTTACTCGTTCGGTAATACAAGATCCCATGGCTATCTCTTTAGTCACATTGCTTGCAAGGCTTATAGTGATGTTGTATTACCGAGTGGGCCCTAAGATACCTCTTCGTCACATGGAATAACAAATCCCAGTCTTGATCCATGCCAACTCAACATACACCCTCGGAGATACCTGTAGAGCACCTTTATAGTCACCTTGGTACGTTGTGACGTTTGATACACACAAGGTACTCCTCCGGTGTTAGTTGGTTGCATGATCTCATGGTCATAGGAACAGATACTTGACATGTAGAAAACTGTAGCAATAAAATGACATGATGATATGCTACGTTTATAGTTTGGGTCTTGTCCATCACATCATTCTGCTAATGATGTGATCCCGTTATCAAATGGCATCTCATGTTCATGACTAGGAAACCATAGGCATGTTTGATCAACGAGCTAGTCTATTAGAGGCATACTAGGGAGATGGTGTTGTTTATGTATCCACACATGTATCTGAGTTTCTGATCAATACAATTATAGCATGGATAATAAACGGTTATCATGAACAAGGAAATGTGATAATAACCAATCTATTATTGCCTCTAGGGCTTATTTGCGACACTAGTAACTTATTGTAAATAATACATGTTGATGTATGCGGTCGAATGAGTGTTGTAGCATGCGATGGATATCGTTATTTTCTTACCTTCACTGATGATTTGCGTAGATATGGGCATATTTACTTAATGAAACACAAGTCTGAAATGTTTGAAAAGTTCAAGTAAATTCAGAGTGAAGTCTAAGATCATTGTGACAAGAAGATAAAAATGTCTACGATATGATCATGGAGGTGAATATCTGAGTTACGAGTTTGGTATACAACTTAAGACAATGTGGAAGTTGTTTCACAACTCACGCAACCTGGAACACCATAGTGTGATGGTGTGTCCGAATGTCGTAGTCGTGCTCTATTGTATATGGTGTGTACTATGATGTCTCTTATCGTTTTGACACTATCGTTTTGGGGTTATGCATTAGAGACAACTACATTCACTTTAAATAGGGCACCATCTAAATCCACTGAGATGACACCGTATGAATTATGGTTTGATAGAAACCAAAGCTGTCATTTCTCAGAGTTTGGGAATGCGACACTTATGTTTGATAAGCTCGAACCCAAAGTGGAAAAGTGCAACTTCATAGCATACCCTAAGGACAGTTGGGTATACCTTCTATCTCAGATATGAGTGCAAAGTATTTGTTGCTAAAACCGGGTCCTTTCTTGAGAAATAGTTTCTCTCAAAAGAATTGAGTCGGAGGAAGATAGAACTTGATGAGGTTGTTGAACCTTTGTTTCAACTAGAGAGTAGCGCGGCACAGAAAGATGTTTTTGTGGAGCCCATGTCAGTTGAAGAGGAAGTTAATGATGATGATCATGAAGCTTCGGATCAAGTTACTATCAAACCTCGTAGGTCGACAAGGACGCGTACTGCTCCTGAGTGGTACGACAACCCTGTCTTGGAGGTCATGTTCTTGGACAACGATGAACCTACGAACTATGGAGAAGCGATGGTGGACCCGGATTGCAACAAATGGCTAGAAGCCATGAAATTCAAGAAAGGATCCATGTATGAAAACCAAGTATGGACTTTGGTAGACTTTCCCGTTGAATGGGAGGTCATTGAGTACAAATGGACCTTTAAGATGAAGATGGGCACTGATGGTGAATGTCACCATTTATAAAGCTCGACTCGTTGCAAAGAAGTTTTCACGAAGTTCAAGAGGTTTACTGCGATGACATTTTCTCACCCGTAGCAATGCTAAAAGTCTGTTGAAATTATGTTAGTAGTTGCTGCATTTTTGGGTTATGTGATTTGGCATATGGATGTCAAAACATACTTTCCTTAAAGGTTTCCGTGAGGAAAAAATTTATGTGGTACAACCGGAAAGTTTTGTCGATCCTAAGGATGCTAAAAGGTATGCAAGCTCCAACAATCCTTCTATGGACTAGAGCAAGCATCTCAGAGTTGGAGTATATGCTTTGATGAGGTGATCAAAGTTTTTGAGTTTATACAAAGTTTATGAGCAACTTGTATTTACAAGAAAGTGAGTGGAAGCACTATAGAATTTCTGATATGTAGGAGGCACCACCCTCCAAAAGGTAATAGGCTCGGTAATGTTGATGAACTCCTTGCTCTTGTGCTTGAAGATGATAGACTCCTCAATACACAATCACTCTCTCAAAGATATGGCTTGGTAGAAGAGATGGCATTGGTGGAAAGAAACTTGGGGAGGCTAGAAATCAAGATCCATATGGTTGGAGTGGAAGATATTGACCTCAACACAAGGGTAGGTGGTTCTCTCTTAAAAAACTGATAGGATAGGTATGGAATGGTTCTGAGTGCTTCTCTATCGAGTAGGTGGTGGTGAAGGGGTGTATATATGCATCCCCAAAAATCCAACCGTTACATACAAAATGACCAACTCGGTGACACCGATGTGTTAATCTTGGTGGTACCGAAGTGACCATAAGGTGGCAACTTTTGAATCTCGGAGGGACCGATCTAGGAATCTCGGTTGCACCGTAAGGTGACCAACGGTTAGAATGCCCATTCTCGGTGACGCTGATTCAACAATCTTGGAGGGACCGAAACTATGAATTCTGTGACAAAAAGTTGGCAGCCCAACTTGGTGGCACCGAAAGCAGTATCGGTTGTACCGAAGGGTTAGGGTTTGGCTGAGTCTATCTAGGGTTTGGAATCGGTGGCACCGAGATGGAAATGTTGGTTGCATCGATTTTGAGTGTTTGGCTTAGGACAGACTTTGGTGGGAGAGTTTGTAGGTGTTTTTGGTGACTATCACTTGTGCACGTATGAGCATTTTGTTCACCAACAAAACTTTACCCCCTTTTAATAGTATTGGCTTTCCAATGGACTCAAAGTGATTTCTCAAAAAATTAAAATGTAGAGTCCTTTTGCTTGAAGCTTTGCCAACCTATTTCCTTGCATCTTGGGGTGTTCCACATTCTCTTTGCCAACCCATCGTTGGACTTTCCTGAAATATACTTGATGAAAACATTAGTTCAATGACTTATATGTTGTTATGAATTACCAAAATCACCAAGGGAGCAAATGTGCTTTCAATCTCCCCCTTTTTGGTAATTGATGACAACATATAGATCAAAGCTTCGAGATATGATATAATCAATGAATATAATCGTCACTTTGAGAAGTATGTGATAAGCAAGAGCTCCCCCTAAATTTGTGCACTATTTTGGATTTGCTTTTGAATGCAAATGCACAATCGATTAGGTACATGGGGTGCTTCTTCCATGTCACATACATCCTGGTGGTGTGCGAGAATAATTAGAGTGAACATCATAGCACAACACAATCAAGCAATGTGGAAAGATCATCTCATAAAGCATTAAGATGAAAGGAAGTAGTAGCATCACACAAAAAGTGTATCACAAGCAACCAAAAGAGAATTGTTTTTGAAAAGCAATAAACACCAAATCGCTCTCTCACTCGAAGCCTAAAGATCTATATACACTTCTCCCCCTTTGGCAACAAGTTGCCAAAAAGTTCAAAGGCATATGTCTAAGCGTTCTTGGGTTGAACTCCTCCGATTGTTGATGAAGGAGTCGAGAGAACAACATCGGCGAAGGTCTTTGCAGATGTCGTGGATGGAGTTGGAGTAGAAGCTAGAGGAACTGGAGTTGATGGAGTAGGAGCTGAGGTGATAGCAGCAGGAGCTGATGAAGAGGTCCTCAAGTCTGGAGTTGGCACAATGGCTGATCTAGCATGTGTAGGAAAATGTGTGTCTATCCCGAGAGGTGATCCATCATCATCATCATCATCACCATCATCATCATCATCATATGATGAGGTGGTGTGAGGAAGAGGCAATAAGTAAACTTCCTTCTAGAGCTCTATGACTGTCTTAGTGAGCATGTCGACCTTGTCATTAAGGGTCTTGATCCTAGTTTCAAAGATCCTCACAAGACTATTCTGGTTGTCCAGAATCCTCTTAATGTGATCTCAAAAAAAAGAATCCTCTTCATGTCCTTCTGCATGCCCTGTACTAATGAAATTAACAGATCCATTTTCTCATTTATGGATCTAGGGACTTGAGCACTAGTGGATCGAGCTACCTCTGCCTCTGCTTGAGCTGTAGCAGATGTGGGATGATCTGGTTCCATCACCACGACGTTATCCTCAAGCACTGGCTATAGGGGCAAATGGGGATTGTCAAGAGCAAATATGTGCTTCTCAATCTGAGAGTTGATAAGCATCTGCATATAGGGTGCATAGCAGAAAGAGTGCTCCTGAATAGCAGCAACCCTCCTGACTGTCTCAATAATCAAGTCCACGACTCTGATCTTGGTGTGTCTGTGAAGGTGGATCAACATGTTGATGGAATAGCCTCAGATGATCTTGTCATCTCCTGACTTGGGCATCAAAGTATGCCTCAGAATGGTGGTCGTGGTGTGGAGGCTAGCTTGAAGATAGTAGATGGATCCAAACTTGTGAGATTGCACCTTGTCCGCAGGGATAGGAGTATACATATCCTTCATGGCATTGTGGCTCACCTTGGATTCCGTGTAGACATCCAGGTCTCCATCCTGAACCTCTGTGGCTCCTATAAGTGCAGCCCATTCATCAACTGAGGACACATATCTTGCTCCTTCTGTCATCCATACAATTCTACCATCTCCATAGAAATGTGCAGTGGAGTAGAATTGCATGATCATTTCATCATTCCATGCAGTAAATTCTCTGCCGACAAACTCATCCAAACCAATGAAGTGGAAATTGTCTTGGACATTTGGAAAATTGTCCTCATTCTCCTTAATGAATTTCCAGTCAACATATCTCATGTCGCTCACAGCTGGACTCTTGTCAAATAGCACAGTCTCATAGAAATCATGTTGCTCTTTGGTATATAATCTATTGTCCACAGTTGTGTTCTTCCTTTGGGCATATGGATCTATACCTCTCCCTGCCCTCAATCCTGAGTCTTTACTCTTCTTCATATCTTCAGCAAGTGGATAGCTAGCATTATGCACTGGAAGGTGTGGTCTAAGTCTCATCAAGGTTTTCAACTCATCAGCATGCTCAACTCTGGAAGCAGTTCCCTTGTTCTTTTCAGAAGTTGGAATCTGCCTGGATGTCCTCTTAGGCTTTTCAGCGGCAGCCTTCTAGGATTTTGTCCTCTTGGATGTACCATACTTGGGAATAGCATTAGCTAGAAGTTTCTTGGCCTTCTTCTTGGGAGGATCCTTTGCAGCTGGCTCGTCCTCCTCTTTAGGAGCAGCTGCCTCCTCTGGATCTTCGTACATAGATGTAGGCCTGCCAGTCACATGGATTATCCTTTTTCTGGCTCACTTCTCCCCTGCCTTCTTACGCATAGACTTCTTTAGGGGATCAATGGTCACTGTTGCCCTAGCACTCTCATGTTCTTTGACAGTTTTAGTAGGTGCATAAATTTTGCTGACCACCCTCCTGGATGAGGTGGCCTCATTTGCTGACTTCTTCGCAGCCTTCTCTTGCTTCTTGGCAAGAGCCTCGTCTGGCACAAAGTCTGAATCTTCCTCATCTGAATTCAGCTTCTTCCTGGTCCTAGTGGCAGCCTTGGGCAACCCATGGGAGATGGGGGTTCCTAGATCTGAAAAAGAACTAGGCTCAGGGCTAGTGCCTGAACTCATGTCAACTCCCTGCTCTGGCAAATTCTAACTATCTAACCCTCACATGCTGACCCTATGAATAGTGTAGAGAAGAGTGAAATAGGTTGAGTCATCACAAAATATTCAGCTGGTTTTTTAAAGTTTGAATAGAAAAATTATAGATGTACTTCACTCCCAAATTAGATTTTGGTTTCACCGAGTCAAACCTTTCGGTTCTGCGGAGACTCACAAAACCCTTAACCGAAACTTGGCAACAGTTTCGGTTAGACCGAAAACTATCACTCGGTATCACCGAGTTTTGTCCTTAGTAGCACAAATTGCAATCGGTGGAACCGATTTTACTGACTCGTTCTCACCAAGATGCAATTTCACGGGCAACTAAACCTAAAATTTTCTAATTCTCTAGACTGTGGAGTTAATCTTGTGGATAGAAAGATCTCAATCTATGGCAAGATAATGGTGAAATCCTAATGCACAAGATTCAGAGGTTGGAGTCCAAGAGGGGGTAGAATCCATACCCATGCTTGGTGACGGATCCGCTACGGCGGTGACGGGGCCGAAGATTCCGTCGACGGCGGCGATTCCTAGTGGCGGAGGAGTGCAGGAAGACAAGGGCGACGACTAGGGGTCCTTCTATGGCAGTTTAGAGCTTGGGGTGCGACAGTTTGAAGGGTGAATTTTCGTACCGTCAGGACCACAGAATATATACCCTCTACTGTCGGTGACACCGATTCTAAATTTTTGGTGTCACCAAGTTTCTCAACTGTCAGCTGACAGGGAAACTCGGTGTAACCGAGAATATGGATTCGGTAGTAATGAGGCAAGAAATCCAGATCAACCCTAGGCATTCGGTGTGACCTAGATTTTGGTGTTGGTTCCACTGAGATGCACTTGGGAGGATTTAATTGTCAGTCCTTGTTGATACGGAACTCCGAGTGCTCCACACACAGAGGGATCGAAAAGCACTTGTTCAAATTTTGTGGTGCAACATGAAAAGAGTATGAGGCGAGAAAGCATAGATAGCTAAAGAAGTGGTCATAGGAATTCTTGTATATCCAATTGGGAAATAAATATGAAAACCCAAATAGCAACAATTGGATATCCTCGAATGAGTAAATAAATTGTAACATCCCAAAATTCCATTTTGGAATGTTATGAATATAGCTATGCATCTATCATCACCATTGCTTGATTGTATGTGTTAGTTGAAATGCCATTTCTGATTTTTCTGAAAGTCCTTTCTACTTTTCCCTATGTTGCTTCCCCTATTTGAAATTTTGGTTAAATGTTCAAAATAAGAGAGGAGTAACATGACACTCCACACCAGGGTCTAATTGGTGAATTATTTGAACAAAATAACCAGGGGTTATTTTGAAAATATTTGCAAAAAGGGTTTAAAAACAATTAGGACATTTCTGAAATAATATTTTTTTCAAAGTGTTCAAATGACAGAATAGAAATGTTCATTAAATAGCATTTATTATTCTGTTAATTTCGATATATAATACCCCTATATTTACAAACGATTTGAATGCTTTAAAAGCTTTTGAATGTCTCTGGTAAATTAGAAAAACAGAAACGGTAACCGTTTCCGGTATTAAACGGGCCGGCCCACCGGCTTTAAAAGCCGAGACCGTTACCGGTCGGCCGACCGAGCGCAGTAACGTCCCCCTCTCTCTCTGACGCTGGACCCCACCCCGACCGACCGTTGCTTCGAACGGTCGTCTTCTCCCTCCCCCGCGCGCGCCGGACCCGACGCCGGTCGCTCCCCCCCCTCACCAGATCTCTCCCCTCTCTCCTCCCCGCACCCCCCCGAGCGCCTATATAAGAGCCCCACTGCCCCGCATCCATTTTCCCCCCGAGCCCCCTTCTCTCTCTCGCCGAGACGCCGTCGATTGCTCGTCGGAGTTCCACCATCACCGGAAGTCGCCGTCGACCGTAGCCACCACCCCCGACCACCATTCGCCTCGCCGTCGCCACCAATCGACTCCGGAGAATTGTCGCCGTCGCCCGGACCACTTCCTCGTCCTCCCCGACCACCGGAATACCTCGCCGACGCCGTCGCCGCTACCGGACTCGCCCGGAGTACCCCGACGCCGGCAACCTCCTCCCTGTAAGCCCCCTCGACCGTCGGATCCCGAATCAACGTTCCAGATTAGAACAAACTTAAACCGAACCGGTATCTTCTATCGATTGGTCGCCCGCTCTAATTCACCTACCGCACACACTCGCTAGCCAATCGGATCACGCCACGTAGCCCCCTGACCGACGCAAATCTTTTTTTTCATTTTCTGTTTTCTTTTAATTAACAGAATGTTTTCCAATTTTGTTTTGCTTATATCTTTTAATCTATTTAGTGTTTTGAGTTGATTCTTTTTGCAATAGCTCACATTTTTCATGTAGTTTCACCCCGTACTTTTAAATTTCAAATTTGATCTATAAAATTTGAATTTAATCAAATTTGCTCAAAATCTTCAAATCTGAATAACTAGAGTTTGAAAATAGATTTTGATATGATTCTTTTTGTCACTGTTAGATATTGGTTAGGACTATCTCCATGTTTAGTTTGAGGATTTTTAGGATGATTTTTAATAGTGTTTTAGCTATAAACAGAATCTGCTTATTATTATAATATAGTTTTATAAACTTAATTTTGATTAGTTTGATTTAGAATTTGGTTTTATTTGTTTATTAGTTTCTGTTAGTAAACATTTAGTGTTTTCACTTACTGTTAATAAAAATATAAATTTGCCTAGTTTAATTTCATTTAACATAGGAATCACAACTTCTTTTCAAATAGGCATAATTTGATTAAAACAACTAACTAGTAATAGTTTTGTTTTCAAATAAGTTTTGTATAATTAATTCTGTTTTCTAAGACAAATTTATTTGTAAGTTATTTTCTGTAAGAACATGTTTTGTCAACAAAATAATAAGTTTAGTTTTCATTCTTTTTTGTTAATATAACTATAGTTGATTCATATAGTGTTTATCACAAACTTGTATAAACTCTACTAAAGTTTTCCCAACAAACTTAAATTGATTATATTCTGTTTATTAATAAAATATTCTATTGTTTCCCTTGATGTCAACAATTGTTTTGCTATTTCAAAATAGTTTTATTATGTAGTAGTGTTTTCATCATCCCCTTTGGAAAAACCAAACTTTGTGTGTTTTACTTGCTAGAGACTTTTGTGCATTGTTTGCCTTGTTTGTTTAGTACTTCTTTGCTGAATGTTATGAGTAGTTATTTTGGTTGTATGCTTATTTGAGTGCATTGTTTGTTTCGTAGATTATCCGGAGTGCGAAGCTTGTTACTTAGAGTCACTCACGTACGAAGATCATCAATCAGGCAAGTCACTTTGATCATGTTTTACCCATGTTTTATATGCATTAGTTCTACCATCTCCCCAGTTGCATGCAAGATAGGTTAGTTGGAAACTTGGTTACATTGTAGTAGTATCATGTGGTAGATACCTCTCTCAACCCCCTTTGACAACATTGGCCCCGGGAAACGTTGTTTTACCTTTTGCTATGCTATTAGTAGACGGGGTTGGTTGTGTGATTCATGAGAGTTGAGAGAGTTAATAATTTCAAGACCTACATAATGATCAAGATTTCAATACTCCAAGTTTTCAACATACCTCTGGGTGGATGATGGTTGAACGGCACCCTGGAGAAACCAGTGGTTAGCCTAGGTGATGCTGGAGATGGCCAGTATTCACGCGGAAAGGTCCACCCAGGCACAAAGAGATGGATGGATGCTTTAAAACCCAAGGCTTACCTGCACAGCCACAAGTCATTATGGGCTCTGGCTTGGTTGGATATCGTGGTGACTCTGGACAGGCGGTGCTACGAGAGGTAGAAGAACGGTAGGAAAGGATGGGCACCGTCAAAGTCGCAGGGAAACCCTTTGGAAGACCATGTTTTGGTCATCCGTTTCTCAAACACCCTGAAGTGCGAGAAATCAAACGGAGGCGACCAAATCTTGTGGGGAACGTGTGCAAAACTCTGCAGAGTACTTAAACCTAATCGATTAGCCGTGTCCACGGTTATGGACGACTTGAGCCAAAGGAATTGGAACTTCCGGAACTCTCAACACAAATAATATGATGATGTGGGTATTTAATAATTTTGGGTATGAGAATTGGTTGGTGGAACCATCTCATTAATCAACCAACTTAGTAATGTTTTGCTTAGCCCCTTTTCTTGATGCAGGAAAAATTGGCTTTACGCAAAACTTACCACCCCACCTGCCATATAAGCATATAGACTAGATGATTATCTTTTCACTCTTCTCTTGTGACTTTGCCGGCATATTCCATATGCTGACCTACACGGCTGCAACGTATCATGTTGCAGAGTATTTTTCCGACCAGGAGTGAGGACGCGTTCTATGCTCAGTGAGATGCCCTTGGAGTCAGATGGACTCATCTACCTTCGACGCTTCCGCAAGATTTAGATATTCTCATGAGTTGGCCTTTAGCCACTTTATTGTAATTTTTATTGTAATAAAGGACTCTATATGAGATTGCGATTAATATAATGCTGTGTGATTTCCCTTTGATATATACATTGATGTACCGTGTGTGTACCAGCATGATCTTGGGATGGTACGGAAAACACCGGAGACTTGGCCTTTCAGGTCGGGTCGCTACAGAAATGGTATCAGAGCACACGCTGACCGTAGGACGTAACCTCTAGGATTGGAAAGCCTTAGGATTGTTTCTCTTTGTCTTTAAATATCTTATACTCTCATCTATTCGTTTCTGACTCCTCTCCGATTATTTCAAAATTTATAGATGGCCACCTTCATCCCAGTGTTGATCACGGAGTTTTGCCAGCCTGACGCAACGATGCCCTTTGGTAAGGAGCTGATGAGAATCGTCAAGGACGTAAGGATTGCTTTGCCGAGCATCACCGGGATTCCTATCATGTCATTTCCCCAAGATGGACGCTACAGGATCGAGGTGCATATTCCAGGGAAGACCTTTGGGAATCGGAAGGAACCCATAGATCTCAAGTTCGTGGCACCCAGTTGGATACTTGGAAGAGACATGGCCATTCATCGAGCCCTTGGACGTATTCAGGAGGAATACAGAGGTGGAACCATTTCACCAGGACTCAGCATGGTTTGCCGCAGAGATGCCCATGGCAACATCATCACCAATCCCACTACAGACACCACTATCTCCTATATCCAGACCTTGGAGACTCACATCAGGACTCTGGAGCTTCAAGTTCGTGCTGACACGAAGACTATCAAGAATCTGATGAATCGCGAGCTGGACCTTGAAGCTGATCTGCGAGAGGCCAACTATGAACACGAGCATGAAGTGAAGGACTTCCTAGAGAGGATTGATGAGCAGAATGCACGCATCGCAACTCTGGAGGAGCAGCTAGACATGGGGGAAAACCTTCACCCCGAAGGAGACATGGCACCCTTCATCAGTGACGATGAAGACTACGAGGAAAGCACCACCGGAGGACCTACGACTATGCACTTTTGAGGAGAACATTAGTTATGCCCTCCATGTATCTTTTATTCGTTAAAGCGTAGGTCGATGCTTAGTTGTCTGAGATTTGTATTTCCATTGTTTGACATTGATTGAATAAATGAATGAGTGTTTGGTGTGATATGTTTGTTGCATTGCATATGGGTAGTGAATTTCTTCTAGACCCTTGTTCTATTCTAATTCTCATCCCTCTGAAAACAGCAAGATGCCTCCACGACGTGAGACCGACTTCACTTTCCCACCGGAACTCACTCAACTCCTTCAGCAACAGAATGCACTGATGCAACTATTGATTCAGAATCAGACCAACAATCAGAACAACAATAATCATCACCATCCACCCCAGACTGACAATCTCACCCGTTTTCTGAGATTGAATCCTCCAACTTTCTCCAGCAGCACTGAGCCCATTGTGGCAGATGACTGGCTCCGCAAGATGGAGAGAGAACTTGTCACCGCTGGATGCACTGATGCTGAGAAAGTGCGATTTGCCGCACATCAACTGGAAGGACCAGCAGCATCATGGTGGGAGAATTACACCACCACATATCCTATTGCAGATGTGACTTGGGAGCAGTTCAAGCTTGCTTTCCGCACCGCTCATGTTTCAGCTGGAGCCATGAGTCTAAAGAAGCGCGAGTTTCGCAACTTGCGCCAGGGTAATCGCTCTGTGGCCCAATATGTGGAAGAGTTTAACATGTTGGGCCGTTATGCCCCAGGAGATGTGGCCGATGATGCGGCCAAGCAAGAAAAGTTTCTGGAAGGACTCAATGATGAGTTGAGCATACAGCTGGTAGTGGCTAATTTCAACAACTACCAAGAGCTGGTGGATAAGGCACTTATTCTGGAAGGTAAACAGCAGCAGATTGAGAACCGCAAGCGGAAGTACACTCAGGGGAAGTTCAACTCTGGAGCTCATCAGAAGCCTCGTTACTCCCCGTACTCCGGGAATACCGGATCAGGAAACAGTAAGTTTGGAAAGCACACTCATACTGTGCATAACCATGGAGGCCACCATCATGGAGGAAATGGGAACAACCGTCTCAACCATGGTAACTTCAAGACTGACAATGGGAATGGGAACAACAACCAGCACCGTCAAGTTCCTGCTCAGAAGGATCTGAGTCACATTACCTGTTTCAAGTGCCAGAAGACAGGGCATTATGCTACTGAGTGTCCCCAGAGCAAGCAAGGCAATGGAAACGGCACTAACAACGGCAACTCCGCAGCCAAGAAGCCCAATCAGTTTCCCCGTGCTCAAGTGAATCACATCGATGTGGAAGAAGTCTATGATCAGCCCGAGACTGTGGTTGGTAAGTTTTTATTGCATTCACGTCCTGTTACAGTACTTTTTGATTCGGGTGCAACTCATTCATTCATATCAAGGGTAGTTGTGGATAAGTATGGTTTGCCCACCAAAACCCTTAGTCAGCCCATTAAGGTTAGTTCTCCAAGAGGTATGATGATGGCAGGGATAGGATGCCATGCCTTGAAACTCAATATAGGAAATCATGTTTTTCCCACCGACCTCATCGTCTTAGAGTCACAAGGATTGGATGTAATCCTAGGCATGGATTGGATGACCAAGTATGAAGGAAATCTTGATTGCCCTAGCAAGTCTGTTTCACTCACCACCCCGGAGAACAAGAGGATTAAGTATGTATCCCGACGCACACGTATGAGTGCTCGGTTAAATTCTCTCACAGGAGTTGTTCAGGAGGAAGTACCTGTGGTAAAAGAATTTCCAGATGTATTTCCGGAAGAATTACCCGGAATGCCACCAGATAGGGAAATTGAGTTCTTAATAGAGCTACAGCCAGGGACAGCTCCAATTTCCAAGAGACCCTATCGGATGCCCGCAAATGATCTGTTGGAAATCAAGAAGCAAATCAAGGAGTTATTGGACAAGGGGTATATTCGCCCAAGTTCTTCACCTTGGGGAGCCCCAGTACTTTTGGTGGAGAAGAAGGATAAATCTTTGAGAATGGTAGTGGACTATCGTGCCTTGAACGAGGTGACTATCAAGAACAAGTACCCTCGACCGATGATTAATGATTTGTTTGATCAGCTCGTAGGAGCCAAAGTATTCTCCAAGATCGATCTTCGATCAGGGTATAACCAGTTGAAGATTCGTGAACAGGATATACCCAAAACAGCTTTCACCACGAGGTATGGCTTGTATGAGTATACGGTCATGTCTTTTGGATTGACTAATGCTCCTGCCTACTTCATGAATTTGATGAACAAAGTATTCATGGAATACCTAGACAAGTTTGTTGTGGTGTTCATCGATGACATTCTGATATTCTCCAAGAACAAGGAAGAGCATAAGGAACATTTGCGTTTAGTTCTGGAGAAGCTAAGAGAGCATCAGTTATATGCCAAGTTCAGCAAATGTGAATTTTGGTTGACGGAAGTCGGATTCCTTGGACATGTTATTTCCGGAGAAGGAATAGCCGTAGACCCCGCTAAGGTTGAAGCCGTCACCGAGTGGAAGTCACCCACCTCAGTTAAGGAGATCCGCAGTTTCCTTGGACTTGCTGGATATTACCGGAGGTTCATTGAGAATTTCTCAAAGGTTGCCAAGCCCATGACAGAGTTGTTGAAGAAAGAATCCAAGTATGTTTGGACTGTGGAATGTGAAGCCAGTTTCCAGGAGTTAAAGGAACGTTTGGTCACAGCCCCAGTGTTGATCTTGCCCGATATTCGGAAGGATTTCCAGGTTTATTGTGATGCTTCACGTCAAGGACTTGGAGGAGTACTTATGCAGGATGGAAAAGTTGTAGCCTATGCTTCCAGACAGCTACGACCTCATGAGTTGAATTATGCCACTCATGATTTGGAACTAGCAGCCGTAGTGCACGCACTCAAGACCTGGAGACATTTCCTTATCGGAAATAGTTGTGATGTTTACACCGACCATAAGAGCCTGAAGTATATCTTCACGCAGAAAGAGTTGAACCTCAGACAGAGGAGATGGTTAGAGTTAATCAAGGACTATGACATGAGATTACACTACCATCCAGGTAAGGCTAATGTTGTAGCCGATGCTTTGAGTCGGAAAACCTATGTGAACACACTCACAGCTGGAGGATTACCTCAAGAGTTAGTCGATGATCTCAGAGAGCTCAAGCTAGAGATAGTTCCAAGAGGATATGTTGCTACACTGGAAATTCAGTCCACCTTGACCGAAAGAATTCGAAAAGCCCAGAAATCGGACAAGGAGATAGCTGAGATTAAACAGAGAATGGAAGATGGTAAAGCTAAAGGTTTTCGTGAGGATGAACACGGAACTTTGTGGTTCGAGAACCGAATCTATGTGCCCAATGAACCAGAGCTCAGGAAGTTGATACTTCAGGAAGCCCATGATTCACCTTACTCGATACACCCAGGCAACACCAAGATGTATCTGGATTTAAAGGAAAGTTATTGGTGGACAGGTATGAAGAAAGATATTGCAGAGCATGTTGCGATATGTGATGTTTGTCAGCGAGTAAAGGCAGAACATCAGAAACCAGCAGGGTTACTCCAACCTTTGCCGATACCTGAGTGGAAATGGGAAAAGCTTGGTATGGATTTCATCACAGGATTACCCAGGACCCGTTCAGGTTATGATTCCATCTGGGTAGTGGTTGATCGCTTGACCAAGGTAGCTCATTTCATTCCAGTGAAAACCACCTATACCAGTGCTAAGCTAGCCAAGATATATATGACCAGGATTGTATGTCTGCATGGAGTTCCGAGGAGTATCGTGTCAGATAGAGGAACACAATTTACCTCAAAGTTTTGGCATCAGTTACATGAAACTTTGGGTACAAGGCTAGAGTTTAGTACAGCTTTTCATCCACAGACAGATGGACAGACTGAGAGAGTCAACCAGATTCTGGAAGACATGTTGAGAGCTTGTGCGCTAGATTATGGATCTAGTTGGGATGATAACTTGCCTTACGCAGAATTCTCATACAACAACAGTTATCAAACCAGTCTAAAGATGGCCCCTTTCGAAGCTTTATACGGAAGGAGGTGCAGAACACCACTGACGTGGGATGGTGTTGGAGACCGACAACTTTTTGGTCCCGACCTTATTCAAGATTCGGAAGAGAAAGTCAGGTTGATTCGTGACAGACTCAAGATAGCTCAATCTCGACAGAAGAGTTATGCTGACAGCAAACGTAAAGAAGTGACATATGAAGTGGGAGACAGAGCATATCTTCGTGTATCCCCGCTTCGAGGAACCAAGAGATTTGGTGTAAAAGGAAAATTAGCACCCAGATTCATAGGCCCCTACAAAATTCTTGAACGTAGAGGTGAAGTTGCATACAAACTGGAATTGCCAGAAGGATTATCCGAAGTTCATAATGTGTTCCATGTGTCCCAGCTGAAGAAATGTCATGCTGAGATGGCCGACATCCCTTTGAGAGATACAGTGCCCCTAGAGGCCATACAGCTTGAAAGTGATCTGACTTATGAGGAGAAGCCTGTCAGAATCCTCGAGACATCCAACAGAGTTACCCGCAGCAAGATTATCAAGTTCTGCAAAGTTTTGTGGAGTCACCATACCGAGGAAGAAGCCACCTGGGAACGCGAAGAAGATCTTCGTAGAGACCATCCGCACCTATTTTCTAGCCAACCCGAATCTCGAGGGCGAGATTCATCTTAAGGTGGGTAGGTTTGTAACATCCCAAAATTCCATTTTGGAATGTTATGAATATAGCTATGCATCTATCATCACCATTGCTTGATTGTATGTGTTAGTTGAAATGCCATTTCTGATTTTTCTGAAAGTCCTTTCTACTTTTCCCTATGTTGCTTCCCCTATTTGAAATTTTGGTTAAATGTTCAAAATAAGAGAGGAGTAACATGACACTCCACACCAGGGTCTAATTGGTGAATTATTTGAACAAAATAACCAGGGGTTATTTTGAAAATATTTGCAAAAAGGGTTTAAAAACAATTAGGACATTTCTGAAATAATATTTTTTTCAAAGTGTTCAAATGACAGAATAGAAATGTTCATTAAATGGCATTTATTATTCTGTTAATTTTGATATATAATACCCCTATATTTACAAACGATTTGAATGCTTTAAAAGCTTTTGAATGTCTCTGGTAAATTAGAAAAACAGAAGCGGTAACCGTTTCCGGTATTAAACGGGCCGGCCCACCGGCTTTAAAAGCCGAGACCGTTACCGGTCGGCCGACCGAGCGCAGTAACGTCCCCCTCTCTCTCTGACGCTGGACCCCACCCCGACCGACCGTTGCTTCGAACGGTAGTCTTCTCCCTCCCCCGCGCGCGCCGGACCCGACGCCGGTCGCTCCCCCCCCTCACCGGATCTCTCCCCTCTCTCCTCCCCGCACCCTCCCGAGCGCCTATATAAGAGCCCCACTGCCCCGCATCCATTTTCCCCCCTAGCCCCCTTCTCTCTCTCGCCGAGACGCCGTCGATTGCTCGTCGGAGTTCCACCATCACCGGAAGTCGCCGTCGACCGTAGCCACCACCCCCGACCACCATTCGCCTCGCCGTCGCCACCAATCGACTCCGGAGAATTGTCGCCGTCGCCCGGACCACTTCCTCGTCCTCCCCGACCACCGGAATACCTCGCCGACGCCGTCGCCGCTACCGGACTCGCCCGGAGTACCCCGACGCCGGCAACCTCCTCCCTGTAAGCCCCCTCGACCGTCGGATCCCGAATCAACGTTCCAGATTAGAACAAACTTAAACCGAACCGGTATCTTCTATCGATTGGTCGCCCGCTCTAATTCACCTACCGCACACACTCGCTAGCCAATCGGATCACGCCACGTAGCCCCCTGACCGACGCAAATCTTTTTTTTCATTTTCTGTTTTGTTTTAATTAACAGAATGTTTTCCAATTTTGTTTTGCTTATATCTTTTAATCTATTTAGTGTTTTGAGTTGATTCTTTTTGCAATAGCTCACATTTTTCATGTAGTTTCACCCTGTACTTTTAAATTTCAAATTTTATCTATAAAATTTGAATTTAATCAAATTTGCTCAAAATCTTCAAATCTGAATAACTAGAGTTTGAAAATAGATTTTGATATGATTCTTTTTGTCACTGTTAGATATTGGTTATGACTATCTCCATGTTTAGTTTGAGGATTTTTAGGATGATTTTTAATAGTGTTTTAGCTATAAACAGAATCTGCTTATTATTATAATATAGTTTTATAAACTTAATTTTGATTAGTTTGATTTAGAATTTGGTTTTATTTGTTTATTAGTTTCTGTTAGTAAACATTTAGTGTTTTCACTTACTGTTAATAAAAATATAAATTTGCCTAGTTTAATTTCATTTAACATAGGAATCACAACTTCTTTTCAAATAGGCATAATTTGATTAAAACAACTAACTAGTAATAGTTTTGTTTTCAAATAAGTTTTGTATAATTAATTCTGTTTTCTAAGACAAATTTATTTGTAAGTTATTTTCTGTAAGAACATGTTTTGTCAACAAAATAATAAGTTTAGTTTTCATTCTTTTTTGTTAATATAACTATAGTTGATTCATATAGTGTTTATCACAAACTTGTATAAACTCTACTAAAGTTTTCCCAACAAACTTAAATTGATTATATTCTGTTTATTAATAAAATATTCTATTGTTTCCCTTGATGTCAACAATTGTTTTGCTATTTCAAAATAGTTTTATTATGTAGTAGTGTTTTCATCATCCCCTTTGGAAAAACCAAACTTTGTGTGTTTTACTTGCTAGAGACTTTTGTGCATTGTTTGCCTTGTTTGTTTAGTACTTCTTTGCTGAATGTTATGAGTACTTATTTTGGTTGTATGCTTATTTGAGTGCATTGTTTGTTTCGTATATTATCCGGAGTGCGAAGCTTGTTACTTAGAGTCACTCACGTACGAAGATCATCAATCAGGCAAGTCACTTTGATCATGTTTTACCCATGTTTTATATGCATTAGTTCTACCATCTCCCCAGTTGCATGCAAGATAGGTTAGTTGGAAACTTGGTTACATTGTAGTAGTATCATGTGGTAGATACCTCTCTCAACCCCCTTTGACAACATTGGCCCCGGGAAACGTTGTTTTACCTTTTGCTATGCTATTAGTAGATGGGGTTGGTTGTGTGATTCATGAGAGTTGAGAGAGTTAATAATTTCAAGACCTACATAATGATCAAGATTTCAATACTCCAAGTTTTCAACATACCTCTGGGTGGATGATGGTTGAACGGCACCCTGGAGAAACCAGTGGTTAGCCTAGGTGATGCTGGAGATGGCTAGTATTCACGCGGAAAGGTCCACCCAGGCACAAAGAGATGGATGGTTGCTTTAAAACCCAAGGCTTACCTGCACAGCCACAAGTCATTATGGGCTCTGGCTTGGTTGGATATCGTGGTGACTCTGGACAGGCGGTGCTACGAGAGGTAGAAGAATGGTAGGAAAGGATGGGCACCGTCAGAGTCGCAGGGAAACCCTTTGGAAGACCATGTTTTGGTCATCCGTTTCTCAAACACCCTGAAGTGCGAGAAATCAAACGGAGGCGACCAAATCTTGTGGGGAACGTGTGCAAAACTCTGCAGAGTACTTAAACCTAATCGATTAGCCGTGTCCACGGTTATGGACGACTTGAGCCAAAGGAATTGGAACTTCCGGAACTCTCAACACAAATAATATGATGATGTGGGTATTTAATAATTTTGGGTATGAGAATTGGTTGGTGGAACCATCTCATTAATCAACCAACTTAGTAATGTTTTGCTTAGCCCCTTTTCTTGATGCAGGAAAAATTGGCTTTACGCAAAACTTACCACCCCACCTGCCATATAAGCATATAGACTAGATGATTATCTTTTCACTCTTCTCTTGTGACTTTGCCGGCATATTCCATATGCTGACCTACACGGCTGCAACGTATCATGTTGCAGAGTATTTTTCCGACCAGGAGTGAGGACGCGTTCTATGCTCAGTGAGATGCCCTTGGAGTCAGATGGACTCATCTACCTTCGACGCTTCCGCAAGATTTAGATATTCTCATGAGTTGGCCTTTAGCCACTTTATTGTAATTTTTATTGTAATAAAGGACTCTATATGAGATTGCGATTAATATAATGCTGTGTGATTTCCCTTTGATATATACATTGATGTACCGTGTGTGTACCAGCATGATCTTGGGATGGTACGGAAAACACCGGAGACTTGGCCTTTCAGGTCGGGTCGCTACATAAATGCAAACCAACATGCTCACACAATAAGATGTCAAATGAAATCATGGCAAACATGCACAAGCACAATAGCATCTAACAAGCACTTGGCGATGATGGAGTCATCCACATATGAGTATATTGACTTAGGATTCAAGTAAAAATACTTGATCATAAGTAATACTCATCATTTAAGCACAAGTGGGGTTACCACTTTCACATAAATCATTTAATGTAGTCACATTCTTTTGAGGTGCTTTAACTCAAGTCTTAGAGTAAAGCTCCCCCTAGATGTGACATCCCCCCACAAGAGGGATAAACTAGCCTTGGGTTTTGTTTATCAAGACTTCATCTTGGTGAGGTAGTGGTGGATTTTCAAAGTTGGTGAAGATCACCAAGATTTGGGAGCATCCTTGTTGTTTCATTACTCTTCTCACCTACATGGGTTAGTCCCAACACACAAGAGACAAATACAAGGATATCTATGGACATGGAGTGCAAAGCATGTGTGATGATGTCCATTGATTTGTTGATTACCTTGTCCCTTGCTTACCTTTGAGAGAATGTGTGACTCCTTGAACTATTGCATGGAGCTGATGTTGATTGCAAATAGTCCTTGCCAATAATGAATATGAGTGAATTTCTTTGGCTTAGTCACCCCTCAAGAACTCTCTAGTTCTTCTTCTTGGGGACCCACATCAAGTTGATGGGGATCCTTGGTGTTGAAGTACCACTTTGAGCTTGTAGTAGCCTTGGGAACCCACTTCACCAAAGCTTGGAATTCATCTTCATATGAGTCAAAGTCCTCATGAAGCTTGTTCTTGTCCTTGAGCTTGGTGTCTTGTGGTGGAGGGTCATCTTGAGCTTATGTTACCTTGGGAAGAGTA
The DNA here is from genome assembly GCA_022496015.1 of Hordeum marinum. Taxonomy (NCBI): domain Eukaryota; kingdom Viridiplantae; phylum Streptophyta; class Magnoliopsida; order Poales; family Poaceae; genus Hordeum; species Hordeum marinum. Next base: position 234,177,096 of record CM039675.1, read on the forward strand.
TTTTCATACTTATCCTTTTGAGGAACAAACTTGGGATTGGGGTATTGACCTTCTTCCCATTCAACTCCATTAGCGTTGAAATAGCCAACACCATGATTCTTCCGGTATCCACCATGCTTGCGTACAATCTCCTCAAATTGTTTGCACCCTTCAAGACTCTTGTAAATATCTTTCTCTATAATCCCTTTCAAGAGTTCATTTTCTTTCTCAAGAGTAACTTGGCTAAGAGAAGAGGTTAGTGGGATCAAGAGGACTACTAGAAGCAATATCATTGGATTTATCATTTTTATTGCTACTAGTTGAAGAACCTTTCTTTCCTTTGTTACTAGCTTGATTAGACTTAACTTGCGGCATGAATGTAGATAAGAGAAGTCATTTGGCTAGATAATAGGAAGTCTTCTTTCAAAGATCGCCATTGATAGCTTTGAGGAACTCACGTTCTTTCTCTAAATTGAGCTTCTCGAAGTGTAGCTTCTCATGTGTCCTTACAAGCTCTCTATGATCTTCTAGAGTTGACTCATGAGCTAACTTAAGAGTTTTTAGTTCTTGAGTTAGTCATTCTATTTCCAACTTATCATCATCACAGGACTTATCTATACTAGAGTGTGTACTAGCAAGTTCATTTTGACTATCATTACTAGTTTTCTCAAATAGCAAGACATCTTCAATTAACAAGTCATCTACATCACTACTGAAATGAAGATACTCGGGGTGTGATATGTTGGGGACTTTAGCCATGAAGCAACTTCCACTCCCATCATTTGTTGAATCCAATAGATCATAGGAGTCGGTTGTCAGTACAACAATTCTGGCAACACTTTCAGAGTTGGAGTGATAGCTTCTCTCGGAGTGGTTGTCGGAGTTGGAGCCGGAAACCCATTCACCAACATGAGCTTGATGTTTCCTTCTTGAGTAGCTCTTGGTGTACTTGTCCTTCTTCTCCAAGTCCCTATTCTCCTTGAGGGTTTTCGTTCATAACGATCATCTCTACTCCTCCTCTCTCTTCGAGGTGAATTGTCTCTTGAGCTTCATCTTCTTGGTGACTCTTCTCTTCATTTGTAAGGAGCCGTGCACTCATTGGAGTAGTGTCCGGGCTTCCCACAATTGAAGCAATCTCCGTTGCGACTTGAGGAACGCTTCGCTTCATGTCTTAAGTTGGAGCTTCGACCTTTGCTTCTAATCTTGTAGAACTTGTTGAATTTCTTGACCATGAGGCTTATCTCTTAATTTGTGACAAGGTTGTCGCTTGAGGTAGCGGGAGCATCACTTCTTGATTTGTAAGCACCGCTAGACTTGTGGTGAATCTCTTCCTTGTCTTTTAGTTTCATCTCATGAGCAACAATTCCACCAATCACTTCCGTTGGTTTGAGATCTTTGTAGTTGGGCATCATTTGGATAAATGTGCAAACGGTGTCATCTCAATCATCCAAAGCTCGAAGTTTCTTCTTGATGATGAATTTGCCTGTCATTTGTTCACTTCCTAAGCCGGCAATCTCATTGGTGATGAGAGCTAGCCTAGAGTACATCTCAGCGACTCCTTCACCATCCTTCATCTTGAATTTTTCAAGCTGACTACTTCTAACTTGGATTCTCTCACGGACTTAGTTCCTTCGCGCATATCAACCAAAGTATCCCAAATCTATTTTGCGTGTTCAAGATGGCTAATTTTGTTGAATTCTTCGGGGCATAGGCAGTTGAAGAGAATATCACATGCTTGAGCATTGAGTTGTAACATCTTCAATTCATCCGTAGTCGCTTCACGATCGGGTTCCTTTCCTTCCGCAAAGAATACACCTTGCAAGCCAACACGAACAATGGCCCAAACAGCGGGATTATGACCAAGAAAATGCATTTTCATTTTGTGCTTCCAACTAGCAAAATTTGTTCCATCAAAGTATGGACCTCGACGGTGATAATTTCCCTCACTAGATGCCATACTTCTTCTAGGTTGTGAAACCAATGCAATGGAGACCAAAGCTCTGATACCACTTGTAGGATCAAAAGTAGGTATAGAGCGGGGTGATTAGACTACTTGACCAAATAAAAATCTACTTTTTCCAATATCAATTCTTTTCATATTTCAGCATCCATAGTATGTCAAGCACACCCTACACATGCACGTCTAAGAGTATAGCAGCAGGAAGTAAAGACATTGCACATGTAAGTAAAGAGAGGGTAAGGAAAGCAAACACAATAGGTCACACGGTGATTTTTCTCGTGGTTCTGATAGGTGGTGCTATTGTACATCCACGTTCATGGAGTTTTCAACCCACGGAGGGTAATGGTCACGAGACTCCATGGAGGGCTCTACCCACGGAGGGTTCCACGAAGAAGAAACCTTGACTATTCCATGATGGCCTATGTCCACAAAGGACTAGCCTTACTCAGGGTATATCTTCATGAAGTAGGCAATCTCCTTGCCCTTACAAACTTCTTGGTTCACTCCACAACACGAAGTAGGAGGCTCCCAAGCGACAACTAACCAATCTAGGAGGCACCACCCTCCAAAAGGCAATAAGTTCGGTAATGTCAATGAACTCCTTGCTCTTGTGCTTCAAGATGATAGACTCCTCATCACACAATCACTCTCTCAAAGATATGGCTTGGTAGAAGAGATGGGATTGGTGGAAAGCAACTTGGGGAGGCTAGAAATGAAGATCCATATGGTTGGAGTGGAAGATCTTGACCTCAACACAAGGGTACGTGGTTCTCTCTCAGAAAACTGAATGGATAGATATGGAATGGTTCTGAGTGCTTCTCTATCGAGTAGGTGGTGGTGAAGGGGTGTATTGAGGCATCCCCAAAAATCCAACCATTAGACACAAAATGACCAACTCGATGACACCGATGTGTTAATCTCGGTTGTACCGAAGTGACCAAAAGGTGGCAACTTTTGAATCTCTGAGGGACCGATATAGGAATCTCGGTTGGACCGATAAGGCGACTAACGGTCAGAATGCCCATTCTCGGTGACACCGATTCAACAATCTCAGAGGGACCAAAATCGTGAACTTGCGTAATGGAAAGTTGGCATCCCAACTCGGTGGCACCAAAAGCAGTATTAGGTGTACTGAAGGGTTAGGGTTTGGTTGAGTCTGTCTAGGATTTGGAATCGGTGGCACCGGGATGGAAATGTTGGTTGCACCGATTTTGAGTGTTTTCCATAGGACAGACTTTGGTGGGAGAATTTGTGGGTGTTTTTGGTGACTATCACTTGTGCACGTATGAGCATTTTGTTCACCAACAAAACTTTACCCCCTTTTAATAGTATTGGCTTTCCTATGGACTCAAAGTGATTTTTCACAAATATAAAATGTAGAGTCCTCTTGCTTGAAGCTTTGCGAACCTATTTCCTTGCATCTTAGCGTGTTCCACAATCTCTTTCCAACCCATCATTGAACTTTCCTGAAATATACTTGATGAAAACATTAGTTCAATGACTTATATGTTGTTATGAATTACCAAAATCACCAAGGGATCAAATGTGCTTTCAATCTCCCCTTTTTTGGTAATTGATGACAACATATAATCCATTCCCATATCTTGCATGGGGCCCAAACTAGCCATGGACGCTTATATGATTTTCAACCCATTTTACTGCACCGGACCTTGTGATTTTAGTTCAAATTTTAATTATCCACGTTAAATGCCTAGAGAACTCAATTAACGTATGAAAATGCAAAAAGAATGCTAAATATTTCCATATTTTAGAAAAACACTCTTACTGGTCTGAGTTGCCTCTAACAAAAGTTCAAGGCAAGAAGATGAGCAGATGTCGATTTACCCACGTAAGGTTACCTGTACCTTATATAAATTACAAAGCTTGCAATGAGAAGCTCCGATTTGTAAAGGACTTGTGCCTAAAATATTCCAAAGTTGGACGGTTTATTTACGATGGCGCATATGTGCCACGTAATCACATCATGCCAAGTTTTTAGAATTTCTGACGCATTGTGGATTTACTGTAATTTAAAAATGAAGTTTCTCAATGATTGTGGCTGAGCCAACATGCCGAGATGTTTGAAATTCATTCCCATTTCTTGCCCATGACCTAAGGACGAAGCCATGGACACTAATATGATTTTTCATCCCATTTTCATGCACCACACATTGGGACGATTGTTCAAATTTGAATTATACACATTAAATGTCTAGAAAACTCAATTAATTTATAAAAATGTCAAACGGACCCTGAATAATTTTATATTTTAGCATGACATAGCTATTGGTCAGTGTTCAGTCCAGATAGATCTTATTGGAATCCAAATACCGTCCTTTGTCGAAGTAACCTCATTTTTTGTTTTAAAAACATTTTGAAAATCAAGTCTTTCACAAACAGTTCATGTTCATGAATCGTGTGTGATGCAGTACAAAATATCTTGGGTCAATCCTCATAATGCATGGCTTAGGCTGGAAGCTTCATCGGTTACACTACACCGCCAACCAGTTTACTGCACTGACTCCTCAGACCATTTTACTTTTCAAGCACCATTGGTGAAAGATGGGGACGTAGATACCCGTACTGAGGGCAACTTCGGCAACCCACTCCGGCCCAAGCGTGACTACATCAGCTATGAGCACGCTCTCAACATGCTTGAACGCGACCACTACCTTTGACGGGGCATCTGCAGCAACCGAAAGGGAAGTTGCTGTAGTTGAGAGGGCACAACAACAACCGTGACAGTGATAGCAAATGGCGAGAATGGCACATCAGTTGTTAGTTCCTCAGCAGTGCAGTAGCCCTGATGGCGAATTCCTCGTCCCATCTCGATGCCGTCCATGCCCATCTCGTGCCGATCACTTCACAAAACACATCTGCCTTCTCCGACACCAGTCAACAACCCAAGATGGCGACTGTTCATTGGTGGCTCCCTAGACAAGATTGTGTCCGTCCATGCACGGAGTAAGGTCGCCCACGCCCGGGTCATGGCAGCCTTATCCAATGAGATGGTAGACGAAGACTGTGAGATGTTGGAGTATGTGGCGATGGATCCCATGGATCTCCTTACCCCGGAGGTCCTCAAGCGGGAGCTGGTCATCAAGGAGGTGGCGAAGATCGACGAATGCTAGGCGAATTATTAGTCTCTATCTAGAGCGATGGTCTTTTGTTACATTAATGTTTTGGTCAAGTAACTAATTTTTATTAGTAGCTCGATTAAGTAAGTGCAGGCAGTGTTGTAGTCTCTTTTTGTGTTGAGTCATGAAAATTAACAGAGAAAATGTTGGGTTCTACCGTAGGTGCATCATATGCCAATTAAAATTTTCCTACGCGCAGAACATCCAAGAACTTGCTACGGAGATGGATCACAGATCATTACCACTAGACGCGTAGTGTCGTGCAGCGGAAGTAGAGTTGGGGCAGCGCGTTCGTGTGGTCTGTCTCCTCCTCATACAATCTCCCTCGAACGGCCGTTCCGATCTCCCTCAAACATTCGGTCACCATATCCCATGTACAGGTTCGCTGGAGCGGCACAAGTGCACCACCTCTAACGGTATCCGCGTGTGAAGGAGGAACACCCGTGCGGCGGACTGCTAGGTCCGATCACACGGTTGGCGGCGGCGAGTGGAGGTGGCTAGTTGCAACTCATGCAAATCCCTAATGATGGCACCGAAGCAATCAACCGGATTGGTGTGCCGCACCTCCACTATATATAGGCATCCGGCGCAGGCTCAACTCTTGGGCCTCGCACGGATCCTAAAGCCCACGTGTTCCTTCCCTTAAGCGCATGACCCTTTAGGTTCTCGTCCACTTGGTCGCGAGTCAGATGACGTCCGACTCGACCAGTCGGTAGCGGCCTCTAGCAAGTCGTGTCGACTCCAAGTGTCTGATGAAGCTGGTTAGGCGAACCTGTACTTCACCCTTCTATTCCCTTTGCCGCTTGATATATGTTGTCATGCACAAGGCGACATGGTCATCCTTGTTGCAGCACGACCTCTTTCTCATTCCGGTGAATCCGACTAACATTCGGATTATTTCATAATCCTCATCACATGGCGATGCTTATCCAGGTCAGATCACCCGAGGGGCCCAGAGTATATCTCTCCTGATCGGAGGGGAAAATCCCATCTTGCTCGACCATATCTCGCAGCATGAGTCTATACAAGCCCGAAACCTACCTTTATAAGTACCCAGTCACGGAGTAGCGTTTGGTCAGACCAAAGCAAGTCTGTCACCATCCTGAGTACATGCACAAGCTCAGGTCTTAGGACATAGAATGTATGTTGTACTAGAGACTTGCAGATGACCTATCGCTGCGTCTCATAGTTGGGTCTGTCCAACTCAGACCTTATCTCAACTCAAATCCGACTATGTCGAATCCGACTAGACCTTTCTAAGTCCATATTATCTGGCTAGCATCCAATGCTACATGGGTAGTGAGACCGAACCATCCACCGTGCCATATGCTAGTCTGATTAGTTGCGCGTCCACATAACCCTTTCGACTAGGGACCATTTAGGACAGTTATCATACAATGCATAGTCTCACAAACAAGTCACGCACTTATTAATACACATCACTGATAATGTCCAAGGACTATCTTTATTCATAAACACATAGTAAATATCATCATACATGATTGCCTCTAGGGCATATCTCCAACAGTCTCCCACTTGCACTAGAGTCAATCAAATAGACATCGAATGCCATCGTGCCCCTCATGCTTGGTTTGTAGAATCAGCTTAGTCAACGGATCTACAACATTTGTATCTGTATGAATCTTGCACAAATTGGTATCACATTTATGTACGAGCTTTCATATCAAGTGATATTTTCAGTCTATGTGCCTGGTCTTGTGGTGTTGTCTCAGCTCCTTGGCCTGTGCAATGGCACCTGAATTATCGCAATAAAGGTCCGACGGTTTTGACCAGCCCGTGAACACACCAACATCTTCCAAGAACTTCTGAATCCAAACACCTTCCATTGTGGCTTCACATGCCACAATGTATTCAGCCTGTGTTGTGGAGTCGGCCATCGTATCTTGCTTGGAACTCGTCCAGCTCACTGCTCCTCCATTCATGACATACACGAATCTAGTTTGCGATCGACAATCATCCCTATCAGTTTGGAACTAGCATCAGCGTAACCCTTTACACAGAGCTCCTCCTCACCTCCATAAACTAGGAACATCTCTTTAGTCCTTTTCAGGTACTCCAAGATAGTTTTCACTGCTGCCAAGTGACTCTCACCTGGGTCGGCCTAGTATCTGCTTGTTAAACTTATTGCATAGGCAACATCAGGCCATGTACATAGCATGACATACATGATGGATCCAACCGAGGCATATGGTATCCTACGCATCCGGTTTCGCTCATCAGAAGTCATAGGACTCTGGGTCTTGCGTAGCCTTATACCATGTGAGACGGGGAAGAACCCTTTCTTTGCCTCACTCATGTTGAACCTCTTCAACACTTTGTCTATGTATGTGCTCTGGCTTAAGTCGAGCAGCCTCCTCGATCTATCTCTATAGATCTTGATGCCAAAACTGTTCACTACCTCTGCAAGGTCTTTCATCGAAAACTTGCCATTCAATGATTCCTTGACTGAGTTCATCATCGAAACATCGTTTCCGATTAGCAGTATGTCATCCACATACAAGATCAAAAATACTACCGAGCTCCCACTAGACTTCTTGTCTAAACAATAGTCCTCTTCGTTCTTGATGAAAACAAGGTCAACGATGACTTCATCAAAACGAATGTTCCAACTCCGAGCTGCTTGCCTCAATCCATAAATGGATCTCTTGAGCTTGCATATTTTACCAGCGTTAGTTGGATCGACAAAACCTTTGGGATTTATCATGTATACATCCTCTTTTAAATTTACATGAAGAAAAGCCGATTTGACATCCATCAGCCATATCTCATAATCGAAATATGCAGCTATAGCTAATATGATCCTCACCGACTTTAGCATCGCTACCGGCGAGTAGGTCTCCTCGTAGTCAATTCCTTGAACTTGTTCATAACCTTTAGCGACAAGCCGAGCTTTGTGGATCTGAACATTTCCATCCACATCGGTTTTCTTCTTAAAGACCCATTCACAACCAATGGCTACTATGCCAGGTAGCGGATCAACCAAGTTCTAGACTTGATTGTCATCCATGGACTTTAACTCGGATCTCATGGCCTCGAGCCATGCCTCAGAATCTGGGCTCAACATTGCTTCCACATACGTGGCCGTCTCGTCGCTTTCCAGCAACCATACATCGCGCACTCTACGCAATCTTTCTGACCTCCGTGGCTCAGGTGCTGACTCCACTACGGGTTCCCTGATCAACTCCGGTATGATCTCATCACCAGCCAAGTCGTCCCCGAGTGGCTCTCGAATTTCTTTGAGTCGCACCGTTCTCCCACTGGCCTCCCGATTGAGAAACTCTTTCTCTAGGAAAACCCCGTTCCGAGCAACAAACACTTTGTTCTCTTCTCGATTGTAGAAGCTGTATCCCAAGGTTTCCCTTGGATATCCCACGAATATGCATTTATCTGACTTGGGTGTAAGCTTGTCCGACATAAGTCGCTTGATAAATGCTTCACAACCCTAAATATTTAGAAAAGACAAACTAGGAGTCTTCCCAGTCCACATCTCATGTGGTGTCTTGTTAACGGATTTTGATGGTACCCTATTAAGTGTGAAAGCTACAGTTTCTAGAGTTTATCCCCAGAATGACAAGGGTAAATCTGATTTGCTCATCATCGACTAGACCATATCCAACAAGGTTCAATTTCTCCGTTCTGACACACCGTTTCTCTGCGGCGTACCCGGAGGTGTGAGATGAGGTACTATACCTCAACTTTTCAAATGATTATCAAACTCCTGGCTCATGTACTCACCTCCATGATCTGATCGTAGAAGTTTTATCGTCTTGCCGAGCTGATTTTCAACCTCATTATGAAACTCTTTGAACTTTTCAAAATATTCTGACTTGTGCCTCATCAAATAGATATATCCATATCTACTCAAGTCATCGGTAAAAGTCACAAAGTACTGATAGCCACCTCTGGCCATTGTGCTCATTGGACCACACACATCACTGTGTATAAGCTCCAACAGCTCGGACGCCCTCTTGCAACTCTTTGCAAAAGGATACTTAGTCATGTTGCCTAGCAAGCATGATTCGTATGTCTTGAATGACCCGAAGTCGAACGAAGTTAGGAGTCCGTCGTCATGGAGCTTCTTCGTGTGTTTCAGACTAATGTGTCCAAGCCGGCAATGCCAGAAATATGTCGGATTTATCTCATTAGGCTTATGCCTCTTGACATTCACGTCTTAGACTGGTTCCGTTTCAAGATTTAAAATAAATAGCCCATCTACTATGGGTGCATAGCCATGGAACATTCCATTCAAATATGATGAACAACCATTGTCCTTTATATTGAATTCATAACCTTGACTCATCAAGCATGAGGCATAAATAATGTTTCGACCAAGTGCGGGAATGTGATAACAATTATTCAATTCAAAAATAAATCCAGAAGGAAGCTTGAGTTGCATTGTTCCAACCTCCAACGCGGCAACACTTGCTTTGTTGATGACCCTGATGTCAATCTCCCCTTGTGCCACATGCCTAGTTCTTACCAGCCCCTGCATCGAGTTGCAAATATGAACAACCGATCTGGTATCAAATACCCAAGAGCTACTAGGTATGTCAGTAAGGTAAATGTCTATAACATATGTAACAAGTGTACCTTTGCCCAAAGAAGCATCTCCGGCCTTCTTGCCGTGCTTAGCAAGCCACTTGCTACAGTTCCTTTCAATGACTAGCTTCCTTGCAGTGGAAGAAAATGGTATTTGAGTTCGGTCTGGACTTTGGCTCAGCGGAGGAGATAGCTATCTTCATGCCCTTTGCCTTACCCTTTTTCTTGGACCAACTCTTCTTGAACTTAGCCGAGTTCTGCACCATCAACACTTGATGCGTGCCTTTCTTAATATCTTGCTCTGCCACCTTGAGCATCCCATGCAATTCAGTGAGCTTCTTATCCATACCGTGCATATGATAGTTTGAGACGAACGTCCCATAGCTTGGTGTAAGAGAACCCAAAATTGCATCTGTGGACAGCTCGTCCCCAAGTGGGAAGCCTAACCGATCCAAATCTTGCACGTATACGATCATGTTGATCACATGCGGGCTCAGTGGATCACCCTCCTACAGCTTACAATCCGTCAAGGACTGCTAGACGTTGAACCTTTCAGTCCTAGGCTGCACCTAAAACATGCTCTTCAAACTCTCGATCATATCTAAAGCTTGAATGTTTTTGAAATGCTATTGCAAATCGGGATCCATACAAGCCAGCATGAGGCAGCTGATCTCGTTTGATTCATCAATGAGTTTATGGTGGGCATTCTTGGTTGTGGTGTTAGCATTCTCGGCAGGTTCGTCTAGAAGTGGATCATGTAGAACATGTTCCTTTTTATCGTGCTTGAGAAAATTTCTCAAATTTCTATACCAGGCGGTAAAGTTTGTTCCATTAAGTTTATCCTTTTCCAGAATTGATTTCAACGCAAAGTTGTGTTGAGCAGGCGGTGCCATTGATCTACAACAGAAAATATGCAATGACTAAGCAATGTGTTTATGTAGAGTAATTCAAGCCTTAAATAGAACTTCTCCCACTGAAGTGGGCATCCCTCCTCAAAATTTCAGTGATTCAGGACCCGTCTAGCACGAGCGACTAGTGAGCTTTAGCATCACTGCTAGCCAACTTGCCTATTCGGTAAGCAACATCTTGCTAATTGTATCCCTATACGACTCCTGTCGGTTGGGTAGGTATCTCATACCCCGGCTCCCAACCTTCTTTGCCACAAGGCCCAAAACCGTTTAGATAGCCTTGTCAAGTTAACCCGATGCATTGCATGTCCGTGTCCGACCTGATCCCTCCAGTTCAAGGACACCTAGTAGAACCTCAATTTTATGAGCCCACCACTAGACATACTTGACTTGCGAAGGTGCAACATTCGGAATGGCAATGTGCTTGATATTAATGAGGGATCTTTCTACCATTATAACATGCATAGAAACAAGAAGCAATATCAATCACATATAAACATAAATATGTGAAATAGTATGGCTCCTTCATGGGCGTCCTTCCATGGTCGGCTCCTACTCCGATGACCAAGGCGGAACTCCATCTTGTTTGTCACGCAGGGATGCCAAAACCTCGAAATTGATCTCTATCCTCCAACTACTACAACTAGTAATGAATTTACAAAGAATCACAAGTCGACACACAGGCCGTTATCCAATATAATGACAGAACTTTAGCTCCTGCCGGCTGGCAATCATGACATGTTGGTCATGTTAAATTACACACATGTATCACATACATATGAGCCATACTATTCACATCAAACCTGCAAAACAAACTTATGCATAGAATCGCATTCTACCGGTTTGTGTGATCGTGTATGAAATACAAGGCGCTACGCACACGGCGGTCCCGCTCTCATCGATCTGACCGATCTCATCGATCATCACGAACCCAATTCGGATTTATGTTTCACGGTAGGTTGTATCATGACCTCATCGATTCCGATTGACAGAAAACATAGCCTCAATCTATCCCGATGTGCAGTTGATCTCATGAACCGTGCACATTGCCGATGTCATGAATGACGATGGATCTCATCCGCGCCTCCACATGTCAAATATGCATCCGATTCGAATCCAAATCCTATAACAGAGGCTCTGATACCACTGTTGGGCTCTACCGTAGGTGCATCACATGTGAATTAAAAAACCTCCTACGTGCAGAACATCCAAGAACATGCTACGGAGATGGATCATAGATTGTTACCACTAGATGCGCAGTGCCGTGCAGCGGAAGTAGAGTTGGGGCAGCACGTTCGTGTGGTCCGTCTCCTCCTTGTCTGATCTCCCTCGAACAGCCGTTCTGATCTCCCTCGAACAGCCGATCGTCAGATCCCACATATAGGTTCACCGGAGCGGCAAGTGCACCGCCTCTAATGGTATCCGCGCGTGCAGGAGGAACACCCATACGGCGGACTGCTAGGTCCGATCACACGGTCGACGGCGGTGAGTGGAGGTGGCCAGTTGCAACTCATGCAAAGCCCTAATGATGGCGCCGAAGCTGTCAACCCGATGGGTGTGCCGCACCTCCAATATATATAGGCATCCGGCGCGGGCTCAACTCTTGGGCCTCGCACGGGTCCTAAAGCCCATGTGTTCCTTCCCTTAAGTGCGCGACCCCTTAGGTTCACGTTCACTTGGTCGCGAGTCAGATCACATCCGACTCGACTAGTTGGTAGCGGCCTCTAGCAAAGCATGCCGACTCCAAGTCTCCGATGATGCTGGTTAGGCGAACCTGTACTTCACACTTCGGTTCCCTTTGCCACACGATATATGTCGTCCTGCACAAGGCGACATGGTCATCCTTGTTCCAGCATGACCTGTTTCTCGTTCCGGTGAATCCGACCAACACTTAGGATTATCTCATAATCCTCACTGTATGGCCATGCTTATCCAGGTCGAATCATCTGAGGGGCCCCAGAGTATATCTTTCCTAGTAGGAGGGGAAAATCCCATCTTGCTCGACCATGTCTCGCAGCATGGGTCTGGACAAGCCCGAAACCTACCTTTGTAACTACCCAATCACAGAGTAGCGTTTGGTTAGCCCAAAGCAAGTCTGTCACAATCCCGGGTACATGCGCCAGCTCAGGTCTTAGGCCATATAATGTATGTTGTACTAGAGACTCACAGATGACCTATCGCTGCGTCTGATAGTTGGGTCTATCCAACTGAGACCTTATTTCGACTCGGATCCGACTATGTCAAATCGTACCAGACCTTTCTGAGTCCATATTATCCGGCTAGCATCCAATGCTACATTGTAACAGCCCGGGACCGACGCTCCAGAAGATTTCCCTTTTATTTCCATTCTCGTTTGTGTTTCGTGTGGTTGCCGCATTCATCGTCGCATCATTCTCAGCATCTGCATAGCATCGTCTCTCGTTTTGAAAACTTGCATTCGTGAGTAGCTGCCGGTTCTCTCCGTTCTTGCCGTTGCCCGTTTTGACACCAACCACACCCGCACGCGCCCGTGGCCTCGTTAAAAAACATGTTTTTAAGGCACGCAAAAAATATTCTCAGATTGGGTAGAAAGTTGTCGTGCGGTCTTATTATATTGTAGGTAGACCGCCTGCCAAATTTTGTCACATTCCGAGTTCGTTTGATACCCCGTCGGTCAACCGTAGCAGTGCGGTCATCGGTTATTCGTCCGACATTTTCGGTGTTCTAAAACCTCTTGTCACGGGTTGCCACCTTCCCTCTCATCTCAGTCCTAGCCCATCTACACACCCCACTAGCCCACCTAGCCCCCCTCCACTTCCGGAGCCATCCGATCGAGATCGAACGGTCCGAAAACGGACAAAGCCCCCTAACCTAGCCCCCATTTCCTATTTAAGCACCCCTAGCCTGCCTAATAGGGAAACCCTAGATCTCCCCACGAAAACCATGCCGCAGCCTCCCTCCACCTCCCAGGCGCCGTCGGCCCGCTAGAGCCCATCTGGGCCCGAGCAGGCCAGCACGCACCAGCTGCCCGTCCCTGAGCGTGGATCGGGAGGAGCCTCGATCCGGAGCCGCGCGCCCGACCTCACCATCTCCAGTCGCCGGAGCTCCTCATCGGAGCCGCACCGCCCTCGCTGGGTCGAGATAGCACCCCCCGCCTCTCCTCCTTCCTCTTCCCATCTCCCTGTCCCTTACCTCACGAGCTCCCTCTCTCTCTTCTTCTCTGCCGCAGGAGCAACCCCGCATGGAGGTCGCCGGAGCTCTTGCCGCCTCGCCGCTGGCCAGATCCGGCTGCCCCAAGGCTGGATCCGCCTGTTCCCGCCTCCGTCGAGCATCCCGCTCGCCGCCGGAGTCATCCCCCGCCGCCGCCATGTCTTGCTTCCTCTATGTCGGGAGGGAGACGATGCGCTGCCGCTCCCATTGACTGGTCGCTCTAGCGCCCCGGCCCAGCGCCACCTCGGCCACGAGCCGGCCCATGAGGCCCATGGGTGAGCCCCCCTGCCCCTATCCTTTGCCCAGTACGAGAGTTGCTAAGTTGCACCCAGTTTTCGGTCCAACGTTGTTTTTTTCCCGCTGCGCTTTTATTAATTAACCTGTGAAATTTAGCATTACACAAAACCCCTGTTTTTAAATTGTTAACAACTTTTTAACCGTGCATCGGATAAAATAATATATATATATATATATATATGAAACTTGACTAGAATTTCATGTGGATTCACAATAACGAACTCACACATGTGTTTAAAATGTGTAACCTGCTGTTTTCATGTAATTTGCTTAATTGCCATGTTAAAATTAATTGCTTAATAACTTTTGAACCGGAGCTCCGTTGAAAAATGTTTTCCATATGTAACTTGGCTAGAAAAATGGGTAGAATCACATGGTGACATTTATTTTTCTTTTTAACAAGTCTAAAATATGTTTAGTACAAATATGGACCAAATTCATAATATGCATAAGGGGTTGTTTCGGAAATGATATATATTGATTTCGGCCTTATTTAAAATGCCTAGATGTTGTAGTTTGTTATTGCTTCACTGTTTGCCATGTTAAACAACATTTAATAAAGATGAGTACCTAACGAGAGTGAACTAAATAATTCGAACATGGAGTTTCGTCAATATGCAACTCGTTGCATATTGAGCTTCACTTAATGTGTAGTAGCTGTTTGATGTGATTTGACATGTCTTGCATAATTAAACTGGACATGCATCATATTTGTTTGCACATCATGTCTTGCATATGTGTGGTGTTTCCCGTGTGTTGATTGTTGTTTCGGTTTGCTTCTTCTTGATAGAGTTTCGTAAGCGTTCGGAGTGTGAGGATTCGTTCGAATACGTTGGATCGTCTTCTTCATGGACTCGTTCTTCTTCCGAGCAGGATCTTAGGCAAGATGACACATTTCCCTGGATACCACTACTATCATTGTTATGCTAGTTGTCTCGCTTTTATCGCAATGTCTTGCTACCTACTTGTTTGTCAAGCCTCCCAACATTGCCATGAAAGCTTCTAACCCCTCCACATCCCAGCAAACCTTTGTTTGGCTATGTTAACGCTTGCTCAGCCCTTCTTATAGCATTTCCAGCTGCAGGTGCAATTGCTTCCAAGTGACAACATGGACATTCTTTTGTTATCACAATATTATTGCTATTTATTTAATGCACTTATACACTTGGTAAAGGGTGGAAGGATTGGCCTCTTGCTTGGTGTTTTGTTCCACTCTTGCCGCCCTAGTTTCTTGTGAACCGGTGTTATGTTCCATAATTGAGCGCTCCTAACATGATCGGGGTTGTTATGGGGACCCCCTTGATTTTCATTTTAGGATAAAACTTGTCTAGCAAGGCCCAACTTCGTTACTACATTTGCCTAATAACTAATGAACTTGCATAGGGACTTTCCGGACCCGCTGGATAAATAATCAACCCCCAAGCCAGTGCTCCTCATGAGTGTTGGTCCAAACTAGAGCCATGTGCGCGGCCAACCCCTGGCAACTCGGGAGATTTCTATCAGGCCCCTATACGCTGTGCTTATTTGGTCGTGTCCTAAGAATGAGATATGCGGCTCCTATCAGGTTCGTCGACACATCGGGTGGTCTTGCTGGATTTGTTTTACTTTTCTCGAACATCTTGAGTGAGGAACTCCGATCTTCTTCGGGCTATCTCGAGGTGTCGGATTTCCTTTGGAATTTGCTAGGATGATCACAAGATCCGTGGTCGAGGATATTCCCGCTGCGTGTGCTTAATTTGTGATGGATGAGTTGGAGCACCCATGTAGGGTTAAATCTTTCGGAAAGCTGTGCCTGTGGTTATGTGGCAAAGTTGGATACTTTGTTTAACACCCGGTCATAGCAAGCTTGAAGTAAACTCAAATAAAATACACCAACTGTGTGCGTAACCGTGACTGTCTTTTCTCGTGAGTCCTCATCCGAGAGAGAACACGGTGGGGTTATGTTTGACGTAAGTAGGTGTTCAGGATCAGTTAGTGATCATTTCTAGTTCTCGTCCGTTATGCGTAGACCACCACACTTTACTTTCTATATTCGTAAGTTAGCCACTCAAATAAATGCTTAGTCGCTTGTTGTAGCCTCACCACTTAACCATACCTCACCTATTATGCTTTAATAGTCTTGATACCCTTGGAAATGAGATTGCTGAGTCCCTATGGCTCACAGATTACTACAACAACAGTTGGAGGTATAGGTAATGCGATGATTTTGACTAGAGAGCGATGTTTGATTTGATTAGGAGTTATTCTTTTTCTTCTTCATCACTCTTGGATGGGTTCCAGGAGGCAGCCTAGGATAGCAAGGATGGATGTCATTTTGTCGTTTGTTTTTGTCCGTAGTCGGACCCTGCTCTTTTGTATGATGTTTGAATATATTGTTGTATTGATGTGATATTGATGTAGCTTGTGGCGAGTGTAAGCCAATTCCATATACTCAGCTCTTCTGTACATGTACTTGTAATGATATCCATTCTTGCAACACGATGAGATGAGCTTCTATCCCTGTCGAGGCCCTCATGCCGAAGTAAGGATAGGACCGCATTTTGGGCATGACATACATGGTCAATGAGACCGAACCATCCACCGTGTCATATGCTAGTCTGATTAGTTGCGTGTCCACACAACCCTTCCGACTAGGGACCATTTAGGGTAGTTATCACAGAATGCATAGTCTCACAAACAAGTCACATACTTATTAGTACACATCACTGATAATGTCCAAGGACTATCTTTATTCATAAACACATAGGAAATATCATCATACATGATTGCCTCTAGGGCATATCTCCAACACCTCTTCGTCACCACCACCACGGCTTCATCGGCATCCCCCCGCACGCTTTCGCCGTCGGGACGGGACCGTGCGTCCCCACACCGTGTCTTGCTCCGGCGCAATCGTCCGCGCGCCGCTGTGGCGCCCCGTCACCCATGTCCACATGTTGTGGCTGCTGCTCCACCCATGATCGGGCGCTATCGTGTGTCGTCCGTGCCGTCTGCACCTCGTATCTCCTCTTGATGCCCGTTGCTCATCCGCCCGTTGCTGCTGTTGCTCTGCCTGCGTCCGCACGCCCACGCTCACGCTAGCTTAACTTCCACGCGCAAGTCTATACACTGCATGTACACTGCTCGTTCAGTGATCAGATATTACCCATATACTTCTCATACACTACTCAGATAATGCCCAGATACTATCCAGGCCATGCCCAGGCAATGGCGTACTTTGTGTTGTGCCTCTAGTGCGTCTCCGGCTACTGCAGCTCCACCCTAGCATGCGGTTGCGCCCATGCTTGGCCTCCCGGGCCGCACCATCTGCCGGACTCCATGGCCATGCCCCGTCGCCGCGGTCTAGTTCGTCGGCCGGCTCCGCCACACATGCGCCCTCTGCCTCACCGCGTCGGCTACAGAACTGCTTCGACGATCCCACGCCACGCCGCCTTGCTCTGACCATGAATCACTGGCGTGTCTTGTCGCTCCCAAGGCCACGCATGCGCCGGCTCGACGTCATCCTGCGCCGGCTCCCGTGCTCGGCCGGTTGGCCACCCTGCGCCAAAACGCTCCTCCGACGTGCGTTGGCCCGCCGCTCCCCCGCTGGCTCCTGTGACCATGCGCGGCGCCCCTTGAGCTGTGTGTCACACCCTATGTTTGTAGCACATTGTTATGTTTGTGTTTATAAAATTTGGAGCCAACTAAAACTTTTTCATAGTGCTTGTGCTTGTTTGCTATGTTGTTTGCTTGCTTGATGATTGTGTTATATGGCACTCCTAGATTCTATTCCACTTCATCATCATCCTTCTTGTCCCAAACCTCTGGCCTAATGATCATGCCATGTGAATAGTGCCCAAAACTATTTTTATCAAATTTTGTTTTAACTAAAAATGATTTATTTAATTTAAGTTTCCAAAACCCCCTGAAATGAGGTTTGCACTTCAAGTCCTCAAACCAGGTGGACCCTTCTTTCTCAAAGGCTTTATTTCAAACCTCCTATATATATGACTTCCCAAAACCACCAAATATTATTTTTAAAGATTATTTTCAAATTTTATTTAAAGGCTTTTTCTTAAGGCCAGAAATGGTTTTTCCTAGGGAAAAATTATTTAAATGATTTGAAAATATTTGAGAAAATTTAGAGAAACTCAGTGGACATATATTTTACATATATATGAGTTTCAACATAAGGGCATGATCAAATCATGCGCAAAACCCCTCAAAACCATTTCTGTTCAAATCAGTTTTTTGGAATATTTCTATAACAAATATTCTCAATAAATTTCTGGCAGCATCTTTTTCCACCCCTCTCCCCATTTCCTTCTACCCTAAGGCTCCTCTAGAGCTCTCCCCTAGCTTATCCTAGCCTTTGGGCATCTCGAATACCGCAAGACACAAGGAGACACGCGAGTGGGCATAGAATATGCCTGGGCAGGCCATTTAGGCGCTTTGGAGCACACTACAGTGCGCTCCCGCACTGTAGCCGCCCCTGCCCGACGCCACCCGCCAGCCTCCGGCCGCCCCAGCTTGTCCCCTCTGCTCCCCTCGGTGTTCGCAACATGTTGTCCGGTTGGCCCCTCTCTCCCCTCTCTCTCTCTCGTGCACACGGCACCGCCCGAACCAGCCAGTGGCCGCACTCGCACGCGCGCACCCTCGAGCGCCCCTCCTAGCTGCCTTCTCTCCTCCTGGGCACGGACCGCATCCATGATGCCCCCGTTCGCCCCCCGTGGCCTGTGGCGAGCACCCCGTGCTCGCCGGCGCACAATGCCCATGATGGACCGGCAGCCGCCTATAAATAGCCCCACCCCCCGCTCCTCCTGACCCTCTCTCCTCGCTCTCCCTCCTCCTTCGCATCCTCCCCGTGCGCTCTCTCCTGTGGTCGGGAACCCTCTCCCAACCCAAACCCTCTCCGTCGTCGAGCTCCTCTCCCCTCGCTGGCACTCCCCTCTCCCCCCGACGTACGGGAGCCCCGCAAGCACGCCGGTGCCCGCTGCTCCGTCCACCGGACCCTGGAGCACCTCTGGTGAGCCCTCCCCTGCTCCTGTCGCGAGGAGAGGGATGATAGGTGGGGACCACCTTTCATCCCCTCGCCCCCCTCCTCTCTCACTGGTCGGTCAGGCCCGCGGGTAGGTTTAAAAACAAACCTGCCGCGCGCGGCTCCTCACCTCGGCCGGCCCCTCTTGGGCCGGTTTTGGCCGAGCACTATTAGCCCGAGGGGCACAGTGACCCTTTTCTTTTTCTTTTTTCTGTAGATTTCCAAAAATCCCATAGATTTGAATATTTATCCAATGCCAATAATTCTTCCACCTAAATTTCTAAAATAATCTATAGAATTTATTAGTGCCAATTATAAAAATGTTTGAAAATATTTTTAGTATTTTTTTATTTTAAAACCTATATTTGGGCACCTTTTTGCCTCTTTTAATTTATTTCCAAAATATTTTCAACAACGAAACCCTAGGGAAATATTTTTAGTATGACATTTAGTATTTATCAGAGTAGGCTAACATTTTTTATAGTAGTTTGAGTGCTCTGTTTTGTGTGTTGCTTATTTTCGTTGTTATTTTATCGCGACGATAGATTGCGTTGTTCACGAAGAAGTTGGACCTAAAGACTTCGAAGACTCCGGAGACTTTGTTGAGCCAGGCAAGCAGCCCTTTGACCATGATGAGAAATTATTTTTATTGCATGTCATATAGCACTTTACCTTCATCATATTTGATCATGTGACGTGGTGTTCCCCTTTCGATCGGATGCCTCTGGTACTTCTCCATTGACACTTGCATCGTGCATGACCCTAACCCTTATGAGGGTTATGCGGGTGGGTGTAGTTAGGATGCTAGTAGATGCTATGCAAGTGGGGATGGGACTTATGCATGGTGATGGAAAGAAAAGAAATGATTTCAAAGACTCTTTCGAAAACCCCGTCGGGTGCCACTAATGCCCAAGGAAGATGATGATGAGAAGGGTGACCACTTGAGAAAGAAGTGGTGTGCCGGAGCAAGTTGAGTATGTGTTTTCGAAAACGGATTATATTTAAGGTCTGTTGACCATCCCAACCTTACATGCGCAACCACGATACCCCTTATGGGATGGGGCTTTGTTGATTACTATGGTTGGTGCTAGCAAGGAGCCCGCATTACTAGTGGCAAGAGTGAAGGGTTCACTCTTGAGAAGGGGTCAACCCTGAGAGGAAGGTCATGCACTGTCTTTACAGGCATCAGGCACACCGTTGCGTGCCCTCATGGATGATACGAGTGATGTATATCATGAGGGATGGCACCAACGAGTGGAGTCTTTATTTAGTATCACCATGGGAAAGGCATTGTTCGGGTGCTTACCTCGGGCATGTTAAATACCGCGAGTCGTGGATGACATGGAAGTTCCCCGAGTCTTGTGGGTAAAGTGTGTAACCTCTCCAGAGTGTAAAAATATTGGAATAGCCGTGTCTGCGATCATGGACAGTTGGAGGTCCTTCTTAAACTACATCCGGATGTTTTCATAAAACTTGGGGTGAGTTGGATAAGATGGTGACAAAGAGGTCACATGAACTAGGTCCGATGACTTAGCATGAAAACTCAACTAAGTCTGATGACTTAGCGTGATGAATGAATATGAGGTGCTCAACCTCTACTATGTTGATAACTATATCTTGTTTGTATGGTTATCTGCCTATTGTTGATGCATGCTTACAGGATACTTGACCATGTCATTGCATTTAAAATTTGCTTTCCGCAACCTTACCTATTAGTGCCATATCATGCATCATTGTTACCTTGTTCCACAACTTGGGTTGCTTGAGAGTACATTCAAAGTACTCATTGGCTTGCCACTGGTTATTTAATTGTCCAGGCATGGAAGAACAGGAGTATGTTGAAGAGTTCGTTGGAGACGAACATGCGAACTAGGACGCTTCCCAATCAGAATGCCTGTAGGTTAAGGACGATGGCATGGGTTCACGCTTTCGATCAAGATTTCCGCTGCTTGTTCTAATGAAGTGTTTGGCCCGTGTGGCCCTATCTATGTAAGACTAAGACCTTCGTGGTCATTATTTGTTAAAGACGTTAAGTGTGGATGTAACACTCTTGTTATTCAGCTTCTATGTGTTCAGTGAGCACTGATCTCTGGGATCAATGTACACGTGCATTCGGTGATCACGACTTATGGGTCAGGTCCCCACACTCGGGCCCCGCCTCCTCTCATCCGTGTGCTCGCACAACCGGCGCCGTGCGGGCACCGGCAACTTTGCTCCGCTCGGCTCCGTGCGCCTGCACCCACACTGCTCTCTGGCGACGCTGGCCCGCGCTGGCTCCCCCGCACCGGATGTGCCTCCGTGCACCTCCGCCGCATCACCACGCATCTGCACACCTCATCACTATCGGCCCCGCTTGGCTCCGGCTCCACCTCGTGCCGCCCCGTCCGCGTGCTCCCGCACCGGCTTGGCTGCTCCCCGACAGCCCATCGGGTCCGCCTTTGCTTCGCCCCTCGGCTGCCTGCCGGCTCCGCCTCCGCGTTGTGCGCTGTGACCTCGCCTGCTCCTGTCGTTGCTGCCGCTCCACTGCGTAGGCGCCGCCTGCCTCGCCCTCGCCACCCGTGCTGGCTCCGCCCCGGCCAGCCCACCTAGCCCCGCCGGCAGTGCGCGCCCCTGCGCGGGCTCCGCCCCAGCCAGCCCGCCTCACCCCGCAGGCCCAGTTGCGTGCCCCCGCGCCGGCTCCACCCCGGCTAGCCCTTCTCGCCTGGCTAGTCCGGCCCTAGCGCGTGCGCGCCCCCGCGCTAGCTCCGGGCTCCCGCCTCGCTCCGGATTCTCTTGCCAACCGGCTGGAGAAAGAAAAAATATGAGGCAGTCAACTGCCCAAATAAAAAAGTGGCAAGACGGTGTAAAATAAGAGGAGAAGACACCTGCATCCGCCAGCCCGCGTCCCCACTCGGACGGCCGACCTGCGTCGCCGCCTGGCCAGCTGGCCTACCCGTCTACTTCGTCACCGGGACGACTCTGGCTGCCCACACATTTCACCGTCCATCCGGCTATCGCACCCGCCGAGCACCAGGGGCTTGAGGACTAGACCGAGCGGGTGCGCCGGCATCCTCCGCTGGCAAGCAACCATGCCGGTTGTCATCGACGACAACCGCCTCGTCGGCACCAAAAACCAATGAACACCCTCACCGAGAGGGTCGGAGCCTGCTCCCGGCAGGACCCGGTACCCATCAGCCGGCGAACCCCGCGTCCTAGCCCGGCAGGGCTCCATGGTCATCAGCAGGCGGACCACGCGTCCGCCCTCGGAAGCGCCTCACGCTCATCAGCCGGTGGACCCCACGGCCTCCCTCGGCAGCGCCTCACGCACACTAGCCGGCGGACCGCGTGTCCGCGTCTGGTAGCGCCTCGCATCCATCAACCAGTGGACCCTGCTGTCGGTGTCAAAACCGGTGGATCTCGGGTAGGGTGTCCTGAACTGTGAGAATAGGATCGACGGTAACAGGAGACGAAGGGGACACAAATTTACCGAGGTTTGGGCCCTCCTATGGAGGAGGTAATACCCTACGTCCTGCTTGAATTTATCGATTATATGAGGGTTACATAGTTGATCTACCTCGAGATCGAATAGCTAACCCTAGATGAGTTGTTCTATCTCTACACCCTAAAACCCTCTGGTTTATACAGACGCCGAAGATGCCTAGGGTTTACACATGGTCGGTTACATGCCAAGGAGATAAACATGCCTATTCGCTACATCAAACGTGAAGCACAAGCTGTGCTCCCTAAAGCTTCCATCTTAGAGATTGGGCTTTCAAACATTCCTGTGTTTGGTAAGTTCCTCGTATAGTCTGGCCCATAGAAACAGGTCGTCCTCCCAAGGACCCCTTAATCCAGGACTCCCTCACCTGCGTCCACCCCCGACACTGCCTCGCGCACATCAGCCGGCGGACTCCGCGTCCGCGCCCGGTAGGGCCTCGCGCCCATCAGCCAGCGGACCCCAAGTCTGCGCCCGGCAGTGCCTCACACGCATCAGCCGCACCACGTAGGCTACAAACTGTGCTGACCGACATCGACAAAACCGCCTCGCTAGCACCTGAAAGCAATGTGAGATCTCCACCCGCATACCCCTGAACCATATACACAAAACACATAATCTCGAGCGACCCATGTGGGCCATCTCCGCATTTTCTTTATTGCCTTACTGTTCACCGCGGCGCCAGCTAGCCATGGCCCAGGGCCGGCCGCTTATCCCGATACGTTCGTTCCCATGAGAAGGCTTAGTAGCGTGTACGGTACCAAGGCCCACTCTTTGTCTCAGCTACAGCTCGCACCGCTATTATCCGGCTAGCGACAACACAAGCCTGAGGTCACCACACACGAAAAGCGTGTGAGGAGAAAACGGCTTGGGCGATCTAGTCATTTCACTTACGAGTCTCTGCTCGATCGAGTCTGCTCCCAGAGTCCGAGTACTGTACGCTCCACCCCGTGGTCCACTCTTCGACTCAACTACAAACCGGCTCCCGCCTATCCGGCTAGCAAGATCAAAAGCCAAAGAGCGGAGACAACAAGAAAAATATTGAAGCGGGCTCGGGCAAAGCTGACTCATTACCCTCTGCATAAACTTGCACCACCTAAATCAAATATTTGATACATCTACATCGACTAAACTTATCTTTTGTGTGATCATTTCCATGAGGAACCTCCTCGCTCAGAGGCTCGAAGGCTAGTCCGGGCAGGGCCCCGCACCCATCCGCCGGCGAACCCCGCGTCCGCGTCTGGCAGCGCCTCGCGTTCATTAGCCGGCGGACCCTGCGTCCGCGTCCGGCAGCGCCTTTCGCTCATCAGCCGGCGGACCCCGCATCCGCGCTTGGCAGCTGGCGGACCCCACGTCTGCCCTCGGTAGGGCTCCATGCCCATCAGCCTGCAGACCCCTCGTTTCCGCCTGACAGAGCTCCATGCCCAACAGTCGGCGAACCCCACGTCCGCCCTCGACAGGGCTCCACGCCCATCAACCGGCGGACCCCGCGTCCACGCCTGGTAGCGCCTCGCGCTGGACAGCCACCAGACCCCGTGTCCACGACAGGCAGCGGCTCGTGCTCGACAGTCGGTGGACCCCGCATGCGCACCCGGCAGCACCTCGCGCCCGTCAGCTAGCGGACCCTACGTGTGCCCCCGGTTGGGCTCCATGCCCATGGCAAGCAGAGCCCGCGTTCGCGCCCGACATTATCGATGCCACCGTCTGCTACGGAAATAGCAAAGACCCTCCACCCAACTCTTCAAATAGCCCGGAGGCTACACCCAGCAGGTGCGCTGGCGCATGCCCGCTGGAAACGGCTAGCTAGTGGACTTCGCGTCCACGCCCAACAGAGCCCCCACGCCCATTAGCCGGCAGTCCCCACATCTACGCTAGGCAGGGCCCCACGCCTATCACTTAGCGGACCCCGCTTCCGCACCCAACGTCCTCGATGCCATCGTTCGCTTCAACAATAGCAAGGACCCTCTCCCCAACTCTCGGAGTCGCCCGGAGGCTTGGTGTCTACACCTAGCAGGCGCGCTGGCGCCCGCGCTGGAAGCAAGCCGTGTCGTCCTCGACCCGCAATCGACCATCATCAACAACTTCTGCAACAAACAACTCCAAGGGCAAAAAACCTCCGTCGGACTCTCCAAGTCGCCCGGAGGCTCGGAGGCTACTATCGGGGGGATTACCCCCGGGTAAGCTCAAGGAGACAACTCAACATTTCAAAACACCGGGGGAGCCACCCCCAGTATGCCAAGCCCAAGAAATCAACAAGACAATCGAAGAAGTGAAAACAAAAGACAAAGGTGTGGCCCGGCCAGCTGGCTCCTCTCGGCTGGCTACTCCTGGCTGGCTCCTCCCGGCTGGCTACTCCCGGATGGCTACTCCTGGCTGGCTACTCCCGGTTGGCTACTCCTGGCTGGCTACTCCTGTCCGGCTCCTTCTGTCCGGCTACTCCTGTCTGTCTCATCCTATCGGGCTCCTCCTGGCTGGCACCTCCTTGACGGCCCCTCCTGGAAGGCTTCTCCTGGTCGGCTTCGCCCGGCCGTCTCCTCACTGGTCGGCTCCTCCTAGCCGGCTCCTCCTGGACGGCTGCCGGCTGCGGCCCGACGAAGTTAGCCCCATGCGTCCGATCATACACAAGTTAACGACATTGTAGCTGACGGACTGCAGAGCCTGCCACCCCTCTACAATCACTATTGGCGAATAGTGCCCCATTGTGCACCCATCATGTGTCACTTCACTGCGCTCCAATAGTGATTCACTATAGCCTACATCATGAGTCATATCACATGTCAACCCCCAATAGTGTAATTAGGCCATGTGGGCCACCCCTTGTACCCTGGGCCTCCCTATATAAGACGCACCAGGGGAGCTCACCCACGAGGAAGCAAGCTCTCCAAGCTTTCCCCCATTCCTCTCATTTCCCTTCTCACTCTCACACGTGAGTCCATGGAAGGCCATGGAAGGGAGCAGCCAGCTCCCTCTTCCTCCTCAGATACAGCTCCAGGAGCAACCCTGTACTACACATACACCACATATACAGACATGCAGGAGTAGGGGGTATTATCTCTTCGGAGAGCCCCGAACCTAGGTAAACCACCGCATGCTATTCTCATACTCGTCCCAGATATTCTACTATAACCTTGCTCCACCCATGATAAGCCACCCCATGGCATCTGCCATCCCGGGGCACCCCCCGTGAGAAAACGACGACACTCAAACATATAAACAAGCAACCATGTCTTTCGGGATGTCAACGCTAAAGCAAGTTATCCCTATCCCATCATGATCAATCATTTATTCATTCAGAATACACACTCAAATATTAGCTACACCTAATGCTCAAGTCGATCATAGTGCCCCCTAGTTGGTGCTTTATAAGACAGGATGGAGACTCAAATTGAAAAAATGCATAAAGTACATAGATAGGCCCTTCGCAGAGGAGAGTAGGGATTTGTAGAGGTGCAAGAGATCAAGTCTTTAAATTCATAGAGAAAAATATTCATGCCTTTCCTGTCAACAAAACGACTAGGAGATCTCAATATCTTTCCATAGTAGATGCATTATAGGCAGTTCTCAAACAGAAACAAAAGTTTATTCCTTTTCCACCATACTTTCACTTTCCATGGCTAGCCGAATCCACAGTTGCCTTCCATACCAACAATTTCAAAGGAATTTATTATTTGACAGCATAAAATTAAAAAAAATATTTTTTCATTTTGGGCCTGGGCATCCCTATTACCACCATACTCCCGTGCAATGATAAGTGAATAAACACACATCTTGAGAATAACACATCTAGCATGAAAAAGATCGGTCACCCCCTACCATTTCATGAGCAGTACGAGCACACAAAAAGGAAAATTTATTTTGAAAGTTTAGAGATGGCACATACAAATTTGGTCGGAACGACATGGAAATACCGTATATAGGTAGGTATAGTGAACTCATATGGCAAAACTTGGTTTAAGGATTTTGGATGCACAAGTAGTATTTCTACTTAGTACAAGTGAAGGTTACCAAGAGATTGAGAAGCATCCAACCAAGAAACGAAAAAACATATAAGCTAGTATTAAGCATAACTAACAATAAATAATGCACCATAAGTAGGAAGTAATTTCGTAGCACAACTATTGACTTTCGTGCTTGCATAGGGAATCACAAACCTTAATGCCAATATTATTACTAAGCATAATTAATCACCAACATAACTCACATATCACTATTGTCATGCTCAAAGCTATTACAAAGAATCAAGTTTAATTTGTCCAATGATCTTCATGGAAGTTTTTATGATATCCCTCTTGAATATATATCACTTTGGGAGTAGTTTCATATGTTGCAATCGCTTTTGATAAGCTCACACGGATAAAAGTGAAGAACATGAGCATACAAGTTTCATCTCTCAAAATAATATAAGTGAAGCATGAGGGGGTTTCATAAAAATTATCATCTCTCAAATTAATATAAATGAAGCACGAGAGAATTTCTTCAAACATGTAAAAGCACGCCATGCTAAAAAAGATATAAGTGAAGTACTAGAGCAATTCCTTTGCTCAAAAGTTTTAAGTGAAGCATAAATAGAAATTATAACAAATCATAGGATAATTTTGGCTCTCTCAAATAGGTGTGTGCAGTAAGGATAAAAACAAACAAAGCAAAGTTACAAGACACTCCAAGAAAAACTCATGATATGTGACGAATAAAAATATAGTTCCAAGTAGTATACCGATGGTTGTTAGAAGAAAGAGGGGATGCCCCCTAGTTGCTTGTTACTCTTTGGATATTACCTTGGGGTGCTGGAGCATCCCCAAGATTTGACTCTTCTAACTCCTTATTCCTTCATCCATCGTGATCTCACCCAAAACTTGAAAACTTTAATCACACAAAAGTTGACAAAATTCTTGTGAGATCCGTTAGTATAATAAAGAAAATTGCCACTTTAGGTACTATTGTAAACCCATTAATATTTTATTATTGCATTATACCTACTGTATTATAACTTTACCATGACTTATAACCCCCAATACAAGCCATACATTCATCAAAACAAGCACCCAATGCAACGAAAACTGAATCTGTTTCAGATAGGACTGTAGTAATCTGTACTATACCCATATTATGGAACTCTACAAGTTCTAAAAAACTAGGACAATGCAAAGAATTTTTATAGAGATACTTGTTAAAATTTCAGCTCAGTGTTACGTTCCAGTAAAAAATGAAAATTCATGCACAGTGAACAAAGTTTCTGTTTCTCATTCAGCATTATGTCTACTCATCTTATTGATCATACTAGAGGCATTACTTGGCACAAACACTAAATAAAACAAATAAACACAATCGTAACAGGATCATAATTTTTCAAAACACTCAAAAACATGAAGAATGAGATAAAAATAATTTATTCATTGGGTTGCCCCCTGACAAGCGCTATTGTTTTACGCCCCTAGCTAGGCACAACGCACAGATTCATGTATAATCATCCTTCATTTGGACTCCTTAGAAGGCCCTCATGATTGATTCATATGGTGGCTTAATTCTTCTTCTAAGGAAGTGTTCCATACCCTTTCTAAGGGGAAACTGAAACTTAATATTGCCTTCTTTCATATCAATCATGACACCTATAGTGCGTAAGAACGGTCTACCAAGTATGATAGGACAAGACGGATTGCAATCAATATCAAGAACAATAAAATCAATGGGAACAGAATTCCTATTTGCAAGGATAAGAACATTAATTCTTCCCAAAGGATTTTTAATATCGGAATCCGCCAAGTGCAAGTTCAGAGAGCATTCTTCAATACTGATAAGACCAAGCACATCACATGGAGATTTCGGAAATGTGGAAACACTAGCACCCAAATCACACAAAGCAAAGAATTCATCATTTTGAATATTGACTTTAATGGTAGGTTCCCATTCATCATGTAATTTTCTAGGAACTGAAATCTCTAATTCCAACTTCTCTTCTAAGGATTTCATCATGGCATCAACAATATGTTTAGTAAAAGATTTATTTTGTTCATCAGCATGGGGTGAATT
The DNA here is from genome assembly GCA_022496015.1 of Hordeum marinum. Classification (NCBI taxonomy): domain Eukaryota; kingdom Viridiplantae; phylum Streptophyta; class Magnoliopsida; order Poales; family Poaceae; genus Hordeum; species Hordeum marinum. The sequence goes on from CM039675.1 coordinate 234,205,645, forward strand.
TATCATAGATTTCAGCAAAGAAATACAATCAACCAAGGGACAACTCTCATAATTAAAATATTTGTAATCAAAGATAGTGGGCACATCACTAGTTAAAGTTTACACCTCTCCAAACCCACTTTTATCAAAAAATTCATCAAGATTTTCACCCTCCAAATCATTGGGACGCCCTCTAGCTAAAGTTGACTCTTCTTCAGCCCCTCTATCATCAATTTTAACATTACTAAACAAGGAATTAATCAATATAGAAAACAACAATCATTTTAAGATCTTCATCATTGTTATGAAAGTAATCGCTAGAAAACGCCTTTTCTAAAAATTCTCTTTTAGCTTTAAGCATGGCGGTTCTTTTCTTACTTTCATCCATAGAAACATATAAAGCCTTAACTGATTCACTCATCTTAGGTGGAAAAGCATGCAACTCGAGATATTCAACATCATAGGAAAGAATTTTGAGGATTGATAAATTATTTAGAAATATTCTCAAGATCAAAGGTGTTCATATTATTATTATTATTATAGGAATTACCATAATTATTAGAGGAATTTCCAGAAAAAGCCTAGGATTTAAATTACCTCTATAAGCACTGTTATTGAAGTTGTTTCACCAGATGAAATTCAGATCTACAAAAACACTATTTCTCTCAATCAAAGTAGACAAAGTCACACCATTAATATCAAGAGGAGAATTTTTACTAGCAACTAAGAGCATCAACTTTTTCACTCAAAGTACTAATTTCTTCTACTAAATTAACCTTTTTACTAGTAGGTGCTCTTTCATTATGCCATTGTGTATACTTTTCCACGATATTATCTAGAAATTTGGTAGCTTGACCCAAAGTAATTTCCATAAAAGTACCACCCGCGGCGAAATCTAAAAGATTTCTAGAGGCAAAATTCAATCCCGCATAAAAAATCTATACGGTCGTCCAAAGATTTATACCATGAGTAGGACAATTTGTTAGCATCAACATCATTATTTCCCAAGATTTTGCAACATGTTCATGCTCAGGTTGCTTGAAATTCATGATTTGAGTTCGAAGGGAAATAATTTTTAGGGCACAAAATACTTAGTAATAAAAGTGCCCTTACATTTATCCCAAGAATCGATGTTATTGCGAGGCAAAGAGGAAACCCAATTTTTTGCACGATCACGCAAAGAGAAAGGAAACAATTTCAACTTCATAATATAATTCTCCATATCTTTTTATTTTGCATATAGCATAGTTCAACGAAGGTATTTAGATGGTACACAACATCCTCATTAGGAGTACTGGAAAAATGATCTTTCATGACAAGATTCAACAACGTGGCATTAATATCACAAGACTTTGCACTAGTGGCGGGAGGAGCAATAGGAGTGATAATAAAATCATTATTATTGGTGTTGGAAAAATCACTCAACTTGGTGTTTTCTTGAGTCATCGTGACTACGCAAACAAGATTGCAAACAAACAAGACATCTGACAAGAAAAGGGCGAACGAAAAAGAGAGGGCGAATAAAACGGCAAATTTGTGAAGTTGGGGAGAGGAAAACAAGAGGAAAATGGAAAATAATATAATTTCAAGGACAAGGGAGTTGTGATTAGGAACCTAGTAGATGAGATTGCTTCCTTGTCGGCAATGGTGCCAGAAATTCCTTTGACGTGGCTTGAGACTGCGTGGGTAGTTCCTCAAAGAGTAAGGGATGATGTAGCACATTGGCGATAAGTATTTTCCTCAGTTATGAAACCAAGGTATCAATCCGTAGAGGAAGATCACACACCCACGTAAACATCACATGCATACAAACAACAAATACTTGCAACCCTACGCGAAAGAGTGGTTGTCATGCTCTCTATGGTAATAAGGTAGATTAGGTGGTGATAGTTTTGGCAAACAGGTCTCGCAAGAACACAAAGTAAAACAAATAAAAAAAGTGCAAGAAGGTATTTTTGGGTGTTTGGACTAATAGATCTGAAAACAAAAGATGCAAATAGTAGATCGGAAAGCAATATGTTGGAAAAGTAGACCCGAGGGCCGTAGGATTTACTAGTGGCTTCTCTCATAAGTATAGCACGCGGTGGTTGAACAAATTACTGTTGGGCAATTGATAGAAGATCAAAAACTCATGACAATATTCACGCAATGATCATTATAGGCATCACGTCCAAGATAAGTAGACCAAAACGATTATGCATCTACTTCTATTACGCCACACATCAGCTGCCATCCGGCATGCATCTAGTGTATTAAGTTCATGGGAAAACGGAGTAATGCAATGAGAACGGTGACATGATGTAGACAAGATCCATTCATGTAGGAATAGTCCTCATCTTGTTACCCTTAATGCCAATGATACATGCATGTCTTGCTGCTCTTTCTGCTACTAGAAAGAACACTGCAAGATCAAACCAATCACAAAGCTCCTCTTCCCATGGCAAGAAAAATAGATTTAGTTGGCCAAACAAAACCAAAGATTCAAAGAAGAAATACGAGGTTATAAGTAATCATGCAAATCAGAGATCAAAGAAGGCTCAAATCATATTCATGGATAAAAACTGATCATGAACTCAAAATTCATCGGATCCCAACAAACACACTACAAAAGTCACACATTAAATAGATATCCAAGAGACCATTGTATTGAGAAACATAGAGAGAGAGGAAGGCATCCAGATACTGCCTAGGACCTGTAGGTCTATGGTGGACTACTCACGCATCATCGGAGAGGAACCTATGAACAAGATGAACCCCTCTGTGATGGTGTTAGATTGGATCTCGAGGTTCTGGAACTTGCAGCGGACGGAATTGTGTTTCGTCGACTCCCCTAGGTTTTTTTATTTTCTAGGAATTTGTAGGCTCGATGGTTGGTTGAAAGGGTACCCGAGGGGCCCACCCTCCACCAGGCCACGCCAGGGGCCTCTAGCGCACCCTGGGCCCCCTCTTCTGGTGTTGTTTGGCCCATTTTCTTTCTTGTGGTCCAAAAACATCCACAAAAATCGCCGCAGTGTTTGGGATCCGTTTGGTATTGATTTTCTGCGAAGTAAAAAACAAGCAAAAGAAGCAACTGGCACTTTGGCGCTATGTCAATAGGCTAATCCCAAAAAATGATATGAAGTTGCTATAAAATGACTGTAAAACATCCAAGATTGATAATATAATAGCATGGAACAAGAAAAAATTATAGATACGTTGGATACGTATCATTGACCTACAACCTTCGTGCCTGTTTGCCACGCCTCAACCCACGCGTGCGGGTCAGGCCCATCCGGATCAGCCAGGGGAACCTTGCGACCAAACACTGGCTCAGACACTGCCTCAGCATTTCCATACGCCCCCCGTGAAAAGGATCGATATGGTTGACTAGAGGGGAGGGTGAATAGGCAACTAACACATTTTTACTTTTCTTTAACAATTAAGGTTTAGCACCAAATAAATTAGCTAGACGTGCAACTAGGTGAACAACCTATATGATGCTAACCACTACTAGCACACAAGCAAGCACGAGATATGACATAGTAAACGCTTGCAATAAGTAAAGATGCGAGATAACCAAAAGTGGAGCCGGTGGAGACGAGGATGTGTTACCGAAGTTCCTTCCCTTGTGGGGAAGTACGTCTCCATTGGAGTGGCGTGGAGGCACAATGCTCCCCAAAAATCCCCTAGGGCCATCGTATTCTCCTCATGCCCTCACACAATGCGAGATACAGTGATTCCACTATTGGTGCCGTTGAAGGCGGCAACTGAACCTTTACAAACAAGGTTGGGGCAATCTCCACAACTGAATTGGAGGCTCCCAACGATACCCCGAAGCTTCACCACAATGGAATGTGGCTCCGAGGTGACCTCAACCGTCTAGGGTGCTCAAACACCCAAGAGTAACAATATTCGCAAGGGATTAGTGGGGGGGTATCAAATTTCTCTTGGTGGAAGTGTAGATCGGGGCCTTCTCAACCTATCCCTAGGAAATCAACAAGATTGATTGGCTAGGGAGAGATATCGGGAAAAAATGGAGCTTGGAGCAACAATGGAGTTTTTGGAAAGAAGAGGTGAGCTTCTTGGAGAAGAAGACCTCCCTTTTATAGTGGGGGACAAGAGCCAACCGTTATCCACTCACTCAGCCCTGCACATCACAGTACTACCGCAAAAGTCACGGTACTACCGCGATGGCTTGCAGTACTACCGCAGCCTTGTGCGGTACTACCGCTAGCACGGGAGTAGCTGGCTCTGCCTATTAGCAAGCAGTAGAACCGTCGGAGCAGTACTACCGCAAGCCCGTGTGGTACTACCACACGGTTGGCGGAGGCAGCCACTGGAGGTGCAAAAAGGTAAAAAATTACTTCCGTGCCAACCTCCGCAGAGGGAAACTATGCGAAAAAAGTCCGCACAGTAGTACCGGACGCGAATCGCGGTACTACTGTAGTAGGGCGGAAGTAAAAAATTACATCCGCGCCTACTACCACAGGTGTAGAGGCCAGGGCCGAAGACAGCGGTAGTACCGCTCCATGGAGCGGTTCTACCGCTGGCGCCTGCGGTACTACTGCTCCATGGAGCGGTACTACCGGAGGCCACTAAACCCAAACACTTCGCAGGCGTTCCCTTTGCACAGAGAAGGAAAACAGGTTGGGGCTCCATTGAAGAGAGGGAAAGGTGGTGCAAGGGAATATATGTGCACGTGTTGATTCCACCCAGACCTTTCCGATGCGGACCCCCTCTTGATAGTACCTCCTATGAATCAAATCCACCGAAAAGAAACGCAGAGAACAACCGTCTTCGAGAGCTTCCAAGGGGCACTGAATCGTCTTGTGCCTAGACCTGAGATATCTGAAATGCTCAATGCACACGATTAGTCCGCAAAGGCATTGTCATCAATCACCAAAACCACTTAGGGCAAAATATACCCTAACAATCTCCCCTTTTTGGTGGATTGATGACAACATGGGATTTGCACATAAGGATATAAAATAAGCATATGCAACCTCAAGACCTGCAAAATATAGGATAGCTCCCCCTAGATGTGTGCATACTCTAGATATGCTTTGGACTGCAGGGCACACACACTAGGATCAACACTCCCCCTCTATTTTATAGGTAATGCAATCTAAGCTACATATCATACTAGACGATAATAAGGTAGTAGTGATAGCATATGTCTCACACCATATGATAGAGGAAGTCTCCAGGTCATACACACACACAAACAACATAAACCAAGGTTCAACGAAACAAGGCAAACACAAGACGAAAAGGCAAACACAAATATGCGCAAAAAAGGTAGAGAGGACACCTAACACCTAGGTGGTAGCTCGCAAGCAGAAAGATCAGTCATCGGACTCCTCGGAAGCATCGGGGACGGACTCCGCATCAGAGTCATCCCACTGGAACTGTTGCTTAGCCATCCAAGTGGCCTCAGGGGTGATGTCCTTCTCAGACCCACTCGAGATGGTCTTGCCAAGCTTCCTCAGAATGCGCTTGTCACGCTGGCGACTCTCCTTCGAAGCAACGCGAGCCTTATACTGACCCTTGGCCTACATGCAGAACAAAGTCTTCATCTTGAGAGGGAGCTTCTTGGACCAAGATGGCTCAGAAGACGGAGGTACAAAGCACTCAGAACTGATGTCATCCTCCTCTTCGATCTCATCCTCATCGACCTCCATATGAGAAGACGGAGGCTTAGTGGTGGTGATGGCCCACTTTTCCTTCATGCGCAGACGAATGGGCTCATGAAGAAACGTGTGCTCCGACATGTCTTGACCTGGAAACCTCTTGTCCCAAGTAGCACAAATCAGATAGAACAAGTATGTCCCGTAAATGGGGACCTTCCGATGAAACATAGCAGTGCGAAGCTCAGACCACATAACATGAGACACATCAAGGATGCCAATGTCTTCATTTCTTCCTTTCTCACATAGCAGCAACATATCCACTAGATAAGAGTGTACCTTGTCCTTGTCTCCCATGCAAGGAAACAGAGTGTTGCGGAAGATCCGGTGCATAACATGAAGGAAAGGGTTGAGCACAGGAATTTGCTCACCAGATCGTAAGGTCTTCAGAATATGGAAATGTACGAGTTGATCCTTACTAGCTGGGTGAGGGTTGCCGTGAGGGCGCAGACCAAGTGGCACATCAAGTCCGGAGTCAGGAACATGCAACAAGTCCATGAAGTCCTTCTAGGTGGCAGTCATTTGCTCGCCATGGGTCATCCAGGTCATGGTTCGCTCCGCATCAGAGTGAAAGTGAACAGAGGCAAAAACTAACCCAAGAGTTCTGGATCAAAGTCAAGTTGGAAGGAGATGATGTCTGCGATAGCCAAGTGCTGCACCAACTCCAGAGCCTCACCAAAGTATTGCGGGTGCTTCCTCATGTGTTCATGATCAATGGATTGGATAGGAACATAGTGATTTTTCTTGCCCTTGATCACATCCAGATGAATAAGATACTGCTGCTTGGTCCAGAACAAGTCATATGCCTTAGACACTTCTGGTGGCTTGTCCTAGGGATTGATCAACCTTTGAGCCAGAAACTCAGCTTGTGGCATGACGTCAAAGTTCTCAACTGGTTTCTTGAGCTTGGATGCGGTGCTCTTGAAATGGCGGGGTGGAGCATTGGAGCCCTCAGGAGCATCTGGATTGTGAAGCCGCTTGGAACTTGTGTCACGAGACGGATTGGTACGGAGTCGAGCAGAGGTGGAACCAGAGCCACCACCTAGGGCACACAACGCAAACACAAAGGACAAACAAGAAAATATGGCAAGGATGAAAGCAGACACAAAAAACATGTAGAAGAGAGAATGGACAGGACAAAACGAGGTAGTTGGGGATCGAGAAAAGTACCAATATGTTCTTGCGGAAGTAAAAAATTACTACCGCTCCATACGCGGTAGTACCGTGGCTGGAGCGGAAGTAATTTTTTACTACCGCCCCGACAGCGGAAGTAAAAAATTAGTACTGCTTCAGGCACGGTAGTACCGTGGCTGGAGCGGAAGTAAAAAATTAGTACCGCTCACGACACGGTAGTACCGCACGAGCGCTAGTACCATGGCGCCTGCGGAAGTAATTTTTTACTTCCGCCCAACGAGCGGTAGTACTGCACTAGGTGCGGTAGTACCGCACTAGGTGCGGTAGTACCGCACAGGGCGGAACTGTGCAAGAACACAGATTAGATCGTATTGGTACTGCTCTAGATCAAAAAATACCCCGTTTAATCCTATCAATACGTACTTGTAACGCACTAACACTCGCAAAACATCTCCTTATGCATAGATCGGATCCAAACAAAGCTAGACCATCTCATATTTCCCCAAAAGCCTAGATTCAAAAAGAGAGAAGCAAAACAAGGAAATATTAGGGTACATTGCAAGAGGACGATGTGGGGAACGATCCTACTAGAGCAAATAAGAATCAGGTCGCCGGAGATGGATATCCGGCGAGAAGTTCCGGTGGCAGTTGAGAGGAGGAGGGAGAGAGACGTGAGGGGAAGAGAGAGAATGGGGTATGGGGAGATGGGAAACCCCCTTGCTCTCTCTTAACCCCCATGCGAGCTCGTCATTGCGGCAGTACCGCGGGTCATCGCGGTAGAACCACTCAACGGTAGTACCGCAGTCATTGCGGTAGTACCGCTCAACGGGCGGAAGTAATTTTTTACTTCCGCGCGGTAAACGGTAGTACCGCTCCAGTGGTAGTACTGTGCTCCTCCATGGTAGTACTGTGCTGCCTTCTTTGTGAATAAACTCGACAATAAAACAGAATAAGAAAGAGGGAGATCGCCAAAATCCGCACAACACATGAGACAAGAAAAACAATAATCTAGGATAAAAACACGAGCATGGTCCATGGGAGAAGAGAATAAAAGAGCACCAACCGATGGGCCTTGACTTCACATGAAGAGAGGGCGGTGGCCCTAGAGCCACCTATGTTTGAGTCAGATGGTATGGCACCGCGAAGAATTATCCTTGGGCCCATGACCAAGACTCGTCTTATAAGCATAGTAACCATCACAAATGGCAACTGATAGACTTTTATTATTTTATGCATAATAGGAGGAGGAATAGTTCATTGAGAGAACTAGACTCCCCCTAAATCCATGCCTACACCTAGACAAGACATAATGAAGAGTGTGGGGAGGCGTGCACTAAGTCAATCCACATTGCTCGAATCAATGATATTTAGCTCATGCCTTAACTCGCAAAATCTTGCTTCATCTAAAGGCTTCTTAAAAATGTCAGCAAGTTGCTCGTTAGTTCTCCGATGAATAAGATTGATGTCTCCCCGCTTGACGTGTTCCTGAAGAAAGTGATGACGAATATCAATATGCTTCGTCTTGCAATGTTGAACTGGGTTGCTGGAGATCATAATGACACTTTCATTATCACAGTAAAGAGGCACTTTGTCACAATGGACACCATAATACTTTAAAGTTTGCCTCATCCATAGAATCTGAGCACAACAACTGGCAGCAGCTACATACTCGGCCTCGGTGGACGAGAGAGAAACACAATTTTGTTTCTTTGAAGACCAACTTACCAAAGACTGACCAAGAAATTGGCAGCCTCCGTAAGTGGACTTTCTATCCACATGGTCTCCCACCCAATCCGAGTCAGTATGGCCAACGAGATCAAACGAAGCCCCCTTGGGATACCATAAGCCAAAGTTTGGGGTATGAGCCAGATATCGAAAGATTCGCTTGACATCCACATGGTGACTCTCCTTAGGTGCGGATTGAAATCGTGCAAAATACCCACACTTAACATGATATCCGGTCTAGATGCACAAAGGTAAAGCAAGGATCCTATCATGGAGCGATATACCTTTTGATCCACCGCTTTACCATTGGGATCGCTGTCAAGATGGCATTTGAATGGCATGGGATTGTTGTCCTTGGGAGGATTGAGCTCATCCATCTTGAACCTCTTGAGCATGTCTTGAGTGTATTTGGCTTGATTAATGAAAGTACCATGACTTCGTTGCTTGACTTTGAAGCCAAGGAAGTACTTCAACTCTCCCATCGTGGACATCTCAAACTTGTTTGTCATCAAAGTGGTGAACTCTTCATTGAAAGCTTTGTTAGGAGAACCAAAAATAATATCATAAACATATAGTTGGCATATGAACAAGTTCCCGTTGACCCTCTTTGTAAAAAGAGTGGAGTCGATTTTCCCAATTTCAAACCCACGATCTTGCAACATTTCGGTAAGGTGCTCATACCACACACGTGGGGCTTGTTTAAGGCTGTAGAGAGCCTTATCGAGAACATATACATGATTGGGGAACTTGGGATCCTCAAACCCCGGGGGTTGCTTGACATATACCAACTCCTTAAGAGGACCATTAAGAAAAGCACTCTTGACATCCATTTGATATAATTTAAAATTATGATGAGAGGCATATGCAAGTAACATGCGAATAGATTCAGGGCGAGCAACAGGAGCAAAGGTTTCACCGTAGTCGATAACCTCGACTTGGGAGTATCCTTGTGCCACCAGTCATGCCTTGTTGCGAATGACAATACCGTTTCCAATAACATTGTGATTCTCCTTAGGTCTTGGCACCAGTCGCCACACTTGGTTGCGCTCGAAGTTGTTGAGTTCATCGTGCATAGCTTCAACCCACTCCATGTCCTCGAGCGCATCTTGAACCTTAAGGGGCTCAATGCAAGAAACAAACGCGTGATGTTCACAAAAGTTTGTTAATTGTTTACGAGTGGTTACCCCTATTTTCAAGTCACCGTAGACATTCTCCAACACATGTTGTCTAATTCTGAGCTTGTTGGCATTCTTGGTGGATTTCTTGGCGGCTTGACTCTCTAAGATTTCTTCCATCAAAGGTTGAGGACCTGCATTCTCTGAGACATCCTCTTGGTTATCCAGCAGTAGTACCGCGCTCCTCCATGGTAGTACCATGCCGCCTTCTTGAGCTTGATCTTGAGATTGCTTGGAGACAGGAACTTGATCTTGGGCATCACTTGCTGAGATGACATCATCAGTGAGTTGATCTTGCCCTTGATCTTCTTCATGTGGCAGAGGACCTTCAGTTTGTTCTTTGGAAGCGTGTGGGTCTTGCGTCGGTGATGGTTCCACTTGAGGGGAACATTGTCCTTCTCCTTCGGCCACAAGGGGTTCCTCAACGGGTAGGAAGTATCCCACACCCATCATTCTTATGGCTTTGGGAGGAATTTCATCACCTACATCAGAAAGACCACTTTGCTCCACTTGGGAGCCATTATTTTCATCAAACTCTATGTTACTCATCTCCCCAATGAGTCCAGTGGACTTGTTGAGGACACGGTAAGCACGAGAGTTTGCAGCATAAGCAAAAAATATGCCCTCATGGGCTCTAGATTCAACTTTAGACAAACGAGCACCTTTCTTGAGAATGAAACACTTACAACCGAACACCTTAAAGTATGTGAGGTTGGGCTTGTTCCCGGTAAGAATCTCATAGGGGTCTTGTTCAACCCTTTGCGAAGATAGAGCCGGTTAGATGCATGGCACGCTGTGTTGATGGCTTCAGCCAAAAAGTTGTATGGAGATTTAAACTCCACCATCATGGTTCTTGCCGCATCAATCAACGTCATGTTCTTCCTCTCAGCAACACCATTTTGTTGAGGGGTGTAAGGTGTGGATATTGATGCTTGATCCCTTTGTCACTGAGAAACTCATTCAGGGTGTAGTTCTTGAACTCAGTGCCGTTGTCACTTCTAATCATCAAAATCTTTGCATCATGTTGGCGTTGGACTTCATTTGCAAAGTCGATGACGGTCTGTTGGGTCTCACTCTTCGTCTTGAAGAAATACACCCAAGTATATCTCGAGTAATCATCCACAATCACCAAGCAATATTTTCTTCCACCAAGACTGACAAAAGATGGAGGACCAAAGAGATCCATGTGAAGGAGCTCTATGGTCCTCTTAGAATATATTGTAGTGGTTGGATGATGAGCCTTCTCATGTAGCTTTCCTTCAATACAAGCACTGCAAGCATGATCTTTGGCAAAAATCACATTTGTTAGTCCAAGGATGTGATCCCCTTTGAGGAGACTTTGCAAAGATCTCATATTAACATGGTCTAGCCGGCGATGCCAAATCCATCCCACATCAACTTTAGCCATTAAGCAAGTCGCAGTCTTAGTGGGTTGCTCTGAGAAGTTCACCACATAGAGACCGTTCTCGACATGCCCAACAAAAGCTACTTTAAGAGTCGTGCTCCACAAAAGGGTCACAGAGTCAATACCAAAGAAAGTACTAAAACCCATGGTAGCAAGTTGATAAACTGATAGTAAATTGTATGCGAGTGTCTCAACAAGCATGACCTTCTTTATGGTGAGTTCCAAAGAGATTACCACCTTGCCAAGACCCAATACCTTTGAAATTGCATCATCACCAAATGAGACTTGAGTGGCCATAGATGTGTCAGGATGAACGTCCACCACCAAGTCCTTGCTTCCGGTCATATGATTTGTCGCTCCACTATCGAGCAACCATGATGTTCCTCCGGAAGCAAACCCCTACAAGAGATCAATGTTTGACTTTAGGTACCCATTCTTTAATGGGTCCTTTCATGTTAGCAACAAGGGTCTTAGGAACCCAAATACACCATTTAATGTACTCATAAGAAGAACCAACAAATCTGGCATAAACATGCCCATCACTAGCACGACATAACACATAAGAGGGGTTAAAGTCGTCGGTCTTGTTGGGTTGTATGTTCTTGCTCTTGCCCTTCTTGGCATTTTCCAACATAACTTGGTTTCTGTTCTTCCCATGAGGGCCTTCACCAGCTCTTACAAAGGTCTGCTTGAGCGATGGGGCTTCCTTGGTATCAACCTTCTTCTTCTCATTGGTTTTGGGTACAAATCCCACTCCTTCTTTTGCCACAACTTCCTTCTGAGAAGTCATCAGGTCATTGAGTGTCTTCTCACCTTGGATACACGTCACCAAACCCTTTTTAAGATGCTCTTTGAACTTGGCATTTTCCTCCACAAGGTGTGCATGCTCACAACATGGGTTAGTAGCAGATGCATTATCAATTAGAACAAAAGGAGGACGTGTGGCAATTTCCTTAGTGAGTTTCACTTGGAGTTTATCATGTGACTCCTTAAGAGAGGTATGAGCACACGTCAATGCCTTGTGAACGCTAACAAGTGTCTCACGCTCAACTTTGAGACGATCACGATCCACCCCAAGTGCAACCTTCTCAGACTTGAGAGCATGGTTAAGAACAATAGCATGATCATAATCTTTACGTAATTTAGTAAGGTCAACATTTTGTGACTCCTCAAGAGTCATACGAAGACCTTGCTATTCCTCAAGAGGAATAGATAGATCCGCTCTCTCATCGGCATAATCATGACTATGACCTCTTAGTTCCTCAAGACACTCTTCTTGAGACTCAATAGTGTCACGGGCCTCACCAAGTTGTTCCAAGAGAGCAACAAAGTGCTTCTTGGTCTCTCCCTTGAGTTTGGCCATGAATTCGTCAAACTCATTCTTATCCTCTTTTCCTTCCTCAATTTCATTCACACTATCTAAGGATGAAATGGAAGAAATGGAAGCCTTAATGTTTGAGGTTATGACGTTGGAGGTTACCTTAGAGATACCTTTAGCCATGAGGCACCTCGCGATGATGTTCTCATTGGGGGAATCGAAGAGCGATGCCTTTATCGGGGTAGAAGAGGCAATTGCCATGGATGCCATTACCATTCCTTCATCGCTTTTGTCTTCATCATCAACATCATCATCTGAGGCATACTCTTCTTGAGCTACCAATACTTTGTGGGTAGCCTTCTTGACAAAGTTGGTTTTGTTTCGGAAGGACTTGGCTTTATCTTTGCGAATGAGCTTGCCACCATTTTCTTCCCTCTTCTCATATGGACAATCCACCACAAAGTGACTTACATTACCACAGTTGTAGCAAGTTCTCACACATTGCTTTCCCTTTGACCCATTTGAGTTGTTTTTGGAGAAGTTGGGTCTTGAGTTTCTCTTGTTGCCCCAAAATTGTCTAGACACAAGAGCCATGTGCTCATGATAAGCATATTTGGTGTCCTCGGGGCAAACCTCTTCTTCTTCTTCTTCTTCCTCTTAACTGACCTTCGCTTTCAATGCAAGATTGGGAGAGGACTTCCTTGACCGTTGAACACGAGCAAGAGCATTGTTGACTATCGTGTTGAGGATGTTCATTGCAATGAATTCATCCAACACATCACCAGATGATAAGGTGTGAAAGTCTGGCCTTTAACGAATGACAGCAGACATGGCCTTGTTGTAGGGCATGATAGCCTTCAGGAACTTACGATTGATCCAAGTGTCATCCACATCCTTGCTGCCATGATCCTTAAGGGAAACAGTGAGAGCGGTCACCCTTCTGTAGAGCTCATGCGGTTCCTCATCCTCTATCGTCACGAACTCATCTTACTGATCAAGAACAACTTCATAGTTTGACCGTTGAATACTTGAGCTGCCCTTGTACATGGAGATGATGTGTTCCCAACATTCTTTAGCAACAATGAAGGGCCGCAGGTGAGGTAGATCTTCAGGAGGAATTGCAACTTGAAGTATGAACAAGGCGTAAGAATTTAGATATTTATCCGCTTGTTCTCTTGGAGTAAGATTTCTTGGATCATGAGGATAGTATCCTTCTTCAATGACTCTCATGACATGAATTGAGCTGTGATCTAGATGACACTTGATACTAAAAACCCAGTTAGCAAAATCATTCTTAACAAGTTTAGGAGGAGGACCGAGATTGACTATATGAGGTGGGTGCACCGGTCCTCCATAGACCACGGGAGGGGAACTGAGGCAAAGCTCCCCGACCCGTTAACTCTTTGTGCATGGTTATCTTTGTCGGCACTAGCCCCCTCCTTATCGGAGTTGGCATCCGATGACGAGTTAGTGCGTTTGACCACTTGCCCCGCATCGGTAGACATTTTAAGAGTATTAAGGAAATCTTTAAACATGGATTGAACCTCGGTAGCCATGGAGGATTTGAGTAAGGTCAAAGCCTGTTTCAAATCGTTGCGTGAGACCGTGTTCACACCCATGTCCTCAGGAAGTTCACCCACACGAGCCTCTTTGCCAGCCATACTCTTCGGGTGGTGAAACCCTTAACAAAGAGACGTAGCTCTGATACCTATTGAAAGGATCGATATGGTTGACTAGAGTGGGGGTGAATAGGCAACTAACACTTTTTTACTTTTCTGTAACAATTAAGGTTTAGCATCAAACAAATTAGCTAGATGTGCAACTAGGTGAACAACCTATATGATGCTAACCACTACTAGCACACAAGCAAGCACGAGATATGACATAGTAAATGCTTGCAATAGGTAGAGATGCGAGATAACCAAAAGTGGAGCCGGTGGAGACGAGGATGTGCTACCGAAGTTCCTTCCCTTGTGGGGAAGTACGTCACCGTTGGAGTAGCGTGGAGGCACAATGCTCCCCAAGAAGCCGCTAGGGCCGCCGTATTCTCCACACGCCCTCACACAATGCGAGATGACGTGATTCCACTATTGGTGCCCTTGAAGGCGGCAACCGAACCTTTACAAACAAGGTTGGGGCAATCTCCACAACTGAATAGGAGGCTCCCAACGATACCACGAAGCTTCACCACAATGGAATGTGGCTCCGAGGTGACCTCAACCGTCTAGGGTGCTCAAACACCGAAGAGTAACAAGATCCGCAAGGGATTAGTGGGGGGAATCAAATATCTCTTGGTGGAAGTGTAGATCGGGGCCTTCTCAACCTATCCCTAGGAAATCAACAAGATTGATTGGCTAGGGAGAGAGATCGGGGAAAAATGGAGCTTGGAGCAACAATGGAGTTTTTGCAAAGAGGAGGTGATCTTCTTGGAGAAGAAGACCTCCATTTTATAGTGGGGGACAAGAGCCAACCGTTATCCACTCACTCAGCCCCGCGCATCACGGTACTACCGCAAAAGTCATGGTACTACCGCGATGGCTTGCGGTACTACCGCAGCCTTGTGCGGTACTACCGTTAGCACGGGAGTAGCTGGCCCTGCCTGTTAGCAAGCGGTAGAACCGCCGGAGCGGTACTACCGCGGGCCCGTGCGGTACTACCGCACGGTGGCCGGAGGCTACCACTGGAGGTGCATGGAAGTAAAAAATTACTTCCATGCCAACTCCGCAGAGGGAAACTATGCGAAAAAAGTCTGCACGGTAGTACCGGACGCGAATCGCGGTACTACCATAGTAGGGCGGAAGTAAAAAATTACATCCGCACCTACTACCGCAGGTGTAGAGGCCAGGGCCGAAGACATCGGTACTACCGCTCCATGGAGCGGTACTACCGCTGGCGCCTATGGTACTACCGCTCCCTGGAGTGGTACTACCACAGGCCACTGAACCCAAACACTTCGCAGGCGTTCCTTTTGCATAGAGAAGGAAAACAGGTTGGGGTTCCATTAAAGAGAGGGAAAGGTGGTGTAAGGGAATAGATGTGCACGTGTTGATTCCACCCAGACCTTTCCGATGTGGACCCCCTCTTGATAGTATGGTTTTCCTACGAATCAAATCCACCAAAAAGTAACGCACAGAACAATCGTCTTCGAGAGCTTCCGAGGGGCACTGAATTGTCTTGTGCCAAGACCTGAGATATCTGAAATGCTCAATGCACACGATTAGTCTGCAAAGGCATTTTCATCAATCACCAAAACCACTTAGGGAGAAATATGCCCTAACACCCCAGACACTTCTCCAACCTGGTTGACAACATGTTAGCGGCAACCCAGAATATCGAAGCACTTCCCATCTAGGGAGACCCACCGATTGAAGTGGAGGCAAGGAATGTCATCGAGATGTTAAAGACTGTGGTGACTCAACAGGCGCAGTACTCCGACAACCGTGACCGTATGCACTCAATGCCCTATGACGGTCGTAGTAAGAGCCCGCATGCGGAGTCCCCGGTGGTCTGTAGCAGTGGGAGAAAGCAGTCCACCCAAAACTCCCCTGTTAGAAGCACAAGTTGTGGTCGACGCGGCTCGAGCGATGCGACAAGCCGAGGCTGATGCAGCGGCCACAAGGGCGGATGAGAAGATTCCTCCCATCCCCTACAGCGGCTTTGGGGGATAGGGTCAATAGGAGGACAATCAGCAAAGCTTGTTTATCACCGGCTATTCGAAGTGAGCGCACGCCCAAGGACTTCAAAGGGCCTCAGAAAGAACCCAATTATACAACAGATCTTGAGCTGAGGGCGTGCATTGATAAAACACAAGTATAGGGGATCAATTGTAGCCTTTCTCGATAAGTAAGAGTGTCGAACCCAATGAGGAGGTAAAGGTATAACTAATATTCCCTCAAGTTCTATTGACCACCGATACAACTCTACACACGCTTAACGTTCGCTTTACCTAGAACACGTATGAAACTAGAAGTACTTTGTAGGTGTGATAGGATAGGTTTGCAAGATAATAAAGAGCACGTAAATAAAAACTAGGGGCTGTTTAGATACAGAAACAACTAAGTTAGTTTAACGAGTGTGGAAAGGTGGTGGTAGGAGTTGCAATTTTATATGACGGAGAGGCATAAGCTAACATACTTTCTCTACTTAGATCATACGCACTTATGATGGGAACTCTAGCAAGAATCCGCAACTACTAAAGATCATTAAGGTAAAACCCAACCATAGCATTATAAGGTATCAAGTCCTATTTATTCCCATACGCAAACAACCTACTTACTCGGGTCTATGCTTCTCTCACTCACATCACCCACCATAAGCGAATCATAAACATATTACAAACCCTACAGTAGGGATCCCTCACGCTTGCATGACATGGAGAGCACCACAGGACAACACCAATAATAAAACATGCAACTCAAACCAATCATGATCATCAATCAACCCATAGGACAAAATATATCTACTCAGACATCATAGGATGGCAACACATCATTGGATAATAATATGAAGCATAAAGCACCATGTTCAAGTAGAGGGTACAGAGGGTTGCGGGAGAGTGGACCACTATAGATAGATGGGGGAACGTGATGAAGGTGTTGGTGAAGATGACGGAGTTGTTGGAGTAGATCGCCGTCACGATGATGGCCCCGACGACATTCCGGCGCCGCTGGGAGAGAGGGGGAGAGCCCCCTCCTCCTTCTTCTTCCTTGACATTCCACCTAGATGGTATAAGGGTTTACCCTCTGGTCCATGGCCTCCATGGCGGCGGAGGGGCGAGATCCCCTCCGAGATTGGATCTCTCTCTCTGTTTCCTTCTGTTTCTGTGCTCCCAGATTCTGGCCTTTCACCGTTTCTTAAATATCCGGAGATCCGTAACTCCAATCGGGCTGAAATTTTGAAGGGATCTTTATCCAAAAACTATCTTTCTTGCAGCCAAAGAACAACTCCTACCGACCCAAGGGATGGCCACAAGCCCTCAGGGTGTGGCCAGGGGGGTAGGGTGTGCCCCCAAGCTTGTTGCCCCCTCGGGCACCGCCTTCTGTTGATTCCACTTCCCAAAATTCACATATATTCCAAAAAAATCTCATGGAGTTTTTATCCCATTTGGACTTAATTTGATATGGATTTTCTGCGAAATAAAAAACATGCAACAAACAGGAACTGGCATTGGGCACTGGATCAATATGTTGGTCCCAAAAATAGTATAAAATGTTGCTAGAAGTATATGAAAGTTGTAGAATATTGGCATGAAACAATCAAAAATTATAGATACGACGCAGACGTATCAGCATCCCCAAACTTAATTCCTATTCATCCTCTAGTAGGTAAATGATAAAAAAGATATTTTTTTATGTGGAATGCTACCTAGCATAATCTTGATCATACAATCTAATCATGACATGAATATTAAGACACAAGTGATTCAAAGCAATAGCCTATATTGACATAAAAACAGTAATACTTCGAGCACACAACCAAGGAAATTGTGTCCTTTAGAAATAACATGGCCTTAGAAAGTTATCCCTACAAAATCATATGGTCTGGCTATGCTCCATCTTCCCCACAGAAAGTATCTAAATCATGCACAACCCGGTGACAAGCCAAGCAATTGTTTCACACTTTTTATGTTCTCAAACCTTTTCAACTCTCATGCAATACATGAGTGTGAGGCATGGATATAGCACTATAGGTGGAATAGAGTATGGTGGAGGTGATGAGGAAAAAGGAGAAGATAGTCTCACATCAGCTAGGCGTATCAACGGGTTATGGAGATGCCCATCAATAGATATCAATGTGAGTGAGGAGGGATTGCCATGCAACGGGTGCACTAGAGCCGTAAGTGTACGAAATCTCAAAAACAAAACTAAGTGGTTGTGGACATGATGTAAATTCCACTATCTATATGATAGTGACAAAATAGGAGACTCTCTATCATGAAGATCATGGTGCTACTTTGAAGCACAAGTGTGGAAAAAGATAATAGGATTGTACCTTCTCTCTTTCTCTCATTTTTTCGTTTTTTTCTTTTTATCTTTTTTTGGTGGCCATCATTGGCATGTTCTTTTTATTTGGGTTTCACTGGCCTCTTTTATTTTTTGGTAAAGTCCAGAGACTCCTCCCAACTTGTGAGGGAATCATAGCTTCCATCATCCTTTTCGCACATGGGACAATGCTCTAATAATGAAAATCATCACACTTTTATTTACTTACAACTCGATACCTAGAAAAAAAATATGAATCTATATGAATGCTTCCGGTAGGATACCGGGATGTGCAACGATCTATCCTAGCAAATGACATCAAAAAACGGACAAGCCATGAAAACATCATGCAAGCTGTCTTACGATCATGCAAAGCAATATGAAAAATGATGGTGCATGTCATACTAAACGGAACGGTGGAAGCTTCATGGCAATATATCTCGGAATGGCTATGGAAATGTCATAATAAGTAGGTGTGGTGGCTTTTTTGAGGAAAATATATGGGTCTGCTTTGAGGAAGGTGGGTTTGATGTACCGGCGAAAGTTTCGCGGTACTAGAGAGGCTAGCAAAGGTGGAAGGGTGACAGTGCGTATAATCCATGGACTCAACATTACTCATAAATAACTCACATACTTATTGCAAAAGTCTATTAGACGCATGCTCCTACGGGAGAGGTTGGTAGGATTTAACCATCGTGCGCTCCCGACCCTCACACAAAGGTTGAAAATCATTAGACAAATCATGCTGCGACTTCATTACATAACGGTTCATCATACATGCATGCTACGGGAACCACAAACTTCAATACATGTATTTCTACAATTCAAAACTACTCACTAGCATGACTCTCATATTACCATTTTCATATCGCAAAACTATTGCAAGGAATCCAACATATCATATTCAGTGATCTACAAGTTTTATGTAGGATTTTATGACTAACCATGTGAATGAACAACTCGTGTTAACTCTCTAAATAGATATAAGTGAATCATGAGAGTTTAATTCTTTCTACAAAAGATATGCCCACGCTCTAACAAATATAAGTGAAGCAAAAGAGCATTCTAGAAATGGCGGTTTTCTATGGGTAGAGAAACAGCCAATCCAAACTTCAAATGATATAAGTGAAGCACATGAAGCATTCTACAAAGCCATACGCAAAAGATATAAGTGAGGTGAAAATAGCCTTCTACAAATCAACCAAGGAATTTCTCATACCAGCATTGTGCATTATTAAAAGAAAAATAAAAAGCACACGACGCTCCAAGATTTACGCATATCATGTGACGAATAAAAATATAGCTCCAAGTAAAATTACCGAGGTTGTTAGAAGAAAGAGGGGATGCCTTCTTGGGCATCCCCAAGCTTAGTTTCTTGGGAGTCCTTGAATATTACCTTGAGCTGCCTTGGGCATCCCCAAGCTTAGTCCCTTTCCACTCCTTATTCCTTCATCCATCGTGATCTAACCCAAAATTTGAAAACTTCAATCACACAAAACTTAACAAAACCCTCGTGAGATACGTTCGTATAATAAA
This sequence comes from Hordeum marinum, assembly GCA_022496015.1. Lineage (NCBI taxonomy): Eukaryota > Viridiplantae > Streptophyta > Magnoliopsida > Poales > Poaceae > Hordeum > Hordeum marinum. Next base: position 234,225,564 of record CM039675.1, read on the forward strand.
ACAAATCACCACTTTAAGTACTGTCACCAACCAATTCAAATTTTGTTTTTGCATTTTAGCTACTGTAATATGACTTCTTTATGTCTTATACCACCGATAAAATCGATAGTTTTATCAAAACTAGCAAAACAATGCATCAAAAACAGAATATGTCTTAAACAGGACAGCCTATAGTAATATGAACATCACCATACTTATGTGAATCTAACAATTATGAAACATTAGGGAAAAGGGGTAATTATTTTTGTTGAAAAGTTTATGTAATCAAGATTTGCAAAGTTTCCATGGGCATGGACAAAGTTCAAGGAGCTCCCCCACTTCAACGGTGCTTGTCCTTCTTACTTTCACTTGTCTTTTTGAAAAAAAACTAGGTTCCCCTTTTTATTTTTATTTTTTGAACTATATAAAAGCACACAACAAGATAAAATGACTCTCTAAAACTTCTGGGTTGTCTCCTTGGCAGCGCTTTCTTTAAAGCCATTAAGCTAGGCATAAAGTGCTCAAGTAATGGATCCACCAGGATCCCAAGGTATAACAAAGCTAATTTTAATTAACAATGATTTGTAATTTAGTAGTGAGCACAAAGTAACATAAATCACGCAACAACAAAGTCTAACTCTTTTCCTATGCATCGGCATGTCAAAAAAGAACAATTCATGCACACAAAGTAAAGGCCAATACATAGCGTAAGTAGTTTCTTGCAATTTTATCATATTGGAAACATATAAAGGCGGAGATGTAGTTCCTCTGTCATAACAACCGCAAGTACGAGCAGCAAGCACATGCATATTATATCTATCAAAATCATCATGTGTAATAGTAAAAGGCAACCCATATATATAATCGTTAATAAGTGCAAACTTCTCCGATATGGTGTAGTTAGGAGAATTCAAAAAGATAATAGGACTATCATTTGTGGGTGCAATAGCAACAATTTCACATTTAACATAAGGAATTATAGAAATTTCATCTCCATAAGCATCATTCATATTGGCATCATGGCCACAAGCATAGCAAGCATCAAGTTCATCAAAAAGGGATATTTCAAACGAATCCAAGGGATCATAGCAATTACCATAGCATTCATCCTTCGGTAAGAACGAAGGGAAATTAAACAATGTATGAGTTGAAGAGTTACTCTAATTATAAGGTGGGCATGGGGAGCTAATCTGCTCTTCCTCCTTTTGTTCTTCGCTCTCCTCATCATCTTTTTCATCTAATGAGCTCATAGTTTCAGCAATTTCTTCTTCCATAGATTCCTACAAAATATTAGTCTCCTCCAAGGCAGCAGACATTCTCTCAATAAATGCATCATTATCGGAAATATATTCATAATTCTCATAGCAATATTTAAGTATATAAAAAAATTCAGGTCTATAAATAGCATCATCATAATTTTCACACTTTTCAAACAAAGATTCAATTTCATAAGCGCCCTTAAAAGCAACGAATTCTTCTATTCGTTCCAAATCATAGTAATCATAAATACCATTAGCATAAGAAGCCAAGGTTTCATTATCATTAAATTTGCATGAAAAAGGAAGGTGTGGAGCCTTCATCCTAGAGCAACAAGTATAATCATATCTTTGGCATAGATTCCAAGCATACCATTTCAACATATAAATTTGATCCAATAACAGTTTCCCTTTTTGAGTCAGGCGAATACCTCAAGTATTCACGTTGATCCAACGTGCCTCCCATTATCAAGTTCATTGGGGTTTTCTCAGGATTATCAAAGTAGTGCATAATATCTTTCACGTAACGAGCATCGAGGGTTTTAGGAGGTTCCCCATCTCCATGAGTAGCAAGTACACCTAATTCTTTTGGTCTTTTGTGTTCCATATCCATAACTAAAGATAGAGAACAACTTAGAACAGCAAATAAAATCTACTTAGTGATAAAGCAAACAAGCAAACACGAGAATATTTACCCCACGCTATTTCTCCCCGGCAACGGCACCGGAAAAAGGTCTTGATAACCCACAAGTATAGGGGATCAATTGTAGTCTTTCTCGATAAGTAAGAGTGTCAAACCCAACATGGTGCTAAAGGTAGAACAAATATTCCCTCAAGTTCTATCAACCACCGATACAACTCTACGCACGCTTAACGTTTGCTTTACCTAGAACACATATGAAACTAGAAGTACTTTGTAGGTGTGATCGGATAGGTTTGCAAGATAATAAAGAGCACGTAAATAAAAACTAGGGGCTGTTTAGATACAGAAACAACTAAGTTAGTTTAACGAGTGTGGAAAGGTGGTGGTAGGAGTTGCAATTTTATATGACGGAGAGGCATAAGCTAACATACTTTCTCTACTTAGATCATACGCACTTATGATGGGAACTCTAGCAAGAATCCGCAACTACTAAAGATCATTAAGGTAAAACCCAACCATAGCATTATAAGGTATCAAGTCCTCTTTATTCCCATACGCAAACAACCTACTTACTCGGGTCTGTGCTTCTATCACTCATGCCACCCACCATAAGCGAATCATAAACATATTGCAAACCCTACAGTGGGGATCCCTCATGATTGCGCGATATGCAGAGCACCATAGGACAGCACCAACAATAAAACATGCAACTCAAACCAATCATGATCATCAATCAACCCATAGGACAAAATAAATCTACTCAGACATCATAGGATGACAACACATCATTGGATAATAATATGAAGCATAAAGCACCATGTTCAAGTAGAGGGCGCAGAAGGTTGTGGGAGAGTGGACCATTGTAGATAGATGGGGGAAGGTGATGGAGGTGTTGGTGAAGATGACGGAGTTGTTCGAGTAGATCACCATCATGATGATGGGCTCGGCGGCGTTCTGGCGCCACCAAGAGAGAGGGGGAGAGAGCCCCCTCCTTGTTCATCCTACTTGACCTTCCCCCTAGATGGGAGAAGGGTTTACCCTCTGGTCCATGGCCTCCATGGTGGCGAAGGGGCAAGAGCCCCTCCGAGATTGGATCTCTCTCTCTGTTTCCTTCTGTTTCTACGCTCCCAGATTCTGGCCTTTCACTGTTTCTCAAATATCCGGAGATCCGTAACTCTGATCGGGCTGAAATTTTGAGGGGATCTTTATCTAAAAATTAGCTTTCTTGCGGACAAAGCAAATCTCCAACCGACCTAATGGGTGGCCACAAGCTCTCAGGGCGCGACCAGAGGGTAGGGCGTCCCCCAAGCTTGTGGCCCCCTTGGGCACCGCCTTCTGTTGATTCCACTCCCCAAAATTCACATATATTCCAAAAAAATCTCCGTAAGTTCTTATACCATTTGGACTTCATTTGATATGGATTTTCTACGAATCAAAAACATGCAAAAAACTGGAACTGGCACTGGGCACTGGATCAATATGTTAGTACCAAAAATAGTATAAAAAGTTGGCAAAAGTATATGAAAGTTGTAGAATATTGGCATGAAACAATAAAAATTATAGATACGATGGAGACATATCATGGATCGAAAGCTACGAGTGATGGGGAATGTTGCACGGGAAAAGAAAAATTTCCTACGCACATACAAGATCTATCCATGGTGATGAGCATCTACAAGAGGACAGATCGGATCCGCATACCCTTGTAGATTGCTAAGAGGGAAGCGTTAAGAAATGCGGTTGATGTATTTGAACATCTTCATGATCCAAATCGCAAGCCGTCCCCCGATCCAATCAAGATCTAGCGCTGAACGTACGGCACCTCCGTGTTCAGCACACGTACACCTGGATGACGATCTCCACCTCCTTGATCCAGCAAGTGAGAGTGGATAGGTAGATGAGTTCTCTAGAAGCACAATGGCATGGTGGCTGTGGTGGTGAACTAATCCGGTAGGGCTTCGCCGAGCCTCTACCGAACTAATCTAGAGGAAAACTACGATCTAGGGGGAGGAGGGCAACACATGGCTTTTCATGTTGTGGCTTCCCTCAAAACCTCCACTGTATATAGGAGGAAGAGGGGGTAGGTGGGGGTGCCCTAGGGTTTCCCCTAGGGCTTGGTTGGTGAACACGAGGGAGGAGTCCACCTCCCACAAGGGAGGTGGAGTCCAAGTAGGACTCCCTCCCACTTGTCCCCTTCCCCACCCCTTGCGCAATTGCCTCTTAGGGGCTGTCTACCCAGCCCACCAAAGGCTGGTGCGCCATCTCCTAGGCCCATGTGGCCCCTGGGGTGGGTGGGCCTCTCCCTGTGGACCCCCGGAACCCATTCGTCACTCCCAGTATACTACCAGAAATGCCCGAAACTTTTGCGGAGACCAAATACCATATTCCTATATATGAATATTTACCTATGGACCATTCCAGAGATCCTCGTAACATCCGAGATCTCATCCGGGACTCTGAACAACCTTCGGTCACCAACATACATAACTCAATACGATCGAAACGTCATCGTACGTTAAGTGTGCAGACCATGCGGGTTCGAGAACTATGTAGACATGACCGAGACACCTCTATGGTCAATAACTAATAGCGGGACCTGGATGCCCATATTGGTTCCTACATATTTTACGAAGATCTTTATCAGTTGAACCTCTACGTCAAGGATTCAGCTAATCTCTGTACCTAGTTCAATCTCGTTACCGGCAAGTCACTTTACTCATTACATAATACAAGATCCCATGGCTAACTCTTTAGTCACTTTGCTTGCAAAGCTCATTATGATGTTGTATTACCGAGTGGGCCCTGAGATACCTCTCCATCACATGGAGTAACAAATCCCAATCTTGATCCATGCCAACCCAATAGACACCCTCGAAGATACCTGTAGAGCACCTGTATAGTCACCCTATTATGTTGCGATGTTTGATACACACAAGGTACTCCTCTGGTATGAGTGAGTTGCATGATATCATGGTGATAGGTACAGATACTTCACATGCAGAAAACTATAGCAGTAAACTAACACAGTCATATGCTATGTTCATAGTTTTGGTCTTGTCCATCACATCATTCTCCTAATGATGTGATCCCATTATCAAATGACATGTCATGTCTATAGCCAGAAAACCTTGACCATCTTTGATCAATGAGCTAGTCTATTAAAGGCATCCTAGGGACACTGTGTTGTCTATGTACCCACACATGTATTTGAGTTTCCAATCAATACAATTATAACATTGATAATAAACATTTATCATGAACAACGAACTATAATAATAACAATTTTACTATTGCCTCCAGGGCATATTTCCAACAACGACTTAGCCTTGGATATGCTTGATGTCAGCGATGCTGTGTGTGCAAAGTACCTAATGATGATGCTGGAAGCGCCAGCTCGAACGTGGTTGAAGAATCTCCCACCTAACTCCAAGAACACTTGGGCAGAGTTGAAGGAGCGGCTTATCAAGAATTTCGAGGGAACGTGCAAACGGCCAATGACGATTGTGGATCTTCAGCTTTGGAACCACCATGGGGACGAGTCAGCCCATCATTGGACACGTCGGGTTGCCGAAATCATCCACTCATCGGACAACATCACGGCTGCTCAAGCCATACTAATATTGGAGAAAAACTGCCACTTTCAGCCACTGGTCTAGAAGCTTGGTCGTTTGAAATGGAAGGTGCATGACATGGGCGATTTAATGGATGTTCTTACCAAATACATCGAGTGAGATAGCATGAAGCATCCCGGCTCAGAGAAGGTTAAAACTAGCAATAAAAAGAAAGGCGACGGTTGCAAGGGTCATAACCAAAACCATGGGCATAGTGGGAACCCAGGAGGTCATGGCAATATCAGAAACGGAAGCAGTCCGAGGGCGGGTCAGACTTCATTGCTAACACAAACACTGGTTTTGAAAACTAGCGTCGAAACAATCATCCTAGAGGATCTTGCAATGGGAATAAACTATGCAACTATGACGAAGCACTCAAGGCGCCTTGTACCAAGCATAGTACCCAGGACAAGCCGGCTACCCACTCATGGGAAAATTGTTATATCATGCAGGAGTTCTATAACCAAGCTTTCCAAAATCACCAAGGAGGCAGCAGTGGGGGACATTCGGGTCAGCATGGTCCTGCAGGGTCAGAGGGCGGCTCATTTGGCAGATTTTCAGGATCGGGCTTTCATGGACACGCTGGCTCAAGATCAGGATTTCAACACTAAGGAAACAATGGTAATGGGCAGTATTTTGGCCAGGACAATCAGCTGCATAATAATCAAACTAGGTTTCAGAGTAATCCTAAGTAGCTGAATAGTGGTCAATACCATGTTTTCACCACAAGTACCTATAGGAGAGACAACAAGCTCAAACAGAGAGCCATTAACATGGTTGAGTCAGCGGTTCCTAGATATATCAATTGGTGTGGAAACCGATCACCTAGAGCAGGGAAGATCACTCCCCCTGGGTTGATAAATCAGGAGGTCTAGCCTTGGTGGTGGCACCTCGGGTTGGTGGCTATACCCTCACAAAGTTCATCATGGATGGAGGTAGGAGCACCAACATCTTGTATTATGACACCTTTCGGTGGATGACCCTCCCTGAAAGCATATTACACACTTCAACCATAGTATTTCACAGCATTGTTCGTGGGAACTCCGCATACCCATTTGGGTAGATTAACCTTGACGTTGCTTTTGGTGAAAAGTTTAACTTCAGACGCCAGCCTTTAAATTTTGAGGTGGTAAAGATAAAGAGCCCTTACCACGCCCTCTTTGGAAGGCCAGCTTATGCTCGTTTTATGGCTCGTCCCTGCTATGTCCACCTCAAGCTCAAGATGTCGGGTCCCAATGGTATTATAACTATGGGAGGCAGCAGGAAGATAGTTCATGAGTGCGAGGAAGGGGATGTGGCCTATGCTAAGTCGGCCTACGCAACTGAAGAGCTAAAATTCTATACGGCCAACGTTGACCCGGCTGATATGAGTCCCCTCAAAAAGCCAACTACTGAGTCTAAATCACGGCTCAAATTCAAGCCAACTGAAGATACCAAGCAGATCGACTTCACAAAAGGCGACTCATCCCAGTTGTTTACTATTGGGACCGGTTTGGATCCTAAACAGGAAAGCACGCTCATCAAGTTCATCCGTGAGAATCGGGACATCTTTGCATGGAAACCTTCTGACATGCTTGGGGTACCGAGGGAACTTGCTAAGCACCACCTTAATGTGGATCAAAAAATGAAACCAGTATGACAATACCATCGTTGTTTTAACGAGGAGAGATGCAAGGCTAATGGAGAAGAGGTAGAACGACTCCTAGCAACTGGGTTTATCGTTCAAATTTTCACCCTGAGTGGTTGGCTAACCCGATGCTCATTCTGAAAAAATGGCACCTGGCGTATGTGTGTTGACTACAGAGATCTCAACAAAGCTTGTCCAAAAGATCCTATTGCTCTCCCCCATATCGATCAGATCATTGACTCTACGGCAGGTTGAGAGTGCTTGTGCTTCCAAGATGCCTATTCTAGTTATTATCAGATCAAGATGGCCATTGAGGATCAAGAAAAGACGGCTTTCATAACTCCATTTTGTGCCTTTTGCTATGTCTCTATGCTTTTGGGGGTCAAGAGCATGGGGGCAACTTCCCAACATTGTGTTCAGAATTGCCTTCACTCACAGATTGGATGCAACGTTCATGCTTATGTTGATGACATCATGGTGAAATCTCAGAAGAAGGAGACGCTCTTGGACGACCTCAAGGAGACATTTGATAATCTTCGAGTATACCACATGAAGCTTAACCCGGTGAAGTGTGTCTTTGGTGTTCCTACGAGCAAGCTACTGGGGTATCTGATTTCCAAGCGAGGCATCGAAGCTAATCCAGATAAGATCAAGGCAGTAACTTTGCTTGGTAAGCCGGCTAATATAAATCAAGTCCAGTGGATGGCTGACCGCATCATGGCATTAAGACGGTTTATAATTCGCCTGGGAGAGAAGGCAATTCCTCTTTATCAACTGTTGAGGAAGACGGATAATTTTGTCTGGATAGACGTAGCTAACGAAGCTTTTGAAGTGCTTAAGAAGCAGCTAGCCGAGTCGCTCGTCTTAGCCGCCATGACTGACAAAGAGCCTATGCTCTTGTACATTGCTACCAATTCAAAGGGAGTAAGTGTCGTAGTTGTCGGCGAGCTCAAAGAGGCGGGAAAGGAATATCCAGTACAACGGTTGGTCTATTTCATCAGCGAGGTCCTGATTTTATACAAGCAACGGTATCCACATTGGTAGAAGTTGGTTTTTGGCATCTTTATGGCAAGTCGGAAGTTAAAACACTACTTCTAGGAGCATCCAATAACTATGGTTAGTTCTGAACCCCTTGGCAATATTATACAAAACCGAGAAGCCACTGGTCGGATTGCTAAGTGGGTAATTGCGCTTGGTCCACACCAAGTGAAGCATATGCCCCGTACAACCATCAAATCCCAAGCATGGGTGGATTTCATCAATGATTGGACTGAATTCCATATCCTAGAAGATAGGCCAGATAATACGTATTAGACTATACACTTTGACAGATCCGGGAAATTGGAGGGCTCGGGGGCTGGAGTTGTATTGTCTTCCCCACGAGGTGATATATTTTGTTATGTTTTGAGGCTCATGTTCCATGGCACTAACAATGCAGCATAGTATGAGGCCCTCCTACACGGTCTCAGAATGGCTAAGGATAAGAATCTTAGTGGGGTCAACTGTTTGGGCGACTCAGATTTGGTGGCTCGGCAAGCTTCGGGGACATGGGATTTGAACGACCCCTTGATCGCGGCTTATCGGCGGGCAGTCACTAACATGGCGGGTCATTTTCAAGGCTATCAAGTTGATCATATTGATTGCTGGCTCAATGAAAGTCAGCTCTCAACGAAAGTCGGTCCCACCTAACATCTTTTTAGAGGTCCTTCACAATCCTTCGGTTAAGTTGCCATCGGAAGAGGACATAGCTATTCCTGACCCAGAGGCACACTTGGTGGCGTCTCTCCATGCTATCCCTAACTGGACGGTACCCTATTTGGATTACCTAACTCAAGGCAACCTCCCATTAGAGGAAATCATCGCCCAATAGAAAATTCGGCGGTCCAAGTCCATGACTATCATCAATGGCGAGTTACTTCGACGAAGCAACACTGGCATTTTACATCATTGTACTTGCCCTAAGGAAGGCCAAGAGATTCTCGATGAAATACATGTTGGTGATTCTTGACATCATGTCGGCTCATGGTCCCTGGTGGCAAAGGCTTTTTGTTATGGGTTTTACTGGCTAACAGCTCATGCAGACGCGGAGGACATTGTGCGCCGATGTGATTGGTGTCAAAACTTCACTCGACAAGCTCATGTGTCGGCTCAATAATTGTGCATGATCTCAATTACTTGACCACTTGTAGTCTAGGGGCTTGACATGGTTGGCCCAATCAAGTCGTCTTTTGACAAAAAAACTCACCTATTGGTAGGAGTTTACAAGTTCACCAAGTGGGTTGAGGCGGAACCCGTCAGTAATTGTGACGTGGAGACAATAACAATTTTTTTGAAGAAATTGATCTTTCATTTTGGCTATCCTCATAGCATCATTACTGACAATGGTACTAATTTATCCAAAGGAGCCATGGAGCAGTTTTGTCAGCATTAGCATATCCCGCTTGACTATGCAACAATTGCCCATCACAATCCAATGGACAGGTCGAACGAGCTAATCAAGATATTATTAGAGGGATAAAAACCCTGCTTATGATTCCACTTTAGCATACCCCAGTTTGTTGGGTCGAAGAACTCCCCGCAATACTCTGGACCATTCGAACAACCCGAATAGATCCACTGGATATACACCATTCTTCCTGGTCTATGGAGCTGAGGCGGTATTACCAAGAGATATTCGCCATGATTCGCCTCGAGTTATGGCTTACATTGAGGCGGACAACGAGCAAGCACATCAAGATTCCCCGGACGCCTTGGAAGAAAAACCTGACTTAGCAGCAGCCAAATCTGGAATATATCAGCAAGACCTACGTTGGTATCACATCCATAGAATTAGAAGCTGCTCTTTCCAAGAAGGTGACTTAGTGCTCCGTTTGATTCAAGATCAAAAAGGAATGCATAAGCTTTCACCACCTTGGGAAGGTCCTTTCGTCATCAGTAGGAACCTCAATAATGGTTCATATTACCTTATAGATATACGACCACACTCATATACCTCTGAAGAGGAACAACCCGGCCTTGGAACATTGCTCACCTTAGGCCTTATTATACTTAGAGCCACTGGATCCTTTCCCTTTATACCCCCTCAAATTTTGTACATACTTGTTTATGATCAAATAAAATAAAGTCGGCACCCTCCAAGCTTGGGGTCTCTGTCGTTTCAGCCTACAAACTGAGCATATGGATCCTTATATTTTGAACATAACTCACTTGGGGGCTTCCAACTCAATGAGTGAGCCTTTAATATCCCTCTTGACTAGGATATAAGCCACCAAATAAATGGTTAAACCTACATGTTCTCTTGATGCGACTTCGACTAGGTGACCCGTGTGCTCTTGACAAGACAATCCATCTGGACCCTGAACTTGTCAAGGTTAAACACTAGCTTGAGTCACGTGAGAGCCGACATACAGAGAGCTAGCATAAATCATGCACTACTAGGAGAAATCTTACCATAGAACCTTAGTGGTAGCGTGCTTTTACCAAGGGTGTTGTTGCTACATTGTAGTAGCGCGGATTCCAGACGGGTGCTACAGCTACACAGTTAGCAGTAGGGAGTCCCCACAAACATGCGCCACGGTTATAGAAATCAGCCACTACGTGCTAGGCTTTTCAGAGTAGCACTATGGCCCAAGAAGGCATGCTACTGCTACAACATTAGCAGTAGCGTGTCTTCGATAAAGCGCCCTATGGCTATATGAACTATCACTGCAACAGAAACAATATTGTGCCAGACGGTGGGCCCCGCTTAGCAGTTGTTGTGCCCACTAACGCGTGCTACTGCTACAGAGTTAGTAGTAGCGCATTTCTCGGGCCAGCGCTACTGCTAATGCATAGCAACCACCTTTCCCTCCATTTCCCCTACCTTCTCCTCTCTCCCTTCACTTTTCCCTCCACCCTCCTTTGTCCCTCACTTTGCTTCATCCTCACTACTCCTTCTCCCTCCATTACTCTCTTTCTTCTAGCTCTATTTCTCTCTCTCTTTAATGCCCCTAACTACTAAATAACCACCTCCATTAATGCACTCCCTTTCTCTTTTCCCCACTTTTCCTCCCCTCTATTAGTTAGAGCCATCTCCTTCCCCAACTAGCTAGATAGATCTACCCATTTAATGAAGTGACATATTTACCTCCCTAACTAGATCTAGCCATGTGAAGAAGTATGGAGGTCCACTTTTGATCACTAGGTAGCTAGATAGGTAGGTGTGTGGAGACAGGGTTGACCTCATCACCGTTCTCGATCTCTATCTTGAGATTGGTGGGTGAAAATTTGTGTTTTGCAAGAATGGAAATATTTGTGTGTGTGATATATTGACCTAATCGAGCGATAAGATGGACATAGTGCATGTGGCATGAGTTGCCGCCAAATTATGTTTGAGTTGCCTATGTTTTGTCGAAATGTCGATTTATTTCCGTTTTGGTGAATTTGGGCAAACTCTATATGTCCTATTTTTAGGGAAGGTCATGCCGAAATTTTGTATGACTTTGATGCGTGCATGCATTTTTATAATGAATTTGCTTATTATTACCACATTGGCGATCATGATCATCAGTTGAACAATGGTGGAAGGTGGTTGCAATCGGCGGTGCAGGACAGGAATGAAAATAACAGGACAGAGATCTTATGTCCATGTCGAAGATGCAAAGGACGAGTTTGGCTTGACCCCTATGAGCATGGTTGTTTGAAGGCACACTTGATCATGACTGGTTCATGGATGGCTATACTCAGTGGATAATTGAAGATGATGATGATGAGGAGGAGGATGCTGACGGCATAACAATTGACAACATGGGTCGAGAAGAAGAGATCACCGACAATGGCGGTGGAGAAGGGGCCGGACATGGCAGCGGAGAAGCGGCCGGACATGATGGAGGAGAAGAGGTCGGATATGTTTGCGTATAAGATGTGGACAAGCCGCAGCCTTCATCGCTACTAAGTTCAATCATGCAGGACTCTCATGTTCGAGACCTGCTTCACAAGGAGACGAGTACCCATAGATTTGCTTCTAGAGAGGAGGCCAACATGGAGCAACTGGAGGTAGACTCGAACACTCCATTGTATGATGGTTGCGATCCCAAGGTGACCCGCTTGAGTTTCACACTTGAGCTTCTAAAGACGAAGGCTAAAAACAAATGGACCAACATAAGCCTCGGTGAGATACTCAAGTACATAAATAAGGTTCTTCCTGCGGGGAATCTATGTCCTACTAGTGTGGATGAGGCCAAGAAGATCATGTGCCCTCTTGATCTGCCGCACATTAGATACCATGTGTCACATCCCTAGCTAGAGGTCATAGGACAACATGGGTGTTGCATCATGTTTCAATTTTGCATCAACATGAAATGGGGACTAAAAGAAACCCCAAGATCCCATTAAATCAAAATAATTCAAAATTGGTGAAAATTCAACAAGTCCAAAATGCCCTTACAAAATGTTCCCTATGTCTGATAAATATGGACATGATTATAACACGGGTCATTTTAAATATTTGAACAACTATAGCAATTTAAAAATAAATGATAAAGCTTCTGAAAATATCAAATATAGCATTTTCATTATTTTAGTTTTTAAAATATCCTGAAACTTTTCAGATGAGTTTGAAATATTCAGACTTCAATATATAAAATATCTGGGGTATTTTAAAATAGCATATGTGCCTGAAAATAAAATGGAACAAATGTCAGAAGTTAGAAAAGAATTGAAATAAAAAAGGGGAAGAAAGCCCACCTGGGCCAGGGAAGAAGCCGGCCCAGCCCACCAGGGGCGAACCGGTCTTCTTCCACCTCCGGCCAGAAGGACGTCGGGCGCATGGTCACCGCGCGCCGACCACCTCCTGCCTATGTGCCCGCCTGGATGGAGGGATAGATCTCGCTCCATTTCTCCTCCTCCCAGTCACCACAGCTCTCTCTCCCCCTTTTTCCTCCCTGCCGCCATGGCCGAGCCCTGCTCGAGCTCGCCGCCGTCGTTCTAGCCACCACCGCGCCCCTCTAAGACCACCAGCAGCCCCGCAACGACCCCCTCATCCCCCTCGTGACGCTAGAAGAAGCCGGAAGGCCTCCACGACGCATCATCATCATTTCTTCCCCGCCGACCACCGAAGCTCTTCTCCGGCGATTCGAGGTCATCTGCGCATCCCCGAGCTTGTCGTCTCCTCCAACAACCCCGTCGTGAGATCCTTCTCCGTTTCCCCTCCTCTCGAGGCATGTCCCTCGCCGTAGGCGCCGTTCCCTTGCTGCCCGAAGCTCCCCGCCGCTCGGGTGGTCGCCGGCCGTAGCTCTAGTGGCCCTCGAGTCCCCTCTGCCGCAGCGCTGGATGCGCGCATGCACGGGCTTCCTCCGGGTGCCCTCCGCGCGCCAAATGGTCGTTGGAGGCGCAACTCCGGCAGATCGCCGTCGTGCGGATGGTCGCCACCGGCCCCGCTCCGGTGGGCGCCGACGTGGCCATCATTAGAGGCTAATCCCCCTGATTAGTTAGCCTCCTGCCACTGACCAGTGGGCCCTAGGGTGGGTCAAACCCCTGGGCAGCACGGAGTTTAGGGCTGTGTCACTGACGTGCAGGCCCCGCACGTCAGGTTGGACCTGGCCTGGTCAGCCGACCAGCTGACGTCATAGTGACGTCAAACTGACGCCATTAATCCCTTTTTCCAGTTTAAAAACAATTCTAGAAATTATTTAAAACTTTAAAATTCATATAAATTAATCTGTAAATCAGTTGAAAATAATTTATACATGAAAATTTATCAGAAAAATCCAATGAATCCAATGGTGCTATTATCATGCATTTTGGAGAAACCTATGTAGAATGACATTGACATTTGCTAATAGGTTTAGTTTATGGAATTTCAAATGAAGAACAATTTTGAACCTATGTTCAAACCCATTTCAACTTAACTTGAACATTAGTTGCATCAGCTCATCCAAACATGCTACCATGCCATGATCATGCATCATATTGTTGCTCTTGCGTGTATTGATTGCTTTTTATCTGCATTGCGGTAGGCCCTGCTTTTGAGGATACCCTCGAGTATTCCAACGAAGGAGAAAACCTTCCCGCTACCCAGCAAGGCAAGCAACCCCCCTTGATCATTCCGATAATATCCCACTCTCTCGCTCTTGCTCTTGTTTATTGCATTAGGACAAACGTTCACTTGTCTGTCATACTCGGTAGATGAACCTATTCTTATGCATGACGTATCATTGTCATAGTAAATAGCTAAACCTTGCAACCTAGCATACCTGGTAGATGCTTGTTCCATGATGTGCTTAGCTTACTTTGCCTGCTATGCTTGCTATGCTTAGAGTTGTGTCAGGTCTGATTCATCTGGGTGATGAACTAGAGTGAAACATTGTTGTTCCAATGTGATAAGCTTATGATGAACCCGATTTGGTAAAGGTAGCGATGAGAGGCTATGTAGGAGTACATGGAGGGTTGTCTCATTGGGACCGTTCTTAGGAACTGAGTTCCGTGTTTGTGATCCAAGACTAGTTACTACCACGCATTGGGTTCTGGTAACTCGACCCCTCTCGACTTATCAGTTGCTCAGTCCTTAGTCCAGGAGTTGCAAGTAGTTTCTGGTCTTTATAGTATGCTGGAGGCCGTGCATAGCGATGACCCTAGGGGTGGGTTACGATGCGGTAGGCAGTGGCACGGTGTACCAAGGGTCACCCAAATGGTGGGCTTGGGAACCCTGCGCACATTGTTTGGGGCTGTAGCGGAAACTTCAGCCGGACTTTCGTTGCGGGTTCAGTCTCAAATAGGCGATAGCCTGGACTAGAGGTCTTATGTCACTGATGGTCGTGGACGACTCCCTCGCTGGGCTTCTGCTTGAAGGTTGCCGAGGTGCATGGTTTTATGAGCACATAGCGATAAGTGGCGAGAGTGTGTGTGAAGATGAACACCCCTGCAGGGTATGAAACTATTCGAATAGCCGCGTCCTCGGATATGGACTACTTGGATAACTTGTGCTATTCATAGATAACTTAATGGATACTCATAAAAATCTCAAGACAAGTGTGAGTACCATGGATGGCACTCTCGTAGATGACGGAAGTGAATCCATGGTGGTGTATTGTTGTGGAGTTAGTGGACTCGTGTGCAACATTTAAAATTTGAACCAAGAATTAATATGTGTAGTATAGGTTAGCCAAGAGTCAAAGCTAGCATTGCTGCATGAACTCCACCACTCCCCTTGATGATACATGAGCATAAAAAGATTAGTTATTATTTAAAGGCTTGCTGAGTATGTTTGTACTCACGTTTTCTTAATAAATGATGAAGATGAGACTCATGACCCATCAGGTGGGTTCTACCTAGATGTCGATGATGCTGAATAGCTGGTGTCGCAGCTACGACCTTATGCCATGTGGCGGGCTGTAGATAGTCACGCCATGTGCTTTCTTTACCCTTTCATCTGGCTGTACCTAGGCAGCTTTATGCTTCCACTTGGTTTGTATGAACTTGCCTGTATGACTTGAGTGTCGGGTCATGTGACCCCTACCTATAAGAACATATTATGCAAGGCTCCTCTGAGCCTCTTAAATAAAAGTTGTGATGTTGTATGGCTATGTTGTGATGCCATAGTTGTATCTATGCATACTGGGCATGTCGTGCGTACGTGTGACATGCAATGGTATGTATGGGATCCGACACCTAGACATGTGCCTTTAGTAGTACTCTTTACGGGGAACTACCTCTTTGTGCTTCCACCGAGCCTTGGTAGCTTGCTATTGCTGCGGACACATTGATTGACCGGCATGTATCCTTCTTTGCTGCTGTGTCTGTCACTTCGGGGAAATGTCTCGTAGGGTAATGGAGTCCCTGTAGCCTGCTACGACTCGTCTACATGTAGTGATCACATTTATGTCCCACGACGTAATGGAGTCCTTGTAGCTTGCTATGACTCGTCTACACACGCTTGAGACCGACACCTGCATTGTTGGGTTATGTATGCCTATTCCCATACGGATGTGCCACTTGGGTTCTATGACTAGTCATGTCGGCCCGGGTTCTCTATAGTTTTAATGCTAGCGACATATTCACATACGTGAGCCAAAAGACGCAAACGGTCCTGGCTAAGGTAAGGCTGCAGGCGTGGAGTCACCGTGCGTGAGGCCGCAAAGTGATGTGATGTGTTACAGGCTTGATTCCTATGACTTAGGATCGGGGTCCCGACAGCATTGGTATCAGAGCCTGACTGACTATAGGACTACCAAGCCAAACCGGTCGAAGTTGAGTCTAGAAATACTATAGAAATGTAAGAGAATTGATTATGGAAGGGAACGTAAGGTTCTTTTTACTCCTCTTACCGAGTCATGCTATTCTGGGTCACCCTGAACTTTTCTACGGGGTTAAGATCTAGGCTTATCTATTTCTTAGGATGACGAGTTACTAACCATGGACTAGTAGCTAGTTTGGTCACAAGTAAACTCCGGTATTCAATTATTGTTTGGTGTGACAATCGGTTGGATTAGAAACTTGAGTCTAGAAAGTTGAGTGGTTATGCTATCCAATCTTTGTAGTTGTCTCAAAATATTTTTTGAGCAATTACAGTCGTTATGTTGTGCAATTTCCGCTAGGATCTCTAATGCCTTTGCATCATTCTCTATTTCAGATGCCCCCTCGTCCTTCTCGTAAGGTGGTCCGTCTGACTACGTGCATCGATGTACCAGGTCACACGGCCATGTTGGTTAGAGTTATGATCAAGACTGGTTACCGTTGGTGCCTAGAGTATACAGTGGAGGAGCAGTATCGAGACTTCAACCAGGGCCAGTACATGTGTACTATTAGGATATATCCATCATATCCCAGAGCTGTAGAGCCGCTTTATTGGTCATATGAATTAGGTGTCACCATAGACATGGCAGTTCAAGAGGCCGCCTACACCATGTTGACTATTATGTGATCTCACCATGGACTACTTCTGAATAACGAGTTCTGCTATGTTCCTGCTACTCTAGGAGGAGAGGATGGTTATCTTAGTGCTGCCCATTATGATCATTCTCATGAGGACCCTAGGCTTTAGGTGACCGCTCGTATGTTGGAGAACAGGCATCGGGATGCACATGCCCTTCGCATGGAGCTATATGCTACCCGTGCACGTCTATGGACAGCCCTGACGCAGCTAGCACCTATCGTGCAGACAGACTATGGAGATTTGGAGATGCTGAGCCCATCGCGGACTCATCTGCCAGCTCGCGTAGACTGGCCCGATGTTGGAGGCATCAGTCCTCTTCGAGGACCATTGTTGCCACCAACCAGGGGACCGAGGCCACATCCGTGTCCTTACGGTTTCCAGGGATCACAGGCCAGGGTGTTTCCAGATCCTCAGGTTCAGCACCCGGGTCATGGGGGTAACCTATATGAGGTGTTCTACGGCGATGCTTGAGTACGTGTATGTTAGCTCTAGTGTTGTAGTAGTCGTATTGCCACAGTCCTATGTGTCTTGTGGGATATGACAGAGGTGTGAGTTGATTTCCGGAGCTGTAGATAAATAATGTACAGGAAGCTTGTAATGCCTCCGATGAGTTGTATCTCTTTCAGTAGTTTGTACTTCAGTTTGGGCTTGTACTGAACTATGTCATGGTGTGTATGAATCATGGTGTTCATATGGAAGTTTGTTTATTACCATGTTAACCGGGTGTTACCCATGCATGCCATGTTGTCCAGTACATTCCTCATCTCATGTCTTAGAGTTGATGTCTTCCTTGTCTAAGCTATGGGTTTGTTTTCCTAGGATGGTGTCAACTGGGAATAACCCCATGCGTGCGTTTGTTTTCCCAGGATGGTGTCAACTAGGAATAACCCCGTGCCTGCATTTGTTTTCCCAGGATGGTGTCAACTAGGAATAACTCATGTTTGCTTAATAAATGTTGCATACGAGACTCAGGACCCATCAGGTGGGTTCTACCTAGATGTTGATGATGTCGAATAGCTAGCTACGACCCTATGCCCTGTGGCGGGCTGTAGATAGTCAGGCCATGTGCTTTTTTTACCCTTTCATCTATTTTTACCGAGACATCTTTATGCTTCCACTTGGTTTGTATGAACTTGCTTGTATGACTTGAGTGTCGGGTCATGTGACACCTACCTATAAGAACATATTATGCAAGGCTCCTATGAGCCTCTTAAATAAAAGTTGTGATGTTGTATGGTTATGTTGTGATAACATAGTTGTATCTATGCATACCGGGCATGTCATGCGTACGTGTGACGTGCAACGGTATGTATGGGATCCGACACCTAGCCATGTGCCTTTGTAGTACTCTTTATGGGGAACTACCTCTTTGTGCTTCCACCGATCCTTGGTACCTTGCTAATGCTCCGGACACATTGATTGACCGGCATGTATCCTTCTTTGTTGCTGTGTCTGTCCCTTCGAGAAAATGTCTCGTAGGGTAATGGAGTCCCTATAGCCTGCTACGAGTCGTCTGCGTGCAGTGATGACATTTATCTCCCACGATGTAATGGATTCCTTGTAGCTTTCTATAACTCATCTACACACACTTGAGACCGACACCTCCATTGCTAGGTTATGTATGCCTGTTCCCGTACGGATGTGCCACTTGGGTTCTATGACTAGTCATGTCGGCCCGGGTTCTCGGTCGTTTGAATGCTAGCGACATATTCACATACGTGAGCCAAAAGATGCAAACGGTCCCGGCTAAGGTAAGGCTGCAGCCGTGGAGTCACCGTGTGTGAGGCCACAAAGTGATGTGGTGTGTTATAGGCTGGATTCCTATAATTTAGGATCGGGATCCCGACACGTCTCTTCTGTAGAAATAGGCGCCGGTGCTTCAGCAAAACCCGTTTTAGTTTTCTAGGAACATCTCTAAGCACCTAGCATTGTACAAGGCCTAAGAGGGATGATGGACAAGCCCGTCCGTGACACGCTTACTGGTTTGTGCAATTTTTTCGATGTTCTCTCTCGAAAGTCGATTAGTGTGAAGCAACTCCGAAGGCTACATGAAGAGATCGTCATGATACTAAATGAGCTTGAGATGTAGCGTTCTTTGACATTATGGTGCATTTGTGTGTCCACACTGTGCACGACATAATAGACCTGGGATAGACATTCCTGCACAGCATGATGTTGTTCAAGGGGAGAATGGTGTCATCAATGGATTTGTTCTTAACATGTCCCATCCATTTGGAAGCATCGTCCAGGGCTATCTGACCCAAGAGTGCATCTCCTTTGGCGAGAATTATATACATGGCGGAGACCCTATTGTTGGTTTTCCCTTTAAGAAGCACCTTGGGAGGCTCGAAGGGGAAGGTCACTCTAACGTCCATAGGGAAATGCATATGGGTTACTCGGATTGACGCAATGACTTTGACAAAGCACACTTAGTAGTGCTACAACACCTAACCATGGTAGATCCTTTCGTGACACTACACCGAGAAACCGTCGCAAAGAAGTATCATGACTTGGGGCTGCGAGGGACGGACGCCGAAGTTATTAGAGAGCACAACCTCACTTTCTTGACTTGGTTCAAACAACATGTTCTTGCTAATCCCGACCTCATGAGCAACCTCATATATGCCTTAGCGCATGGCTCTGCGCCCAACCTCATGACCTATCAGGAATACGATATCAACGGATACATGTTCTACACTAAGGCCAAAGATAAAAACAGTGATTTTCAGAACTCGGGGGTGACTATGGAATGCATGACCGGCGACAACGCCGCACCTAAAAGATTATATGGAAGGGTCGAGGAGATCTGGGAGCTTGACTACTCTAGTCTGCATAGTGCGATGATGTTCCGTGTTAGATGGGCTAAGACTATCGAAAGAGAAAACTGGTATTTCACTCCCATGTCTATACCCGACGCCAAGAGTGATACCGTGAATGCCAACAGAAAAAACAAGACATGGATACATGCTAAACACATGACACAATGCTTCTTCATAACCGGAGAAAGCAATCATAGCCGTGTTTTCATGAGGAGAGGCAAAAGGAACATCATCGGAATGGATGGAGTCGCCAACGAGGAAGACTACGACCAGTACGGCAACCCAATGAGGGAAGATGACGATGACGATGAAGCATACGTGATACGGGGCAGGACCCGTGGGAGTCGATCTTTCATGAATTGGAGGGGTAAACACGAAGAACACGAGGAAGAACAAGAGAAACACTCAAGAGCGAACTCAAATCACACATCCACTAGATCCATGATCATCACAAGAGGTACAAAGATCCCGAATTAATCAATGATACAAGTAGCAGTAGTGTTCTCTCACTCTGAAGGAGGAGCCTTGAATCCACTAGGGATCTTCCGTCCAGAGGGGCCTTGGCATCACTTGGATATATTCCCAAAGGAGGAAAAGTTCCTCAAGAGAGACAAGTAATGGAGCTATGCTCACAAGTGCAAAAACAATAGTTAACCCTAACATATGATCCAAGGGTCCAATATATAGCTAGCAGGAGGTAGGGGATGAAGATAGGTCAAAATGGGACGGATGGGTCGGCTGGCCTAGGGG
The DNA here is from genome assembly GCA_022496015.1 of Hordeum marinum. Taxonomy (NCBI): domain Eukaryota; kingdom Viridiplantae; phylum Streptophyta; class Magnoliopsida; order Poales; family Poaceae; genus Hordeum; species Hordeum marinum. The sequence goes on from CM039675.1 coordinate 234,246,159, forward strand.
GCTCGTGCGCACGGCCTAAGTGAGCCTCGTGCACACGGGGGTCCCGTGGGATAGGGACACGGCCGTGCGTATGGGGTCGCCATTGTAGCTTCCTGGGAGGCCCGTGTGCATGTGGTCTTCTGGGCCCGTGCACACGGGGTGACCGTTCTAGCTCCTGGGAGGCCCATGTGCATGGGGTCTTCTAGGAAAGTGCGCACGGGGTCTTCGGTTAATCTGTTACCCTCGTGCGCACGGGGTCCCGGAAGCCCGTGCGCACGGGGTCGGCTGTAGCTGAGCTCCTTGGCAGCATCTTTCTCTCCGTCTTCCGTGCTTCCTCGTGGTTTCTCCCCTTGGCCTTGGATGTCTTCCTGGTACCTAATTATGCATAGTGTCAAGGTGAGGTAGCATCGAAGTCCCATGTGTATCCGTGCCAAACTCAAAGAGGAGGGAGTTCACCTTAGCTTCTATTGCGTGTGCGGGAGCTCTTGTCATAGGGACACTTGTGTCTTGTTGAGATGGTGTAGACTGCATGGGGATGAGTGAGGGATGCTCTGCATCATCTCCCCCCTTGGGTAAGATCCGTCCTCGGATCAAGATCTTCATCATCATGGAACGGGGAGAGGTCGGTGACATTGAAGGTGTCGCTCAAGTTGTACTTGTTGCGTGGAATGTCAATCTTGTAGGCATTGTTGTTGTAGCATGCCAACACCTTGAATGGTCCATCAACACGAGGTAGTAGTTTATAATTGCGCTCATTGGTAAAACATTCCTTCCGGAGATGTAGCCACACAAGGTCGCCGGGCTTGAACAACATGGGGTGTTTGTTGGTGTTGTGTTTGGCGGTGATGTGTTCCACCTGGCAGTCGATTATGTTCCTTGTATCTTCGAGCATCTTCTTTATGTAGCTTGCCCTTGCACTTGCATCCACATTGACATGCTCTTGTAGTGGTAGCGGTAGGATGTCCAATGGGGGCAAAGGTTTGAAGCCATAGACCACCTCAAAGGGAGACTTATTGTTCGTGAAGTGTCGTGCGCGATTGTAGGCGTACTCAGCGATGGGGAGGCAATCTTCCCATTCCTTGATGTTCTTCTGGATCAGCATGCGGAGAGTTCCAAGCGTCTGGTTTATTGCCTCCGTTTGGCCATCGTTTTTTGTGTGGTATGCCAAGGAGAATAGTAGCTTGATGACGAGCTTGGCGCAAAGGGTCTTCCAAAAGTAGCTCAAGAACTTGACGTCGCGATCCAAGACAATGGTCTTGGGTACTCCATGTAGGCGTAAGATGTCCGTACAAAAGAAATTGGCAATATGTGAAGCATCGTCTATCTTGTGACAAGGAATGAAATGAGCCATCTTGGAAAAGCGATCCACAACAACAAAAACAGAACCATGGCCATTTTTCGTTCATGGCAAACCAAGCACAAAATCCATACTAATGTCTTCCTAAGGTTGTTACGCTATAGGAAGAGGCATGTAAAGACTATGGGATTGAGCTTAAGACTTAGCTTTGCGGCATGTAGAGCATCGGTTGGTGAAGTGTTCGACATCATGAAGCATCTTTGGCAAATAGAACATGTCAGAGAGTGTGGCATATGTCTTGTCGTGTCCAAAGTGACCCATTAGTCCTCCACTGTCAACCTCTTGCAAAATCAACAAACAAAGAGAAGACTCGGGTATACACAGTTTATGAGCACGCACAAGATATCCATATTTCATATAATAATTATCCCAACAAGTTTTCACTTCGTAATTGGCATACGCAGTGGCAAAAGAAAAAACATGCTCATACAAGTATTTTATATGCTCAAAGCTAATAAAATTTAAGTCAAGTTGAGTAACGAGCATGCATTTGCGAGAAAGAGCATCCGCCACAACATTTTCTTTTCCCTTAATGTATTTGACGACATAAGGTAAAGACTCAATAAATTCACTCCATTTAGCATGGCGTTTCTTCAACCTAGTTTGACACTTGAAGTATCTGGGAGTTTCATGGTCGATATGAATGAAAAATTCATGCGGTCGCAAATAATGTTCCCAAGCTTGTAAGACTCTCACCAATGCATACAATTCTTTGTCGTATATAGGATAGTTGAGTTGAGTGACAGAAAGTTTCTCACTAAAATATGCAATTGGGTGCTTTTCTTGCATAAGCACGCCACCTATGCCATTACCACTAGCATCAAAATGCACTTCAAAAGTTTTATCAAAGTTAGGCAAGGCAAGCAAAGGAGCATGAGTGAGAAAAATTTTAAGTTGATGGAAAGTGCGCGGTGTCTTGGGATGGTCCCCAAACAAAAGGTGCATTTTTCTTGCTCAAAGGGTGTAGAGGAGTTGCAATAGAGCTAAAGTTTTTCACAAATCGACGGTAGAAACCGACTAGTCCTAAGAAACTACGCACTTGTTGCAAATTGGTGGGTGCAGGCCATTTTTAATGGCCTCAATCTTAGTTTCACGAACATGAACACAGTTAGACGAAACCACAAATCCTAGGGAAATAACTTTTTCAATAGCAAAAATGCATTTGTCCAAGTTCGCATAAAGTTTTTCTTTCCGAAAAGTTTTCAAGACGTCCCTAACATGTGTGGCGCGTTGTTCTAGAGAGTCACTAAATTCAAGGATGTCATCAAAGTAGACCACAACACAATATCCAATGTAGGGGCGCAAAACATGATGCATCATTCGCATAAAGGTACCTGGTGCTTCGGATAATCCCATGGTTATCCCTAACCATTCATAGAGACCAAATTTAGTTTTGAAAGCCGTTTTCCGCTCATTGCCCTCTTGGAAATTAATTTGGTAGTAACCACTTTTTAAGTCTATTTTGGAAAATATAGTGGCACCACTAAGTTCAACTAGCATGTCATATAAGCGAGGGATAGGGTGGCTATATAAAATGGTGATAGCATTTATATGTCGGCAATCGAAACATATGTGCATACTTCCATCTTGCTTAGGTACTAGGATCACGGGAACCGCACAAGGACTCAAGCTCTCACGTACATGCCCTTTATCTAGGAGTTTTTGGAGTTGCCTTTGTATCTCCTTTGTTTCTTTGGGGTTGACGCGGTAGGGTGCCTTGTTAGGGAGTGGTGCACCGGGGATGAGGTCAATGCGATGCTCGATCCCTCGTTTTGGTGGTAGTCCCGGAGGTAGCTCATCGGGAAAACGTCTTGAAATTCCTGCAACATTTGAGACAACAAAAGACGAAGATGTTGTGAAGATTAGGCTGGGCGACATCATCCTTGCACAATATCACATAGTGAAGGACGGTTGATGGGCTCTCACTCACATCCCTCAAATCTCTTTGGTGGCAAAAAGTACTAGGTCACTCTTGTCCCTCATCATGGAGTCACTCAATTTTGGCTTGTGGCGCTCACTCGCTTTGAGGTGGATCACTCTCTCACTTTTCTCTCCACGGCGGGATGAAGCTTGCTTGTCGGCAGCCACTTGACTTGGAGACATAGGGCGAAGCACATATTCGGTGCCCTTCATCTTGAAGCTATATTTATTTGTCCGCCCATTGTGGATGACTCGATGGTCAAATTGCCAAGGTCTCCCAAGGAGTAGGTGGCAAATGGACAAGGGAACAACCTCACCCTCCATGGTGTCTTTGTAAGCTCCAATCTTGAAGGAAACTTGCACGGTGTGGTTGACTTGTATTGTGCCGAAGTCACTTAGCCATTGGACCTTGTAGGGACGAGGATGCTTTTTCTTGACCAGGTGCAACTTGGAGCAAAGTTCCTCACTTGCCAAATTGTGGCAACTTCCGCCATCGATGATGACCTTGACGAATCTTCCTTGGATATAGGCCTTGGTGTGGAAGATGTGGCAACGTTGGTCCTCGTCTTGTTGTTGCAGTGTCAAAACCTTTGAGACAATGAGAGCGGGGCTCGGATTGTTGTCACAAAAGATTTGAGAATCCTCATCTTCATTGACTTGTCAGTGCATGGCCACTTGTTCCAAAACTTCCATCTCATCTTCACTCATCGAGTCATAGGTGTCGTCATCTTTGAAGGATAATGGTCCGCCTTGTGGGACACTCGTACATCTTGTGGCCTCGGCCTTGGCACATGAAACACTTGATGGAGCTTGTTTTCACGGAATCCGGTGTTGATGTAGAGGATGACACTCTTGGTTTGCTTGTAGTGGCGGTGTGGGATGACGAAGACGACTTGTCCTTTTAGCTTGACTTGTCATATTTTGTCATGGAGGTTTTTGTAGAGGAAGGTGTCGTGGTTGTAGAACCTTGTGTAGTTGCACCATAGGTCTCGTAGGAGTCCTTGGAATACTTGTAGTCCTCTTGAACTTGACGTCCCACCTTGGTGGCTTGATGCACTAGCTCAAGCAAGTTGGAGTAGGGTTGGAATGCCATAATTTTCTTCACTTGGTAATTGAGAGCATCCAAGAAAAGCACCATAGTTTGCTCATCGTCTTCCTTTACATTGGCTCTTATCATGGCCATCTCCATCTCTTGGTAGTACTCTTCCACCGACTTTGTGCCTTGCTTGAGGAGTTGTAGATTCTTGAATAGATAACGACTGTAGTGTGTTGGGATGAATCGATCTCGCATGAGGTCCTTCATTTGTGCCCAAGTGGTGATTGGCGGGTCACCTCTTTCTCTTCTTCGCTCAATGACTTGTCCCCACCAAAATGAGAATGTAATCTTGGAAATCGAGGGAGGCCATGGAAATCTTCTTCTCCTCTTCATAGTTGTGCAACCAGAATATCTTGTCAACCTTGAGTACCAAAGAGAGATAGTCTTCAGGTACGTTGCTTCCGGAGAACTTAGGATAGTTGTCTTGTTGACGTTGTCCTTGCCTTGGAGCTTGATCGTCCACGTGGTCAACGGGATTTGCTTGAGATCACTCTTCTTGTCGTGGAGGGGCATTATTGTCATGTTGATATTGCCCTTGCCTTGGAGCGAGCTCGTCAATGTGTGGCTCCTCTTGCCTTGGGTTTTGTTGACGTTGTGGTTGCATCCATCCTTGGCGTTCTTGGTGCTCCTCTTGACGTGCGGCTTCCTCTTGGCATTATCAACGTAGAGCTTCTTGTTCCTCGCGAGCTTGTCAGTTGCGTTCTTGCAAGGCATATGTTGATTCACGAAGCGTGTGATGTGCCTCATTTGCTTGCTCTTCACAGTGCCGGTCGTCCTCATGGCAGTGACGTAGGCATTCTTGCTCGTATGCGTCTTGCTGTTGTTGGTGACAGTGGTCATGCTCGCGATGTCGACCTTGAGGCTTGTTGTCGTGGAAGGTGTTGCTCGAGTCTTGATAGAGGCGACAAGTGTCACGTTGATGTCGTTGAGCTCGAGTAGGAGGACTCTCGTAGGAGGAGTGTCGACTTGATGTGCACCGTTGAGTTGAAGTAGAAGTTGATGATGTGCGGTTCACCATCAAGGCGTTGAGCTCGTCCATTTGGGTAGTAAGGAGGTTCTGCGTTCACTCCTCGGATTCGCATATGTTGGTGGTGAGGTGCTCGATGTGGTCCATGATGACATCTTCTGCTTGGCACATTCCCTTTTGTGCATCGAAGAATTTTAGTTTGGTGATGTAGTTGTTTGCGTCATCATCGCGCTCCTTGAAGGTCGGGTACGTCATAGTAGTCCTATCCATAGCACTCAAGTAGATGTAAGTGGGAGAATGATAAAACACAATACCAAATACTGTTCCGAAGGTTGAAAGAGGATCAATCAATCAATGTGAAATCATGGAAATAGTAGAATTGGTATCGGAGTTTTCCCTTCTCACACCTACACAAAGTAATGCTTTGAAGTGTAGCATGGTTAGGATGAGTGGCACAAAATTTGAGCAAATGCGAACCAAGATATTGTCAATGTTGAGTAAGATTAACAAAATATCAAGACAAAGCAAATAGACCAATAGCTTACAAGGCACTAGGAACGCACACACAAATACATATAATGGGATCCGCATGACCAAGGAATGAGCAACATGGAATCTCCGTGAGCCTCGTGTTACACGGATACAAGAGAGAACTAGCTCGATTGCTCTAATGGGCTAGATACACGCTTGTGCACCAACCTATGAGAGTAACCACGCAGTATTCAATCCCAAGTATCTAGTATGTATGCGAGAGGATACGATGCTATGGATATTGCTTACAAGCTCTTTGGAATGTTTCTCTTTGCTTAAAAGCTTTTGTTTCTTCTTATTTTTTATGCTTGATGCTCGAACCAAGATATAAGACAAGTATGATGGATATGCACAAGAGAGACTTATGGCACCAAGTAGAAAACAAGGGAGGTGCACGCTAAACTAGCTATGCGGCATATGAGTGCCAATACGGTGCACAAGTAACATGGCCCGACAATTCTCAACTTGCTAATCTCGATGGGTAAGGTACGCAAATAGGCTCGGAGCTATCAATGCAATGGCAAGGAATGGAAAAAGATGTCATCGAAGTTACTGTCCTTGCTTACGATTGAAGGTGGCCGAAGTCAAAGTCGAGGCCCATGATGATGAATGGTGGTGGTGATGGCATCCAACTGTCCCTAAGTAGCCAAAACACCTTAGGACACGGAAGCCACAAACTCAAAATCACGAAGAAAATGGCAATGGAGCGGAAGGAAAAGTGTGGGGGTGACAAAGGCTGAAAACAAAAAAATTGTTGTTGTTCTGTAGGGCCTATGCGCACGGAGTCTTTTGGGCCCCTTGTGCATGGGGTGTCCAGGAAGTTCACGAGGGCCCGTGCGCACAGGGTCCAGGTCTATGGTGCAAGCAGATCACGATTTTGGTGGATTTCAAGAAACAATTCGGGAATCTTTTGGATAGAAAGCTAGATCCACCTGCTAGGCATCTATTCCACGGATCGAAACCAACAAAAACTCAAAGATTCAACAATTGCAAAAAAATGGTATGGCTATTTTTGTGGGGATTTTCGGATTAGGATGAAAACAAGCAAAAATAGGCTAGAAAACAGTAGGAGGGGACTCCAAATTCGTGATCAATGTGGCTCATGATACCATATGATATGGGGCAAGACCCGTGGGAGTCGATCTTTCGTGAATTGGAGGGGGAAAACATGAAGAACATGGGGAAGAGCAAGAGAAACACTCAAGAGCAAACTCAAATCACACATCCACTAGATCCATGATCATCACAAGAGGTACAAAGATCCCAAATTAATCAATGATACAAGTAGAGGTAGTGTTCTCTCACTCCGGAGGAGGAGACTTGAAACCACTAGGGATCTTTGAGGGAGTCCTGGATTAGGGGTCCTTGGATAGCCGACCTATTGTTATTGTCCGGACTATGAGGGCTGCTTACCGAACACCGAAGGATTTGAAGGCCCAATCTCTTAGATCGAAGCTTCGGGAAAAAAGGCTTGCGCTCCACATCTGATGTAATAGTTAGGCAAGTTTATCTCTCTGGCATGTAACCGACCATGTACAAACCCTAGGCATCCCCGACATCTATATAAGCCGGAAGGTTTTAGAGCATAGACAGAACAACTCATCTAGGGTTAGACATACGATCTCGAGGTAGATCAACTCTGTAACCCCTTACACCATCAATACAATCAAGAAGGACGTAGGGTATTACCTCCATTGGAGGGCCCGAACCTGGGTAAACTCGTGTCCCCTTCGTCTCTTGTTACCGTCGATCCTAGTCTCACAGCTCGGAACCCCCTACCCGAGATCCGCCAGTTTTGACACCCACATTGGTGCTTTCATTGAGAGTTCCTTTGTGAGCAAGATGGAATCAATGCCTCGTCTCTTCAACAACGAAGAGGTTCGCAACATGGACGTTTTTGCCCCGGGGCAGATCTTCGCCTTCGGCAGCGTTGTGCTGCACACGGATTCCGCTAGCCATCTAGGCTGCGTTGAGATCTTCGCCCCTGATCAAGAGGTCAGATTCGGAAACTTAGAGTTCTCCATCGACTCTCAGGGCGACCTGTCACTAATCGGGCTCACGGCTTCGCTTGCAGCCCTCGAGGACTCTGAGGCCTTAACCTCGAGCTCCTTCTTCGGACATGCCAATGGGGTCACCCATGGCGGCAATCTGATCTCTCATCCCGTTTTGGCCATCAAGCCATGTGACCGAACATGTGATCTTTCCGAACACTCCCCACGGGTGGGCCCCATGGGGGTTGACTCCACGAGTTCCAAACAGCTGGATCTGATCAGGCCCTCAGCGGTCGACGAGGCCTTGGAGCAATTCTCGTCGATGAGGATCACCGACGGTCTAGCCCCGATCTACACTCGGCCCAGTTATAGTTCGGGTAGGGACGTATTTTTCGACCCACCCACCACCCACTTGGCAGCCACAAACAAAGACTTAACCGACGTGCTAGAATATGCCTCCGAGGAGGCAGAATACATGGATGAAGAGGACCGTGCTCCCACCCCCATTAACACCGGGAGTTGGGCCGCCACTTCTACATACGACGTCTACATGGTGGACACTCCTGCCAACAACAACGACAATACACCTCACAACAACGATACAAATCGGGTGATGCACCATCCAGGCGTCGAAAATCGCACAAGCGATCCAAAAGCAAAAAGGGATGAAGAGCTCTTATCAGCTACGGGGAAGGTAATGCCCCGCTGATCATGACAATCTCGATATCCCCGAGGGTCCGGAGGAGCCTGAGGATCAAAACGACCCCGATACTATCGACGACCCCGAAGGCGACGATTACCTTCCCCCGTCAAGGAGGAAGATATACCGGAAGCCGATGACTTGTACATCCTTGATAACCTCGAGGATTAGGAGGAAATCTGGCAACAGCTCGCAGCCTCAAGGCCAAAGAACGGCAACTCAAAGTCGAGCAGGCTGACCTCAACGATCGATGGATGAAAGTCCTCTTAGCCGAGGAAGTATACGACACTGGCCCGTCAAACCAGCCCAAAAACTACACTCAGGGTAGGTTGTTGCTGCAATTTGACGACGAACTTACTAATACTCCATCTCCAAACCGTACTTCATAAGACAAGCCGGACCGCCCCCCTCGTGGTCGAGACAGGACGACCGACGACGCTGGTTACAAACCGGCAGTGCCCAGAAGACGGGGCAAGGAGCCATTAGAGCCCAATGACAGGTTCGACTTGTGAGATGACCTAGATCCCAGAGCAGGCCGCACTAGATCCATTTATGGATCCAGAGAGTACGCGCCCGATAGACATGGCGAGTACTGACCTGGTTCGACCAAAACAATAGGGTCCGGGAATGCGACCGGCCCCATACAGACGCCGAATACAGGCGTGACATAGCATGGGTCAGAGGCGCCGCTCACCCTCTATGATTCATGGACGAGGTAATGCGGCATCAGTTGCCCAAAGGGTTTAAACCCGTGAATATAGAAAAGTACGACATGACCATTGACCCAACCATATGGATCGAGGAGTTCGTCCTCCATATCCACATGGCACGAGGAGATTATCTCCATGCCATCAAAGACCTACCTCTTAAGCTTAAGGGGACAGCTCGGCACTGGTTAAACAGCCTCCTCGAAAACTCCATAGGATGATAGGAAGACATAGAAGACGCGTTCCGCTCTAACTTTCAAGCGACCTATGACCGCCACCAGACTCTTCCGATCTCAGCAATGTCGTCCAGAAGCCCGGCGAGTCCGCTCGGTAGTTCTGGAATCGGTTCTTGACTAAGAAGAACCAAATGGTCGACTGTCGGATGCTGCGGCCATATCCTCCTTCCGGCACAAATTCAGGACGAATGGCTGGCCCACCAGCTAGGCCAGGACAAGGCTTGAACTATTGACGGGGTTATTACCCCTAGGTAGGCCAAAGCAATCGGGTTCTCCCCTCCCCGCTTCAAAGAAAAACTATGTAACCGGCTGTCCATGACCGATTGGAGCGTGGCCGGCTCGAGTAGTCACCAGCTGGCGACACGGACAACCGGTCAATGAGCCGGCTCGACACCCGACCGGCTGGGAGAGGCCGGCTGCCTCCAGGCCGCCTCCTCCATTGACCCCGGGACAGACATGCAACGACCCGTCCCTCTGTGCACAAGTACGGTGACAAGACATGGCTACAGTCCGGCCGTCCAGGCCGCTGACCTTGGCGAGCACGACCAGGCGGGGAAACAGTGTCGGCATGCCCCTTCCCACTTGATTACCTGCCCCGGCGTGGCTACAATGCAGCCCGCCGTATAGGAGACTTTGGCCGGCTGGTACTAGACGACGCTTCCCGGGTGACCCATGCCACGGGAGGTAGGCCAGGGCCAATCGCGGAGCCGGCTGGCGGGTCCCAGCAGGCGATGGGACCGCACAGCCAGGGGACCCTATGGGCAATGAGACGGCTCGAAGGGCGGGACCCCCTGGTCAGCCGGAGAGGCTGCCAGCCGGGTCCCTCCACCCGTGTACCTTAGGAATATAGTAAGTCGGGGGGTTGGCCTATAAAACCCCTTGAGCCCCTCATGCAATGGGGATAGACAACTCTCATGCGCACACCCACGGGACACTTCCCTCATTCTCACACTCGGTAGCGGAGGAAGGCGAGCCAGCTACTCCCTCTTTGTCCTCTAGACGCAGCTCTAGGAGCATTCTTTGAACACATCAATCCATCCAACTAGACCAAGCAGGACTAGGGGGGTTACCTCCCACGGAGGGCACTGAACCTCGGTACATCGTGTGTCACCATCGCTTGTGCCCAATCTCGCCCCCGGATCCCATCGGCTTCCTCCGGCCCCAACCACCTACGATAAGCCTACACATGGCATTTTTCATGAGAAAACGACGACAGTTGGCACCCACCATGGGGCCGTATGCGGCGCCGGCCGGATTCATGCTCTGGGCGGGACCCCTCGCCATTCCCCGCCGTCGCTGCACGTCCAGGAGAAATCGCGGGCTCGTGGGGCTTGCTCCGCCACGCCCTACGGGTAGCTCCATCAACCTCGCGCTCAACATCGACGTGCTCACCGAGCGTTTCAGGAGGCTCAGCCTCGCCGAAGCTCCAATCGCCGACGAGTACTCCAGCCAGGTGCTCGTCTACACCAGTCCGCCCATGGCTGTGCGCGCTCGCTACGGCCCCGTCCAGCAGCTCCCACGATCGTGTGGGTGCACTTGCCATCGTCTCCTCCACCTCCTCCGGACGTGCGCGGGCCGAGGCCAACGCTGCCGCGGCCTGTGTCGGCACCACCAGCCCGCTCGGTGCGGCCCTTCAGGGCTTGAACACCCCTACACCCCGATGGCAAACCCCAATGCCGCCGCGGCTGAGCTTGAGGCGGCTTGCCGCGTCCTGTTCGAGGACGCCACCGCCCTCGGGGCCACGCGGCACCGCATAGAGGCCGGCCAATGGGAATATGCTTCCGCCTACGGTCTCACCCTGGATGGCACTGAGCCCACCAGGCATGGGGCTGTGCGTGACCGTGGCCACGTGGTCGTCGAGATCCTGGGCGGCAAAATGCCCGTCTACGACACCCCCGCAGCCAACCTACAGGCCCTCAAGGTAGCCTGCAAGAACTTGGCTACCTTGAAGGGCGAAGAACGTGTCGCTCACGAGCGTCACATCAAGGACCTCATCGACGCCGCCGACGCATAGCAGCATCTGCTCGCAGCTGGCGGCGCCGCCTCCAGAGGCCCTCGGCCGAGCACGAGGGCACGGGAACTGTTGGCCGTCAGCCGGCTTAGCACTCCTGCTCCCCTCGCGTCTCCGGCCGCCGGGTCGAGGCAAGTAAACCCCGGGCATCTCAGCTGCCGGGGAGCGAGCAGCGGGCTGTTAACAGCCGGCGCACCAACATCACGCCTCGCAGCGGCTGCCATCACGTGGCGCCGGCAGCCAGTAGTCGGTGCAGTCGCGGGCATACTCCACCCCCGCGGCATGAGTCGGAACGATCGGTTCCACCCGCCATCGGCCCCGAGCTCTCGGCTTAGCTCAGTCCACGCGTCACCCATAGCGAGAACGATGCTCGCCTCCGCATCGACCGGCTCGCACAGTCGGCCCTCCTTGAGGAGGAGGAGGGCTCGATTGGCCTGGCCTGTTTTGGTCCTCGGATCCGCAACGAGCCATTCTCAACCAGCTTCATGCTTCCCCAAGACACCCCGAAGTACAATGGGGCCGCCAAGCCCGAGGATTGGCTGATCGACTACACCACCGCGGTCGGCATTGTCTGGGGGAACAAGCGCGTAGCCATTCACTATGCTCCCCTCATGCTGATCGGCTCGGCCCGCACCTGGCTCAACATCCTTGCAGCCGACAGCATCAACACCTAGACAGAGTTCGAAGAGGCCTTCGTCTGCAACTTCACCGGCACTTACAAGCGGCCTGGCCGCCCCCGTGACCTTGCCATGTGCATTCAGGGGCCGGACGAGTCCCTTCGCGACTACCTCGCTCGGTGGACCGAGCTCTGCAACTCCTGCAAGGGGGTGCACAAGGTGCAAGCCATACAGTACTTCATCGAAGTCTGTTGATACGGCACCCCCCTCAAGCACAAGCTTTTGTACTCCAAGCCGGCCATGCTTGCCGAGCTGATGACCAAGGCGAACAAGTATGCCACGGCTGACTCAGCCATCCGGGTCAAGATGACCCCAACTGCCAAGGTGACAACAACACCGACAACGTCCCGGCCGGCTATCGACAACCGGCAGTCCCAGAACAACAAACGCAAGAACGACCAGCCGGATCCTCGCTATGGGAGCCGGCAGGTCGCCACCATCAAGGAGTAGGAGTCCACTGCCCAGTCTTCCAGCCAACGCCAACGCATTAGCAGGGCTGCCTGGCAGCCAAAGCTTACCTTCGAGCAGATGCTCGACCTCCCCTGCAAGAACCACTTAGGGGCCAAACCCTCTACGCACACGCTCTGGCGGTGCAACTTCTCACAGCGATTAGCTCAGAAGGGCGGCCTTCCGGCTCCTCCCACGCTGCCTGCCCGCGCGTCATCCATGGCGCCAGCTGCCGCCCCGGCGCCGGCTCCGGCTTCGGCCCAGAACGACGGCCGTCTGATCGACCAGTTCCATAACCAGGACGATGGTTACATCGTCTTCACTAGTGAAGAGACGAGCAAACACGCTCAGCGTCGGCTCCATCGTGAGGTGAACACCACCATACCAACAACTCCCCAGTTCATTCACTGATCGGAGAAGCCGGACAAACAAGAAGTGCACCTGCCGCTTCTCATGGGTGTTGGTAGATGGTGGCAGCAGCATCAACATTATTTACCTCGACACGATGCACAAGCTGGGGCTAAAGATAGAATACCTAGAGGCGAGCCGGAAGGTCTTCCATGGCTTCGTGCCTAGAAAGTCCCGCTCGCCTGTCGGCAATATCACACTCAACGTCCTCTTCGGCGGACCCGGCCACTTCCGCCGTGAGCCGGTGTTGTTCGAGGTCGTGGACCTCGCAAGTCCCTACCATGCGTTGTTGGGCCGGCTGGCCCTTATCAAATTCCTGGTTGCCCCCATTACGCCTACCTCAAGCTCAAGATGCCGGGCCCCAATGGAATCATCACCATCGCGAGCGACTACAAGATGTCGATTGAGTGCGCTCGAGATGGTAGCTGGCTGGCCGAGGCCCTAGAAATCACCAAGGAGAAGCGGCAGGTCGACTGGCTCATGGCCCTTGCTGCGAGCCAGCCGGCCGTGCCAGTTCCTCCCTCGTAATCCATCGGCGAGGCCTCCTTCCAGCCCTCCAAGGAGACCAAGCAAATCTTGCTCGACCTGTCCAACTCGGCTCAATGCATCACAATTGGCTCCCACCTCGACAGCAAATAGGAAGGCGAGCTCGTCGACTTCCTCCGTGAGAATCGGGACTTCTTTGCATGGTCCCCCAAGGACATGTCGGGTGTTCCGAGGAAGTTCGCCGAGCACAGACTACAAGTTCGGCCGGACGTCAAGCCGATCAAGCAACCTCTACGCCGTTTCTCCAAGGAGAAGTGGCGTATTATAGGAGAAGAGATCGCCCAGCTGCTCGCAGCCGGGTTCATCATGGAAGTTTTCCACCCGGGCTGGCTGGACAACCCAGTCCTGGTGCTAAAGACGAACAAGACCTGTCGCATGTGCATTGACTACACCAGCCCGAACAAGGCATGCCCCAAGGACCCATTCGCCTTGCCGCGGATCGATCAAGTTATCGACTCCACGGCTGGTTGCGACTTGTTGTCCTTCCTGGACGCCTACTCTGGCTACCACCAGATCAAGCTGGATCCGTAAGACCGGCTCAAAGACCTCCTTCATCACGCCAATCGGGGCCTACTGCTACATCACCATGTCCTTTGGCCTGAAGAACACAGGCGCCACCTTCCAGCGGTGCATGCAGAAGTGCCTCCTGCCTCAGATAGGCAGGAACATCCACGTCTATGTTGATGACATCATCATCAAAACCAAGAAGCACTTTAGCCTCCTCGACGACCTTCGAGAAACCTTCGCGAACCTATGCGAATATAAGATCAAGCTCAACCCGGAGAAGTGTGTCTACGGCGTCCCAGCCGGCCAACTCCTGGGTTTCTTCGTGTCTGCCCGCGGCATGGAAGCTGAGCCCGAGAAGACCAGCGCAATCGAGCGGATGCCGAAGCCGACCCGGCTCCGCGACATCCAGAAGTTCACCGGCAACCTCACCTCGCTCAGTCGGTTCATGAGCCGGCTGGAGGAGAAGGCCCTGCCCCTCTATGGGCTCCTTCGCAAGACGGCTCTGGTCGAGCCGGGTCACACCAAGAAGCCGGGCATTTTCGATTGGCCCGACGAGGCGGACGAGAACTTCCATTGCCTCAAGAAGGCTCTCACCCACGCACCCATCTTGGCCACGCTGGCTGGGAAGGAACCCTTGCTCGCCTACATGGCGGTGACCACTCGCGTCATCAGCGTCGTCTTGGTGGTCTAGCGACCGGAGGAGGGCAAGTCCCTGCCAGTCCAGTGCCCCGTCTACTACCTCAGCGAGGTCCTCTCCACGTCCAAGCAGAACTACCCCCACTACCAAAATATGTGCTACGGCATATACTTCGCCGCCAAGAAGGTCAAGCAGTACTTCCAGGAGCATACCATCACCGTGGTGAGCACGGCCCTACTCGGCGAGATCATGAGCGGCCGGGACTCCATCGGCCGGATCTCCAAATGGGTCATCGCCCTCGCCGATCACGAGATCCGGTACTGTAAGAGCACATTTCTCCATGTGTGGTTTTGGGTAATTGATGACACCCCTACGGACTAATGGTTTCCTTGAGTTATATTCGAAGGATTTGTCCATAGGCACTTCTTGAAGTCCATTTGTTGGGTTTCAAGGAGTTTATATGGTGACCAAGGTGGTATTCAAGGTTTATCCAAAGATTGGTCATGTGGGAGTTGAGCTTATTGCAAGCATGTCTTAAAGAATAAGATTGTGTAAGCATTCATGTTTACCTTCAAGACATCACCTTTATGAAGAGAGAAGCTAAGTTACAAGGTTGATCAATACTAAGTCAAAAAGTGAATCAAGTTGATCAACACACAAAGCATACAAGATGTACTGAGAGGGATCAAGTGATCCCATGGTGTGGTAAGCATTGTCCATTATGCTTTGTGTACTAATCCATGGTCTACATGAGAGTTCTTTGTGGGGTTAGGTATATTTCCATGGGCTTGCATCAAGTACATCCCATACATCCCATGGAAGATGACATCAAGTGGAGATCGTCATCAAGGTTGCGATGTGCAAGATCAAGTGAAGCATCACAGATAGATCATTCTTGAGGCTTGCCGTTCATTGTGGCGACAAAGTACTTGTGAAGATGTGCCGAAGAGTGGCTCACCCAGAGTGGAGTATGGGGGAGCAATCATCTAGTCTTCATCAAGCCAACGCAATCAAGAAATGTGGTCCATCTTGAGGAAGTCAAGATCGTCATCATCTACCTCAAGTGGACTATGCGCAAGGCTAAGGTTTGACCTTGATAGGGTTTTCTATTTTACCGGTCTCATGGTGGTAGTTGAGAGACCGGGTTATAGGATCAATTGTCGTACTATCAAGGGGGCTCTCAAGTGAGTAGATTGATCGTATCATTCATTGAGAGCTCAAACCATTGCATTCTTGGCATCATCATATTTCTTGGTTCTTGGTTGGATTTTCTCTATGTGGGTTCTTGAGCTTGTGGTTATCTTCGTGACAAGCTCTAGTACATCGAAAACAGATTTCATATCTTCGTCTATTGCCTTTTTGGTGTTGGAAGTTTCCGGTCTTATTGGAGGAAGGGTTCTCACCATTTTCCTATGGGACTTTTATCATTTGCTTCTTATTGATATTTCAATCAAGATTTTGTTATCACATGTCTTTATATTTCCAACAAACTTTGTTTCATTGAATTCCGAGTCCGTTTGCAAAAGTTGTGGTAGTTTTGGTGTTCTTAAAAGGCTGGAGCGGTACTACCATGGCTAGAGCGGATGTAATTTTTTACTACCGCTCCGGAGCGGTACTACCGCGGCTCCAAGAGTGGTACTACCACTTGTGTTATTTACAGCTGTGCTAGGCACGGATGTAATTTTTTAATACCGCTTGCAAGCAGTAGTACCGCTACCCGTAGCGGTAGTACCGCTATCCATAGCGGTAGTACCGTGAGGACAAGCGGTAGTACCTCTCCGGCGGTTCTACTGGCCTTTTGCCTCCTAGGTGTTGTTTTTCAAAGGGGTACTACCGCCCTAGTGGTAGTACCGCTCCTTGGATCGGTAGTACCGCTCTTTGTGGGTTGTGAGGATAACGGTTGGATTTTTGCTCACCTATAAAAGGGGGTCTTCTTCTCCAATGGAGCTCATATCTTGAGCTCATGTTCTTCCCCCATTGTTGACCTTCTTCGAGCTTTGCTAACTCTCAATCCCTCCAATGATTCTTGCTAGTTCTTGAGGGAAAATTGAGAGGAGATCTAGATAGACATTTCCACCAATAACTTTTTCCTCTAAGTGAGGGGAACCCCTTGGATCTAGATCTTGGAGTTCTTCGTGTTCTTATTCGTTCTTCCTCTCATTTCCCTCCGTAGCATTAGTTTCTTTGGTGGGTTTTGGGAGAGAAGTAATTGGGCACTCCGTGTGACCTTACCATTGCATTTGGTGCATAGGTTTGAGTTCTCCACGGTGATACATGGAAGTGAGAAGTTGAAAAGCTATTACTCTTGGGTGTTTGAGCACCCTAGAGCTTGTTCCTATTGGGTGCTCTGGCGCCCTAGATGGTTGGTGGTGCCTCGGAGCTCAATCATTGTGGTGCAAAGCTCCGGGCAAGCTTCGGGGTCTCCAATTAGGTTGTGGAGATGGCCCGAGCATTTGAGATCACCTCGGAGCCACAATCCATTGTGGTGAAGCTTCGTGGTGTCGTTGGGAGCCTCCAATCAAGTTGTCGAGATTGTCCCAACCTTGTTTGTACGGGTTCGATGACCACCCTCAAGGGTCCCTTAGTGGAATCATGGCATATTGCATTGTGCAAGGGAGTGAGGAGATTACGGTGGCCCTAGTGGCTTCTTGGGGAGCATTGTGCCTCCACACCGCTCCGAACGGAGATTAGCATCCGCAAGGGTGTGAACTTCGGGATACATCATCGTCCTCACGTGCCTCGGTTATCTCTTACGCGAGCCCCTTTACTTATGCACTTTACTTTGTGATAGCCATATTGTTTCTTGTTATATATCTTGCTATCACTTAGTTGTCTATCTTGCTTAGCATAAGTTGTTGGTGCACATAGGTGAGCCTAGTTGTTTTAGGTTTTGTGCTTGACTAATTAAATGATAGTTTTATTCCGCATTTGTTCAAGCCTAAACCATAATTATTTTAAAGCACCTATTCACCCCCCTCTAGGCGACATCCACATCCTTTCAATTGGTATCAGAGCCAGGTTTCTCATTATTAGGTTTAACCACCTAGAGAGTAAGGATGTCGACTAGGGGATTAGGATTCTTTGACACTCTTAGTTTTGATGGCACAAATTTTGATGTTTGGGTAATTCGCATGCTTAATATCTTAGGGTCATGGACCCAAATTTAGTGTGAATTGTAGATATGGGTTTTTCTCCTCCAAAGGATTCTCAACACATATCTTTAGAGGATGAGAAAAACTCTTATCTCAATGCTCAAGCTTCTAATGTGCTTTTTGATGCTTTGAGCAATGTAGTTATATTTGAACTCATGCCATTTCGGGATGCTCATGAGTTGTGGATAAAGCTTCAAGATAAATATGGTGTGTCCAAGATTTGTAGGGACGATTGTTCTCCCT
The DNA here is from genome assembly GCA_022496015.1 of Hordeum marinum. Lineage (NCBI taxonomy): Eukaryota > Viridiplantae > Streptophyta > Magnoliopsida > Poales > Poaceae > Hordeum > Hordeum marinum. The sequence continues at coordinate 234,264,271 of CM039675.1, forward strand.
CCACCTCCACTCGTGTTGTCTTCTCAACTTCTTCTACTTCACCTACATGTGGATTGCCACAAGGTAATTATATGGTGAGTAGTGATGATCATTGTTATGATGATAGTGGGCTTATTGTTGATAATAATTCTTCACTATCATTGCAATGCTTCATCTTTGCACTTTAACACCTCGAGCACTTTAAATGTTTCACATGCTTGTGTTTTATAGTCCTTGCATATCATGTACAAATATCTTGACTAAATCTCATGATGATATGCTTTCTATATCTTGTTGCCATGATAAAAATGTATATATGTCCTCGAGTTGTTGTGCTAACAATGTAGAGGACACCCAACACTCCATGGAACAAGATGTGGTCTTGAATGGTGCTTCAAGGGATCTTACATCATCATCTGTTGTTTCTTACTTTTGCCTTATGGCTAAGGATTCAAAGGTATCTCCTACTTTGAATCCCAATATATCTCATGATGATGATGTTGATGATAACGATGAAGAGAGTGATAATATTGCTTAAGGGCGAAATGGTTTTTAAAGCTCTTCATAAGAATAATATTGCTCATTCCAACTTCATGGAAATCATGTCTATTGCCATTGAGGACAAGAAATATATTGAGGAGTTGGAAGCCCATCTCGAGGAGCATGAGGCCACCATTGAGGAAATGGAAGGTCATGAACGTGATTACGCTAATGAGATTGTGGAGCTATCTCAAGCTCTTGAAAATGAACAAACCACAAAGAAATCTCTTGAGGAGACCTTTGCTCTAGAATTATCTAGATTAAAGGAATCCCATGAAAGAGCTCTCAAGGTGGCTAATGATTTTAGAAATAAAATGATAAGCTTGAAGTTGCACATGCTAAACTCCTTGAGGACTTTGATGTGACAGCCCAAGTGGTATCCCTTCCTTTTATGGCATGTAACCCCATGTATGAACCTTGTGTCATGAGCTATGTTATGTTTTGCAACTTTTCATCCATGTGTGGTTGTGCATCCATGCATCATTTCATCATGCATCATATCATCCATCATGGCATTCATCATGCTCTGCTTGTGTTCTTGTGTCTTGTGGTTGTTTGTGAGACATGTGTTGTGATGTGTGTTGAGTGTGGGTTGTTTGTGGTGGAGTTCAAGTGAGGAAACTCCTTCATATTCCCTCCTCTCTTTCTTTTCTCAAAAACCTAATGCTTTTATTCCCATGCTACCTTCATAGCAGAATTAACTTGCATTTTAAAATGTTTAAAAATGTTAAAGGGATAGCCCTATTCATGTTAATAATTTAGAGTGTGGCTCTTTTGAGATTTGGGGTTTGTTTGCTTTTGTGATTTAATTAAAAAGGGGCTGGTATTTTCATAAATATTAAAATTACTTGTTCCATAAATCAAACTAATATTTTTAATAAATTGTGCACATTATTTCCTCCTCAAAAGTATTTTTGTTTTGCTCTAAAACCTTTTTAAATGCTCTGGGGATTTATTTTAGGATGGCTGGTTTTATAAATGGAAAAAACCCTTTCTGTTTTGTTTTGAGAGAGCGAGAGTGAGCAGAGTGGGCCTTTCCTTGTGGCCCAGCCCGTGCGAGCAGACGATCACCTGCTCTGTTCCCCTGCCGTCATGCTCAGTGAGAGAGCAGAGAGCCTCCGCCGTCGCGTTTTTCGTCGACCGTTGTCGTCTGTCCGTGGGCAGAAAGCCCCCCTCGGCGTGCGTGCCTTCTCGCCTAGGGTTCCTCTTCCCTCCAGCCGCCGCCGCAGGTCCCTTCTCCCACGCATCTGCTTTCCCTCCTCTCTTCTTTCCCCTTGCCAGGTAAGGGTTCGGAGTGTTCAGAGAGCAGCAGAGTTGTCGCTGGCGACCAGCTCGTCGTCTCTGTCGAGCCCAGCGTCGATCATGGCATCCAGGGGCTCGGGGGTGACCCCTGTGTTTGATCCCCGCCGCTAGGAGCCCCGGAGAGGCTCTGTTGCGACGGCCCCGTCGTTTCTGGAAGCCCTGATCCGCCGTCTTCTTCCCCTACGTCGTCTCTGGCCATCTTCTTCCCCTCCGTTGACTCCATCGTGACCGGCTCGTCGTCGCCTTCCCCCCAAGGTGAGCCGCCTGTCCCCGTAGCCCTTTTCCGTGCGCGTAGCCCGTAGTTGGTCCCTGCCGCGTAGTTCATCGCCGGTAGCAAGACGAGCACCTGCCGCTCGCCTCTGTCCTCCTCATCGCAAGGTGAGCGGGGGAATGGATTCCCTGGTTGTTCCCATGCGCATGAGTGCAATTGGGGTCACCAGATTCGCCGTAGTTCGCCGCCGTTGTCGCTGCCGTTTCCTGTCGCCGGTGCCCTGTTTTTCTTCAGTTTTGTCAGCATGTGTGTGTGTGCGTGTATAGGTGGGTTAGCTCCCCCTCTCTGTCGAGGGCCGTGGCTTAGCGTAGTGGTGTGGTGTGCGGGAGGAGACCAGGAGGTTTCGGGTTCGAGCCGAACCCCTCCCCTTTTTGTTGTGTTTTGTTTTATTTTTTTTCTTTTCCTTTTAGTTTTCTTCCTTTTGCAATGTATGTGGGAGTAGATGTGATTTTCCTGTTGTTGTTTTGTGTGTGTATCTTCAGCATGTGTGTGTGTGCCTATGCACACATGCTTGTGTGTGTGTGTTGGTGCATGCACATGTGGGTGTGTGCTTGGCATCTAGAGGTGTGTGGACATGTGCATTGTCTTGTGTGTGTATGTGTGTTATAGGTGGTGTATGTGCATGTGTAGTGGCATGTGTTTATGTATTATACTGGTATGTTCTTGTGTGTGCTTGTGTGTCTAGTATGTAGGTGCAATGGAAGCATGTGTGTATGTTATACATACACACACATGTGTATGTGGTGTGTGTTGTGTGTTGTGTGTGTAAGCTATGCTTACACACACATGTGTGTGTAGGTGTAGGTGCATGTGTTCATGCACTTATGCATGTATGTGCATGTGTGGTGTGTAGATGTATGTGTGATGAGCACATGTGCATTGTGCTAGTGTTGATGTGTAGTGTGGGCACTATGAAAGTGCTTGCCATTGGTATGCTTGTGTGTAGGTGTGTAGGGGACTAGTGGGTTTCCCCACTAGACATACCCCTTAGTGTAGTGTTAGTAGTAGGTTGTTTTGCTAGTGCTTTTGTGCCTTATTGTTTCACATGTTCATATGAGTATGACCCATGGATTTGGGGTAGGAAGAGCCAATGAACTCATTGGAACTCTCAGATTTCACTTTTGAGCTAGTTCATAAATCTGTCATTTTTAGCTGAGATGCCATTTTGTCATTTTGCATGATTTAATCCATGATTGCTTTGGTATATGTGCCAACTAGGAAGTGCTAGTATTTTGTACCTAGTATGCCATGGTATTTCTGTTTATCATGAGAATCACCATATAAGTGGGAAACATGCTGTCAAGTGACCAACTTAATGTTTCTGTGTCAGCATGCTAGAAATGACTAAGTCTGGAGATCTGTTGTTATTTTTATGCCATGTTGAGTGGATGTTTTCTAGCGATGTGTTTGTAATTTTCTCATGCTCATTGTTAGTTATTTGTAGTAGATATTGTCATCTACCATCCTGTTAATTTTCATACCAATAGGAGCTATCTAGAATATTTAACTACTGCTGTCAACTTGCTACTTTATAATCTCAGATTCCAGAAAACTGGAATTTTCACTAAGTCCCAGAAAAACTGTTTCATCATGTCAACTTGATAGCTTCATGCTTATTGATGTGTGCCTCCTTTGCTGATTGTGTAGTTAGATAAGTTGATGTATATGTCTCGTAGATTCTGTCAATATCTTGTTTGTGGTTGTAGGATTCCTGTAGCTCAAGTTGTGGGCTGTGTAAGTCGCTATGTTGCTGTTTTGTGGCAGATTGTGAGTTTTATTGTTTTGTGACTTGTGGGAGCTATGCTCCATGGAATTGATTGATTATTGAGGCTATTATGATTGCTTTTTAATCACCTATCCAGTGGATACCTTGGAATGCCATGAAATAGCCCATGACTTGGTGGTCTTGTGTTTCTGCCTTCGTACCTTGTCGTGAGCGTATCGTGAGAATCGTAACTCCGTTGCTTGCGTTCTTTATATGCATTTCTATCGATTTTGCATGATGCATACATATTTTCCATGTTCATGCATGTATAAATAAGTTAACATGAGGTTCTGTCCAGATTCACTAATACACAAACCTTGCACGTGAAACTTGACTAGTTTTGGATTGCCATGTTAAAATCTTTATAAAATGAATCATGCATCATCTTGGCTGTGCATTGCACCTTGGTTGGATATTTATTTTCTGTTTCTCTTGGGTAGACGCGAGTGTTGATGCTGAGTACGAGGACCCAAGAGAGTACCACTACGAGGATCCTGCTACTTGTTCCGTTGAAGAACCAACAGGCAAGATGATCGTACCTGGATCCCGATACTATTTTCACTTGCTAGTATTTCGCTCTTATCGTTAAAATTGCACTACCTACCACTTGATATCAGCCTCCTAATTGCCATGACAGCCTCTAACCTTCACATCCTAGCAAACCTTTGATTGGCTAAGTTACCGCTGCTCAGCCCCTCTTATAGCATTCTTAGTTGCAGGTGCAGGTTGTTCCATGTGATAACATGGATTTGGATATCACAATATTTCAGTTATTTAATTTAATGCACATATATATCTTGGTATTGGTGGAAGGCTTGGCCTTTTTCTAGGTGTTTTGTTCCGCTGTTATCGCCATAGTTTCTTGTTACCGGTGTTATGTTTTCCATACTTTGTGCTCCTAACATGCACGGGGTTGTTATGGGGACCCCCCTGTTTATTCGGTGGAGACTAAAACTTGTCTGGCAAGACCCAACATTGTTACTACATTTGCCAATAACTTAATTAACTTGCATAGGGCTTTGCAACCCCGTGGATAATTTAATCAACCCCCGGGCCAGTGCTCCACATGAGTGTTCGTCCAAACCACAGCACTGTGCGGGGCCAACCCAGGGCAACTTGGGAGATTTCTATCAGGCCACCATACACTAGCTTATCCATCGTGTCCTGAGAACGAGATACGCGGCTCTTATCAGGGTCGACACGTCGGGTGGTCTTGTTGGATTTGTTGTACCTTTATCGAATGTCTTGTGTGTGGACTCTGACTTTCTTCGGGTTTTCTCAAGGTGCTGGAATTCCTTTGGAATTACCGGTGATGACCACGAGATCCGTGGTCGAGTCTGTTCCCGCGGAGTGTGGTTAATTTGTGATGGATTACCTGGAGCACCCCTGTAGGGTTAAATATTTCGGAAAGTCGTGCCCACGGTTATGTGGAAACTTGGATATTTGTTTAACACCCGGTTATAGTAAACTTGAAGTAAACTATAATAAAATACACCAATTTTGTGAGTAACCGTGATCGTCTCTGCTCGTGAACATGATCCAAGAGAGAACACGGTGGGGTTATGATTGACGTAAGCAGGTGTTCAGGATCTCATAGAGATCATGCTAGATTCGAACGTTCATCGTAGACCACTCACTTTTATATTCATGTTACGTAAGTTAGCCACCATAAATGCTTAGTGCTGCTGTGAACTAAACACTTACCCCTTCCCAACCTTTAAGCTTGAATAGTCTCGGTACCCGGGCACATGATAGCTGAGTCCTCTATGGCTCACAGTTTACTACAATAACTCCAGGTACAGGTTCAGATGAGTTCGTGCAGGATGATCTCACCCAGCTCCAGTGGGAATAGGATGAGGAAAGAGGTAGGATGTATGTGACTTATCCAGATGAGTAAAGGTCCTGGTCGTGATCTTTGGGATAGCTTGATAGTATCATTTGCAACTGTTTTATCATTTGATTTCTTCCGTAGTCGGACCCTGTGTTCAACTTGATGATATGAATTTGAGTGACATTGTAAGTTAGCATGTGGCGAGTGTAAGCCAATCTTGTATACTCATCTCTTTCAGTATTTTATGTTGTGATGATACTATTCTTGCTAACGGCAAGATGCGCATCTATCCCTCGTGAGGCCCTCGTGCCTTAAAATGGATAGGCACGCATCATGCGCGTGACATTTGAGCACCTCAAAAATGGCTCAAGGGTCGTTAAGAGTTCAATCATTGAACTCACCAAGTCTCATGCTCAACTTAAAGTTTCATATGCTAAAGAGCTTGCCAAGTTGCCTTCTCCTCTTGTTGTTAATGATGATGCTTGTGCTACTAACTCTATTTCTTGTGAAGCATCCATATTAAAGGAGAATGTTGACCTAAGGGCTGAACTTAAGTTGCTATCTAGTAATTATGGGAAATTGGAAGAGAGTCGTGAAAAGCTTTCTAGCTATCATGGCGATCTTCTAGTATCTCATAATGTGCTAAAGATAGCTCATGAGGCTAGTACTACTAAGGTAACATCAAGTGATCCTCATGTGGAAATTAGCACTACATCTAGTAGAAATGCTTTATTGCCATGTGCTAGTCCTCGTATTTCATCTACTCATAATGTTGGTACATCTTGTGATGAATTACATTCCTTGCCTTGTTGCTCTAACGATGAAGCATATACTTCCTCTAGTACTTGTATTGATACTAACCATGTAGAGGAAATCAAAGACCTCAAGGCCCAAGTCACTTCTTTGAAGAAAGACTTGGAAAAGAGTCATGAAGGGAAGTCCACACTCAACAATATCGTGTGTAGGCAAAATCCCCCAATGACAAAGGTGGACTTGGATTCAACTCCAATAAGAAGAAGAAGTCCAAGAGAAACAACAAGAAGGTCCAAGAACAAGTCAAGAACTCGGCCAAGATTGTTTGCTTAAAGTGCAAAATAGAAGGGCACCATGTTAGATCTTGCACATTGAAGAAGAAGCCCCATAGTGACAAGCAACAAGGGAAGTGGCCACAAGTTCAATCTCATGCTCAACGTCAAGTTGAAGAAAGGCCACTTGCCAAGAAGACCCAAGTCAACACTCCTCAAGTTGAGAAATCAATTGAGAAGAAAGTAAAGGGTAAATGTTGCTACTTATGTCATGAGAAGGGTCACTTTGCTTCTTCATGCACTAACGGTAACTTATCCAACCCAATCATTATTGATGATATCTATTTTCTTGGGAAGGATAAGGTTGACAATGTGTTTGCCAAGTTTGTTGGTACTCAAAGTGGTGTCAAGAAAAGAACCATTTGGGTAGCCAACCCTATTGTGACTAACCTCTTAGGACCCAACTTGGTTGGGGACCAACAAGCTCAAACTTGATCAATACGTAGTGTTGGAGGGCATTGGTGACATGGATACATTGTGAAGAATTGATGGTTCTTCATCAGTCATATTGTCTCAAGCCAACTCATGTGGATCATCAAGTGTCTATCAAATACCAATATTCCTCCTTGAGGTAACTTGTACTTAAATTGAATACATTTTTAGTTACTTGCCCCTCTGCATGTTGTGGTTTTGTACCTTGCATGTGTTTGTATATGTTGTGCTTCCTATTTGTTTATCTTGAGAAATCAAGTATGTATGATGGGTTGCACATCATATATGTGTGAGTCTTGTGTAGAGCCTTTTTGCATCATGTTTGTATCTTAGTTGGCTCTTTGTGAGAGATTAATGGATTATCCCATTTTGGGGGAGTGATGTGCTTTATGCACTCCATGACCCTAAAAATGTGTGTTCATGAGGAATACCACTTAGTATTGATATTACAAGATTATCTAGCTTCTATTTGGTATGTCTTCTCATGAGACATTCAAATTATAAACGGTCCATTAATTATCTATTGTTGGATTTCATTTGCCACTTGTTACTAACATTGGGTTACCACATTATGGGGGAGTAATATGCTATGTGCATATTACAAGCCCAGAGAATGTGTACATTTGAGATATTGCCACTTAGATTTGATATTACAATTTTTCTTGTTCCTAGGTGGCATGTTAGCTCTACAAGTGTCATTTGCTTATGATTTACGTGTGAAGATGATGTTGGATATCTTTGCAATCTACCAATAGGAAATATTTCGAATTACTTCTTGTCCTTTGACAATTGGTATCCTTTTATGTGGTAGAATTTACTAGTCATATTTGCATTGTATTTTGTTTATCGTTTGTCTTCCTTGCCTCTTGTGGATCTTTCTGAGTTTGCCTAGTGTTTCTATAGATATAGGGAAAGTGATGATCCCGTCGTGTGCATTTTGTATTCAAATGAAAATTCTATATAATGCACATATCTTGGGGGAGCTATCCTATTTTTTGTAGAACACTCTCTTTATGTGTTCATCATAAAATCTTTTGATCTTCATCAAGTGTGTGTTGGTACGAGGCAAGCCTTCTCTGTATGGTACTTTGTGCCATCATGAAAATTTGCGGAGGGTTTGGTTTGTTTGGAACCTAGCTCTCTTTTGGGACTTGATACCTCTTGTTTTACTTCAATTGGTATCTTGTTTCCTTCTATTTGGCATGTGTCAATGGATATCTCAGTCCTTGATGTATCTTTTAGTTGGTATCCGTCAAGTGATTTTTTTGTTTGGTATCTTATTTTCACTTGATACCTTTTCTTTTGGCATCTTATCAACTGTGTGTTGAGTTGATTCTTGAAAGCTTTGAGCATGCATATTTACTACATGTACTTTCGTTGGCATGTTCTCTTTCCTTGACCCAATATATAGGGGAAACTCCACTATGACATAAATTGGCTAAAGTGTGCATGAAATGCAATTTCATATCTACATGCACATATTTATGTGGAGTTTTGTCCTATATATTGTTGGTACACTAACTGTTTGGTCCCAATAAGTTTGGGTACCACTTTGTTTGTGGTGGTGTTCTAGGAACAATTGGAGATACATTGGACACTCGGCTCACTTACAAGGAAGGTGTTGACACCATGTGCTTATTGGAGCCTTGCTAGGATGATTGAAGAACCATTGTATACTACATCAATCCAATGGTATCTCGTAACAAGTATCTACTTCATGCATACATTTCTCGCATTCAACTGTTTATAGGTTGCATCATGGCAGGAATTTATTGAGTCATTCTTGTGGTACTTGTTTCCTTTCTCAAAGAGTCTCAACGATGATGTCATATTGCTAGTTGTGATGTCTTTGATGTTCATGTGTTGGGAGTTCATTTATGTACAATAAGAAAATATTAGGCTATGTGCTATGCTTTCAAGCAAGGATCTTATTGGTATAGTTACGACTTCCTTGTGGATATCTTGTTTGTTCCTTCTTGTAACAATTTAGTGTGTACATTATTCTTTCTGGATATATCATCATGATTTCCCTCTACCTAGAATCTTATACACATGAGAGAAGTTACATCTCTAGTTGATATCCTATTTTCCTTCACGTCCACCGTTGCATTTCATTTTTGCTTGGTGGTTTGGTGAAAGAATCTGTCTTGAGTGCGGATCTTATATCCTAGCATCTTGATGTACTCTTTGGTGGTGAAGATTGTTTTGCTCATGCTTGTCTTCACGAGGGTTCTGCCATTTCGATCGGTATACCTCCTCTTGACAAGGCTATCATTTTCCTATCTTCACTAGGGTTTGTCACAAGCTTTGGTTTTTAAATTTTCCTATTAGTAAGCTTGTGAGCCCTTTTGCTAGTGGTTTGTGTGTGGGAAGGATATGGTTTGCACTTTGTGTCTCATTTCATCAAGACTATGTTGATGCTTTATGCTCATCCTTATACTAGTCTTATCAAGTGCTTTTCCATGACTCACACACATCATTTTGGTTGAGCCTATTCTTAAGATTGCCTCTTTTACATGTTGCTCAACCATATGTTTAGTGCAAGTACTGTGTTGTTTGTCTTATCTTATTGCTTGCACTTGTGGTGTGTTTATATTGATTTTGGGAGTCATGATCCTTTATTTTGTGCACTTGTATTCAAATACAAATAGTATTATTTGTGCACAAATCATGGGGATCTCCTCTAGTTTCTTTATAAACATTGTTTTTTCCATATCATAATATCTTTTATTCATGTGGCTCATTCGTCCATGTGATTGATTGTTCCAATTACTATCTTTTGATTGCTTGCTTCACTCCGGTGTATGTCTTTGTGCCATATGATCCTTTGTGCAATATTTGGGTTCTCAATATAGTTTGTCTTCCTCCAACTACTTATCATTGGATATGTGTATTTCTTTGCACACGTATTAGACATATACAAACTTTTTGGAGGAACACCTATTATATTGGATTTCTAAACTTTTTGTCCATTTTGGCAATCGATGCCAATAGGGGAGAAGTTTAGAGAGTTTAGTTTGGAATGCTTTGAGAGTTTTTCTTTTGTTGTTTAAGCATTTGCATCTCACATCCATGAATTGCATTGTGTGTGCTTGGTTGTACTTATTTTTCTTATATAAACTCTCTTGAAAGTGGTTGTCATGAATTACCAAAATGGGGGAGATTGTAAGAGCACATTTATCCATGTGTGGTTTTGGGTAATTGATGACACCCCTACGGACTAATGGTTGCCCTGAGTTATATTTGAAGGATTTGTCCATAGGCACTTCTTGAAGTCCATCTGTTGGGTTTCAAGTTGTTTATATGGTGACGAAGGTGGTATTCAAGGTTTATCCAAAGATTGGTCATGTGGGAGTTGAGCTTATTGCAAGCATGTCTTGAAGAATAAGATTGTGTAAGCATTCATGTTTACCTTCAAGACATCACCTTTATGAAGAGAGAAGCTAAGATACAAGGTTGATCAATACTAAGTCAAAAAGTGAATCAAGTTGATCAACCCACAAAGCGTACAAGATGTACTGAGAGGGATCAAGTGATCCCATGGTGTATTAAGCATTGTCCATTAAGCTTTGTGTACTAATCCATGGTCTACGTGAGAGTTCTTTGTGGGGTTAGGTATGTTTCCATGGGCTTGCATCAAGAGGCAGATCCCATACATCCCATGGAAGATGACATCAAGTGGAGATCGTCATCAAGGTTGCGATGCGCAAGATCAAGTGAAGCATCACGGAGAGATCTTGCTTGAGGCTCGCCATTCATTGTGGTGACAATGGACTTGTGAAGATGTGCCGAAGAGTGGCTCACCCAGAGTGGAGTATGGGGGAGCAATCATCTAGTCTTCATCAAGCCAACGCAATCAAGAAATGTGGTCCATCCTGAGGAAGTCAAGATCGTCATCATCTACCTCAAGTGGACTATGCACAAGGCTAAGGTTTGACCTTGATAGGGTTTTCCATTTTACCGGTCTCATGGTGGTAGTTGAGAGATCGGGTTCTTGGATCGATTGTCGTACTATAAAGGGGGCTCTCAAGTGAGTAGCTTGATCGTATCGTTCATTGAGAGATCAAACCATTGCATTCTTGACATCATCATATTTCTTGGCTCTTGGTTGGATTTTCTCTATGTGGGTTCTTGATCTTGTGGTTATCTTCGTGACAAGCTCTAGTACATCGAAAACGGATTTCATATGCTTCGTCTATTGCGTTTTCGGTGTTGGAACTTTTACCGGTCTTATTCGAGGAAGGGTTCTCACCATTTTCTTATGGGCCTTTTATCATTTGCTTATTATTGATATTTAAATCAATATTGTGTTAGCACATGTCGTTAGCTTTCCAACAAACTTTGTTTCATTGAATTCCGAGTCCGTTTGCAAAAGTTGTGGCAGTTTTGGTGTTCTTAAAAGGCTGCAGCGGTACTACCGCGGCTAGAGCGGATGTAAATTTTTACTACCGCTCCGGAGCGGTACTACCGTGGCTCCAAGAGCGATACGACCGCTTCGAACCAAAATCTCGTGTTATTTACAGCTGTGGTAGGCACGGATGTAATTTTTTAGTACCGCTCGCAAGCAGTAGTACCGCTACCCGTATCGGTAGTACCACTATCCATAGCGGTGGTACCGTGAGGACGAGCGGTAGTACCGCTCTGGCGGTTCTACTGGCCTTTTGCCTCCTCGGGTACTACCTCCCTAGCGGTAGTACCGCTCCTTTGAGGATAACGGTTGGATTTTTCCCACCTATAAAAGGTGGTCTTCTTCTCCAATGGACCTCATCTCTTGAGCTCGTATTCTTCCCCCATTGTTGACCTTCTTCGAGCTTGCTAACTCTCAATCCCTCCAATGATTCTTGCTAGTTCTTGAGGGAAAAGAGAGAGGAGATCTAGATCCACATTTCCACCAATCACTTTCTCCTCTAAGTGAGGGGAACCCCTTGGATCTAGATCTTGGAGTTCTTCGTGTTCTTCTTCATTCTTCCTCTCATTTCCCTCCCTAGCATTAGTTGCTTTGGTGGGATTTGGGAGAGAAGTACTTGGGCACTCTGTGTGCCCTTGCCATTGCATTTGGTGCATAGGTTTGAGTTCTCCACGGTGATACGTGGAAGTGATAAGTTGAGAAGCTATTACTCTTGGGTGTTTGAGCACCCTAGAGCTTGTTCCTCTTGGGTGCTGTGGCGCCATAGACGGTTGGTGGTGCCTCGGAGCTCAATAATTGTGGTGCAAAGCTTCGGGGTATCCAATTAGGTTGTGGAGATTGCCCCGAGCATTTGAGGTCACCTCTGAGCCACAATCCATTGTGGTGAAGCTTCGTGGTGTCGTTGGGAGCCTCCAATCAAATTGTGGAGATTGCCCCCAACCTTGTGTTGTACGGGTTCGGTGACCACCCTCAGGGTCCCTTAGTGGAATCACGCCATCTTGCATTGTGCCAGGGCATGAGGAGATTACGCTGGCCCTAGTGGCTTCTTGGGAAGCATTGTGCCTCCACACCGCTCCGAACAAAGATTAGCATCCGCAAGGGTGTGAACTTCGGGATACATCGTCGTCTCCACGTGCCTCGGTTATCTCTTACCCGAGCCCCTTTACTTATGCACTTTACTTTGTGATAGCCATATTGTTTCTTGTTATATATCTTGCTATCACTTAGTTGTCTATCTTGCTTAGCATAAGCTGTTGGTGCACATAGGTGAGCCTAGTTGTTTTCGGTTTTGTGCTTGACTAATTAAACGATAGTTTTATTCCGCATTTGTTCAAGCCTAAACCGTAATTATTTTAAAGCACCTATTCACCCCGCCCCTCTAGGCGACATCCACATCCTTTCAGGTACGAACCTCGCACCGGCATCAAGTCATAGGCACTGGCCAGCTTCCTCGTCAACTGGGCCGAAACCGAGTTCGTGACGCCTCCCCCGGAGTCAACACATTGGGGCATGCATTTCGACGGCTCGTGAATGAGGAGCCGCCTGGGTGCCGGCATAGTCCTCTCCTCCCCGAAAGGTGACCAGCTCAAGTACGCCCTCCGGATCCACTTCGCCGCCTCCAACGACGTGGCCGAGTACGAGGCCATCGTCCACGGCCTCCGGCTCGCCAAGGAGATCGGCATCAGGCGCATCCTATGCTTCGGCGACTTTGACCTCATGATGTAGTAGGTCTCTGGCGAATGGGACACCAGGGACACAAACATGGCCACCTACCACTTCCTCGTACAACAGCTCACTGCCTCTTTCAAAGGCTGTGAGTTTCATCACGTCCCACGGGCGAACAACGAGGCGGCCGACGTGCTGGCAAAGATCAGCTCCACCCCGCAAGGCCATCCCAGCCGGCGTCTCCCTCGAGCGGTTGCTCAAGCCGTCGATCAAGCCTTCCCCAGAATAGGAATCCATCTTCGTGCCGGCAGACGCCACTGGCCCATCACCGGCTCTGGCCGCCCCTTCGGCACCTTTGCCACCGGCTCCCTCAACCTTGGCCGCCTTGCCGACACCCGTTGAGCTGGCTGCGTCCGAGGCCGCTGGCTCCAACGACGCGGTTGTCATGATGACAATCGACCAGCCGGTCTCGGGGGCTGGTGAGCCGGCCGCGGGGGCTGGCGAGCCGGACCCGGGGACTGATCATCTGGGCCCGGGGGCTCCTGAGCCGGCCGCAGTCTCGGCCCTCTCTTGGGCACAGCCCATCCTGGTGTTCCTTCTACTTGGGAGATCCCCCCGGACGAGGCCTTGGCAAGGCAAATTCAGCGCCAGGCCTCGACATACAACATCGTCAACAACGAGCTCATACACCGCAGCACCACCGGCATTTTTCAGCGATGCGTCGAGCCAGAAAAAGGTCTTGAGATTCTCCTCGACATCCACCAAGGCGAGTGTGGACATCACTCTACCTTCAGGACCCTGGTGGCCAAGGCCTTCCGCCACGGCTTCTAATGACCCACCGCTCTCGAGGCGGCCAAGAAATTGGTCGACGAGTGCGAGGGCTGCCAATGCTTTAGCACGCAGAGCCACCTGCCGGCATCAGCCCTCCAGACCATCCCCCTCTTGTGGTCCTTCGCCGTTTGGGGGCTGGACATGGTGGTTCCCTTCAAGACCGCACGAGGCGGCATGACACATTTGCTAGTGGTTGTCGACAAATTCACCAAGTGGATCGAAGCACGACCAATCAAGAAGCTGGACGGACCCACGGCCGTCCGGTTCATTGATGACATCACGGTTCCCTATGGCGTCCCCCACGGCATCATCACCAACAATGGCACGAACTTCGCCAAGGGCGCGCTCGTGCGTTTCTTCTCCTAGCAAGGAATCTGGCTTGACCTGCCCTCCGTCGCTCATCCACAGTCAAACGGCCAGGTCGAAAGTGCAAATGGCCTCATCCTGTCCGGCATCAAGCCCTGGCTCGTGACACCGCTAGTATGGTCAGCCGGCTGCTGAGTCGACGAGCTGCCGGCTGTCCTTTGGAGTCTCAGGACCACCCCCAACCGATCAGCCAGCTACACTCCTTTCTTCCTTGTGTACGGGTTTGAGGCGATCACCCGCACCGACATCGAGTTCGACTCGCCTCGGGTCACCCTATACACGGAGAAGGATGCAAAGGATGCAAGAGAAGACGGCATCGACTTACTCGAAGAAGACCATGAAGTGGCCTTGAGCCGGACAGCAATCTACCAGCAGAAGCTCTGACACTACCACAGCAAGCGGATCCGGCCGCTCTCCTTTCATGAAGGGGACCTGGTGCTCAGGCGGATCCAGCGGACAGCCGGACAACACAAGTTGTCCTCCCCATGGGAGGGCCCGTTCATCATCAGCAAGGCGTTGCACAACAACACATAGTACCTAATAGACGCCCAAAAGCCGCAAAAGTGCAAAAGAGACGCCTTCGGCAAGGAGACTGAGCACCCATGAAACGCGGCGCCCCTCTGTCCGTTTTACTGCTGAAAAAACCAGTGTATGTATGTAACCCTCCCCATTTGGGCTTATGAATGCAATGGGTGCCCTAGGCCGGCTCTTGGGGCACGCCCTTTTCGTTTCCCTCGAAGGTCTCCTCACTCACCTGCTCCCCGACCCGGCTCCCGGGACCGGAGGCTCGCCGGCTGGTCCTAGGTCGCCTCTCTCAAAAATTGACCAAGTAGTGTGAGCCGAGCAAGCCCTCCCACCCCTCCCAGCTATAGATCCGGCTCCCGGCTGTCCGGCTGACAGGGCCTCGAGGCGGCAAAGCTTGGCACACACGTAAGATTGGTCGCAAAAGAGATGCCTGCTAGGCCCAACCGGACCACCGCCTCGCCTCTGCCACTCTACTTACCCCGAAAAAAGCTCTCGCGTTTCCTAAGTTCAGAACCGGCTCCCTCGAGGCAGATGCCTTGACCCAGCTATAGACCGGCTCCCGGCTGTTGGGCTGGCGGGGCCGAAACCAAAGGGGAAAAGGGGCGGAATAGAAGGAACCAAAAGGGTAAAAAAGGGTAAGGACGAGCGAGCACGCGCAACAAGGCAAACACATCAAATATTCACAATACGAATGTTAAGACAAAAGAGGCCCATGGCCGTCATGGTTCAATACATTACACCCCTAGTGCATGGACTTGAGCCTAACATGCAGGAAAGAAAAAGAAAGATAAAATGCCTGGGGGCTTAGGCCACCGACGCGACGCGAGCCGGCGCGTCGTTGGGCGGCTCGACTACCGTCTCGGAGGTGGTTGTGGCCCTTGGGTTGGCTCCCTTGGCCTTCGAGGCGGCCTCCACAGTCCCAACAATCTCATCGCTGGAGTCGGTACACTTGTCGGTAACCTCCTCGTCCTCTGGACCTTGGGGGATGCCGAAGGAGTCTTCGGCCACCGGCTTGCCGTCCTCGCCAAGGGCCGGCTGGAGCTTGTCTGGGTCGACATACAACGCGAGCTCATCGGCACGGCAGACAAGGGCCGGTTCATTGGCCTTTCGCTCCTTGGCCAGCTCGTCCCGCATGGTGGCTAGCTGGTCCAGGTCCACTTCGCGGTACCACGAAGTCACAAACCGGAGCGCCATCTGCGCTCCGGCTCGTGCCACCAACGCCTTCCAAACCTCGACCCGAACCACTACGTGCTCCTGCCACAAGGCCACGCGGTTTTTCGAAGCTCCTCCATGGCCCGTCCACAAGGCGGCGACAATCTCCTTGTCAGACGTCTTCAGCCGCTCCATGCTCCCCTCGAGGTGGATCAGCCGGTTTTCGATGGAGAGCCCAAGCTCCGCCACACTCCATGCGGCATCCTCCTCGATGGAACGCCCGCGCGCGCGGAGGTACTCCCGGTGCTCCTCAATGGCACGCTCAGTGCGACGCTGAGTTTCTAGGAAGTGCCCGAAGAAAAGAAAGGGAAGAAGGCTAGAAAGGCAAAATCAAGAACAAGAACCAGCGAAGAAAAAGGCAACCGGCTGGAAAAAAGACAAAACGAACACTTACGTTCGATGGAGTCACCCACCTCGATGGCGAAATGGAGCGACAAATCCTTCTCCGATGCCAACGTCACCTCCGCCTCGGCGAGGGAACCCTTAAGCTCCTCGTGCATCCTCTCAAGGCAGGTCACTTTGCCTTGGAGGGCATCAGCCGCCTCCTTGATGGCCATCTCCTTGGCCACCACCTCCCGCGCCACGTCGGCCCTGAGGCGGTCCTGGACCGCCTCCCCGTCCTCCAGCAGCGTGGCCAGCCGGTCCTTCTCCTGTGTGATGGCCTGGACGTTTTGCGCCAGCCAGTCCCGCTCAGAGACGACCAAGGTCTTCTCCACCCGCAGGGCGGTCAACTCGTCTGCAAAAACAAAATGGGCATCAGCCGGTCCTTCTAAGACCGCTCAGGCTGCCACGCAGCCGGCTCGGCTCCTGGGGGCTATGTGCCCCTCCCACAAGACTCGGCATACCAAGCACCCCTGTCAGTTCCTCCTCCAACCGATAGAAACCGTGCTTGTCGCGGTCGTGGATGGCGACCGCCTCCTCGAACAGCTTCTGTTGCTGGGAGTTCCCCTCCTGTCACACGAAGCCAAAGTCTATAGACGCTCAAGGAGATCCGGCCCGGCTTCCCGTCAGCCGGCCAGCCGGCCCACATCTCGGGGACTACAACCAGTGGGTGCGCTTGCATGCCCCCACTGGAAATTTTAACAAGAGCGACCAAGCATACCTCCGCGCGCTGCAGGGTGGCATCAGCCGCCTCCGCGAACCAGGTCAGTTCCTGGCGGCACCGGTCCAGAACGCTCCCTAACTCCCCGCACGAGGGGACTGGGACGCCTGTCGGGGGAACCGGAAGGGTTGGGACGCGCGCTAGCACCTCCTAGTCCCGGAGCACCTCCTGCATGGTCCTCAGGGTCCTCCGGGCCCGATCGCCGTTGCCGCCCGTCCCCGGGCTCGCCACGGTGCCGGCCGCCGGGGGTGGGTTGATGACGGCAAGAGCCCGGGAGTCACCACCTTCTCCCATGCTCGCGCCATCACCGCCTCCTCCTCTCGCCGCTCCGACGCGACGACGGCGACTGACGGCGCCTCCGTCTCCTTGGTTGCCGCCTCCGGGGTAGCCGGAGCCTCCGGCATGTCGGGCCGGGCCGGCTCGTCCGTGGGCGGAGTCACAACCGGCACCTCTGCCTGGGTTGCCTCGGGGGCCGGCTCCGTTGCCGCCGCCCTCGCTCGGGCCACCTCCTCCGCGGACGGAGGCGCAGGCGGCTCCATAGCCACCCCTCACGGCTTGCAGGACGGGGGCCTCGACAGACGGGTCGATTCCGCCATCGAGTTCGACGCCCGCGCGGGGTCCGTGGACCTCCTCCGCCTCCCGCCGCTCGAAGTCCCGGAGTGCGAGGCCCCGCCTCGCATTCCGTACTTTGAGGCTTGCAGCTCCGCGAGCCTCCTCTTCTTCTCCCGCTAGGTGGTCGCGTGGTCGCGGGCCAGCCGGCTGGCGGCATCCGTCGGATCCCCCGCCGGCTCCCCCTCGTGGAGCTCGATGGGGTCCCTATGGTGCACAAGGGTCAATCACCCGCCGGCTCACGACTCGGAAGGAAACACATTCAAGGAAAGGAGGGAGACTTACCCGATGACAAGGGGCAAAGTCCGTCTGGCCCGCGCTGGTGGCTTCCGTGCGGCCACCTTCACCTACTTATGGGCGGGCGGCAGAGCCGTCGGCTCCTCCTGAGCCGACCTCTTTGACCGGCTGGCGGCTCCGGCCGCCGGGGCTTTAGCCGGCTACTCCTTGCTCCATCCACGTCGGCCCAGCTAAGCTGAGGGGTGAGGTGCGTTCAGGATCATCACATCATCGTCATCATCATCATCTGTCCAGTCCCTGATCGTGGGGCCAATAGGGTACTCACCAGCTGCGCTGGGCTCCCCGGCTGCGCCGAACCCTCCGACTCTGCTAGGCCCACCGGCTCGTGGGTCTGCCGGCTCCTTGAACCCTCCTGAGGAGTCCACCCCCTCTTCAGGCAGGCCTCCCCGCTCGTAATCCTCAGAGTCGGAGTGGTTGCGCTCCACCTCAAAAATTTAGGGATGAGGGCCGTCCGGCGTGTTCTGTCGTACCAACAGGTGCGGTCAGCATGGCAAAGTAAGGACCGCTGCCGGCTGCCGACTAGAAAGATTCAAATAAAAAGAAGTCGTCTCGTCAGAAACGTACCAGGGGGCGGTTGATGCGGTTGTACGGCTCCATGCCGAATGTCCATGACTCCGGTGCCAGATTGAACATCGTGATGGCGTTCACCCGCGCCACCACCTGAGTCAGCGTTAGGTCGACTGTCGTTAGCCAGCAGGGGTCCAGGCGGCCGGACATGTCGCAGATCCGGTGCGGCCTCAACTGTAGAGGCAGCACCCAACGCAAGATGAAGGCCGCCACCAGATCAGAGGCGACCAACCCCTTAGCGCTCTTCAGCTGCGCGAGCCGGGGGAGCTCTGCGAGGGCCACTCCGCATGGGGCGGCTCCTGGCCAGTTTGCCCTGGAGGACTACGCGTTTACGAATGGTGGTAGCCGGATGTAGTCCAGGCTTGGGTCAGAGTTCTTCACGTAGAAGAACATTGAATGCCACCCCTTGACGGAATCGATCAGAGAGAAGGGCGGGAAGCACGCGGTGCCACGACAGCACACCGCCGTGCCCTCGCAGGCACTACTCTTCAGTGCCTTCTGGTAGAACAGGGCATTGAAGAAATCAAGAAAAGGGAGGACCCCAAGGTACCCCTTGCACAGCGTCACGAAGCTGGTGAGGTAAAGGATCAGGTTGGGGCCGAGGTGGTGCAGCTGGAGGTCGAAGGTGTCAATGAGCAGTCGGAAGAAGAGGCTCACCGGGAGCCCGAAGCCACGGGAGCAATGCCAGAGGAAGACGACATGCTCCCCTGGCTGTGGTGCCGGCACCGCCTCGTCACCCGGCGCGCGGGCAACCACGCGCTCTGTCGGCGGCAACACGTGTGCGCGGCGGAGGTCCGTGATGTCCTCCTCGGTGACGATGGATCTGGCCCAACTTCCTTCGTGCCCGTCAGCCATTGTGGCGGAACGGCAGCATGCGGGCACGTTTGCGAGCTTGGGAGCGGTGTTGTGCGAGGGGGAGAGGAAGGCGAGGAGAAAGGAAGCAAGGAGGCAAAGGGGGTGCGGGTATCTCCACCCCTGCCCTTCCTCCCCTTTTAAAGGGGAGGCCACGACCGGGGGACGTGGGGAATAAGTGCGCCCACTCCATCGGAAACTCCGCGCACGTACAAGCAGCTCGGGCCCTAACAGCCTCTTCGGGCACAGAGGATCCTGGCCTGCGCCCCGAGGCCTATCGGGGTACGCCCGAGGCCTAGCGGGCTAGGCCCAGGGCGACATCCCGTCTCCCCATGTGCGCGGGGCCCGCCACATCATTACTCGCTGCATGGCATGCGACAGGCCGGCCCGAGACCTAGGGCGATGCGCCAGAACCCAAGGCATTGGGACCAACTGCCGACCCAGCTGGCTTTTCGGTTTTGGGTCGGTGGCGGCTACCGCTAGGGTGGGAAGCCGCCGGCTCCCCTCCGTCTGCCGGACGAGGACTACTGACGGGGTTATTACCCCTAGGTAGATCAAACCAATGGGGTTCTCCCCTCCCCGCTTCAAAGAAAAAATATGCAACCGGCTGTCCACGACCAGTTGGAGCGCGGCCGGCTCGAGCAGTCACCGGCTGGCGACACAGACGGCCGGTCGAGGAGCCGGCTCGACACCCGACCGGCTGGGCATGGCCGGCTGCCTCCGGGCCGTCTCCTCCGTTGACCCCATGACGGACATGCAACATCCCGTCCCTCTGCGCACAAGTACGGTGACAAGACATGACTGCCACAACGAGCATCATTGTAGCCACAGTGGCCGTTGACGCACGGGTGCGCATGGCTATAGTCTGGTCATCCAGGCCGCTGACCTTGGCGAGCGCAACCGGGCGGGGAAACAGTGTCGGCATGCCCCTGCCCACTGGATTACCTGCCCCAACATGGCTACAGTGTGGCCGGCCATACTGGAGACTTCGGCTAGCTGGCACTAGACGATGCCTCCCGGGCTACCCGTGTCGCGGCAGGTAGGCGAGGGCCAATCGCAGAGCTGGCTGGCGGGTCCCAGCAGGCGACGGGACCACACAGCCGGTGGACCCTACGGGCGACGAGACGGCTCGAAGGGCGGTACCCCCTAGTCAACCGGAGAGGCTGCCTGTCGGATCCCTCCACCCATGTACCTTAGGAATATTGTAAGTCGGGGAGTGGCCTATAAAACCCGCCGAGCACCCATGCAACGGGGACACACAACTCTCACGCGCACACCCACGGGACACTTCCCTCATTCTCACACTCGATAGCGGAGGAAGGTGAGCTGGCAGCTCCCTCTTCCTCCTCTAGACGTGGCTCTAGGAGCATCCTTGTAAACACATCAATCCATCCAACTAGAACAAGCAGGACTAGGGGTGTTACCTCCCACGGAGGTCCTTGAACCTGTTTACATCATGTGTCACCATCGCTTGTGCCAGATCTCGCCCCAGAGACCGTCGGCATCCTCCGGCCCCAACCACATAAGATAAGCCTACCCATGGCATATGTCGTGAGAAAACAATGACAACTATGTCCGCCCTTACCTCCCTCATGACCCGCTTTTGTGCGGGCAAGGATAACTGGCTGGCTAGACCCAGCCACAATTCTGAAGATCCCGTGGCACCTGAAGCCCAGGGCGGCAACTCAAAGCCAAAGTGCAATAAGAATAAGCGCCGACCCAACAATAATGATGTCGATGACATGGCTGTTAATGCCGGATTCCGCAACTCCCGACCTGGGCAGCAGAAGAAGTCCCCTAAAGGCAATCGTGACGGACCCACTCAACTCGAGAAGATCATGGAAAGGCCTTGCCAAATGCATGGAACTTCAGAAAAGCCCGCCAACCACACACACACTGCAACTGTGGGTGTTTAAACAGGCCGGCAACATACAACCCAAAGACCAAGGCAAATGCTCACACAACGAGGATGAAGATGAGCCTCGGGGTCCAATTGGTGGCGGCTAGAAGAAGTTCCCTCCCAAAGTAAGAACGGTGAACATGATATATGCCACCCACATACCAAAGAAGGAGAGGAAGCATGCCCTCTGGGAGGTATACATGGTGGAACACGTAGCCCCGAATTACAACCCATGGTCGGCATACCCTATCACCTTCGATCGGCATGATCATCCGACAAGTATCCGTCATGGGGGTTCGGCGGCCCGCGTCCTAGATCCCATTATAGATGGTTATAACCTCACAAAGGTCCTAATGGATGGAGGAAGTAGCCTTAACCAGATCTACTCAGATATGGTGAAAAAGATGGGCATTGATCCATCAAGGATCAAACCCAGCAGAACTACCTTCAAAGGAGTGATCTCGGGAATTGAGGCCCGATGCATGGGCTCGGTAACTCTAGAGGTCGTGTTCGGCTCACCCGACAACTTTTGCAGCGAAGACTTGATCTTTGACATCATGCCCTTCCGCAACGGCTATCATACGCTGCTTGGACGGACAGCGTTCGCTCGTTTCAACGCGGTCCCACACTATGCATACCTCAAGCTCAAGATGTCGGGCCCCAAGGGGGTCATTACTGTCAACGGCAACACCGAGCGCGCCCTTAGATCTGAGGAACACTAGCCCTAGTAGCCAAATTAAGCTATAAAGACGATCGGCAAGTTCCGACATTCACCATAAAGGCACATAAAGCTGGGAAGCGAGTTCGGTTTCCGACCGAAAACTCAGATCTTTCCTCTTCCCCTCTATAGGGACTCGCCCCCCACCGCACAATTTCTGTACCAGCAAAGTATGTGCCGAGGAGGCACAACTTCGCACTTAAAATTCCGTGGGAAAGTGGTGCGGAAATAAAGGTAGGTGTTTGGCTGCTCCGACCTACTACCACTAATATGTCTTCGAACAAGATGCAGACGCTCCTAAAAGAGCCTGCCTACGGCGTAAAGCTCACCTTTAATGTTGCGTCCTCTCAAGATTTTGCTCGCAAGATCCGCCCACACTAACACCCATCAAGGTGCATCTAAGAGCAGGAGTCAACTAGCAAGGGGGCATATCGAGGACGTCCGGTCACCAATTGAAGACCCCTGGTACAACAACTCCTAAGGATGTTATTTCTTATTTTCTTTCGCATACCTGTAGACAGTTGCTTTGGCAATCTGAGTTAAAAGAGCTGTTGAGAAAATGCAAAATTGTGTGGCGCAAGTACGCCTCATCTGTCCTGTTTTCGGCACATACTTTTTCTCCTTTCTCCCTCTTCTTGTGAACTTGTTTGGTATGACGCGAGGTAACCGGCCAATAGACCGGGGCTCGATTTCAAACACAAATCGCCTTAACCATCGTGTGTTCGGCGTCTTGGCATTCGCTTTATATGCACCGGTTACGACCTATGTCTTTGGTCATTAAGTTGGGTTGCCCGGCTCCTGTGCTTGCCCCTTTATGTTCCACTCGTTCGGCTAATAGGGCAAAGGGAGCACCGCTCTGATTGTGCTTCTGGATAGTCCGGTCAAGCACCTCAGGGGAGAAAGCCGAAAACGGATTGTCATAGTATGCGTGATCCGATTTGTGAACCCCAAGTTAGAAGTATTATACTTCAATCCTGGTAAGCGGTTATTTCGTGTTATACGAGGAACTTGCCTTTTGCGCAAACATTATGATGTGGGCTTCGGCCTTGGTTCGTCCAAACATCACAAACACTCCGGTGGCTAATCATATGCTTCCCGTAGTCCATTTCACGCCCCTTTGGTTAAGTGAAACAAATAAAACACTATAGTCTGATTGCCTAGTCTGTCGTACTACACCCCCTTCGGGTTCCGATAATACGGCTAAGGGACATAGTGCATTGGCACAGACACCCCAGGTAGTATCTACGTGGGGGATGAAGCCGACGACTCACATCTTTCAGTATTAAACGACCACACAGGAGTTATAAAGGAATACGAAATCATATAAGAGCGGATACTAATATCATTAAAAGTTATCATGAGTCTTTGGACATGTTACAAGCTCATTCAAATAATTTTTCACCCGAACACTATGATACTATCACTCGCGCACTCTCCATCACTCCATCAAAGTATAGCTTGAGGTGTCGGTGCTCCTTCCCACGTGGCGGCGGGTCCGTGGCGGCCTTCATCTGATTGAGCCCCGGGCAATGCACTTTGGCCTTGGCAAGGGCCATCTGGACTCCTTCGATGCAGGAGGAGTTCTTGACGGCGTCGAGGCGGGGCATGGCAGCAATCAGTCTCTGCACCAGGCCGAAGTAACTGTCTGGGAGTGGCTCGCCGGGCCATAAGCAGATGCAGAGGTCCTTCATGGTCGGCTCCGCCATCTGGTGCAGCTCCATCAGCTGTTTCAGTTGCTCCAGCAACAGATGAGGATGCTTTGTGGCTCCGAACTATGCCCAGTACGTCCGAGCTTCGTCTTCCTCTCCCCGCGACACGAACAACTAATTGGCGTCCACCACTCTCTTCTGGAGATCGACAGATGTGCATGAGGATCGCCACACCCGGGTCAGCAATTCGAATCTGCTATCCCCGAATACGCACTTTAGGGAGTACGGCTTACCATTAGCTATCTCCTTGGCTTGGCAAACTTGCTCCTCGAAGAACCGTCTATACATCCGCTCCTTCTAGAGATCGGATTTCATGGTGGATAGTTCAACCGAGCTCACCTTATTCTTTTGCTCCAAGGCCTCACACTTTTTCCTAGCGTCCTTGAGCTCATCATGTATCTCCGCCACACAAGCCTGGTGCTTATCGCTGGTGGCTCGTAGGGCGGAGAGCGTGGTGGCCGCTTCTTTAGCCATCGCCTTCTCAACGGCCGTTTTGTCTTTGGCACGTTGAAGCTCGGCGTTGAGCTTTTCGATCTCTTTCGACGAAGCTACAAAACGATAAAACTTTGTATAAAAAGGAATCTGCATTGAAAGTATTTGGGGGGAAGTATTCAGATTTAGTTTGGACTTACCTTGTGCCTCATCGAACCTCTTGTTGAGGGCTTCCACCTCATCCTTGGAGCACTTGAGCTTCCGATGTAGCTCATCCAGCTCGGCACCGTTCCTAGCCGCCGCTGATGACGAAGCCTACATAACACACACAATGCATAAATCACATCGGCACTCACTTCCTGAATTTTAGATATGACCCCTAGGTGAGCTTGTTCACCTCACCTAGGGCTCGGGGGATGCCATGTATACAATATGAATAAATAAAAATCTTAGCAAAATATCGGGAAAGTTACTTGAAAGCCTGCAAGGAGACCTTTGAAGGCCTCCTTCAGTCCGTTGTCAACAGATTGGACTCTTTGTAGTACAGCACCCGTAAGGGTGCGGTGATCCTTGGGGATGGAGGCGCTCGATAGAGCCTCCTCCATGGCGACCACTTGTTGGTCGGCGGTGCGAGGGATGATCGGATTTCCCTATCACCCACCGACGATTGGACCAGTGCCTCTAGAGGCACAGTGCCCTCCAGAGATGTCCTTGGAGGGGACTGATTTCCCATCCGTCTGGCCTCCTCGGTGTCCGGGCGAGGCGTTGTCCCCTGGTCTTGGGTGGCCAAAGCGTTAGCCTCAGCCACTGTGCTTTCTCCCTCGCCCCTTTGTCCGCCTTCATTGGAGTAGGCTGGGACGACACCTCCATGACATCCTTCGTGGCGCCTGGAGTGGTGGGGTGCGAGGTATCCCCGCTCTCCGCCAGTTCGGCAGGTGGCGTCTCCCCATCTGATACTACCTTGGTGGGGATAACGTGTGGGGGGCTATTGGACCAATAACCTGTGTGTTAGCAAGCTTTGAATCTACTAGTTATAGGTAGAAGGGTCTTTGGATCCTAAGCTGGATGGAGGGGTCTTGACCCTTAGGCTCCTTCGTGGAACCTCCTCGGCGTCTTCGGACGTGGAGCTCGAGTCCGAGCTATAGTCAGACAGAACCACCTGCACCTGTCGCGCCCTCTTTGGGGCAT
Organism: Hordeum marinum; assembly: GCA_022496015.1. Classification (NCBI taxonomy): domain Eukaryota; kingdom Viridiplantae; phylum Streptophyta; class Magnoliopsida; order Poales; family Poaceae; genus Hordeum; species Hordeum marinum. The sequence goes on from CM039675.1 coordinate 234,289,857, forward strand.
GAGAAGCCGCCTGCCCCAAGGTGTCCAAAGACGCCGATCTCTTCTTGGCGCGGGGGAAATTGCCTCCCCCTCGCTCTCGACCTCCTCCTCTTCTTCTTCCTCCTCTTCGGCCTCCTCCTGACTTGAGGATATGGGGGTGTCTTTGGATGCAACATCAGGCTGGTCCTCGATGCGAAGGCCAGCCTAGCCTTGTTTCTTATTCTTCTCCTTCTTCGTGGCAGCCTCGTAAGGCTTCTCCACGAGCATCCTGGCTAACAGCCCGGTCCTCTGGTCTTCGGGCTGAGGAGCCGGACTGTTGATGTTGATGGCTTTCTTCTATCATCTCTACCAGAACAGATTGGATAAGTGGATGGAGGGATTCTCTGTGTAATAGAGCCAACCAAGTTGGGGGAAATCATACCTCGGAGTCCGGCTTGGCAGCATGCAGACCCTTGTCCTCGTCCTCGGATGGTCAGCTCTTCATCGACTTGAAGAGTGCCTTCCATAGCTTCTCTCGTGTAGTGCGGAAGAGATTCTGGATTGTGGGCTCGGCTTCGAATTCTCGAGCCCACAGAGGAGTGTCCGGACGCTGGCAGGGGAAGATGCGTCTTCGAAGCATCACCTAGACCACATCGGCTAGCTTGATGCCCTCCTTGACCAGGGAGCGGAGGCGCTTCTATAGGTCGGTCACCTCTTTGCCTGAACCCCAGATCAGGCCATTTTCGGGCCACGAAGCCAGTCTGGTGAGGGGGCGGATCTGAATGCGGCAGTGGGGAGCTGGCCCTCTTCTCGTTCAATGACATAGAACCACTCCTTTTTCCATCCTTTGATGATGTCGATGAAGGTGCCCGACGGCCACCCAACCCGGGCGAACTTGCCGATAACTGCCCCACCGCAGTTCGCGTGCTTGCCACCGACGCACTTGGGCTTGATATTGAAGACCTACAGCCAGAGCCGAAGTGTGGCTCGACGCGCAGGAAGGCCTCCCAGACAAGGATGAACACCGAGATATGCATGATGGAGTTCGGCGGGAGGTCATGGAAGTCGAGGCCATTGAAGAACATTAACCCCCTGACGAAGGGGTGGAGTGGGAGGCTCAACCCCCTGATGATGTGGGGGATGAACACCACCATCTCGGCTGGCCTGGGAGTGGGCATCACTTGTCCCTCCTCTGCCTCACGGCGAGGAATGTTGGCGGGGAGGTAACCGACCTTCTTGAGGTCGAGTATGTCCTTGTTGGTAACCGTGGAAGCTTCCCACTGGCCATTGGAGCCCGCCATTGCCGAGCTCGAAGGTGGGGGCAGAGAGACCTAGATCTGTGCTCTGGAGGCGCAAGGGAATGGGAGGCGGAGAAGTCGAATGCAAAGCGTAAAAAAGCTTTTGGGGATTTCCTTCTCTTTTTATCAGGCCTGTCGATGGGGATTCCCCTCGCCGTGCCATGAATACCTCCACTCCCCGAGACGCACGAGCCGTTGCGTGTGTATGGTTAACTATATCCCGTATAAAACGGGGCACGATCAGTATATTGACAGATCGTGATGATTAAAATGGCCTCGAACCGCGAATCGAGTCTATGCAACTGGTCTGGCGGTCATGGTCGGCCGTAAAATTTGTCAAAAAGGTCGCCAGAGGACCGTTGTTTATCCCCTGATGTTTGGGCTTCAAAACCAATCAATTTACAGTATTCGGACATGCCACTATGCGGGAGACTACTTGTCATCAGAGGCCGAACTACAATTCGGTAGGAAGGAACTCACCTCGCAAGACGAAGACTCTGTTCGCAAAGCAGTCGGAGCTGAAGACCCTTGGTGTTGGAGGCAAGTTCGGGGGCTACTGAGGGAGTCCTGGATTAGGGGGTCCTCGGATAGCCGACCTATTGTTATGGGCCGGACTATGAGGGCTGCTTACCGAACACCGAAGGATTTGAAGGCCCAATGTCTTAGATGGAAGCTTTGGGAAACAAGGCTTGCGCTCCACGTCTGACATAATAGTTAGGCAAGTTTATCTGTTCAGCATGTAACCGATCTTGAACAAACCCTAGGCATCCCCGGCATCTATATAAGCCGGAAGGTTTTAGGGTATAGACAGAACAACTCATCTAGGGTTAGACATACGATCTATAGATAGATCAACTTTGTAACCCCTTACACCATCAATACAATCAAGCAGGACGTAGGGTATTACCTCCATTGGAGGGGCCGAACCTGGGTAAACTCGTTTCCCCTTCGTCTCCTATTACCGTCGATCCTAGTCTCACAGTTCGGGACCCCCTACCCGAGATCCACCGGTTTTGACCCGACAATCTTCCCTCTAGAGGGGCCTTAGCATCACTTGGATCTACTCCAAAAGGAGGACAAGCTCCTCAAGAGAGACAAGTAATGGAGCTATGCTCACAAGTGCAAAACAATAGCTAACCCTAGCATATGATCCAAGGGTCCAATATATAGCTAGCAGGAGGTAGGGGACGAAGGCAGGTCGAAATGGACCGGATGGGTCGGCTGGCCTAGGGGGCTCGTGCGCACGGCCTAAGTGAGCCCCGTGCACACGGGAGGTCCCATGGGCACGGGAAACGGCCGTGCGCATAGGGTCGCCGTTGTAGCTTCGTAGGAGGCCTATGTGCATGGGGTCTTCTGGGCCCGTGCGCATGGGGTGGCTGCTATAGCTCCTGGGAGGCCCATGTGCATGGGGTCTTCTAGGCCCATGCGCACGGGGTCTTAGGTTACTCTGTTACCCTCAGGTGCACGGGGTCCACGCAGCTCGTGCACATCGGGTCGGTTGTAGCTGAGCTCCTTGGCAGCATCTTTGTCTCCGTCTTCCGTGCTTCCTCATGGTTGCTCCCCTTGGCCTTCGATGTCTTACTCATACCTAATGATGCATAGAGTGTCGAGGTTGGGTAGCATCCAAGTCCCATGTGTATCCATGCCAAACTCAAAGAGGAGGGAGTTCACCTTAGCTTCTATTGCGCGTGCGCGAGCTCTTGTCATAGGGCCACTTTTATCTTGTGGAGATGGTGTAGGCTTCATGGGGATGAGTGAGGGATGCTCCGCATCAATACATCAGAAGAAGAATCAATACTACATTACTTAAGAATGATCGTACTTCATGCAAAAGGAAAAGTCACAACGAGGGGCTCAATTATTCGAGAACGAACAAGAAGGGAAAGAAGCTCACTCAAAATCGAAAACATCAGCGCTAAGAAACCGTTATCAGTCAAATGATTTAATTTATATATGTTCCGATTTTATATACGCACTTAACAGTTATCGGTCAAATGATCTAATATATATTGCCTTAGGTATTCCCCTTCTCTTCTTCCCACCATGCACATGCATCCTTCCGGTCGGTCGTCACGTCGTCTCTCAAAAAGGAAAGAAAATAAAATGCAAAGAAAAATAACAAGGAGAAAGGAAAAATGAAAATGCAAATAAAAACAATAGCAGAAAATGAAAGTAGAAAGAAAAGAAAAAGGAGACTTATCTATAGCACGCTTTACAGGTACTCGCTACTGCTATTGAGATAGCTATAGCCCGCTTTATAGAACTCGCTACTGCTACTGAGATAGCAATAGCATGTTTCGTTAAAACTGCTATTCTTACCTAGTCTACCCCAACCGTATCCCTCTCTCCATTTGATCCCCTCTCTCCCTCTCATCACTCCCTCTCCCTCGAGCACCGTCATCTCCATCATCTCAACGCCGCCATCATTGCTCCCCCTTCCTCGCCGTCGCGCCTCCTCCCTCGTTGTCGCCTACCCCCGAGCCCCAACTCAGACACCATGACCCCTCCCTCTCCATAGCACCCCCTCCCTCACTGTTGCCCGAGCCCCCCAACCCTGATGTCATGCCCCCTACGCCTCCGGCCCTCCCTCCCCTAAGCCTCCAATCGTCCAGGTTCATAGGCTCGTAGCCACCACTCCCTCCTTCCTCCCTCTTCCCTCTCCCCTCACTCCCTTCACCCCCCTCTCGCATTCGGCCATCCAAGTTCATAGGTAGAGAAGTTTGATTCTTGGGTTACGGTTGATTCTAGGGTTAGGTGGATTCTACAGTTAAGTTTTGTAATATTAGGCAAAATCTCTCCAGGGACGGAGCATAGGTTTTGTAAGAATGGGGCACTATTTGCAAATTTTCATCTTCAAACCTCAATTACTGATTTTTTTTTTCTTGATGTTTGTAGTGGTAAAAACTAGTTTAGATCAAAAAAATCAATAAAGAAATAAGCTTGCTTTGGATCCAACTTTTTTAGGATAGTATGAGAGAGTAGCAAATTAGGACAGTATGAGAGAGTTGTTGTCGACCCAATTCTCTAGGCTTTATAGGAAATTTTATTCAAGTTCTATATTTTCATGAAGTGGTCCTTCTATATAGAACTTTGAATTGTTCGATTGTGCCCAAGTGCCCTATATATGAATGTGCCCAAGTGGCCTTCTATTGTTTGCAGGGAGAATTATGCGAGTGGCCTATGTTTTGCCGGAATGTTGATTCATTTCCGTTCCGACGAATTTCAGGCGCTTGATATGTCCACTTTTTAGCAAAGGGCATGCTGAAATTTCCCGTGAATTTTGACATGACTTCTGCGAGAAAGTAGGCATATCGAGTGGCCGGGAATTGCAGTGACAAGAATGAAACGGCATTTTGGCAAAACATAGACATTTGTTTTTATGTCATTATTACTCATTTTATTATAGTTTAAGAATTAAATGAGGAGACTTAATCATAGGAAACATGTCAAACAACGAAGAAACCGGGGCTTCTGACCATGTTGCAGACGACATACAATTTGACTGTGAACATCAATACCTTGACTATTTGTCTAGTCTAGGGGGTCAAGGTTTGCAGGGCGCCCTCGATGACGATGGTACTAACACCGACATCAACATCGATGGCATCGGCACTGGCACCGATGGCGGCGCCGAGACTAGCGAGGAAGGTACCGGTGGTGCCGAAGCTGCAAACGAAAATAAGAAGCAGAAGACGAAGAGGACACGAAAACCTAACAAACTCGGCATCGGAAGACTATTGGTCACAAAGATGCACCCTGGCAAATTTGAGTCGTTACAGCCGAAGGAAGTTTGCAAGTGCTACGGGAACCAACTCAGATGCATCTTACGGGAAATCGCGAGCATCAACAATAATGACTTGAGGGGTACGTCAAATATGGAGCAGTTGCTCCTAATGAAGCTTCACAAGAGATTCTAGTTCCCTGGTCAGGATAAGGACATAGAAAACCCGTGGGATGATCTTGCCATGAAAAATATTAACAACCATGCCATGGGCATATTCTGCAATGATTTGGCCTCCTGGAAAGGGAGGATGAAACGAGCTATTGAGGCTGATGAACCCCTGGCCAAGATTTTGGAGGAGAATCCATCACTTACAGAAGAGGAGTTTGAAAAATTCAAGTCCACTTGCAGTACCGAGGTAGCTAAGGCTAAGTCTGACAAATACAATGAGGTTTAACAAAGGAACATGGGTAAAAAACGCCACGAAATCCGTCGCTACCTTGGCAAAATGCCCATATGGGATAAGAAGGACGCGGAATGTGAAGCTGCAGGGATCCTAGACCCCTTCGCGCAGTTCACCGACCTGTTGGAGCATGACTTCATCAGGTCCCGGTAAAAGTGGGACAAGAAAAAGAATTTTTTTACACGGACCTGATAATGAGGAAATTGCTTAGATTACTCGATCTTATTCTTTTACCACCTTACATTTAGCTTCTGATCAAGCCGACTACACATTCGTAAACGGTTCACGTTCCTTTTGCAGGAGAAGTTACATAGGCTTGCGGCCGAAAGCGACTCTTCGTCGATGAGGCCCAAGTGGGACACCCCTCTCAACTGGGCCTTGAACGAACTAAAGGGACTCCGTTTGGACCAACGGACGCAATATGGACGTGTGCATGGCATCTGAGATAGCGCCATGTGGAAGTACTATTACAACAAGGGCCTAGAGGCCAAGAAGTGGAAAAAGAAGTTCTTCAGTCAGGAAGACATCGACGAGAGGGTGAAGCTTGCTTTAGAGAAAAAAGCAGCTGAGGACGTGGAAAAAGCAGCTCAGGCCCAAGATGAGTTGGTCCGGGATGCATTCACTGCGGCTATAACTGCCTGCAGAGATGATTTCATTACTAACTTGGTCCCGGCTGTCATCAACTAGAACAAGGAAAATCCACACAAGACAGCACGTGATTTTCCAATGCCTAGCTTCATCGGTAGAAAATTGGTGAACATAACAACCGCATCACGTGCTCTCACAACCGCACATGCTCCTGCACCCGCACCCACTCATAGCAGCCCATCCTCTGTCTCTGGCTTGCTAGGCGGGCCTTCGTCATTCGCTGACCTCAACGCCCTCACAATAATTACATATCACAGCAACATATATCTATAATATTCCATTTTAATCGCCTTTCAGATATTTTACGCCGCAGACATGTCTTTGCAAGCCGAAGAAACCACATGCACCATACTCTACGTGATCAAAGGCCTGAACGTGGACGTGGGAAAGGTCGTGATAACGAAACCCTTGGAACTCATGTTCCACGACCTGCTGGTCCCCATTGGCAACTTTAGGGTTAACTTGTCGAGTGTGAAAGCGGTCCATGAGGATTTTCCTCCTCTAGTATGGCTTAGGGGAGAGGAGGACGAGACCTCGATGTGGCTAGGAGACTACAAGGTTAAATGTTGTTGCGGCCGAATAATTTTCTTCGTCTAGAGGCGGCCGAGAGCACACGAATACCCACACATCCGTAAGCAGGTATGAACACCACCACCCTGTTGGAAATTTTCCCTAGAGGCAATAAATAAAGTCTTTATTATTATATTTCCTTGTTCATGATAATCTTTTATTGTCCATGCTACAATTGTATTAATTGGAAACACATTACATGTGTGGGTAAATAGACAACACTTTGTCCCTAGTATGCCTCTAGTGAACTAGCTCATTCATCAAAGATGGTCAAGGTTTCCTGGCCATTGACATGTGATGTCATTTGATAACGGGATCACATCATTAGGAGAATGATGTGATGGACAAGAACCAAACTATAAACGTAGCATATGATCGTGTCAGTTTATTGCTACTGTTTTCTGCCTGTCAAGTATATGTTCCTAAGACCATGAGATCATGCAACTCACGGATACCGGAGGTGTGCCTTGTGTGTATCAAATGTTGCAACGTAACTGGGTGACTATAAAGGTGCTCTACAGGTATCTCCGAGGGTGTCTGTTGAGTTGGCATGGATCAAGACTGGGATTTGTTACTCCGTGTGACGGAGAGGTATCTCAGCGCCCACTCGGTAATACAACATCACAATAAGCCTTGCAAGCAATGTGTCTAAGTGTTAGTCACGGGATCTTGTATTATGGAATGAGTAAAGATACTTGCCGATAACGAGGTTGAACTAGGTATGGAGATACCGACGATCGAATCTCGGGCAAGTAACATACCGAAGAACAAAGGGAACATCATACGGGATTAATTGAATCCTTGACATAGACGTTCGACCGATAAAGATCTCCATAGAATATGTAGGAACCAATATGGGCATCCAGGTCCCGCTATTGGTTATTGACCGTAGAGGTGTCTCGGTCATGTCTACATAGTTCTCGAACCCACAGGGTCTGCACACTTAAAGTTTGGTGACGTTTCGGTAGTATAGAGTTATGTATGATGGTGACAGAAGGTTGTTCAGAGTCCCGGATGAGATCCCGGACATCACGAGGAGCTCCGGAATGGTCCGGAGGTAAAGATTGATATATAGGAAGTCCTATTTTGGTCGTCGGAAAAGTTTCGGGCTCATCGATAGTGTACCGGGAGCGTCGGTAGTGTACCAGGAGACCATCGGGAGGGGTATTTCGACCCAAGAGGCAACATGGGCTGTGGGAGAGTGAATACCATCCCTTAGTGGGCTGGTGGAAGTCCCACACAAAGCCCATGCGGCTAGGGAGAAAAAACCCAAAGAGAAAAAGTGGAAAAAGGCAAAAATAGGGTGAATCCTAATCCTACTAGGATTGGAGGTGGATTCCACCTCCACAACCTGGTTCGACCGACTCCTTGTGGCTTGGACCTTAGGCCAAGCCTGCTCCTCTCTTCCTCCTATATATACTGGTGGTTTTATGGTTTTTGCACAGAATTTTCAACCACGTGCTGCCCATTCCTCCAGTGCATAGTTTCTCCTCTAGATCGGTTTTCTACAGCGCTTAGGCGAAGCCCTGCCAGAATAGCTCCACCACCATCGCTGGAGCGCCGTCACGCTGCCGGAGAAATCTTCTTCCTCTCTGCTCCTTCTTGCTAGATCAAGACAGCGGAGATTGTCATCAAGTTGTACATGCGCTGAATGCGGAGGTGCCGTCCGTTTAGCGCTAGATCGGAAGGATCGTGATCAAGTTCATGGGACGAATCATGATAAAGTTCGTGGGACGTATCGTGATTGGATCGCGGGACAGATCGTGATTGGATCACGGGACGCACGGCGATTTGGATCGCGAAGACGTTCGACTACACCAATTGCGTTTCTTAACGCTTCCCGCTTAGCAATCTACAAGGATACATAGATCCACTCTCCCTCTCGTAGATGCTCATCACCATGGATAGATTTGCGTGTGCGTAGGAAAAATTTTGTTTCCCATGAAACGTTCCCCAATACTGGTATCAGAGGTAGGTATATGTGTAGATGAGATCTCGAGTAGAACACAAAAGGTTTTTGGGCGTTGATGCTTAGATTGCTTCCTCCCTTGGTCGGATTTTGGTTTACCGGTATTGTCAGATGAAGCGGCGCGGACCAACATTACTCGTACGCTTACGATAGACCGTTTCCCTCGACCACAACTTCTTGCATAGATGGCTTGCGGGTACCTGTTTCTCTCACTTTAGTTCGATCGGATTCGACAAAGGCGGTCCTTGAGAAGGTTCAAAAGCAACTAGTGTATCACCGTTGTGGTTTTTGCGTAGATGAGAATTGGTCTTGCTAGATACCCGTAGCAGCCATGTAAAACATGCAACAACAATTAGAGGACGTCTAACTTGTTTTTGCAGGGTATATTGCGATGTGATATGGACAATTACATGATGTGATATATGTGATGTATGAGATGATCATGTGATGTATAGATTATCACGACTTGCATGTCGATGAGTACGGCAACCGGCAGGAGCCATAGGGTTGTCTTTAATTATTGTATGACCTGCGTGTCAATCATTAAGCACTATGTAATGCTTTACGTTATCGCTAAACGGTAACAATAGTAGTAGAAGCATGTTGGGCGCGACAACCCCGATGGCGACACGTTGATGGAGATCAAGATGATGAAGATCATGGTGTCATGCCGGTGACGATGGAGATCATGCCGGTGCTTTCTAGATGGAGATCAAAAGCACAAGTTCATGGCCATATCATGTCACTTATGAATTGCATGTGATGTTAATCCTTCTATGCACCTTGTTTTGCTTAGGACGACGGTAGCATTATAAGGTGATCCCTCACTTAAATTCAAGATGAATTGTGTTCTCCCCAGATGTGCACCGTTGCGAAAGTTCGTCGTGTCGAGACACCACGTGATGATTGGGTGTGATAGACTCTACGTTCACATACAATGGGTGCAAGCCAGTGTTGCACACGCAGAACACTCGGGTTAAACTTGACGAGCCTAGCATGTACAGACATGGCCTCGGAACACAAGAGAGGTCGAACATGAGTCATATAGTAGATATGATCAACATGAGATGTTCACCATTGAAGCCACCACAACTCACGTGATGATCGGACTTAAGTTGGTGAATTTGGATCATGTGACAGTCAGATGACCTGAGGGATGTCGATTTGAGTGGGATCTTTAGTAATTTGATTAACTAAACTCATTATCTTGAACAATAGTCTAAGTAAACTTTGCATATTTATGTTGTAGATCAATGGCTCGCGCAGTAGCACCCCTGAATTTTAATGTGTTCCTAGAGAAAGCTAAGTTGAAATATGATGGAAGTAACTTTGTTGACTGGGCCCATAATCAGAGGATTATCCTCACGGCTTTCCAGAAATCATATGTCCTTGATGCACCGCTTGGTGACCAACCAAAAGACATGACCTCTGAAGACGTTAAGAACGCTTGGGAGGCATGTACTGGAGATTACTCAATAGTTTAGTGTGCAATATTGTATGGCTTAGAACTGGGACTTCACATCATGGAGCATATGAGATGTTCCAGGAGTTGAAGTTTATCTTTCAGAAGAATGCCCGGATCGAGAGGTATGAAACCTCCGATAAGTTCTATGCTTGCAAGATGGAGGAGAACGGGTCTATCAGTGAACATATACTCAGAATGTCTGGGTATTCAACTCGTCTAGTGGAGTTGGGAATTGCCCTTCTACCAGAGGCGATCACCGAAAGAGTTCTTCAATCACTGCCACCTAGTTACAAGAGCTTTGTGATGAACTATAACATTCACGGGATGAAAAAGTCAGTCGCCGAGCTGTTTGCGATGCTAAAAGTCGCTGAGTCTGAAATCCAGAAAGAACATCAAGTGTTGATGGTTAATAAAACCACTAGTTTCAAGAAAAATGGCAAGGTAAAGGGCAAGGGCAAGAAGGGTAAAACCAAGAAGGATGGCAAAGCAGTTGCTACTCCTGTAAAGAAGCCCAAGCATGGACCCAAGCCAGAAACTAAGTGCTTTCATTGCAAGGGAACTGGTCACTGGAAGCAGAACTGCCCCAAGTACCTGGCTGACAAGAAGGCGGCCAACGACAAACAAGGTATATATGATATACATGTTATTGATGTGTACCTTACTAGCTCTCGTAGTAGTGCCTGGGTATTTGATACCGGTTCGGTTGCTCACATTTGCAACTCAAAGCAGGAACTACGGAATAAACGAAGGCTCGCAAAGGACGAAGTGACGATGCGCGTGGGAAATACGTTCCAAGGTTGATGTGATCGCCGTCGGCACGCTCTCTCTTCGATTACCATCGGGATTAGTGATGAACCTGAATAATTGTTATTTAGTGCCTGTGTTAAGCACGAACATTATATCTGGATCTTGTTTATTGCGAGACGTTTACTCATTTAAATCAGAGAATAAAGGTTGTTCTATTTATATGAGTAATATATTTTATGCTCATGCACCCAATGTTAGGGGTTTATTCATATTTAATCTTGATAGTGATGACACACATGTTCATAACATTGATGCCAAAAGATGTAGAGTTGATAATGATAGTACCACTTTCTTGTGGCACTGCCGTTTAGGTCATATTGGTGTAAAACGCATGAGGAAGCTCCATGCTGATGGACTTTTGGAGTCACTCGATTTTGAATCACTTGACACATGTGAACCATGCCTCATGGGCAAGATGACTAAAACGCCGTTCTCTAGAACAATGGAACGGGCAAGTGACTTATTGGAAATCATACATACTGATGTGTGCGGTCCAATGAATGTTACAACGCATGGTGGATATCGTTATTTTCTCACCATCACTGATGACTTAAGTAGATATGGGTATATTTACTTAATGAAACACAAGTCTGAAATGTTTCAAAAAGTTCAAGCAATTTTAGAGTGAAGTTGAGAATCATCGTAACAAGAAGATTAAGTTCCTGCGTTCTCATCGAGCAGGTGAATATCTGAGTTATGAGTTTGGCAGTCACTTAAGACAGTGTGGAATTGTTTCACAATTGACACCGCCCGGAACACCACAGTGTAATGGTGTGTCCGAACGTCGTAATCGAACCTTATTAGATATGGTGCGTTCTATGATGTCTCTTGTTGATTTGCCTCTAGCGTTTTGGGGTTATGCATTAGGGACTGCTGCATTCACTTCAAATAGGGCACCATCGAAATCCTTTGAGACGATGCCATATGAATTGTGGTTTGGCAAGAGGCCAAAGTTGTCGTTTCTTAAAGTTTAGGGATGTGATGCTTATGTCAAAAAGCTTCAGCCTAAAAAGCTGGAACCCAAAGCAGAGAAATGCGTCTTCATAGGATAACCGAAAGAGACAGTCGGGTATACCTTCTATCTCAGATCCGAAGGCAAAGTGTTTGTCACTAAGAACGGAACATTTCTGGAGAAAGAGTTTCTCTCGAAAGAATTGAGTGGGAGTAAAATAGAGCTTGATGAGGTTATTGAACTTTTACTTCAACCAGAAAGTAGCGCAGCACAGAAAGATGTTTCTCTGGAACCTAAGACGGTAGAAGAGGAAGTTAATGATGATGATCATGAAGCTTCGGATCAAGCTACTATTGAACCTCGTTGGTCGACAAGGCTGCGTACTACTCCTGAGTGGTACGGCAACCCTGTCTTGGAGGTCATGTTGTTGGACAACAATGAACCTACGAGCTATGGAGGAGCAGTGATGGGCCTGGATTCTGAGAAATGGTTAGAGGCCATGAAATCCGAGATGGGATCCATGTATAAAAACAAAGTATGGACTTTGGAAGTATTACCTGAAGGGCAAAAGGCCATTCAGAACAAATGGATCTTTAAGAAGAAGACAGACGTGGACGATAATGTCACCGTCTATAAAGCTCGACTTGTGGAAAAGGGTTTTTCACAAGTTCAAGGAGTTAACTATGATGAGACCTTCTCACAAATAGCGATGCTTAAGTCTGTCAGAATCATGTTGGCAATAGCTGCTTATTTTGACTATGAAATTTGGCAGATGGATGTCAAAACAGCGTGCCTCAACGGTTTCCTTGAGGAAGAGTTGTGTATGATGCAACCAGAAGGTTTTGTCGATCCAGAGAATGCTGACAAAGTTTGCAAACTCCAGCGATCCATTTATGGGCTGGTGCAAGCATCTCGGAGTTGGAATAAGCGTTTTGATGAGGTGATCAAAGCATTTAATTTTATACAAGTTTATGGAGAAGCTTGTATTTACAAGAAAGTGAGTGGGAGCTCTATAGAGTTTCTAATATTATATGTGGATGACATATTGCTGATTGGAAACAATATAGAAATGCTGGAAAGCGTGAAGGAATATTTCAACAAGAGTTTTTCAATGAAGGACCTAGGAGAAGCTGCTTTCATATTAGGCATTAAGATCTATAGAGATAAATCGAGACGCTTAATAGCACTTTCACAGAGCACATACCTTGATAAAGTTTTGAAGAAGTTCAAAATGGATCAGTCCAAGAAGGGGTTCTTGCCTGTGTTACAAGGTGTGAAGTTGAGTAAGACTCAATGCCCAGTAATTGTAGAAGATAGAGAAAATATGAGTGTCATCCCCTATGCTTCAGCCATAGGCTCTATCATGTATGCAATGTTGTGCACAAGACCCGATGTTAGCCTTGCCATAAGTATGGCCGGAAGGTTTCAAAGTGATCCTGAATGGAACACTAGGCAGCGATCAAGAATATCCTTAAGTACTTGAAAAGAACTAAGCAAATGTTTCTCGTTTATGGAGGTGATGAAGAGCTCGTCGTAAAGGGTTACGTCGATGCAAGCTTTGACACTGATCCGGATGACTCTAAGTCACAAACCGGATACGTATTTATCCTCAATGGGGGAGCGGTAAGCTGGTGTAGTTCCAAGAAAAGCATGGTAGCCGATTCTACATGTGAAGCGGAGTACATCGCAGCCTCGGCGGCGGCGAAGGAAGGTGTCTGGATGAAGTAGTTCATGAGAGATCTTGGAGTAGTGCCCAGTGCACTGAATCCAATGAACCTGTTCTGTGACAACACTGGTGTCATTGCTCTGGCCAAGGAACCAAGGTTTCACAAGAGGACCAGACACATAAAGCGACGCTTCAACTCCATCCGCGATTACATTGAGGAGAAGGACATAAATATTTGCAAAGTGCACACGGATCTGAACGTTGCAGACCCGTTGACTAAACCTCTTCCAAGGGCTAAACATGATCAACACCAGAACTGCATAGGTGTTCGATTCATTACAATGTAAATCACATAGTGATGTGCGCTAGATTATTGACTCTAGTGCAAGTGGGAGACTGTTGGAAATTTGCCCTAGAGGCAATAAATAAAGTGTTTATTATTATATTTCCTTGTTCATGATATCTTTTATTATCCATGCTATAATTGTATTAATTGGAAACACATTTCATGTGTGGGTAAATAGACAACACTTTGTCCCTAGTATGCCTCTAGTGAACTAGCTCGTTCATCAAACATGGTCAAGGTTTCCTGGCCATTGACATGTGATGTCATTTGATAACGGGATCACATCATTAGGAGAATGATGTGATGGACAAGATTCAAACTATAAACGTAGCATATGATCGTGTTAGTTTATTGCTACTGTTTTCTGCATGTCAAGTATATGTTCCTATGACCATGAGATCATGCAACTCACGGATACCGGAGGAGTGCCTTGTGTGTATCAAATGTCGCAACGTAACTGGGTGACTATAAAGGTGCTCTACAGGTATCTTCGAGGGTGTCTGTTGAGTTGGCATGGATCATGACTGGGATTTGTTACTCCATGTGACGGAGAGGTATCTCAGGGCCCACTCGGTAATACAACATCACAATGAGCCTTGCAAGCAATGTGTCTAAGTGTTAGTCACAGGATCTTGTATTACGGAACAAGTAAAGAGACTTGTCGATAACATGGTTGAACTAGGTATGGAGATACCGATGATCGAATCTCGGGCAAGTAACATACCGAAGAACAAAGGGAACATCATACGGGATTAATTGAGTCCTTGACATAGAGGTTCGACCGATAAAGATCTCCGTAGAATATGTAGGAACCAATATGGGCATCCAGATCCCGCTATTGGTTATTGACCATAGAGGTGTCTCGGTCATGTCTACCTAGTTCTCGAACCCGCAGGGTCTTCACACTTAAGGTTTGGTGACGTTTCGGTAGTATAGAGTTATGTATGGTGGTGACCGAAGGTTGTTCGGAGTCCCGGATGAGATCCCGGACGTCATGAGGAGCTCCGGAATGGTCCGGAGGTAAAGATTGATATATAGGAAGTCCTATTTTGGTCGTCGGAAAAGTTTCGGGCTCATCGGTAGTGTACCGGGAGTGCCGGTAGTGTACCGGGAGACCATCAGGAGGGGTATTTCGACCCAAGAGGCAACATGGGCTGTGGGAGAGTGAATACCAGCCCTTAGTGGGATGGTGCAAGTCCCACACAAAGCCCATGCGGCTAGGGAGAAAAAAACCAAAGAGAAAAAGTGGAAAAAGGCAAAAATAGGGTGAATCCTAGTCCTACTAGGATTGGAGGTGGATTCCACCTCCACAACCTGGTTCGGCCGAGTCCTTGTGGCTTGGCCCTTAGGCCAAGCCTCCTCCTCTATTCCTCCTATATATACTGGTGGTTTTACGGTTTTTGCATAGAATTTTCAGCCACGTGATGCCCGTTCCTCCAGTGCATAGTTTCTCCTCCAGATCGGTTTTCTGCAGCGCTTAGGCGAAGCCCTGCCGGAATAGCTCCACCACCATCGCCGGAGCGCCATCACGCTGCCGGAGAACTCTTCTTCCTCTCTGCTCCTTCTTGCTGGATCAAACGGCGGAGATTGTCATCAAGTTGTACGTGTGCTGAACGAGGAGGTGTCATCCGTTCGGCGCTAGATCGGAAGGATCGTGATCAAGTTCGTGGGACAGATCATGATCAAGTTCGTGGGACGGATCGTGATTGGATCGCGAGACGGATCGTGATTGGATCGCGGGACGGATCGTGATTGGATCGCGGGATGCACAGTGATTTGGATCGCGAAGACGTTCGACTAGACCAACCGCGTTTCTTAACGCTTCCCGCTTAGCGATCTACAAGGGTACGTAGATCCATTCTCCCTCTCGTAGATGCTCATCACCATGGATAGATCTGCGTGTGCATAGGAATTTTTTTGTTTCCCATGCAATGTTGCCCAACACACCCCGCCTACGCAATTACCAACACTTGTAGTGCCGGGTGAGAGCGGCGGATGACACCAGGAAGGGGTCCAATAGTGGATGAGGTAATCGGCCCCGTAGAACAAAGAAAGGATGATGAGATGGAGGAGAAGGACCGTATGCGGTGGCTCAATCCAGGCAACTGCTATGAGGCCATAGAATTGATGAGCCAGCCATATGACTCGGGCTGTTAGCATGCGGATCATGAGGAGATGGATGATCTAGACGGGAAGGAACGACCTAGGGTTGACTGCAAGAAGTATCTCTTCATGCAATCCTCACAGGACACTCCTCCAGATGTCGCCTCAACGCAAGGTCAGCTAGCCGAGGGTCGTACAGTGCTTAGCCCGACAACCTAGTGGCGGGGATTAAAGAACGGTCTGGAAGGTCAACCCAAGAAAAAGGAGAGGAAGAGTGTGCCGAGGAAGAAAGGCTCTACTGCCACCAAACCTTCTAGCAGCCAAACAGCCCCACCGACCAATTTTGCAGACCGTGTACCGGTCAAAGGTGCGGCGATCATCCATGTCACGGGCAAGCCGGTTCTACCGCCGGGTCCGTTGGAGGGCATATCGGGGGATCTCAGGAGACTGCATGACCATGTGCTCTCGACTAAGATAAGCCTTCTCACCTCGTAGGATCCAAGATATCCACTATACGCGGTTCATGTGCCTAAGGGGAAGTGCTACGCCGATAGACTGCCCACGGAGGTGTTCTTCCTGTGGTTTTCTTATATCTTTGAGATGTTTCTCATGAGGTGGCTCGATTTTACAATCATTCGCCTTTTTGCGCTACATATGAGCTATGCCATCAGGAGAGAACAAATCCCGTAAATCTGTGTGGTGGATCCATACTACATGCACGAGTCCTTCTTGAGCCTCGGCGACTTCAAGCGCAAAGCTGCTAGGGAGTACATCGAAAATTTCATGATAATGAATCAGGACAAGGAAACGGTTCTCCTGCCTTATCATCCAATGTAAGTCATTGATAGACAACCCTTTCGTACATTTCAACCATTCCTTCTCGCTCATATGGAGAATAATTTGAGGTGTTTTCTTTTTCCCTCAGCAACGGCCACGCCGTCCTTATCGTTCTTTTTCCGCAAGTCCCCCACGTAGTGTATTTTGACGCATCCAGAAACCACGGAAAGAAGGACTACACCCACATAATGGATATTTTGGATGATGCTCTCCATGGCTTCAGCATAAGGAGTGGCCACCTGGAGATAAGGAAACAAAGGAAGAATAGGCCAGGTTTCTCGCATAAAACTATGTTCTGCTGCATGCATCAACCGACATCAAGCCATACCAATGGATTCTACCACATCCATCTCATGATGGAGTTTAGAAGGGATCACAAATAGCTTCACATGATGACCAGAAATGATGATCATATTCGAAAATGGGCAGAATCCGTAGGAGAAAAATCGTATTATAAACTCAGAGATGACTTGTTTAGCATCCAAAGGGACATTGCAACGATCATCATGAAAGAAGTCATCAAAGAGAAGGGGTTCTTCCACCATGGCCCTATATCGTGAGCTGACGTTCGAACTCGCATAGGCATGCAACGTCTAGACCTGACGCCGTTCGAGAAGCTAGGGTGCATCCCCGATGACCGGGATGGATGGAACTTCCAGTAATGATTGACGATGCCGACAGTGATGATGTGTCGGTTTAATTGTTAGTTTATGTAGAGATGAAACTTTGTGATGTCAACGGTCCTTGTTGAACTTGCATAACGCTAGTTTGGCTACACGATGACATGTGTACACTAGTTAATTAGTTTGGGTATGATAAAGCTGCGTTGATTAATTATGTTTACTATATATGTTGCATCTATTGGCTAACGCCCTTTCTTTTTGTGCTGCTCAATTATATTATGTTGCATATTCTTGTTGATTCCCTTGATGAATATGCATCTCTAACAGGTACTTACATCATTGTTGGTGAGGTGGTACGCCGTGTACATAGGGAGGGTTCCGGGAGTGTACGACGAGTGGATAGAGTGTCAGGCCCAAGTGTATCGCTTCCAGGGCGGTAGCCAGAAAGGGTTTGACAGCAGAAGAGAGGCTGAAGCTAGTTACTTGAGGTGGACGCTAGCGAGAGAGACGAATCGGAACCGACGCCACATGTACTGCATAATTCCGCTCATACTTATAGTGATAGCTATTATCTTATATATCATCGTTTAGATGGATGATGATGTAGTTGCATGTCTTCGAGACATGTCATAACTTGTATCGCCATTTCGAGATGATGACCAGAGACATCACTTGTGTTGGGTCATGATTATGATGATGACATGATTTTATGAGACTATTTTTATGTGTATGATATGTTTAGGTTTGTATGTGTATGATATGTTAGAGACTATTGTATAAAACATGTTCAAATACAAAGGAAATGGGCAGCAGATTTTTTTCAAAAATGCAGCTATTATAGCAGTAGCAAGGGGAACCACTTTAGCAGCAGCGCCTACGTATCAGCAGTGTGTTTGGTAGACGCGCATTGCAGCTATTAGCAACAGCGCCCTTTTCCAACCTGCGCTACTACTACCTGTATATAGCAGTTGTGCGGGTCGACCCGCACTACTACTACAAGTTAGCTATGGTGACATAGCAGTAGCGCGGTACTCCATGCTACTGATAGGCCCTCAACCCATGCTACTGCTAGGATTTTCCCTAGTAGTGATGGGTTATCATAGCCGCTTCACTTAAGCAAGACTTGAGCCTCAAAAGGCGGTCTCCCTGTCGAGTCTCACTGAGCCGACTTATTAACAAATTTATTATCATTATAATGTTTCTTTCTCCCATAACTTTTTTTCGGTACAATATTATTACAAGCTCGTACACGTGCATCTGGGTTAGGAGTTGCAGTCATATCATGACCGGTTCAATCATATCTTCTACAAACAATTGTGGCGGAATGATTTAAATTGGCCAGCTTATATTGACCCACCCATAAAGATTCAAACAATAGCTCATTGAGCAAAGTCAGCAGAAATATTCAAAAATAGAGGAGAAAAACACAATCATATTTCAGCAGTAGAAAAACACAATCATATTTCAGCAACTGCGTGGAAGTTCAAAAGCTCAATGGCAACTTTGCTATGATGAAACAAGTGCAAACATGCACGAAGGCATGACATAACATCTCAAAGTTTTTACTACTCCTATTACAGAGTCATGTCAGGAGCCATAAAAGATTCAAGCTTTTTGGCACAACACTTGGGGGCTAGTTTCTGCTTGGCGACTCATCTACCTCTGGAAGAGACCCGCCTTCACTCTTCTTCGCCACCAGACGCCTCAGAATCTGACTCCTTCGGCTCATCAACATCATCAACAACCTGCTGGCCCTTCTGAAGCCACCGATTTCAGTGACTCAAAATTCCAAGTTCCTTCAACTATAGCTGATGCATCAACATCGGGGGCAAAGGTTCTCTTACTTCGGGGTGGCACTAGCTCAGAGAGATAATCTTTGAGCATCGGGACATGCTCATTATCAATGGTATAAGCAGCATGATAATGAGATAGGTCAACATTCTCCGCATGAAGAGTCGCCAACGGTCGGGTCTCCTTCATTAAGCTGGCAAAGTCTTCATGTGTGAATTCTGAGCCGTCCAATTTATACTTAGGGAATCCATCTCTTAGAGCCGCCAGATCAAGCTCAGGCAAGTATGACTTTGCACGCGCAAGAGCCAAATTCGCTCTAGCCCGAGCTGCTGATTTCCGGGTTTCAAGGACCCATTGTGGCATAGTTGATAGTTGCTTTAGCATGTCCTTGATGTTCCTTGGTGGGTACTTCAAATTTTTTACGACCATGATGGAATAAAGAGACTCGGTCAATAGCTACTCCACATAGGTGAATATCGTTGTCAACTACATAATGGGCAGCTTTACAAGGCTCTGAACCTTTCAGCCTGCACACAAAGACAAATATTAAAATGAGCTGCCATTTCATGTTAACCCGGAAATTCTAAGAACAAAAGTTGCGAGTACTTACCAAAGATGGTAGCCAACATCTCGTTGATTTGCTTCAGCGGAATTGCATAATTTTCCTTCAAAGGATTCAGCTTTCTCTCTGCCTTTTCATCATGCTTTAGCAAGGCGGCTTTCTCCTCCTAAAACATTTTCTTGGTTTGCTCCAGAAGATCATTTGCCTGCCATGCAGAGTTCTCAAAACGAGGCACCGCAAGTTCAGCTTCAAATTTTAGTTTCGCCTCTTGCTTCAGGCATTTATGTAGTTTTGCAACAGCAGTTTCAGCACAACCTAAATGTCCCTGACAAGCACACACATCTTATCAACACCTATTTCTACAAAGTCTCAAGCAGCCCTTCACAAGCAACTCGATCCTTGAGGGCTATGACACTTCAAAGTTTATACAAGGAAGTCTGATGCAGTTGTAAACAATCTACATGGCACTTGGGGGCTAATGTGCCGATTTTTACAAACAAGAAAGACCTGACTATTTCACAGAAATAAGCCGGCCCTTCGGGGCTACGGGATTTCAAGCTTTGAAGACGAACATCTACTTATCATGGAACAAGATCCAGCTAACTCACTGAGATAAGCCGACCCTTGGGGCTGGATCATTGGCCTATTTTTTCCACTCAAGCATAAGTACCAACTCATTATTATCATAATGAGTCGGCCCTTGCGGTCTATGGATACTTATAGCATAAATATGTTGAAGAGACAACTTACCATTTGGATAATAAGCTGGCCCTTGGGGGCTGAAGATAGAGTATAAAAGGCAAACACAGTTAAGGAAGAGTTTTACCTTATATTTCTCCTTGATATCATTGATAAAATTTATTTCAATTTCTCGGCTATCATTGAGTCGGGCCAGATACTGTTGTTAAATATCGTCAGCTTCAAGCACGAAAAGATTCGGGGGTTCCAATTTGGATTTTCCTTTGGCCAAAACCACGGGCTCATCTTTGGTTACAACTTTGGCCAGGGTGGTGGAGACAATAGGAGCCTGGAAGCTCCCCTTGACAATGGAAACCTCCGGAACATTATCCTCGGCTAGTAGAATAGTGTCATCTACATGATTCGCCGGGCTGGATGGACGAGCCGGACTTGGCGGGCGTGAAGACGGCTCGGTTGGCACGCGATGTGTCTCCATTGGCATGTCCACAAAAAACAGCTCATGTGGTCTTAACATATCAACATCCACCATCGGCTTGACCCTAGCTTCTGGGTCATCTTCCCAAGGAGGATCAACTTTGATGGTTGCCGCCTCTGATGGAGGATTTGGAATCTCTTGGATCACAACACTCGAAGCTCACCTTGTAGCATGCTTTGACAAAATAACTTTGGACCTATGATTACCAGTGTTGGAGATATGCCCTAGAGGCAATCATGTATGATGGTATTTCCTACGTGTTTATGAATAAAGATAGTCCTTGGACATTATCAATGATGTGTATTAACAAGTACGTGACTTGTTGGAGAGACTATGCATTGTATGATGACTGTACTAAAATGGTCCCTAGTCAAAGGGGTTGTGTGGACGCGCAACTAATCAGACTAGCATATGACATGGTGGATGGTTCAGTCTCACTGACCATGTGGCATTGGATGCTAGCCGAATAATATGGACTCAGAAAGATCTTGTCGGATTCTACGAAGCCGGATCCGAGTCGAGATAAGGTCTGAGTTGGACAGACCTAACTATGAGACGCAACGATAGGTCATCTTTGAGTCTCTAATACAACATACATTTCTATGTCCTAAGACCTGAGCTGGCGCATGTACTTGGGATGGTGACAGACTTGCTTTGGGCTGACCAAACACTACTCCGTAAATGGGTAGTTACAATGGTAGGTTTCGGGCTTGTATAGACCCATGCTGAGAGACATGGTCGAGCAAGATGGGATTTTCCCCTCCGATCAAGAGAGATATACTCTGGGTCCCTCGGGTGATCCGACCTGGATAAGCATGGCCATGCAATGAGGATTATGAGATAATACAAAGTGTTGGTTGGATTCACCGGAACTAGAAAGAGGTCACGCCGCAACAACAATGAGCGTGACGACTTGAGGATGACAACATATATCTTGCGGCAAAGGGAATAGAAGTGTCAAGTACAAGTTCGCCTAACCAGCTTCATCTGACACTTGGAGTAGGCACGCTTTGCTAGAGGCCGTTACCGACTGGTCGAGCCAGATGTGATATCACCCATGACCAAGTGAATGAGAACCTAAGGGGTCGCATGCTTAATGGAAGGAACACGTGGGCTTTAGGATCCGTGTGAGGCCCAAGAGTTGAGCCCACGTCGGATGCCTATATATAGTGGAGGTTTGGCTCACCCATCTGGTTGATCGCTTCGGCGTCATCATTAGGGCTTTGCATGAGTTGCAACTAGCCACCTCCTCTCGTCGCCACCAACTGTGTGATCGAACCTAGTAGTCCACTGCACGGTGTTCTTCTTGCATCCGCGGATACCATTAGAGGTGGTGCACTTGCGCCGCTTCGGCAAACCTATACATGGGATCCGGCGATCAGCTATTCGAGGGAGATTGGACGAGGAGGAGACGGACCACGGGAAAGCGCTGCCTCAACTCTACTTCTGCTGCACAACACTGCGCGTCTAGTGGTAACGATCTATGATCCATCTCTGTAGCATGTTCCTAGATGTTCAGTGTGTAGGAAAGTTTTAATTTGCATGCGATGCACCTAAGATAGAACCCAACGATGGTATCAGAGCCTCTATTATAGGATTTGGATTCAAATCTAATGCATATTAGATAGGTGGAGGCGGTGGGTGAGATCCGTCGTTGTTCATGAGATCGGCTATGTGCACGATTGATGAGATCAACTGCACATCGAGATCGTTGAGGCTATGTTTTCCGTCAATCAGAAATGAAGAGGTCATGACACAACCTACCTCTACCAGTCGGTTTCCGCCATCGAGGTTAACTTTGAAACATAAATACGAATCGGGTTCGTGATGTTCGATGAGAACGGTCGGATCAAAAAAATCGGCGTGACCGCAATACAGATTCTATCTACGATTTCCGAAAACATCGGGCGTTGCCCGCACCCGTGAGGGACACTTCCCCTTCGAACCCCACCCGGGAGGGACCTCTGTGTGTATAGTGCCTTGTATTTCGTACATGATTTCACAAACCGGTAGAATGTGATTCTATGCAAAACTTTGTTTTGCAGGTTTGATGCGAATAGTATGGCTCATGTGTGTGTGATGCATGTGTGTAACTTAACATGACATGCGTGTCATGATTGTCAACCGACAGGAGCCAAAGTACTGTCATTATATTGTATAACGACCTGCGTGTTGACTTGTGATTCTTTTTAAATACATTACTAGTTTAGTAGTTGGAGGACAGAGGTCAAGCTCAAGGTTTTGGCGTCCCAGTGTGATGAACAAGATGGAGTTCCGCCTTGGTCATCGGAGTTGGAGCCGGCCATCGAAGGATGCCCATGAAGGAGCCATACTATTTCAAAATATTTATGTTTATATGTGATTGATATTGCTTCTTATTTCTATGCATGTTATAATGGTAGAAACATCCCTCATTAATATCAAGCACATTGCCATTTCGGATGTTGGACCTTCGCATGTCAAGTACATCTAGTAATGGGCTCATAACATTGAGGTGCTACTAGGTGTCCTTGAACTGGAGGGTTCGTGTCGGACACGGACATGCACTACATCAGGTTAATTTGACAAGGCTATCAAAACGGTTTCGGACCTTGTGGAAAAGAGGGTTGGGAGCCGTGGTATAAGATACCTACCCGACCGACAGGAGTCGTATAGAGCTACGATTAGCAAGGAGTTTCTTACCGATTAGGCTAGTTGGCTAGCAGTGATGCTAAAGATATCTAGTCGATCGCGCTAGACGGGTCCTAAATCACTAAGAGTTTGCGAAGGGATGCTGACTTCAGTGGGTGTAGTTCTGTTTAAGGCTTGAATTACTCTACATAAACACATTGCTTAGTGATTGCATATTTTGTGTTGTAAATCAATGGCACCACCTTCTCAACCCAACTTTGCATTGCAATCAATTCTGGAAAAGGATAAACTGAATGGATGAAACTTTACCACCTGCTATAGAAATTTGATAATTGTTCTCAAGTACGATCAAAATGAGCATGTTCTAGAGGATCCACTTCTAGAGGAACCTCCCAAGAATGCTAGTGCCACAACCAAGAATGCCCACGAGAAACTCGTCGTTGAATCAAATGAGATCAATTGCCTCATGCTGGCTTGTATGGAGCTCAATTTGCAATAACATTTCGAAAACAGTCGGGCTTTCAATATGATCGAGAGTCTCAAGAGCATTTTTCAGGTGAAGGCTAGGACCTAAAGGTTCAACGTCTAGCATTCCTTGATGGATTGTAAGGTGAAAGAGCGTGATCCACTGAGCCTGCATGTGATCAATATGATCGAGTATGTGCTAGCTTTGGATCTGGGTTCTCTTCCACCTAGCTATGGGACGTTCGTCTCGAACTATCATATGCATGACATGGATAAGAAGCTCACTGAATTGCATGGGATGCTCAAGGTGGTAGAGCAAGATATTAAGAATGGCACGCATCAAGTGTTGATGGTGCAGAACTCAGATAGGTTCAAGAAGAGTTAGTCCAAGAAAAAGGGTAAGGCAAAGGACACGGAGAAGGCTGTCTCCACCACTAAGCCGAAGTCCGGACCGAACTCAAAGACCATTTGCTTTCATTGCAAGGAAGCTGGTCACTGGAAGAGGAACTTTAGCAAGTGGCTTGTTGAGCATGGCAAGAAGGCCAAAGATGCTTCTTCAGGAAAAGGTACACTTGTTACATATGTTATAGACATTTACCTTGTTGACATACCTTGTAGCTCTTGGGTATTTGATACCGGATCGGTTGTTCATATTTCCAACTCGATGTAGGGGCTCGTAAGAACTAGGTGTGTGGCACAAGAAGAGATTGACATCACGATCGGCAACAAAGCAAGAGTTGTTGTGTTTGAGGTTGGCACAATGCAGCTCCAGCTTCTTCTAGATTTATTTTGGAATTGAATAATTGTTATTACATTCCTGCACTTAGTCGGAACATTATTTTTGCCTCATGCTTGATGAGTCAAGGTTATGACTTCAATTTAAAGGAAAATGGTTGTTCATTTTACTTGAATACACTAGTAGAAAACAGACCTTTCGTCCGACGCATTAGTCCCGGTCTGGTTACGAGCCGATACTAAAGAGGCTATTAGTCCCGGTTCATGCCGGTTCCAACGGCTAGGAAGAGGGTGACCTTTAGTACCGGCTCGTAAGGGACCTTTAGTACCGGTTCGTGTCACGGACCGGTACTACAGGGGGCGTGGCAAGCTTTGGGTCAGACTTGGGCCCCGCGTGCCTCTTTAGTACTGGTTGGTGGCACGAGCCGGTACTAAAGGTTGCACTTTAGTACCGGTTGGTGACACCAACCGGTACTAAAGACTTTCTATATATATGCTTCGTCCGCAGCCGATCAAAGGGGCTCTCATTTCTTTGTTTTCTCCCCTGTTCTTCTTCTTGCTCGAAGTTCATCCTCCATTTTTCCAAGGAATTGTCAAGATTTGAAGGCACCCTATCTATCCAAGTGTTCACATAGGTTAGCAACTTTGCCCCTTCATCTCTCATTGCTAGATTAGCTTTTGGTATGATCAAAGATATGTGATTTGTGGGTTTTAGCTAGGTTATGGGGGAGTGATCATTATGTGGGAGTTTATTTGATTTATATGCAATCTGAGCTCAAATTAACTTGTTAGGTTGCATGTGTGTATGCGTGGTTTATTTGGTGCTTTCCCATCCCCGTCCTAACCACCATCGATCGTCTGCACCGTCTCGTCGCGCCACTGGCCACCTTGGTGAGCCTCTTGTTCTTCTTAAATCCTTTTTGTTAAAAAAAATACTTGTATGATTTAGATAGCTACGTGTACGATTTACTTACTTGTATTATTGTTAGTTATTCTATAGTGTCATGGTTATGGTATCCGCCCACGTTGGCCCATGTCCAGTCTATGATTCAGATGTGGTATGTCATTATCTTTTATAACTATTTCACACATCATCTAATGTCTATGACAATTAATTATGCCACCAAATTGACGTAGATGTTTTTATCTATATGAAGTAGTCGAACCAGAAATTCCAACCGACTATGCAATTCTGCTCGAGAAGTTAACACAAGCTGAAAAATAAATTGGTCATTCGAAAGCAAAATTGAAAAGAACTGAAGATGAGAAGATGGGATTGGAGTTGCATGTTGCCGATATCGTCGATGATCACAAGAACAAGATGGCTGGAATGCACTTGAAGCTTAGAAAGATTAGAAAATATGCCATTGATAAAGAGGCTTGGTATCATTATGTCATTGGCTCAATTGTTACCTTAGTTGCGATTATGATCGCATTTGTTGTTACATTTACATGTTTTAGATAGTTGTATGTTGTTTTATGAGATGTATGTATGAACTATAAGTATCTATTATTTGCAGTAATAACATTTGGTCACTGCTAGCTCTACTTTGGTTGTAATGTGATGATGAAGTTGTATTAATTTGCTCACTTCGATGTTGTGTAGTGAACATGAGCTGGCAATGGATGTACGATGACCGACTAAGTCCAGGGTTCCTTAATGGCCTGCATGATTTTATTCATGTGGCTGAGGCAAACAAGCAGAATGGTTTCATGTGTTGTCCATGTCATGACTGTAAGAATGATAGGAATTACTCTACCTCAAAAACCCTTCACTACCACCTGCTGATGTCTGGTTTCATGTCCGGCTATAACTATTGGACCAAGCACGGAGAAACAGGGGTTATAATGGAAAACAATGAAGAAGAAGAGAATGATGACAACTATCCTTTCGCCGATACAACAATGGGGGAAGCTGAAGAAGAGGCATCAATGGGGGAAGTTAAAGAAGAGGCATCACATGAGCCCGCTGATGATTTGGGTCGGGTCAATGCTGATGCAAAGAGAAATTGTGAAAGTGACAAGGAGAGGTTCAAGTTGAAGCGCATGTTAGAGGATCACAAGAAATTCTTGTATCCAAATTGTGAAGATGACCAGAAAAAGTTGGGTACCACACTGGAATTGCTGCAATGGAAGGCGAAGAATGGTGTAACTGACCAGGGATTTCAAGAATTGTTGATAATGATAAAGAAGATGCTTCCAAAGGATAACAAATTGCCTGAAAGTACGTACAAAGCAAAGAAGGTTGTCTGCCCTCTAGGATTAGAGGTGCAGAAGAAACATGCATGCCCTAATGACTACATCCTCTATCGCGGTGAGGAGTACGAGAATTTGGATGCATGCTCGGTATGCGGTGCGCTGCGCTATAAGATCCCCCGCGATGACCCTGGTGATGTGGAGGGCGAACGACACAGGAAGAGGGTTCCTGCCAAGGTCATGTGGTATGCTCCTATAATACCATGGTTGAAACGTTTGTCCCAAAACAAAGAGCATGCCAAGTTGTTGGGATGGCACAAAGAAGACGTAAGAAAGACGGGATGTTGAGAGCACCCGTTGATGGGTCGTAGTGGAGAAAAATCGAGAGGGAGTTCGAGGACTTTGCAGATAACGCAACAAACTTATGGTTTGGTCTTAGTACAGACGGCATAAATCCTTTTGGTGAGCAGAGCTCCAGTCACAGCACCTAGCCCATGACTCTATGTATCTACAACCTTCCTCTTTGGTTGTGCATGAAGCGGAAGTTCATTATGATGCCAGTGCTCATCCAAGGCCCTAAGCAACCTGGCAACAACATTGATGTATACCTAAGGCCACTAGTTGATGAACTTCTATAGTTGTGGAAAAAACCAGGTGTACATGTGTGGGATGCACACACATAGAAGGAAATTGACCTACAAGCATTGCTGTTTGTAACCATCAATGATTGGCCTGCTCTTAGTAACCTTTCAGGACAAACAAACAAGGGATACAATGCATGCACGCACTGTTTAGATGATACTGAAAGTATATATTTGGATAAATGTAAGAAGAATGTGTACCTGGGACATCATCAATTTCTACCGATCAAGCATATCTTAAGAAAGGCAGGCAACCATTTCAAAGGTGAGCCAGATAACCGGAAGAAGCCTTGCCTCTGTACTGGTGAATATATATTTGATATGGTCAAGGATTTACAAGTAATATTTGGAAAGGGTCATGGCGGACAATCTGTTCCGAACGACACCAATGGACACGCACCCATGTGGAAGAAGAAATCTATATTTTGGGAACTTGAATATTGGAAAGCCCCAGAGGTCCGCAATGCAATCGACGTGATGCATGTGACGAAGAATCTTTGTGTGAACCTGCTAGGCTTCTTGGGCGTGTATGGAAAGACAAAAGATACACCGGAGGCACGGGAGGACAAGCAAAGAATTAACAAAAAGACGGCATGCCTCCAAAGCAGTATCAAGGTCCTGCCAGCTACGCTCTTATGAAAGAAGAGAAGGAAATCTTTTCTGAATGCCTGCTCAGTATCAAGGTCTCGTCTGGCTTCTCGTCGAATATAAATAGAATAATAAATATAGCAGAGAAAAAAAATTCAAAATCTAAAGTCTCATGACTGCCACGTGATTATGACGCAATTATTTCCGATTGCACTTAGGGGGCTTCTACCGGAAAATGTTTGATTAGCCATTGTGAAGCTATGCGCATTCCTCAATGCGATTTCTCAGAAGGTAATCGATCCAGAAATCCTACCAAGGTTACAAAATGACCTGGTCGAATGTCTTGTCAGTTTCGAGATGGTGTTCCCTCTATCCTTCTTCAATATTATGACGCACGTCCTAGTTCACCTAGTCGAAGAGATTAACATTCTGGGTCCTATATTTCTACACAATATGTTACCCTTTGAGAGGTTCATGGGAGTCTTAAAGAAATATGTTCATAACCGTGCTAGGCCAGAAGGAAGCATCGCCAAGGGATATGGAACAGAGGAGGTTATTGAGTTTTGTGTTGACTTTATTCCTGACATTAAGCTGATTGGTCTTCTTGAATCGCCGCATGAGGGGAGACTGGGTGGAAAAGGCACACTAGGAAAGAAAGAAGCAATAAATATGGACGGACATTCTTTCACTCAAGCACACTACATGGTTCTACAAAATTCCACCTTGGTGACTCCATATATCAAGTAACACAAGGATATTGTACGGTCCAAGAACCCGGAGCAGTCTGACCCCTGGATTGAACATAAACACATGGAGATTTTTGCCGGTTGGTTGCAAACAAAGCTCATCAATGACAACGATGTTCTAGATGAATTGTACTGGTTGGCCAAGACACCAAGTTCGACTGTAACGACTTT
Source organism: Hordeum marinum (assembly GCA_022496015.1). Taxonomy (NCBI): domain Eukaryota; kingdom Viridiplantae; phylum Streptophyta; class Magnoliopsida; order Poales; family Poaceae; genus Hordeum; species Hordeum marinum. The sequence continues at coordinate 234,318,983 of CM039675.1, forward strand.
CAAAGGGTACGAGATAAATGGGAATACTTTTTACACGATCGCCCAAGATAAAAAGAGCACCAACCAAAACAATGGTTTCCACTATGATGCAACCAACCTTCAAGACACATATTATGGTTACAAAGAGGAGATATGGGAACTTGACTATGGACCTGATCTTAAGGTCCCTTTGTTTCGGTGCAAATGGGTCAAATATACTGGAGGCGGGGTACAGGTAGACCCTCAGTATGGAATGACAATAGTGGATCTCAACAATCTTGGGTACACAGATGACTCATTCGTCCTAGCCAATGATGTGGCTTAGGTTTTCTATGTGAAGGACATGTCTAGCAAACCGACGAGAAAAAAGATAAGGAAGCGAATACATCATATGATGAGCCAAAGCGCCACATAGTTCTTTCAAGGAAAAGAAACATTGTGGGAGTGGAGGACAAGACAGACATGTCAGAAGATTATGAAAAGTTTCATGAAATCCCTCCCTTCAGAGTGAAGACTGACCCAAGCATCCTGTTAAATAATGAAGATTCTCCATGGTTACGGTGCAATCATAAGCAAGGGACAAACATGCAAAATAAGTCTGACACCGCAAGATCCCACTCTGGGATGTGACCAGCTTCATCGTCATCACTTTCTATGTGAAGGACATGCATGCATTTTCTCGCATGGTATCTTTGTAACAGTTTGTACACGAAGTGCATCCAGTTTTTGCCATAACCCTCTGATCTCTTTAGAAGTTGCTATGTGGGTGAAATTATGATGTCATGCCAAGTTTCAACATTTTCAGAGTTCATTTGTACTGCTTTTCAATTTCAGGGTCATTTAGCTCAAAATAAATCATTAAACGCATGAAAAATATCAAATGAAGCCAGAAAGGGTTGAAAATTGATGATGTGTCTTTGAATGGTGCATATTGAACACACACAAAGTATGGAGTTAAAATAAGTTATTAAAAATGAAATTCCTTTGTAATAGATGAGTTTTCGTCCGAAACCCTAATACTCCGAAAGAGATTGTCCAGTTTGTACACGAAGTGCATCCAGTTTTTTCCATAACCCTCTCAACTCTTTATAAGTTGCTATGTGGGTGAAATTATGATGTCATGCCAAGTTTCAACCTTCTTAGAGTTCATTTGTACTACTTTTCAATTTTGGGGTCATTTAGCTCAAAATAAATCATTAAACCCATGAGAAATATCAAATGAAGTCAGAAAGGGTTGAAAATTGATGATGTGCCTTTGAATGGTGCATATTGAAACAAAAAGTATGGTGTTAAAATAAGTTATTAAAAATGAAATCCCTTTGTAATAGATGAGTTTTCGTCCGAAACCCTCATACTTCGAAAGAGATTGTCCAATTTGTACACGAAGTGCATCCAGTTTTTGTCGTAACCCTCGCAACTCTTTAGAAGTTGCTATGTGGGTGAAATTATGATGTCATGCCAAGTTACAACCTTTTCAGAGTTCATTTGTACTGCTTTTCAAATTCAGGGTCATTTAGCTCAAAATAAATCATTAAATGCATGAAAAATATCAAATGAAGTCAGAAAGGGTTAAAAATTGATGATCCGCCTTTGAGTGGTGCATATTGAACACACAAAAAGTATGGAGTTAAAATAAGTTATTAAAAATGAAATCCCTTTGTAATAGATGAGTTTTCGTCCGGAACCCTCATACTTCGAAAGGGATTGTCCATTTTGTTCACGAAGTGCATCTAGTTTTTGCCGTAACCCTATCAACTCTTTAGAAGTTGCTATGTGGGTGAAATTATGACGTCATGCCAAGTTACAACCTTTTCAGAGTTCATTTGTACTGCTTCTCAATTTAAGGGTCATTTAGCTCAGAATAAATCATTAAATGCATGAAAAATATCAAATGAAGTCAGAAAGGGTTGAAAATTGATGATGTGCCTTTGAATGGTGCATATTGAACACACAAAAAGTATGGAGTTAAAATAAGTTATTAAAATTGAAATCCCTTTGTAATAGATGAGTTTTCGTCCGAAACCCTCATACTTCGAAAGAGATTGTCCAGTTAGTACACGAAGTGCATCCAGTTTTTGTTATAACCCTCTCAACTCTATCAAAGTTGTTATGTGGGTGAAATTATGATGTCATGCCAAGCTACAACCTTTTCAGAGTTCATTTGTACTACTTTTCAAACTCGAGATATGACATTTCAAATGTCATTTAATCAAATTGTCTTATACAACAGTTTAAGTTGTTCAAACATGCATGGAAATGCCATAAATAGATTCTTTATATTTTTCTGATATTTTTCATATATTATTTATTTCCATTGGAGTCATAGATTTTTTCTATGATTTTCCAAAGTTTAGGGGTTTCTCTGAAAATAATAATTAATAATGAATTAAAAAAACCTTTAGTACCGGTGCGTGGCTCGCACCGGTACTAAAGGTCCATCGCCCCACGCATTTTTTGGGGAGGACCTTTAGTACCGGTGTGTGGCTGGCACCGATACTAAAGGGTCTTTAGTACCGGGGTGCGAGCCATGCACCGGTACTAAAGGTCCTTTAGGTATAAATATTGGAGGCCTCGTCCCGGGCCGAGCCACGCATTAGGAGAAGCGAGAGTTGCGCTGCCAGGCTGCCGAAGTCCACCGTCGCCGCCGCGTGCCGCCCCGACGCCGCGTGCCGCCCCGAGCCCGCCACCCTGACCCCGCCGCCCCGACGTTGCGCACCACCCCGACGCCGCACGCCGCCCCGATGCCCGCCGCCCTGCCACCGCCCGCTGCCCCATCGCCCCGGCAGCCCCCACCCAACTCCGGCTTCGGTGAGTGCCCGGCCACCCCCACCTTTTTTCCTGTTTTTCTGTTAATTTAGTTAGTTTCTTAGGTTATTAGGGTATTAGGTTATTAGGTTAGTTAATTAGTTTGTTAGTTTAGTTAGTTAGTTTATCAGGGTATTAGATTCTTAGGTTAGTTAGGTTCTTAGGTTAGTTTATTAGTGTATTAGGTTATTATTAGGTTAGTCAATTAGTTAATTACTTAGGTTAGTTTAGTTAGTTAGTTAGTTAGGTTCTTAGGTTATTTTAGTTAGTTAGGTTAGTTTAGTTAGTTAGGTTATGAGGTTAGTTTAGTTAGTTTAGTTAGTTAGGTTAGTCTAGTTAGTTAGTTAGTTAGTTAGGTTATTAGGTTATTAGGGTAATAGGTTATTAGGTTACTTAATTAGTTAATTAGTTAATTTGCTCGTTTATCAGGTTATGAAAAGTGGGGCCGCCCCCCTAATCCACTGACAAGTGGAGCCGCCCCCCTAATCCACTAATTTTGCTAAGTGTTATTTAATTTGTTAGATGCTAAGTGTTATTCAATTTGTTTTCATAATTAAGTGTTTCTTCTCGACATCGACGATGTCGATCCCGCATCCTCATCGTCGAGTCGGCAGAGGAGGTCTGTTGCTTGAGCCGAGGGGCCCTGTCTGGGACTAGGCTCCGCCGGGCTGGTACTAGGAGGTGATGCCTTCCAAGCGGCACAACTTGGTGAGGAGCCAGCCCGTCGTCGACCTGGAGGTTCTATGGTGGCGGCCGCATGGGCCACCAATGATTTGGAGGCTTGAGTCCCCCGCAGAGGTGGTACAATACCATGTCAACAATGAGAACGATCACGTTCGTCGCTACATGGCAGCGTTGGAGGCCAGGTCCAACAATATGTGGCAGATTCTTTGGGGATCTCACTAGAGCTATGCTCCTGTGATGGTTCCTTCTCTTCGGGTGTCCACCGCCCGCCCCGATATCCTTCGGGCGCTAGGGTTCTTGCTAGATCGATATATTAGGTACTATATATGTATTATTATGATGTATTAGCTAGATCGATGGATTAGCCGATGTATTAACTATTATCCGAGATTATGATGAGATCTTTTCTAAGAACTACTATATATGTATTCGATGATGTATTATTAATTAACTATCAGTTATTCTTCTTCTTGAATGCATGATAATTTGAATAGTAATTTATTTTATCTATATTATTATGGATTAGTTATTAAGCTATGGACAATACCGGTAGAGCTCATGAAAAGGACATCTTCGACATGATAAGCTCCTCCGAAAACCCAGCTGACCTTTTGGGTGAATCACATGATGATGAAGGCTACAATATTTGAACGATTACGATGATGGATGTGAGGCCGAGGAAGAACAACTTATGTTCCAAAATCCGGAACAACTAACAATGTTTGCCGAGGTATATACATATTAGCCTCTGGTGATCATTACATGTGTATTAATTGATTTGTACATATATATTAACAAATCTTTCTTCTTTTAATTATCATCCCTCTCGATCGAGCCAATCTAGTAGAAAGGTACGAGGCGGTGCCAATATAATGGACGGCAACGTAAAGCTCAATCTTGATGCTTTCAAACATGATAGCGCACCGACTCACCCTGAAGCCAATGCCAAGACATTTGTGCATCAATGCGGAGTGGTTGTTAGGGACGGAGTCCCGATCACAATGCAAGAATGGATTCAGCCAAACCAACCAAAACTAGGAGTGAATTATGTCGATAAAGAATTAAAGATACCCTTTGGCGAGATCTCATGGAGCATTTCATCCTACCAGATTCTCTCTGGGAGTGCCAAAGGGACAAAGTCAAGGAGTTTGCCCTCCATAATATGGTCGGCGTGTTCCAGACTTGGAAGAAAAGATTATGGACCGAGTACAACGCTAGAGGCAAGAAGGCGCACGAATTCACAAGAATATACGAGAAGGTAAGAAATCACTGGGACGCATTTATCGAGTACAAGACATCGGAAGCTGCTATGGAGAAGTCGGCAAAGAATAAGATAAATGCGGAGAAAAAAAGTATCACCATAAACTAGGCATAGGTGGATACAAGTCAGCCATTCCTAAGTGGGATGCATTAGAGAATAAGATGCATGCTGAAGGGTTCACTCCAGTAACCTTCCACTGGCCCCGGAGGTGCAGGAATTGGTTTCTTGCGCATGAGGGAAAGTTGGACCCAGCAACAGGGAAGATTATTGCACTGGCCAGTCTAAAGCATGCATCAGATGAGTTGATTGAAGCAATAAAATCTGCCCAAGAAGGACGGTTTCACCCCGATAGAGAGAACGACGAGCTTACTCACGCCCTCGGGAATCCCGAACACGGAGGACGAACACGAGGCGTGGGCGTTGTTCCGTGGTATGAGGGGTTTGCGGGCTGGAAGGATAGTTATAAAAGCCGTTCAAGAAAAAACAAGGTGGAAACAGACTGACTTTCAAAGTTGGAACAGAAGTACGAGTAGCAGCAGCTGCAGATACAGATACTGACCCAGCAAAGGGCAACTCCGCGGTAGGAGGCATCGGAACCCGTCCCATCTACACTGCCGAAAAGCAGTGTGGGTTCCATGGGGGCACCGCTGGGTCACACCCCCGTGGATGATATCACCGAGAAGACATCTTGTGAGCTAATCCAGAAAATGAAGAACATACCCGTGCGGGTCACGATGGGCTATGCTTTACCAAATACACCTGATGTTCTCTGGCATTTCGATCCGATTCCAGCTGGGTATGCTCGTGTCGCGGTGGACGCAATAGAGCCAGGATATGATGAACTACAACTTGACATCCCTGGAGGTGAGGGGGAGTCCACACTGGCAGAAGCCGGACGTGGTCTCATTCTATGGAGTAAGGACTGCATCGTCTTTCCACACAAGGCGCTAAGGCCACCGGCTCCTCCGAGTATCGATGTCCAGCACGAGGGATCCCAGCCAGAGGCATCATAGTCCCAGCAGTCCTACCCACCTCGAGAGGCGTCCCACTTCGATAGGGATCCCAGCGCGAGTCCACCCAACCTCGGGACGGAGCACGACGCGAGTCCATATCATCGATATCGATCTCCGCCGCGTGAGCCGACTCCACCCCGGCAGCGGTCCCGCCAGCACGGCTCCCAAAAGAGGAAGGCCATCAGCAGTCCTCTTCGGAAGAAAGCAAAGAAGAAACCCGAGCCTCCGGCCAAATAGAAGCTGCCTTACGACATGACACCAAAGGAAAACAAAATTGAAAGCGATCGCCAAGTGAAAGCTTTTTTTGTAAAGAAGCCCCTGTCGCCAAAGGAGGTAATACCCAAGGAAGTCCAAGAGCACTTTAGGGAACACTTTATTGATCGACCCCCGGCATATGTGGAGCGTATGACGACTGACTATGAGCAACATATTCAGAAGGCAAGTGAGCAGAGAAGTCGGCCCAGCCCAAGGAAGAAGTCGGGAAGTACGGCATCAACGACAGGTGGTACTACTAGCGGGAAAACAGTTCCTCGGCTCGGAGAACAATCCAAGCAATCGATCTCTCCACTCAAGGTGAGTACGAATCCAAGCAAGCAATCGATCCAAGCAGTCGATGTTACTGGTAACCCAATCGACCTCTAAGAAGTAGAGGCTGTAGGTCTCACTATTGGACAAATCCTTGGCACCGAGGAAATCCGCGGGTACGGTGCAGCTGAGTACGCAATGCAATGTGATGTCGGAAAACTACTTGTCACACTCGAGCAGTACAAGGAACTACCAACTGCGATGCGACGGTTGCATGATTGGTACCTGCATGAAGCAAAGCGAGGGGAGACGGCGGTCATGGTCAAAGTAAGGAAAGAGCATTACGCCAATGGATGTGACATATGTCTTGAATTCTCAGAACTTTTCCAGTTATACCACATGGACTCTATCGACAAAACTCTCATTAGTTGCTATTGTCTGTAAGTGATTTATATCTTTCATAATTTAAGTCTCTAGCTCAGATATCGTTCATTGGCTTATCCTCACTATATATGTTCTTTTCTATGCTATTATGCAGATTGAAGATGTGGGAATTTAAACAATAGGGAATCGATGGCATTGGGTTCATCGACCCAAATACCGTTCATGGTCATGTGGTAAAACATTATGCCAAGGACACAGAAGATATCTTGGAAAAACTTCTATAGGCACTAATGAATACCAAATCTACTATAATATTTCCTTACAACATGGGATGAGTGTTTACTCTCTTGTATACTACAAATTCTATTTTTGCTTACTAGCTCGCTGTCAAGTGTAGTTGATGAGTTATATGAATGCTTGCTTAATTATATAAACTTCTGCGTAGAGACCACTATATCCTCCTAAATATTATCCTCGCGGATGGACTTGTTCAAGTGTACGACTCACTAGATACACTAGAACAAGCATACGTGGACTTGTATTTTATGATAGAACGGTAATTTCAATCTTTATCGACCTCACTTTCTTTCATTATTTCCTGATATCAAAAGTAATTATAATAACTCTTTCATTCTTTTTCTTTGTCGTGTAGTGTTTGGAAAAAGATGATAGAAAAAACCCATCACGGTCTTCAATGGAAACCGAAGCTGAAGTGGAAAAACATGCAGGTAATTAAGTAGTACTACTAGGTCCGTGCATCTCTTTAATTCTAGTTTCAATACCATTATCATGCTTGATTATTAATTATATTATTGAATTCTATTCTTTTGCAAAGTGCGTGAAGCAGCCATAGGGGACAAATTTATGTGGATACTTCCTCTGCGAGAACATTCGCATCCAATCCGAATGTCGTATGCTTTGCAGAAGAGAACGTGAAAGACAACTCGAGGTTTGGCAGATGATGTCGAAGCTCTCACCCGAGAAACGCTTTGTAGCACTTCAGGAGGAATTTGCGAGATTTCTTCTTCAACATGTCATTGATGTAAACGGAGAGTACTATTCCTTACCGCTGCTTCAATAATGCCAGCAAATCAGTAGTAGAAAACTGAGATTTCATCCGAGCACTAGCTAGCTAGTCCCGGCTGGGTTTTGGGCCTTAATTTATAAGTCCAGAATATATATGGATGTGTAATTCCATTTGTATATATATTGTGTATGAGATATTGTATATTATATTACATATATATATGCATCAACTTGTGTACTGTTTACAGTATGTAGCACCGTAAAATAATTTGAAATGAATGGAAAACACAAATAATAGAGAGGAAAATTAAAACCTAATTAAAAGATAAAACAAAGAAACAAAACACTTAGTACTGGCTGTATCACCAATTGGTACTAAAGGTCCTCCACCACCAGCCCACGCAGGTAGCCATGTGGTGGGCCTTTAGTACCGGTCCATGGGCCAACCGGTACTAAAGGTATGGACCTTTAGTCCCGACCCTTTAGTACCGGTCGGGGAACCGGTACTAAAGGCCCATCCCGACTGGGACTACAGACACACATTCTACTAGTGATAGAATGTCCCATGGCTTTGCACCCATTGTAGATGGGCTATTTATTTTGAATCCAGAAACGAAACCGGTCTATAACATGAATGTTAAGAGGCATAATCCTAATGAAATAAATCTGACATACTTCTAGCATTGTCGACTTGGACACATTAGTCGCATGAAGAAGCTCCATGATGATGGACTCCTAACTTCGTCCAACTTTAGGTCGTTCGGGACGTGCGAATCCTGCTTGCTAGGCAAGATGACTAAGTCTCCTTTTGCAAAGAGTTGCGAGAGGGCGTCTGAGCTGTTGGAACTTATACACTGTGATGTGTATGGTCCAATGAGCACCACGGCCAGAGGTGGCTATCAGTACTTCGTGACTTTTACCGACGACTTGAGTAGGTATGGATATATCTATTTGATGAGGCACAAGTCAGAAACTTTTGAAAATTTCAAAGAGTTTCAGAATAACATTGAGAATCAACTCGACAAGACGATAAAGCATCTGCGATCAGATCGTGGAGGTGAGTACATGAGCTGGGAGTTTGATGATCATCTAAAAAGTCGAGGTATAGTACCTCAGCTCACACCTCTGGGTACACGGCAGAGAAATGACATGTCAGAACAAAGAAATCGAACCTTGTTAGACATGGTCCGATCAATAATGAGCAAATCGGATTTACCCTTGTCATTCTGGGGATACGCTCTAGAAACTGTACCTTTCACACTTAACAGGGTACCAACAAAATCCGTAGACAAGACACCACATGAGATGTGGATTGGGAAGAGTCCTAGTTTGTCTTTTCTAAAGATTTGGAGTTTTGAAGCCTTTTTCAAGTCACTCATGTCGGACAAGCTTACACCCAAGTCGGATAAATGCATATTCATGGGATATCCGAGGGAAACCTTGGGATATAGCTTCTACAATCGAGAAGAGAACAAAGTGTTTGTTGCTCGGAACGAGGTTTTCCTAGAGAAAGAGTTTCTTAGTCGGGAGGCTAGTGGGAGAATGGTGCGACTCAAATAAATTCAAGAGCCACTCAGGTACAACTCGGTTGGTGATGAGATCACACCGGAGTCGATCAAAGAACCCGTAGTGGAGTCGGCACCAAAGCAATGTAGGTTGGAAAGATTGCGCAGAGTGCGCGATGTTTTGTTGCTAGAAAGCGACGAGTCAGTCACATATGCAGAAGTGATGGTGAGCCTAGATTATGAGGCATGGCTAGAGGCCATGAGATCCGAGTTAAAGTCCATGGATGGCAATCAAGTCTGGGACTTGGTTGATCCGCCACCTAGCATAGTTGCCATTGGATGCAAATGGGTCTTTAAGAAGAAAACCAATGTGGATGGAAATGTTTAGATCCACAAAGCTCGGCTTGTCGTTAAAGGTTATGGACAATTTCAAGGAATTGACTACAATGAGACCTACTCGCCGGTAGGGATGCTAAAATCGCTAAGGATCATACTAGCTATAGCTGCATATTTCAATTATGAGATATTGCAGATGGATGTCAAAACAGCTTTCCTTCATGGAAATTTAAAATAGGATGTATACATGATACAGCCCGAAGGTTTTGTTGATCCAACTAACGCTGGTAAAATATGCTAGCTCAAGAGATCCATTTATGGATTGAGGCAAGCAGCTCAGAGTTGGAATATTCGTTTTGATGAAGTCATTGTTGACCTTGGTTTCATCAAGAACGAAGAGGACTATTGTTTATACAAGAAGTCTAGTGGGAGCTTGGTAGTATTTTTAATCTTGTATGTGGATGACATACTGCTGATGGGAAATGATGTTTCGATGCTGAACTCAGTCAAGGAATCATTGAATGGCAAGTTATCGATGAAAGACCTTGGAGAGGCAGTGTACATTTTAGGCATCAAGATCTATAGAGATAGATCGAGAAGGCTGCTCGGCTTGAGCCAGAGCATGTACATAGACAAAGTGTTGAAGAGGTTCAACATGAGTGAGTCTAAGAAAGAGTTCTTGCCCATCTCACATGGATAAGGCTAAGCAGCACTCAGAGTCCTACGACTTCTGATGAGCGAAACCGAATGAGTAGGATTCCATATGCTTTGGAAATAGGATCAACATGTATGCCATGCTATGTACTAGGCATGATGTTGCATATGCAATAATCTTAACAAGAAAATACCAGGCTAACCCAGGTGAAAGTCACTTGGCAGCGATGAAAACTATCTTGAAGTACCTAACTAAAGAGATGTTCCTAGTTTATGGAGGTGAGGAGGAGCTCTACGTAAAGGGTTACACTGATGCTAGTTTCCAAACTGACAGGGATGATTGTCGATTGCAAACTAGATTCGTGTATGTCATGAATGGAGGAGCAGTGAGTTGGATGAGTTCCAAGCAAGATACGGCGGCTTGCTCTACAACAAAGTCCGAATACATTGCGGCTTGTGAAGCCACAAATGAAGGTGTTTGGATTTGGAATTTCCTATAAGATCTTGGTCTGTTCCAGGATGGTCAAAACAGTTGGACCTTTATTGCGATAATTCAGGTGCCATCGCACAGGCCAAGGAGACAAGACAAAACCACAAGACCAGACACATGGACCGAAAATATCACCTGATACAAAAAGCTTGTAGAGAAAGGTGATACCAATTTATGCAAGATTCATACGGATGCAAAAGTTGTAGATCCGTTGACTAAGCCGCTTCCACAACCCAAGCATGAGGGGCACGTTAGAGCTATGGGCATTCGATGTCTATTTGATTGACTCTGGTGCAAGTGGGAGACTGTTGGAGATATGCCCCAGAGGCAATCATGTATGATGATATTTCCTATGTGTTTATGAATATAGATAGTCCTTGGACATTATCAATGATGTGTATTAACAAGTACATTACTTGTTTGTGAGTCTATGCATTGTATGATGATTGTCCTAAAATGGTCCCTAGTCAAAAGGTTTGTGTGGATGTGCAGCCGATCAGACTAGCATATGACATGGTGGATGGTTCGTTCTCGTTGACCATTTGGCATTGGATGTAGCCGGATAATATGGACTCAGAAATATTTGGTCGGATTGTCTAGATAAGGTCTGAGTTGGACATACCCCACTATGAGACGCAGCGATAGGTCATTTGTGAGTCTCTAGTACAACATACGTTTCTATGTCCTAAGACCTAAGCTAGCGCATGTACTCGGGTTGGTGGCAGACTTGCTTTGGGCTGACCAAATGCTACTCCGTGAACGGGTAGTTAAAAAGGTAGGTCTCCAGCTTGTCTAGACCTATGATGCGAGACACTATCGATAAAGATGGGATTTTCCCCTCCGATCAGGAGAGATATACTCTGGGCCCCTCGGGTGATCCGACCTGGATAAGCATGGCCATGCGATGAGAATTATGAGAAAATCCAAAGTGTTGGTTGGATTCACTAGAACGAGAAAGGGGTCATGCTGCAACAAGGATGACCATGACACCTTGAGCACGACAACATATATCGTATGGAAAAGGGAATAGAAGTATGAAGTACAGGTTCTCTTAACCAAATTCATCGGACACTTGGATTCCGCACGCTTTGATAGAGGCCTCTACCGACTAGTTGAGCCAGATGTGATATGACCCACGACCAAGTGAATAAGAACCTAAGGCGTCACGCACTTAAGGGAAGGAAACACGTAGGATTTAGGATCCGTGCGAGGCCCAATAGTTGAGCTCGTGTCGGATGCCTATATATAGTGGAGGTGTGGCACACCCATCTAGTTGACCGCTTCGGCGTCATCATTAGGGCTTTGCATGAGTTGCAACTAGACACCTCCACTCGCTGCCGCCGACTGTGTGATCGGACCTAGCAGTCCGCCGCATAGTGTTCTTCCTGCACGCGCAGATATTGTTACAGGTTGTGCACTTGAGCCGCTCCGGTGAACCTATATGTGGGATCCCGCAATCGACTATTCGAGGGAGATCGGACGAGGAGGAGACGGACCATGGGAACACACTGCCTCAACTCTACTTATGCTGCATGGCACTGCGCGTCTAGTGGTAACGATCTGTGATCCATCTCCGTAGCATGTTCGTGGATGTTCTGCGTGTAGGAAAGTTTTAATTTGCATGCGATGCACCTACGGTAGAACCCAACAACCAGAAGTTAAGCATTACATTAAGGAAACATACAGTTCAAAGTTAAAATACACAAGTCAATACAAGATTAAGACTTACCCGTGATTCATATTAAAAGCGGGAAGCTATGTTGCCATTGAGTCACCAGATGACGGATGAGATGCCTGATAAAGTGAGTTTGAAGGACTAAGTCGTTGTTTAAAGAGACCAGCTCTAGGACGAGAAGTGGTTGGACTATGATGCACCTCAATACGTGGTCTGCAAGGCGGTGGAGCATGTGACAGACCAGGATCTAAGTTTCCCAAATTGCTTCGGGCCTTACGTCTTGATTGACCGACATGCTGAGTTTTCTTCAAAATAAAACTCGGATCTAAGTAAATATCTGGATGTGAAAACTTAACCTTTCGGACGGCTTGCCTTGGTTTTCCTAGGATAAACGTTTCTGAGGAACTGGAGGAAACTGAAATTACCTCAACATCGCTGGCTACACTAGACTCGGAGTCATCCTGAGAAGAAGCGCATCGGCAAGTATAATAAATAAACGGCCAAGTGAATTGTCGGGACCCCGATCCTAAGTCATATGATTCCATACTGTAACAAGCCACATCACTTTGCGGCCTCACGCACGGTACCCCACGGCTGCAGCCTTACCTTGGCCGGGACTGTTTGCGTCTTTTGGCTCACGTATGTGAACATGTCGCTGGCAATCGCACAACAAAGAACCCGGGCCGACATAACTAGTCATAGAACCCAAGTGGCACATCCGTACGGAAACAGGCATACATAACCCAGCAATGCAGGTGTCGGTCTCAAGCGTGTGTAGACGAGTCGTAGCAAGTTACAAGGACTCCATTACGTCGCGAGACACGAATGTCATCACTGCACGTAGACGAGTCGTAACAGGCTACAGGGACTCCATTACACTGCGAGACATTTCCCCAAAGGGACAGACACAGCAGCAAAGAAGGATACATGCCGGTCAATCAATGTGTCCGGAGCAGTAGCAAGCTACCAAGGCTCGGTGGAAGCACAAAGAGACAGTTTCCCGTAAGGAGTACTGCTAAAGGCACACAACTAGGTGTCGGATCCCATACATACCGTTGCACGTCACACGTACGCACGACATGCCCGATATGCATAGATACAACTATGGCATCACAACATAACCATACAACAACATGACTTTTATTTAAAAGGCCCAGAGGAGCCTTGCATGATATGTTCATACAGATAGGGGTCACATGACCCGGCACTCAAGTCATACAAACAAGTTCATACAAGCCAGCGGAAACTTAGAACTATCCGAGTACGGACAGTGAAATGAAAAGAGGGCACATGGCCTGACTATCTACAGCACGCCACACGTCACAGGGTCGTAGCTGGGACACCAGCTATTCGACATCGTCAACGTCTAGATAGAACCCACCTGATGGGTCCTGGTTTTCCTCTGCAACATTAATTAAGCAAGGATGAGTACAATCGTACTCAGCAAGTCTTTAAAACAGACCTAGTCTAGTTATGCTCATGTATCAACAAAGGGGTGGAGGAGTTTATGCAAAAAGCCAGCTTTGACTCATGGCTAACCTACACTACTCAGTTTTACACTCTTTGTTACAATTTTACTTATCGCACACGAGTCCACTAACTCCATCTCAATACACCACCATGGACTCACCTTCCCCTCCCGGAAGAGTGCCATCCACGGTACTCACACTTGTCTTGAGATTTTTAGAAGTATCCATTTGATTATCTATGAACAGCATAAGTTCTCCAAGTAGTCCATATTCGTGGACGCGGCTATTCGAATAGTTTCATAACCCTGCAGGGGTGTACTTCTTCACACACGCTCTCGCCACTTATCGCTGTGTGCCATAAACCATGCACCTCGGCAACCTTCAAGCGGATGCCCAGCGAGGGAGTCGGCCACGACCGTCAATCACATAAGACCTCTAGTCCAGGCTACCGCCTATTTGAGACTGACCCGCATGGAAGTCCGGCCGAAGTTTCCACTACGGTCCCAAACGATGTGCGCAGGGTTCCCAAGCCCACCTATCGGGTGACCCTTGGTACACCGTGCCACTGCCTACCGCGTCGTAACCCACCCCGAGGGTCAGCGCTACGCACGGCCTCCAGCATGCTATAAACACCAGAAACTACTTGCAATACCTGGACCAAAGACTAAGCGACTGATAAGTCGAGCGGGGTCATATTTTAGGGCCCAGCATGTGGTAGTATCTCGTCTTGGATCTCAAACACGGAACCCAGTTCCTAAGAACGGTCTCAATGAGACAACCCACTATGTACTCCTACATAGCCTCTCATCGCCACCTTTTACCAAAACGGATTCGTTATGAGCTCAACACATCGGAACATCACAGTTTCACTCTAACTCATCACCCAGATGAATCAGACCTGACACAACTCTAGGCATAGCAGCATGGCTTGAAGATAAGCTAAGCACATCACGGCACAAGCATCTACCAGGTATGCTAGGTTGCAAGGTGTAGCTATTTACTGTGACAAGATCAGGTCATGCATAAGAATAGGATCATCTACCGGGTATGACTGACATGTGATCGTTTGTCCTAATGCAATAATGAGAGCAGGAGCGAGAGAATGGGATGTTATCAGAATGATCAATGGGGTTGCTTGCCTTGCTGAGTTGCGGAAGAGTTCTCTCCTTCGTCGGGGTACGGAGTAGTATCGTCTGGATTCGGACCTACCGCAATGCAGATAAGAACAATCAATACAAGCAAATGCGACAATATGATGCATGATCATGGCATAGTGGTATACATGGGTGAGTTAATGTGAATGGTGATCATGTCTATTTAATTCAGATTTGAATATAGGTTCCAAGTTGTCCTCATTTCAAATTCCATATAATGACCTAATGCTAAAATGTCCAAGTTCACCTATTTGGGTTGCTCTATCATGCATGAGAGTAGCACCATTGGATTCATTGGATTTTTCTGATAAATTTTCATATATAAATTATTTTCATCTGATTTACAGATTAATTTATATGAGTTTTCAAAGTTTTAAACATTTTCTAGAATTATTTTAAAATAAGAAAATGAGTTATGACATAAGCATGATGTCATGATGACATCAGCTGGTCAGCTGACTCGGCCCAGAGTCAAACCTGACATGTGGGGTCCACATGCCAGTGTCTGGTTAGTTTAACTAACTAATTAAAATTAATCCTAACTAATTAGCAGACCGGGGCCCACTTGTTAGTGTCACATTAGTTTAACTAAATGATTTAAAGTAATCCGTGATTAACTTAACTAATCTGGACATGGGCCCCACCTGTCATTGACTCACAGAGTCAAGCCAGGGGTCCACCCGGGTCAAACCCACCGGAGTTGGCCGGCGGCTTGACGCCGGTGACCTCCAGAGACGGCGGCGACTGTCGGGTTTCTTCTACAGGGGGTTATCTAGCGAGCTAAGACCACTGGCGAGTAGCCCGCGCACAACCGCATCCATCCGGAGCCACAGGAGGTCACGGGGTCGCCGGAGCTCGCCGGAAACGAGCTCGTGGCGGCGGGCGGAGCTCGGGTTCGGACGCAAACGCGACACAGGGCACGGAACGACCGGGCGATGGGTTCTACGAGCTCCTGGGAACTCCAGGAGTTCATTCATGCACACGCACGTGAGCTTAGGGGTCTGCACGCACGGCGACGACCGACCACGGCGGCGAGGTGGATTTGGGTCCGACGGCTAGGCTAGCTACGGCGCGAGGAAGAGAGGGGGAACGCAGGGGGAAGGAGGAGGAGCTCACTGCGGATCCAGGGAGCTAGTCAGTGGCCTCGGGGGCGGTCGGAATCGACGGCGAGCCTCGAATTCCCCTTCGGCGACCCGAGGAGGAAGAAGACGGCGCGACGGTGATAGAAGCCCTCCGGCGATGCGTGGCTTGTCTGGGAGGTGGAGGAGGTCCGGGCGGAGCGATTGGCTGGCTCAGGAGGACTCGGGGTTGGCTAGAACGATGGCACGTCGGAGAATCGTGGGTCGGTCATGGCGGAGCCGAGAGGAGAAATGCGAGAGAGAGAGAGAGAGAGAGAGAGAGAGCGACCGCGAGGGAGAGAGGGAGAAGACCTCGGCGACGGCGAGCTGGCGCGCCCTGGGGCCTCCAGGCGGGCGACCAGGCAGGGAGGAGGTGGAGGCCTCCCGGCGCCGCGCGGCACTTCGCCTCTGCCTACTGGCAGAGGTTGAAGATGACCGCTTGGCCCTTGTGGGCTGGGCCATCTCCTTCCTGGGCCAGGTAAGCCCCTTCTGGCTTTTTTTTTAACTTCTGTTTTCTGTTTTCTAATATTTATTTATTTCCTTTGCAGGTCCAATGACTTTTATAAAATGACCCACATATTTTCTAAATTGTAGTTTGAATATTCCAAACTTATAATAATAGTTTCAGATTATTTTGGAAACAGTGATAATGATATTTGCTTTATTTGTCATTTTCCAGGGATGTAAACCATTAATTCAAATTATTTTAAATGTTCAAATAATACAAATGCCCCCTGGTATATCCATGTCCCTATTTATCAGACATAGGGGACATTTTTGATGGGCATTTTGGATTTGTTGAAATTTCATTTATCTAGAAATCCTATAATTCATTAAGTGGGTGGGGTTTTCTTCTTCTCCCCATTTCATATTGATGCATAGATGATGATGATGATGCAAACACATTACTAGCCTATGACTCTTACTAGGGTTGTGACAACTCACCCCCACTCAAAGGAATCTCGTCCCGAGATTTGAAGTCACCGGAAGAGCGCGGGGTACTCTAGTCGGAGACGATCTTCTCTTTCCCATGTCGCCTCTTTGTCCGAATGATGTGACCACTGAACTTTAAGAAACTTGATGTTCCGACGTCGAGTGGTACGCTCGGCCTGGTCGAGAATACGAACAGGATATTCTTGATAAGAAAGGTTATCTTGGAGATCAAGCGCTTCGTGGTCCACTTCTCGGACAGGGTCCGAAAAGCAACGCCTGAGTTGAGAGACGTGGAAGACATCATGAACTTTGGAAAGATGCGGTGGAAGTTCCAATTGGTAGGCAACCTCTCCTCGTTTAGCAAGAATGCGAAAAGGTCCAATGTAACGAGGAGCCAACTTGCCTTTGATACCGAATCGATGGGTACCCTTCAGAGGTGTAACCCGAAGGTAAGCCTTCTCGTCAACTTCGTAAGTCACAGACTTATGATGACGATCATATTGACTCTTTTGACGGGATTGGGCTGTTTTCAACTTTTCACGAATAATGCGAACTTGCTCCTCTGCATCCTGGATCATATCCGGACCAAAGAGTTGCCTCTCCATAGAGAACTTCAAAAGGGGCTTTGCCCAAGCTTGATTGATAACTGTTGTTATAGGCGAATTCAGCAAATGGAAGGCAGTTCTCCAAATTCATACTGAAAGATATAACACAAGCTCAAAGCATATCTTCAAGAATTTGATTGACTCGCTCAACTTGACCACTTGATTGAGGATGGAAAGCGGTACTAAAAGATAGATGAGTCCCCATGGCAGTTTGAAAACTTTCCCAAAATCGAGAAGTAAAGATACTTCCACGGTCTGAGTTAATCTCCAAGGGAACACCATGAAGAGAAACTATTCGAGAAACATATAACTCCGCTAGCTGACTAGCAGTAATGCTTTCCCGAACAGGAAGAAAATGAGCCACTTTGGAAAGGCGGTCAATGACTACGAATATAGCATTGTTCCCTCTCTTGGTCCTGGGAAAACCGGTGATGAAATCCATACCGACCTTATCCCATTGCCATTCAGGAATAGCTAAGGGTTGAAGGATGCCAGCAGGCCTTTGATGCTCTGCCTTCACACGACGACAAACGTCGCAGTTAGCAACATACCGAGCAATTTCTCTCTTCATCCTAGTCCACCAGAACCTCTGACGTAGGTCCTGATACATTTTGGTACTACTCGGATGAATTGTGAGAGGAGAATCATGAGCCTCCTTAAGAATCAGCTGCCTGAGATGTTGGCTTTTAGGAACCACTAAACGGCCCTGAAAGAGCACTACACCTTGATCATCTGGAGAGAAGTCCTTAGCGAGACCGCTAACGAGGTTCTCCTTGATCCGGGAAATTCCCTTATCACGCTTTTGGCCAGCTATGATTTGATCCTTAAGAGTAGGTTTCGCCACCAAGTTGGATAGGAATCCTTGAGGAACAATGTGAAGATTTAACTTCCTAAATTCCTCATGGAGAAGCGGTTGACCTTGTTGTAACATCAAATTGTTACAATAAGACTTACGACTTAGCGCATCAGCCATGACATTGGCTTTTCCCGGGGTGTAAGTTATCCCTAAGTCGTAGTCCGAGATCAACTCTACCCACCATCTTTGCCTGAGATTCAAATCCGGTTGGGTGAAGATATATTTTAGACTTTGGTGATCAGTGTATATCTCGCAACGATTAACCAGAAGATAATGTCGCCATGTTTTCAGTGCATGGACTACAGCTGCAAGCTCAAGATCATGTGTGGGATAATTATCCTCATGTGGACGCAACTGTCGAGATGCGTAAGCAATCACATGACGATCTTGCATGAGAATGCAACCTAATCCTTGTCGCGAGGCGTCGCAATAGATAATAAAGTCCTTAGATAAATCTGGTGGCACCAGAACGGGAGCAGAGGTCAGTCGTCTTTTCAACTCCTGAAAACTATGCTCGCATTGTGGAGTCCACTCGAACCTTTTATCTTTCTTGAGAAGTTCAGTTAGAGGTTTCGCAACCTTGGAGAAATTCTCAACAAAGCGGCGACAATAGCTCGCTAAGCCAAGGAAACTCCTTACTTGCTTAACCGATTCAGGTTGAGTCCAATCAAGGACGGCCTGAACTCTCTCAGGATTGACAGCAATACCTTTGCCAGAGATTACGTGACCCAGATAAGTCACTTCCGGCAACCAGAATTCACACTTGGAGAATTTGGCATATAGACAATGCTCTCGAAGTTTCATCAATACCAACCTTAGATGCTCGGCATGTTCTTGTTCGTTCTTCGAGTAAATGAGTATGTCATCAAGATAAACCACGACGAATTTATCCAAATACTCCATGAAGATCGAATTCATCAGTCGGGAGAAGGTGGCTGGAGCATTGGTTAAACCGAAGGACATGACGGTGTACTCATATTGGCCATAACGAGTGACAAAAGCCGTTTTAGGAATGTCCCCGTTTCTAATTCTGATTTGATGGTATCCCAACCTCAAATCCATTTTCGAGAAGACAGAGGATCCAGCGAGTTGATCATACAAATCGTTGATCCTGGGGAGTGGATACTTGTTCTTGATAGTGACCAAATTCACTGGTCGGTAATCCACAACCATCCGTTCCGAGCCATCCTTCTTCTTAACAAAAAGGACGGGGCAAGCCCAAGGAGAAGAACTAGGACGAATGAACCCTTTCTTCAAAGCTTTATCGAGTTGGGTTTTTAGCTCGGCTAGTTCTAAGGGTGCCATCTTATAGGGTCTTCTGGCTATTGGAACTGTCCCTGGAATAAGTTCTATTACAAACTTGACATCTCTGACAGGTGGAATACCTGGCAGTTCTTCTGGAAAGACATCTGGAAAATCACGGACTACCGGAATATCTTCTAGCTCAGGGAGAGGGCTAGCATTTAGAGAATAGAGTTGGCGCTTGGTTGTTCGAGTAGAGACATTAACTACCTCTCCCGAGGGATGTGTAAGTTGAACATTCCTAAAATGAGTATCAATCTTGGCATAGTGGGTTTTCATCCAATCCATACCTAGAATGATATTGATGTCCGAAGACTTAAGAGCTATCAAGGATGCTAGGAATACTAGTCTATCCACCAGAATTTCATTGTCATGGCTCACTCTAGAAGTTTGCCATTTTGATCCAGGAGTCTGAACTACTAAAGGTGTGGGCATGTCACAGAAAGACATGTTATGCAATTGTGCATAACTTTCTGAGATGAATGAATGAGATGCCCCAGTATCAAATAGAACAGATGCTGGATGGCTATTAACAAGAAGCATACCTAGAATGACATTAGGGTCTTCAAGAGCTTCTTCAGCAGACACATAATTAACTCGCCCACGGGCAGGAGTTGGCTTCACATAGAAGGCTTTCCCTGGTTTTCCGCGTCCAACGGGCTTGGCATTGTTCTGGGGACATTCACGAGAATAATGTCCCGGTTCTCCACACTTATAGCATACCACTGTAGCACGAGGGGCAACATTTACTTGTGGTCCTCCAAATGGTCTGGGTGGAGGGTTGGACTGAACTGGACGGGGTGCCTGGAAGGATGGTCTCGCAGTGTACCTTGCCGGCATAGCTGCATTGGGTACCCATATTCGCCGCTTGTTGGGTCCTGAACCCGATGCAGGGTTGAAGTCATGGTTATGCCTCCTTGTGGCCTCGTAGTCACTCTGTCCGGACTCAGCATTGATCGCTTTATTGACGAGAGCTTGAAAGGTGGCGCACTCATGCAGACAAAGATCTCGACGAAGCTCAGCATTTAGTCCCTTGCGGAACCTAGCCTGCTTCTTGGCATCGGTTGAGACCTCCTCTGGAGCATAGCGAGCAAGGTTTCCAAACTCGCGGCTGTATGCATCCACTGTCAATCTGCCCTGGGTGAAGGCACAGAATTCCTCTCTCTTGCGGTCCATCAGCCCTTCCGGGATGTGATGGAGACGAAATGCGGCGCTAAACTCTGCCCAGGTTGGTGCGGGTCCTTGAGGACGCATAGCTTCATAGCTTTCCCAACACAGGTTGGCGGGTCCCTCTAGGAAGTATGTTGCAAAGGTCACCTTGTTGGCCTCTGAAACATTTGCAGCTCGAATCTTGCGTGACATGCTGGTTAGCCAATCATCCGCATCGAGGGGATCGATCGAATGATGGTACTTAGGCGGACACAGCTTAATGAAGTCACCAAGTGACACTCCATCATGGTGATCATTGCGGGGAGCACGAACGGTGTTCTGTTCAATCCTCTCCAACAGCCTATTGGTCTCCCTCTTATTCCTTTCGGCTTCTAGCATCACCTCTGCTAGAGATGGTGCTCGTGGCAGCTCTTCTTGGCTTGGCTGGCTACTCTCGCCTTGCTCATGAGCATGCACAGGGTTGTTCCTGGTTGACACCATCCTGGGGAAATCAATCCATAGCTTAGACATAGCAAGCAACAACTCTAGGACAAGAATTAGGAAATGCTCTGATCAGCATGGTATGTAGAATAAACACCAATCAACATGGTAAAACAACTACCATATGAACATTAGGTTTCATACACACCATGACTTAGTTCAGTACAAACCCAAGCTGAAAACAACTACGGAGAGATGACACAACTCATCGGAGGCGTTACAAGCATCCTATACATTATCTATCTACACCTCCAAAACTCAACTCTCAACCTTGATCATACCCCACAAGACACACAGGACTGTGGCGATACGTCTACTAGCTTACTAGGTCTAGCATCCTCGCACTCAAACATCACCGTAGAATGCTTCGTACAGGTTACCCCCATGACCTGGAAGCTGAACCTGCGGATCTGGAAACACTCTAGCCTGGAATCCCTGGAAACCATAAGGGCACGGGTGTGGCCTTGGTCCCCTTATCGGTGGCAACAGCGGTCCTCGAAGAGGGGTGATGCCTCCAACATCAGGCCAGTCTACGTGTGCTGGCAAATGAGTCCGTGATGGAGTCAGCGTCTCCATATCTCCATAACCTGTTTGCACAACAGGTGCCAGCTGCGTCAAAGCTGTCCAAAGACGGGCACGGGTAGCATAGAGCTCCATGCGTAGGGCACGTGCATCATGGTCCCCAGTTTCCAACATCTGCGCGGTCACCTGCAGCCTAGGGTCTTCATGGGAATGATCAGAATAGGCTGCACTGAGATATCCATCCTCTCCTCCAATGGAAGCAGGAACATAGCAGAACTCCGTGTTCTGAAGCAGACCATGGTGAAACCTCATAATAGTCAGCATAGTATAGGCGGCTTCCTGAACTGCCATATCTATGGTAACTCCCAATCCATGAGTCCAGTGAAGCGGCTCTGCAGCTCCAGGATATGAAGGGTATATCCTAACAGTACACAGATACTGACTCTGGTTGAAATCTCGGTACTGCTCCTCCACGGTGTACTCCGGGTACCAACGATATCCCGCCTCCATCATCACTCTAACCAACATGGCCGTGTGACCCGGCACATCGATGCACCTGGTCAGACGGACCACCTGACGGAAAGGACGAGACGGCATCTGAAACAGAGAATGATGCAAAGACATTAGTGATCCTAACGGAAATCGAGCAGCATAACGGCTGTAATTGCTCAACAAAAATTTTGAGACAATTTAAAGGAGATTGGAAAGGCATGACCACTCGACTATCTAGACTCAAATCTCTTCTCCATCTGTTTGTCACATCAACAACACTAAAATAACCACACTTACTCACAAACAAGCTAGTTATTGGTCCATGGCTAGTAACTCGTCATCCTAGGCAATAGATGAGAATCCTAGTACCTATCCTCGTAGATAAGATGAGAATGACCCAGCATAGAATAACTTGGGAAGAGGAGTAAAAAGAGTCTTACGTTCCCTTCCACAATCAATTCCCCTACTTATCTATAGTGTTTCTAGACTCAACTTCGACCGGTTTGGCTTGATAGTCCTACAGTCAGTCAGGCTCTGATACCAACGCTGTCGGGACCCCGATCCTAAGTCATATGATTCCATACTGTAACAAGCCACATCACTTTGCGGCCTCACGCACGGTACCCCACGGCTGCAGCCTTACCTTGGCCGGGACCGTTTGCGTCTTTTGGCTCACGTATGTGAACATGTCGCTGGCAATCGCACAACAAAGAACCCGGGCCGACATAACTAGTCATAGAACCCAAGTGGCACATCCGTACGGAAACAGGCATACATAACCCAGCAATGCAGGTGTCGGTCTCAAGCGTGTGTAGACGAGTCGTAGCAAGTTACAAGGACTCCATTACGTCGCGAGACACGAATGTCATCGCTGCACGTAGACGAGTCGTAACAGGCTACAGGGACTCCATTACACTGCGAGACATTTCCCCAAAGGGACAGACACAGCAGCAAAGAAGGATACATGCCGGTCAATCAATGTGTCCGGAGCAGTAGCAAGCTACCAAGGCTAGGTGGAAGCACAAAGAGACAGTTTCCCGTAAGGAGTACTGCTAAAGGCACACAACTAGGTGTCGGATCCCATACATACCGTTGCACGTCACACGTACGCACGACATGCCCGATATGCATAGATACAACTATGGCATCACAACATAACCATACAACAACATGACTTTTATTTAAAAGGCCCAGAGGAGCCTTGCATGATATGTTCATACAGATAGGGGTCACATGACGCGGCACTCAAGTCATACAAACAAGTTCATACAAGCCAGCGGAAACTTAGAACTATCCGAGTACGGACAGTGAAATGAAAAGAGGGCACATGGCCTGACTATCTACAGCACGCCACACGTCACAGGGTCGTAGCTGGGACACCAGCTATTCGGCATCGTCAACGTCTAGATAGAACCCACCTGATGGGTCCTGGTTTTCATCTGCAACATTAATTAAGCAAGGATGAGTACAATCGTACTCAGCAAGTCTTTAAAACAGACCTAGTCTAGTTATGCTCATGTATCAACAAAGGGGTGGAGGAGTTTATGCAGAAAGCCAGCTTTGACTCATGGCTAACCTACACTACTCAGTTTTACACTCTTTGTTACAATTTTACTTATCGCACACGAGTCCACTAACTCCATCTCAATACACCACCATGGACTCACCTTCCCCTCCCGGAAGAGTGCCATCCACGGTACTCACACTTGTCTTGAGATTTTTAGAAGTATCCATTTGATTATCTATGAACAGCATAAGTTCTCCAAGTAGTCCATATCCGTGGACGCGGCTATTCGAATAGTTTCATAACCCTGCAGGGGTGTACTTCTTCACACACGCTCTCGCCACTTATCGCTGTGTGCCATAAACCATGCACCTCGGCAACCTTCAAGCGGATGCCCAGCGAGGGAGTCGGCCACGACCGTCAATCACATAAGACCTCTAGTCCAGGCTACCGCCTATTTGAGACTGACCCGCATGGAAGTCCGGCCGAAGTTTCCACTACGGTCCCAAACGATGTGCGCAGGGTTCCCAAGCCCACCTATCGGGTGACCCTTGGTACACCGTGCCACTGCCTACCGCGTCGTAACCCACCCCGAGGGTCAGCGCTACGCACGGCCTCCAGCATGCTATAAACACCAGAAACTACTTGCAATACCTGGACCAAAGACTAAGCGACTGATAAGTCGAGCGGGGTCATATTTTAGGGCCCAGCATGTGGTAGTATCTCGTCTTGGATCTCAAACACGGAACCCAGTTCCTAAGAACGGTCTCAATGAGACAACCCACTATGTACTCCTACATAGCCTCTCATCGCCACCTTTTACCAAAACGGATTCGTTATGAGCTCAACACATCGGAACATCACAGTTTCACTCTAACTCATCACCCAGATGAATCAGACCTGACACAACTCTAGGCATAGCAGCATGGCTTGAAGATAAGCTAAGCACATCACGGCACAAGCATCTACCAGGTATGCTAGGTTGCAAGGTGTAGCTATTTACTGTGACAAGATCAGGTCATGCATAAGAATAGGATCATCTACCGGGTATGACTGACATGTGATCGTTTGTCCTAATGCAATAATGAGAGCAGGAGCGAGAGAATGGGATGTTATCAGAATGATCAATGGGGTTGCTTGCCTTGCTGAGTTGCGGAAGAGTTCTCTCCTTCGTCGGGGTACGGAGTAGTATCGTCTGGATTCGGACCTACCGCAATGCAGATAAGAACAATCAATACAAGCAAATGCGACAATATGATGCATGATCATGGCATAGTGGTATACATGGGTGAGTTAATGTGAATGGTGATCATGTCTATTTAATTCAGATTTGAATATAGGTTCCAAGTTGTCCTCATTTCAAATTCCATATAATGACCTAATGCTAAAATGTCCAAGTTCACCTATTTGGGTTGCTCTATCATGCATGAGAGTAGCACCATTGGATTCATTGGATTTTTCTGATAAATTTTCATATATAAATTATTTTCATCTGATTTACAGATTAATTTATATGAGTTTTCAAAGTTTTAAACATTTTCTAGAATTATTTTAAAATAAGAAAATGAGTTATGACATAAGCATGATGTCATGATGACATCAGCTGGTCAGCTGACTCGGCCCAGAGTCAAACCTGACATGTGGGGTCCACATGCCAGTGTCTGGTTGGTTTAACTAACTAATTAAAATTAATCCTAACTAATTAGCAGACCGGGGCCCACTTGTCAGTGTCACATTAGTTTAACTAAATGATTTAAAGTGATCCGTGATTAACTTAACTAATCTGGACAGGGGCCCCACCTGTCATTGACTCACAGAGTCAAGCCAGGGGTCCACCCGGGTCAAACCCACCGGAGTTGGCCGGCGGCTTGACGCCGGTGACCTCCAGAGACGGCGGCGACCGTCGGGTTTCTTCTACAGGGGGTTATCTAGCGAGCTAAGACCACTGGCGAGTAGCCCGCGCACAACCGCATCCATCCGGAGCCGCAGGAGGTCACGGGGTCGCCGGAGCTCGCCGGAAACGAGCTCGTGGCGGTGGGCGGAGCTCGGGTTCGGACGCAAACGCGACACAGGGCACGGAACGACCGGGCGATGGGTTCTACGAGCTCCTGGGAACTCCAGGAGTTCATTCATGCACACGCGCGTGAGCTTAGGGGTCTGCACGCACGGCGACGACCGACCACGGCGGCGAGGTGGATTCGGGTCCGACGGCTAGGCTAGCTACGGCGCGAGGAAGAGAGGGGGTACACAGGGGGAAGGAGGAGGAGCTCACTGCGGATCCAGGGAGCTAGTCAGTGGCCTCGGGGGCGGTCGGAATCGACGGCGAGCCTCGATTCCCCTCCGGCGACCCGAGGAGGAAGAAGACGGCGCGACGGTGATAGAAGCCCTCCGGCGATGCGTGGCTTGTCTGGGAGGTGGAGGAGGTCCGGGCGGAGCGATTGGCTGGCTCAGGAGGACTCGGGGTTGGCTAGAACGACGGCACGTCGGAGAATCGTGGGTCGGTCATGGCGGAGCCGAGAGGAGAAATGCGAGAGAGAGAGAGAGAGAGAGAGAGAGAGAGAGAGAGAGAGCGACCGCGAGGGAGAGAGGGAGAAGACCTCGGCGACGGCGAGCTGGCGTGCCCTGGGGCCTCCAGGCGGGCGACCAGGCAGGGAGGAGGTGGAGGCCTCCCGGCGCCGCGCGGCACTTCGCCTCTGCCTACTGGCAGAGGTTGAAGATGACCGCTTGGCCCTGGTGGGCTGGGCCATCTCCTTCCTGGGCCAGGTAAGCCCCTTCTGGCTTTTTTTTAACTTCTGTTTTCTGTTTTCTAATATTTATTTATTTCCTTTGCAGGTCCAATGACTTTTATAAAATGACCCACATATTTTCTAAATTGTAGTTTGAATATTCCAAACTTATAATAATAGTTTCAGATTATTTTGGAAACAGTGATAATGATATTTGCTTTATTTGTCATTTTCCAGGGATGTAAACCATTAATTCAAATTATTTTAAATGTTCAAATAATACAAATGCCCCCTGGTATATCCATGTCCCTATTTATCAGACATAGGGGACATTTTTGATGGGCATTTTGGATTTGTTGAAATTTCATTTATCTAGAAATCCTATAATTCATTAAGTGGGTGGGGTTTTCTTCTTCTCCCCATTTCATATTGATGCATATATGATGATGATGATGCAAACACATTACTAGCCTATGACTCTTACTAGGGTTGTGACATGAATAAAGTTCTACCTTAGACTCCGATCTTGAAGATTAATCTTGAGCCACCTCTGGAGCGGTTCCTTGAGCCATTTCATCCATCCAGCTTGAAGAAGGAGCAACAACTTTTCAAGAAGTTTTCCAGAAATCAGAGCCAGACTATTGAAAAATGAGACGGTTAATTAACATGGAATATCAAATGAAAGTAAAGGAGAAAATTAAAAGGTCAAGTTTGTACAAGTACATACAGGAGGAACTAGATTCTTAAGATTGAACGGGGCTACCCCGGTCAGTTTGCACTTTTCCTGAGAGTGGGAAAAGAACTTCTTTGTTTGCTTGTTCATCTTGGCATCCCTCAAGTTTTTTGCACTAAAGTGTTGCACATCCTTTGACTCACTGAGTAATTGCACATAAAATCGCCTCTCACACTAACGGGTTGAATCCTCCAGGATATCCAGGATCGAATCAAATCAGTCCCAGTAAGGTCGTTGGCAATGAGGGCCTTTAATCTAAGAAGCATGGGAGCCAGTAGTTTCCTCTCTTCATCACTTGGCAAACCCGGAAAGTTAGTAATGCCGAGTCAGTCTAATCTGAAACCCGACAATGGGGTTTGGCCTTCGGGGGCGGTATTCTTACAATAAAAACAAGTTTTATTCAATCAATTTGAATGACTCGCCAACTTGGTCTCGGGGAAAAGATTGTTTCTTCTCTTCTGCATAGAGACACCGCCAAGTTCTACACTTGGGCCATCCTTGGTATCTGTTTGCTGGTTCAAGTAGAATATCTCTCTAAAGAGAGTCAAGGACGGCTCAATTTGGAGATACACCTCACATAACAATTGGAATTGGTAGAGGTTGGTCATCGAGTTGGGGCCAATGTCTTGAGGTCGGAGCTTGAAAAAATCAAGGAAATCTCTATAGAATTTTGACCTGGCGACCAGAAACCCCTTCGCACATGGTTAGCAAAACATACTACCTCCCCTAAGCCGGGTTACGGGGCTGGTTCTTCCTCAGGCGCTCTCCATCCTATTTCATCTTTAGCCGGTAACAGGCCTTGAGTCACAAGGTTCTCTAGGGTAAGTACCGACTCGTGGGATCTGACCCAGCCATAGGCTTTGCTAGTCTTAGGAGGCATCGTAGTGTTTTTCGGTCTGGACTACAAAGACAGAGAGGAAAATAAATCTTATAAGCTGGAACTTAAGCCGGCATATAACGCAATGAGATTGGCTTCAAATAAGGATTAGAAAGCAAAGCGCGACTCAAGCGACCCGACACTATTGAATTTTTCAAAGGACATTGCAATTTTGACTGAATCTACAGGCTGATGAGCAATGAAAGTTAAGCCGACTTTAGCGTGTGGAATAAATGGGTCAATAAAAGCGCTTTGAAGGACTTAGCTAAAAATTCTCCTAGACAAACAACTTTTTGTAGATTATAGGAATCATTCAGATCTAATATATGCGTAGAAATGATGCTAAATGTGTTCTATGTCTATGGAGGAACCGAAAGTGAAGCTCTACAAAGACTCTATACAGGAGGTATTCTAGATCTATTTCATGGAAAATGGAACACGGTAATAAGATTAAAATAGAGGTCACTAAAGGGGTTTGGAAACCTCAGATCTATGGTCGTCGTTTGAGGAAGGATGGATGATGAACATCCATGAACACCGAAACCCTAATGGGGGAAGAAGAAATACCAGATCTCGTTGACGAAAGAGATGGGGATGACTACGTCTCCTCCTGCGACGGTGGGAAGAATCCTATGGCGTAGGCGACACGTCTCGAAGGCTTCGACACCGTTCTTGAGATCCGGCGAGTTCAGCTATGAAGAGGGGGCGCGAGGAAGAAGAAGCTGGAAAGGATACATGGGAGTCCGGTTGGTGTATTTATAATGCAGGGCTAAATGCAAAGCGGCGCCGCGAGAAACAGAACGGGCATGTCAATTTTGTGGCTGAGATTGTGCCTAGATTTCCGCGCCAATCTAGATTTGGTTCTATTTTCAAAAAGATTCAGCATGATGGCTTTGGATGATAGCGGTCTGCAAGATGACAGCATGGGGATATTGTTTGGAAAGTGTTAAGTCTTTACAAGGGGAAAGTGACCTGGCGTTGCATTGACCCGGATGGTGATTTCAACAGATTAAGGGCACAGAATGGCTAGCTCATAAATCGATCTTCTATTTAACATTTCAACATTTTTGAGATAGAGTTTAGCATGTATGAATCCGAACTAAACTGGGGGCAAATTTCAGGGCTATTCCCCGCGGGCATGACTCAACCAAAATATAACCCGGCATACCAAGGCGACCCATTAAAATTTGTACATAGAAGAAACGGGGCCCAAGGCCTAGGAGGTGTCTTAAGTCAAGGTTGGCTTGGAGATGCTATCGTTATGGCCGGCTTAACGCGGTGACATAAGGAATCTTCCTTTCCTTGAGGAGCAAGGGAAGGAAGAGTTAGATTGGGTCACGGGTTGGTTTCAAGCTGGACTCTATGGTAAACTCCGGGCCTCCACCTATATATAAAGGGGAGCCCTGGAGGTAGAGAGATCAAGTAATAAGGAAATCAACCCTCGAGAGCTAGGTTAGCGATTCCACACCCTTTTAATAGAGATCCCCATCAATATACATACTAGCGATACGTAGGCTATTACCTCCATCGGAGGGGCCGAACCTGGGTAAACCCGCGTCTCGTTCCCGATCAACCCCTTTGAGTCGCTACCTAGCGGCGATGGCCTCACACTTAAGTTCTCCAACAAGGACATCTGTCGTGACAAAACCACGACACTTAGCGACTCCTATGAAGGCGGGCACTCCAAGATCGGCACGGGCAAGGCTGCCATCGGAGCTCCGCGAGCTCCATCTGCAATGGTTGTGGCGGTAGTCCACACCAGAAAACAAGAGGCCGAGCGACTCCTCGGTAGCTGCTGGAGTCCACTGTCGCAATCCCTCGGCGCTCGTCCGTTGCTGGAGGGACAACGACAGCATTGACGATGATGGTAGTGCGACAGGATATGGCAGCCACGCGTACGAGATGGTCGTCCGGTATAGGGTTCAATTTTTGTCTAGTTTTAAATTAAATGATGGATCGAAATATCAGCCTTTTATATAAGTTATGTCTAAACTTCAAGGAAATCAATTGTGTTTGATGAGTTTCGTTTGGTTTGTTCAAACCGGGCTTGAAATGTAAGCATATAGCATTGAATGGTCGGACCCGCGTCCGGTTTGCGGGTCATGGTTGAAGATGCTCTAAACTCTCTATCCCTATCACTATAATTCCCTCCAACTAAAGACGCTCTTGTGAACCAACCTATGGTTAGATTATTAAAGGAACAGTGGCATCCTAGCCCACTAGAATTCAAGTTCTAGTGCTCACATTATTTCTTGGTTTATTTCAGAAACTCCGACGATGTCTACTCAGTGGGAAAACAGTACATACGCAAGCGCTCGTATACACGTGTATACACTCACCCCTATAAGTGCACACATGCACATCCTAATTGTCGTTGTTTTATCATGGCAGATGTCCGGGTGAATGGACTTGGATTCGAGGCCATCATTAAGGTGGCGGACCCAAAGGGGTTGGTTGGGACGAAGTACACGAGTTTACCCAGGTTCGGCCCCTGAAGTCGAGGTAACTTCCTACGTCCTACTTGTGTTTGTATTGCTTGGTGTATCGATTACAAGGGAGCTATTGCTTGACCTAGTTCTCGATAGTCTGATTTCTAAGTCGCCCCGGGTCTTGCCTTTATATAGGAGGTCAAGCCCACGGGTCTACAAGTTGTAACCGACTCTCTCTACGTGTCTGAATCCGTCTCAACGTTGTCTAGCTTTCTTGGGCAAGTTGTCTTCAGGCGGCTCACCCGCCCGGGTCTTCATGCTTTCTCCATCTGGGCCACGTACAGGCCCATCTTGTTAAACCGCCCAACGTCTTGGGCTTGAGTCTTCATGGCCCGTTCTTAGGCTGGGGTACGAGCCGCCCGGTGTGACCCGGAGCCTCAAGGGCGGGTCTCACCATGGGGTTATATCCCCAACATTAGGCCCCAGGTTGATTTGAGCCTGCTCACTTCAGCCTCCTTCTCAATCATCGGCGAGTCTCCCTTATGTGACCTCAAAATAATGACCTGCCGTGACGTCATGTCAAATCTGTCAGAAAGATCCTCTAACGTCCGCAATGAATTTTTCCCTTATTAAATGGACAGTCTAGGAATCGAGGCGTCCACCTCGGTCAAATGATATCCGTCGCCTGGATTTTCGCGCCTGTTTCCACCTTTTCCTATTAAATAGGACCGCACGGGGTGGGATTTGCCTTCCTTCCCGCTCGCTCTTCATCTTCCTCCTTCCGGCGCCGCCGCTCTAGCACACTTCGCTCCGGTGTCGTCTCCACATCGTCGTTGTCGAGGCCGCTGCATCAACCTGTTTGTTCCAGAACTCTACCCGCGTCCGCCGTGTCGTCTCTGGTGAGTCCTTCTTCCCCTAGATCCGTAGCCATTCCGGTAGGGTTTCATGGAGCTCTCCCGCTGCATAGAACACGAGCCTCTTTCAATGCTAGCCATGCTTAGTCCACACGAACCCGATAATATCCTGTCCCCAATGCGGCGTTCTGTAGGAAATCAATAGTAGCACAGCGCAGATCTGTAACGGATCCGCCCGCCGTTTTCAAACTTCCGCCGTTTTAACTGTTCGTCTCTATGTTTGAAAATAAAACCATTTCCCTCTGCTTTGTAGATCCTTAATCTCAGGGATACTTTGTGAAACCTGTTTTCTACACTTAGCCAAATTTTGCCTTGTCTTCTCATAAACTTGACCCGCCATGGAATTCCGGCTCTCACCAGTCGGATCCTGGCGGCTCAATCCCAAAATCTTAAGCTTTTAACTGCCCGTAGATGTTTGTCGTTCCCTGACTTGCCGTACATTGTTACCTTGCGCAGTTTTAAGCTGCTGCCATGTCTCGTGCATCCAACTCATGCAATTGGGTCGGCTCTTGCATCACTGAAGAGTTCATGATGGACTTTGTACACACAGGCACCCTTCCCACCAAAGATGTCGTCCATTGGCGGGTTCCGGGTAATGAACTAAAGCCCGTTCCTCAGGAGGGCGAAGTAGTTGTATTTTTAGATCACGTCGAACGTGGGTTTGTACCCCCAGCTCAAAATTCTTCCGGGATGTCCTTCACTTTTACAAACTGTGCCCTCAAGACCTTGCCCCCAATTCCGTTTCCAACATATGCAACTTCCAAGTGCTCAACGAAGTCTATTTGCAAACTAAACCGTCTGTTGGCCTCTTCCGTGAGTTCTTTTACGCAAATCGCCAGACCGAAGTGAAGGCCGGCCCAAGCTTAGAACTCGGTGGGATTTCAATCCAGAGGCGCCGGGACATAACTTTTCCGGTTGTTCAGATGCCGAGTCATTCGAAAGATTGGAACAAGACTTGGTTTTACTGTAAAGATACCTCCCTAGATGGTGAGAATCCCCTACCGGGTTACCGCCCATTCCGTCTCAAGACGACCTCTGAGCTTCCTGGCGGGCTATCAACTGCTGACAGGGCAAAGCACAACTGGCTCATGCCAAGATTAAAGCCCTTATGGCTAATGGTCTGACAGGATTGGATTTGATCCGCTGCTGGATCTCTTGGAGGATTATGCCCTTGAGCTAGTGAAATCGCCTTACGTGCGAATACCCGGGCCAATATGATGATTCCGTCTGCTTCAGCCGGACAACATTAACAAAAGATGACATTACAACTGTCATCTGGAGTCTTGTCCATGAAACTTCAGGAGCTTGCTGTGCCATTGGGATGGCACCTTTCTGTGTCACTAACCCGGCTCCAGATGTAAGGCGACTCTTCATAGTCTCTTCTCTTTGTTAGCTATGTCTTGGCAATTCCTCACTACTTGCCGGCTTATCTTTTCAGGCTGACTCCAACTTCTGGAAGAAGAAATATGTTCCTCCTCTGAAGAAAACCAAGAAGAAGGACACAGCCAAGAGGACAAAGAAGACCACTCCTCAGGAACAATGGTTTGAACCGCCGAAATCAGACGGCTCAGAGGTATAATTTGACTATTTTTTGCCACCTATTTATTCACCTTATTGACAACAGCCATTCACACGATGAGGCAGAGACTAGCCACGCCAATGCCCTTGAGGTAACTTATGTTTCGTCCGACTCAGAATATTTTGTACCCCAGAAGATACGGAGGGTCATTCCAAAAGTTCCCCTTTCTCATCCTCTTGCTTACTTGGACCCCCAGTTTCTTTTGAAAAAGCAACAGCAAACCGACCGATGCCAGACCCGAAGCGCCGGCTCTACCGATTTCATGTCCGGGTTACCTAACTCCCTGGCTCAGAAGAAGCACCCCGCGAAGGTATCTATTTCTTCTCTGCTTGACTTTACTAGATCTTCCTTCGTAATTCCAACATTGCCTTACATTATCTGAACTGCCTTTCAGGGATCATCGCCTTCGTCTCGCGACTCTACGGCCACTGCTCTGCCGCCTCCAAAGATTAATCCGTTGTACGTGTTTTTCAAGACTTACATCTGAGTCTTTGGCGGTTGTAAACCTTGGGCTCTAACTTTTATGCTTTTCCAGGGCTCAAGCCAAGTGAAGGAAGACCAACAAGTCCTCCACTGGCCCTACTGCTCAAGAACCGGAGCTTGCCAAGCCGGATGCTCCTATGTCGGATGCAAATCCCTCAGCGGCTTCTGCAGAGCCAGCAGTTGACGATATTATTCCCGAGAGTCCGTAGAAGGACCCTTCCAAGCCGCCAAGCCCTGCCAAGGCTGCTGATGACACCACTACTCCGAACATCCTGATTACCGGCGCCGACTTCCACTCTCCTCCACCTCATGTGCTGACAAAGCATAGTGAGACGACTGAGGCCTCCAAGAAGCTAGAGTTTGAGTTCCCCGCCCTTGAGAAGATGACAACTGACGAACTTCATGTTGGCTATATGAGCTGGCTGTCTACAAGCCGGGATCTGGAGCTCAAGCTTGTTAACTTAATGAAGAAGAAATATGAGATATTCTTTATTCTCCTTATACCCTTACGTAGCCCCCAAGAGTCGGGTTAATATTGGCTAATGATAATCCGGCTCTTCAATCTTGGTAGAAGTAGAAATATTTAGCATGTAGGACTCAACTTACTTAGAGGTAATCTCAAATCATCGTTGTTAGCCCCCAAGGGCCGGCTCAAAGTTGATAATATTGAACCAGAGCTTTATATAAGATAGGTAATAGAGCCAATTGTAGCCCCCAAGGGCCGGCTCAATCTTTTCCAAAGTTGAGTTGGGACTTTATTGAGAATGGGTAATAGAGCCAACTGTAGCCCCCAAGGGGCGGCTCAATCTTGTCGAAGTTGAGTCAGGACTTTCATTCCGAATAGCCTGAAAAGCCAGTATGTAGCCCCCAAGTTCCGGGTTAACTTGATAAAGATGATCCGGAACTGCCTTTAATCTAGGAGATCAAATAGGCATTAGCCCCCAAGTGTCATACATATTGCTTGCAATCTGTTTGAGACTTGCTGAGTTTTTTGAACTTCTCCTCCTGCCGGCTCATTCCATACTTTGATATGTCGTAGGAAGCTTTAAACGAAGCCGGGTCAGAAGTGGCCAGCTTAAAAAACAATCTAGCCACGTAGCAGGCCGCCCGGAATGAAGCTGATGAGAAATGTCGGCTCCTTGTTGAAGAACTGACCAAAATCAAGGCCGACTTTGCAACCCTCAAGGAATCCTCTAAGACTGAACAAGTCGCCATGACTAAATGGGCGGATGATGCTGATCAGCGACTTATGATCGTGTCTGACGAACTGTAGTCCTTGAAGCGCCACATCACGAAGATGACAGACTCCATCTTTGGTAAGTATTTGATAACTTAACTCAATTTATGTATTGTACTTGTGTTGGCGACTTATGACGAAGCGTCCGTCTTATGCAGGTCCTAGGAGCCGCCAACTTGCCTCCGACAGCTTGCTGCCCCTAAAGGCCATGTATACTCTGATAGAACAACTTTACTGCGGTGCTGTGTGTACAATCAAAGTTGTACTGTACAAGGATAATACCCCTTCAACTATCAAGGGGGTCTTAGAGCTTCTGTCGATGTTGCCAAAGCAGATTGTAGAATTGAAGAGATCAGCCGCCCGTCAGGGGGCGATCGTAGCCATAAGCCGGGCATTGGCTTTTGCTCCAGACCTAACTCTGGCTGATAAGATGGATGGATTCTCTTCCAAAAAAGATGATGGCTCCGAGTTTACAGAAGTTGACTATGTACGGTGTCTAAAGGCTTCCAAAGTCCTTGCCTCCGTGTTAGCATAAGAAGTCAACCTAGAGACATACCATGTAGCTTACAACACTGACCAGAAGAGAATCCGCGGCCCTCTCTTTGAGTCCAGGGATCTGATGCCTGCCCGTAGTAAGAATCTTTTTGCCTCTAAACTTGACCCGTCCCCTTCTTTGAAGCAGGAACCTTTGCGGCTTTAACCAACTGCAACTGGGACTTGGAAAATATTCAGATCAAGGCAGCTGAAGACCCAGAGCAGGGTGACCCGCCAGCCAGCTGATCGCGCTGTGAACGCCTGTTTGAGAACCGGCTCTTTGTGACCCGCCATGAGCAGTGTAAAAAACTTTAAGATATTTTTGGGCTCCACAGAGAGCGTATGTAATAGACTGGTAGTAACTTTTGCCTTTGCTTGAATTGTGCCATTGTGCACATATGAAAAGTCCGGCTTAACATACATATGTCATCTTCCTTGTGCTTCTCATTATATGCTTTACCGGCTCTTGGCAGCTTAATTTCCTGCAAGAATAGATGTATCTTTATACCATTAGGAGGGCGGCTTAAAAGCATAACCCAAAGATGTTGTATCTTCCTAACGTGTTGACAGAGTCAACTGCTTGGCTTAAGAGTCGGTCGATAGGGTTTAATAAGCTACACCTGTAGGGCAGGAAGCCCCCTGGACGGCTATGTTGACTTGTCAACATTTTTGGCGTAAGAGACGGTTGTTAGGGTTAGATAAGCTACACCGGGAGGTGGGAAGCCCCCTTCGACAACCAAGTTGACTTGTCAACTTTTTTGGCATAAGAGCCGGCTGTTAGGGTTAGGTAAGCTACACCCATAGGGTGGGAAGCCCCCTTCGACAGCTATGTTGACTTGTCAACATTTTTTGGCTTGAGAGCCGGTTATTAGGGTTAGATAAGCTACACCCGGAGGGTGGGAAGCCCCCATCGACAACCAAGTTGACTTGACAACTTTTTTGGCATAAGAGCCGGCTGTTAGGGTTAGATAAGCTACACCCGTAGGGTGGGAAGCCCCCTTTACAGCTATGTTGACTTGTCAACATTTTTTGGCTTGAGAGCTGGTTGTTAGGGTTAGATAAGCTACACCCGGAGGTGGGAAGCCCCCTTTGACAACCAAGTTGACTTGTCAACTTTTTTGGCATAAGAGCCGGTTGTTAGGGTTAGATAAGCTACACCCGGAGGTGGGAAGCCCCCTTCTACAACCAAGTTGACTTGTCAACTTTTTTGGCATAAGAGCCGGCTGTTAGGGTTAGATAAGCTACACCCGTAGGGTGGGAAACCCCCTTCGAGAGCTATGTTGACTTGTCAACATTTTTTGGCTTGAGAGCCGGTTGTTAAGGTTAGATAAGCTACACCCGGAGGTGGGAAGCCCCCTTCGACAACCATGTTTTGGATTTTTCTTGCATGGATGAAGATATGTGAAATGGCAGAGGCCCCGGCTTGCAGGGATGCTACTTTATTCATGTATAAATATGATATGTACAATGATAGTGTACAATGTCGAGTGTCAACAACTCGGGTATAATAAGGCCGCAGATGCGCTATGTTCCACGACCGGCGGGTCTCCTGCCCCGAGGTATCTGAGTCGTCCCGGATGTCAATGAGATAATACGACCCGTTGTTGAGATTTCTGCTGACCACGAAAGGTCCTTCCCATGGAGGAGACAACTTATGCATATTTGTCTGGTCTTGAATCAGCCACAACACTAAGTCGCCTTCTTGAAACGTTCGGGTCTTGACCCTGCGGCTATCATAGCGACGCAGGTCTTGCTGATAGATCGCCGAACAAGCAGCCACCAGTTTTCGTTCCTCCTCCAAAGCATCCAACACGTCTTGGCGTGCCATCTCATTGTCCGTCTCAACATAAGCCGCCACTCGTGGCGAGTCATGCCAGATGTCACTGGGTAACACGGACTCTGCACCGTAAACCATGAAGAAAGGTGTATAACTGGTGGATCTGTTGGGGTAGTTTTGATGCTCCATAAGACGGACGACAACTCTTCCAACCAACAACCCGGCATCCGCTGTAAAGGAACCATAAGCCAGGGTTTGATACCTCTCAAGATTTCTTGATTAGCGTGCTCCGCCTGACCATTGGACTGTGGATGAGAAACCGCCGAAATATCAAGCTGCATGTGCTCCAGGTCGCAGAATTTTTTCATAGCCCCCTTGGACAAGTTTGTGCCATTGTCCGTGATGATGTTGTGAGGGTAACCAAAACGATAGATCAGCTTTTTAATAAACTGAACCGCCATAGCCGTGTCACACTTGCTGACCAGCTCAGCCTCTACCCATTTGGTGAACTTATCAACCGCCACCAAGAGGTGTGTTTTCTTATCCTTGGATCTCTTGAAAGGCCCGACCATATCAAGCCCCCAGACTGCAGACGGCCAAGTAATTGGTATCATGCGCAATTCTTGAGCCGGAACATGAGCACGCCGGCCAAACTTTTGACAGTCGTCACACTTGCGGACCAGATCCTCTGCATCCTTGTGAGCCGTCAACCAGAAGAAACTGTGCCGAAAAGCCTTGGCCACTAGAGATTTTGAGCTGCCGTGATGTCCGCAATCTCCAGCGTGAATTTCATTCAAGATTTCCTTGCCCTCCTCTAGTGAGACACAACGTTGAAACACCTCAGTGACTCTACACTTGTGCAACTCACCATTAATTATTGTCATAGATTTAGACCGCCGGGTGATCTGTCTGGCCAGATTTCCATCATCAGGTAACTCGCCCGGAGTCAAATACGCCAAGTAAGGCACAGTCCAATCCGGAATAACATGTAGATCTGCCACCAATTGCCCCTATGGGTCAGGAACAGCCAAATCTTCCTTTGAGGGTAACTCGACAGTCGGGTGATGTAAGACGTCCAGAAAGATATTGGGCGGCACCGGCTTTCGCTGAGAGACTAACCTTGACAGGACATCAGCCACCTCATTCCTGCGACGATCAATGTGATCCACCTGATAACCCTTGAAGTGACCAGCAATGACATCTACCGCCTGACGATAAGCCGCCATCCGTGGGTCCCTGGAATCCCGAGTGCCTGAAACTTGCTGAGCCACGAGATCCGAGTCGCCAAAGCACCTTACCCGTCTTAAATTCATCTCCTTAGCTACTCGGAGGCCATGAAGCAGGGCTTCGTATTCAGCTGCATTATTGGTGCAAGGTAACATCAGCCAGAGCACATAACAGAACTTATCACCTTTGGGAGATGTTAAAACAACGCACGCCCCTGATCCTTCCATCTGCTTGGATCCATCAAAGTGTATAGTCTAGTATGTGTTATCCGGCTTTTCCTCGGGCGCTTGACACTCTGTCCGGTCGTTTATGAAATCCACAAGGGCTTGAGACTTGACAGCCATACGAGTTACGTATTTTACATTGAGAGGTCCCAGCTCCAACGCCCACTTAGCAATCCTACCAGTGGCTTCTATGTTTTGAATTATGTCCCCCAACGGAGCAGAGCTGACCACGGTGATCTGGTGCCCTAAGAAGTAATGCTTTAACTTGTGGTTGGCCATGAACACCCCATACACTAGCTTCTACCAATGTGGATATCTCTGTTTGGACTCTGTCAAAACCTCACTGATATAATAAACCGGCCTCTGAACCGGATATTCCTTCCCTGTTTCGTTGTGCTCGACCACAATTGCAGCATTGATAGCCTGGTTATTAGCCGCCACGTATAGGAGCAAAGGCTCTTTTTCAAGCGGAGCAGCTAATATCGGCGGCTCAGTGAGATGCTTCTTGAGCGCCTCAAACGCTTCACTCGCCCCCGTACTCCAGACAAAATTGTCTGTCTTTTTCATCATCTGATATAGAGGGATAGCTTTCTCACCAAGGCGGCTTATGAACCGGCTCAACGCGACGATCCGCCCTGTCAGGTGTTGGACATCATTGATACAAGCCGGCTCAGCCAGGGAGGTGATCGCCTTGATCTTATCCGGGCTAGCTTCAATGCCATGCTCAGAGACCAGAAAACCCAAGAGCTTGCCAGCCAGAACACCAAAGACACACTTTGCCGGGTTAAGCATCATCTTATAGATCCGTAAATTGTCAAAGGTTTCCCTTAAGTCATCAAGCAGGGTCTCCTTCTTCCTTGATTTGATCACAATATCATCCACATAAGCATGAACGTTGCATCCAATCTGACTGTGAAGACAATTTTGCACACAACGCTGATAAGTCACCTGGGCACTCTTGAGCCCAAAAGGCATAGACACATAGCAGAAGGCTCCAAAAGGCGTGATGAAAGTCTTCTTCTCTTGGTCCTTAACTGCCATCTTGATCTGATGATATCCCGAATAAGCATCCAGGAAACACAAGCTTTCACAACCCGTTGTAGCATCAATGATTTGATCAATACGAGGGAGAGCAAAAGGATTAGCCGGACAAGCCTTGTTAAGATCCGTATAGTCCATACACATACGCCACGTGCCGTTCTTCTTGAGCACAAGCACTGGGTTAGCAAGCCACTCCGGGTGAAAGACCTCGACGATGAAACGTGCCGCTAAGAGCCGGGCGACCTCTTCCCCAATGGCCTTGCGTCTCTCCTCATTGAACCGTCGTAGAAACTGCTTGATAGGTTTAAACTTAGGATCCACATTAAGGTTATGCTCAGCGAAGTCTCTCGGTACACCCGGCATGTCAGAAGGTTTCCATGCAAAGATATCCCGATTCTCATGGATGAATTCGATGAGCGCGCTTTCCTATTTGGGATCCATGTTGGCCCCAATGATGAACTGTTTGCATGAGTCGCCCGGAGTGAAATCTACCGCCTTGGTATCATCCGCTGAAAATTTGAGGGGCGGCTCAACCTCCGTCGTAGGCTTCTTTAGCGGGGTCATATCCTCCGGGTCAACATTCTCCTTATAGAACTTGAGCTCCGCCTCAGCACAACTGGATTCCGCGTAAGCCGCGTCTCCTTCCTTGCACTCAACAGCCGTATTCCGATCACCATGAATAGTAATCGTGCCTTTAAATCTGGGCATCTTGAGCTGTAAGTAGACATAACAGGGTCTAGACATGAACTTAGCATAAACCGGCCACCCAAACAACGCATGATAAGGGCTCTTGATCTTGAACACTTCAAACCACAAGGACTCCACCCTGTAGTTGTATTCGTCACCAAAGGTGACTTCCAAAGAAATCCTGCCCACTGGATAAGCTGACTTGCTCGGTACCACACCATGAAAAATGGTTGATGAGGGCTTAAGGTCTTTATCAAGCAGCTTCATCCGCTGGAAGGTATCATAATACAAGATGTTGATGCTACTGCCACCATCCATAAGTACCTTATTCACCATATATCCTCCCACTTGGGGGGCAACTACCGAGGCAGCCGCCCCGGGTCATCAACACGCGGCGGGTGATCCTCTCGGCTCCATGTTATGTCATACTCAGACCACTTCAAGTATTGCGGCAGAGCCGGCGTGACTGCATTAATCGCTCGCTTGTGCAATTTCTGATCCTGCTTGTTAAGGCTGGTCATAAAAACATGATACTGACCCGAATTGAGCTGCTTTGGATTACTCTGATACCCAGACTGGTTATGTTGCTGCTGATTGTTGTTACAAGAGTGTTGAGGATGTCCTCCTAGATTGCCCTGACCATGATGACCAGACCCAGAGCCGTCAGGTCCAAATCCAGCTCCTGACCCGCCTGGTCCTGAGCCGCCGGCCGGGCCACCGCCATGGTTGTTGTGTTGCTGCATGCTGTAATTCTTGAACTTTTGCATAATATGGCAATCACCCCATGTGTGCGCTGAAGGTTTATCGGGCCGGCTGTGCTCCGGACAGGGTTTTTTGAGCATTTCCTCCAAATTGAAAGGAGTCCTATTTTTGTTAAAAGGCGGTCTGAACTTCCCATTGCCCTTAGGATGATTCTGGCCGGTGCTCGCATTGGCCACCAGTTCTAACCCGCCATCTGGGTTTTTCCGCTTGCTCTGGTTACCATTGTTTGTCGCACCCTTGCCCTGGTTGTTTATCTTACCTTGGCCGGCCTTCTCCTCATCCGAGCCAGGATCCTTCGTGTTATCAGAGTCAGCATACTTTGTGAGAGCCGCCATGAGTTCTCCCATGTCCTGACACGTACGCTTGAGTCGACTGAGCTTCTGCTTCAAAGGGACGAAGTGACAGTTCTTTTCTAGGATCAGTACCGCTTGAGCCGCCGTGATCTGTTCAGATGAGTGGATGATGGTCAACACCTGTCAGACAAAATGATGAGCCGACTCATTCTCCTGCTGGACACAATGATCAAGATCCACAATAGTCATCGGCTGTTTGCAAGTCCCTTGAAAGTTTTTGATGAACCTTGCTCTCAGCTCAGCCCATGAATTGATGGTATTGGGTGGCAAACCCTTTAACCATGTGTGAGTCGGTCCTTCAAGCATCATGATGAAGTATTTAGCACACACCGCCTCACTGACATCCAACATCTCCATAGCCAGCTCATAACTTTCAATCCAGTCCTCCGGAGGTAAGTCAGTAGTGTAATTCGAGACCTTGCGAGGTCCTTTGAAATCTTTCAGCAATCGCTCGCTCCGCAGAGCCGGTGCTAAGCATGGCACTCCCACGACCTTGGTGGTCACTCCCACTCCTACTAATGTGGAGGGCGCAGGCTCTTGGTGAGCCTTCGTGGCCAACGTTGTCGCCTCTTGCTGGTTTCTTGCTCGGTTTATGAGCGCTTGTGCATCCAGAGCCGCCTGATCATCCCCCGGAGGCCCTCTATGTCGATCGCTGCTAGAGACCGCTGGCGATTCATAGCGCCGACTAAAGCTGTGGCTGGGGAGGGGAGTTGAATGAACATGGCTCCGGCTATAAGCATACTTCTCCTGCTGGGCTATCATCGTCTGAAGGTACCCAATGGAGTTTCGTACCTCTTCTACAAAAGGCGCCTCATCTGGGATAGGGATTGTTTCAAGTCGGGTGGCTGCGGCCACCATGTTCTCTACCGGGTTGGAATAATGACCCGCCGGCGTTGGAAAGACCACTGGTGAGGCCTGGTTTCGTCGGGGCAGGTTAAGTTGCGGTCGAGCCATCGGCCGACTTCCAGGTGCATCCGCTGCCCATCCTGTTCCTAGCGTATTGAAGAGATTCCTAGCCTCATAATCTAGTAAGCGGGATTGATGCCTCATCTGATGCACCATAGTCGCTGATTGTTGTTCTAGCCCGAGGTGGAAGGCATCCGTCTTAATGCATTCTGCCTCTGCCTCCATCTAAACTTTTAGCTCAACTATCCTCTGTTGCTCCTCGGCCATCCGGTCCTTGAGTCTCACAATCTCCAAGTTCCGAGCGGCTTGATTATCTGGCGTGACTTCAGTGGCCACCAAGGCCGCGAGCTCATTCATCAGATCCAGAAGAACTTGAACCGGCGGCGATGGCTCAACCCTCGAGGTTGCTGCTCCAACGGCTGTGCTGCTCGCACCTGGGGCCGATCCCGCCATGAATACGGCCGCATGAACCGGCAGCTCGAAATTGGCCGTCTCAGAATGCTCTGACTCAGGGTAAAGCTCGTCGTAGCCCCCGAGCCCATCGTTGTGAAGCTGGTAGATCGACTCTGCTTCCCCACTCGAAGATCCGTCCGCTGAACAGACAAGAGTCTCCTGCGACGCAGAAGCTTCAAGATCCATACCTTGAGTGAAGCCCAGGAAGACGTGCTTCCGGCCCGGGTTAACACGGGAGGGTCGCACATCACGGGCGGGTTGCGCGCGCCGAGCCGGCTCGACGATGCTGGTGCAGATGTCCGGCCCAGGTGTAGATCTATCACCCTACGATGAAGACCTGGATCCCGCCAAAGGGAATCCGGAATCCATATTCGACAGAGCCGGCATCAGGACCCTAGCCAGCGTCGTCAATGTAGAGCCGGTCGCAGCGACTTTTGTTCATCCTTCCGACCACGTATCCCTCGAGCCCTGGGAGAGAGCCCTTTGAGAACTCAACACCACCGAGTGTGTGCCCCACGGTGGGCGCCAACTGTCATTGTTTTATCACGACAGATGTCTGGGAGAACAGACTTGGATTTGAGGCCATCGT
This sequence comes from Hordeum marinum, assembly GCA_022496015.1. NCBI lineage: Eukaryota > Viridiplantae > Streptophyta > Magnoliopsida > Poales > Poaceae > Hordeum > Hordeum marinum. The sequence continues at coordinate 234,362,456 of CM039675.1, forward strand.
TAAGGTGGCGGACCCAAAGGGGTTGGTTGGGATGAAGGACACAAATTTACTCAGGTTCGGACCCTCAAGTCGAGGTAACAGACTATGCCCTGCTTGTGTTTGTATTGCTTGGTGTATCGATTACAAGGGAGCTATTGCTTGACCTAGTTCTCGATAGTCTGATCTCTAAGTCGCCCCGGGTCTTGCCTTTATATAGGAGGTCAAGCCCACGGGTCATACAAGTTGTAACCGACTCTCTCTACGTGTCTGAATCCGTCTCTACGTTGTCTTGCTTTGTTGAGCAAGTTGTCTTCGGGAGGCTCACCCGCCCGGGTCTTCATGCTTTCTCCGTCTCGGCCACGTACTGGCCCATCTTGTTAAATTGCCCAACATCTTGGGCTTGAGTCTTCACGGCCCGTTCTTGGGATGGGGTACGAGCCGCCCGATGTGACCCGGAGCCTCAGGGGCGGGTCTCACCATGGGGTTACATCCCCAACATTAACCCTATGAGCACCTCCGAGAGACTCGTCCGACATATCATCTTCACATTTACAAAGTCACTGTAGACGTCTCGTCGTCAACGGGAACATTTTCTCCCACTGAATGTGAATCGTTGAAAATGCTAAAATAAATTCAGAAATAATGCGAGCACCAGGATTTAAATCATGATGGGTTGTGATATTACTGCTTCTCTAACCATCAAATCACATGTTGGTTCAGGATTAACCACCCTGTTGGACCCTGTCTGGCCAAATGATTGCGTACATGATCACCGAAGAACTAAGAGCAACTCCAATGGGGCAACCCATTTCGTCTGCCGCCGTCCGTTTTGGTCTGCGCGGACAAAAGTGGCGGTCCAACTCATCGACCCAAACCCAAATCACGTCCACTTCGCGTCCCCACTGACGTGTTTGCGGCCCAAATTTGTGCCTCAAATGCGTCGGCGCGGACGCGGAATAGACGTCACGCACGCCTTCTTGGTATCCACCGCGTCCCCACCTGGCGGCCGTCCAACTACCTGCTACCCACACGGTCAGCTTAATTTATGACCACGGGCCCACGCGTTAGCGACGGCGGACGTCCTTTTTTAAGTCGACCGTGCGGCACGGCCGTCCTCGTCCAAACTCGCCGTCACATCTAGCAAGCTCTGCTCCGCCGTCGCCGGCAAACCCTAGCCACCACCACCACAGCGAGATGGGGAACTTCTCCAGTGCTAGCAGCAGCAAGGCCAAGGGCAAGGCCCCCGCCATCCCTTTCCCCTCGCAGTTCCTCCCGCCTCCGCCGGCGCCGGCGCCTTGCCGGCAGAGGCAGCGCATGAACATGCTAGTGCCCCAAGCAGAGTTGCACTGGCAGCACCGCGTGCCTCTCCCGTACCCCGACGCTATTGGAAATATGCCCTAGAGGCAATAATAAATTAGTTATTATCATATTTCCTTGCTCATGATAATCGTTTATTATCCATGCTATAATTGTATTGATCGGAAACTCGGATACATGTGTGGATACATAGACAACACCATATCCCTAGTATGCCTCTAATAGACTAGCTCGTTGATCAAAGATGGCTATGGTTTCCTAGTCATGGACATGACATGTCATTTGATAACGGGATCACGTCATTAGGAGAATGATGTGATGGACAAGACCCAAACTACAAACATAGCATATGATCGTGTCAGTTTATTGCTATTGTTTTCTGCATGACAAGTATCTATTCCTATGACCATGAGATCATGCAACTCACTGACACCGGAGGAGTGCCTTGTGTGTACCAAACGTCGCAACGTAACTGGGTGACTATAAAGGTACTCTACATGTATCTCCAAGGGTGTTTGTTGGGTTGGCATGGATCAAGACTGGGATTTGTTACTCCATGTGATGGAGAGGTATCTCAGGGCCCACTTGGTAATATAACATCACAACAAGCCTTGCAAGCAATGTGACTAAGTGCTAGTCATGGGATCTTGTATTACGGAACGAGTAAAGAGACTTGAAGGTAACGAGGTTGAACTAGGTATGGAGATACCGATGATCGAATCTCGGGCAAGTAACATACCGAAGAACAAAGGGAACATCATACGGGATTAACTGAATCCTTGACATAGAGGTTCGACCGATAAAGATCTTCGTAGAATATTTAGGATCCAATATGGGCATCTAGGTCCCGCTATTGGTTATTGACTGTAGAGGTGTATCGGTCATGTCTACATAGTTCTCCAACCCGCAGGGTCTGCACACTTAAGGTTTGGTGACGTTTCGGTAGTATAGAGTTATGCATGGTGGTGACCGAAAGTTGTTCAGAGTCCGGATGATATCCCGGACATCATGAGGAGCTCTAGAATGGTCCGGAGGTAAAGATTGATATATAGGAAGTCTTGTTTTGATCGCCGAAAAAGGTTCGGGCTCATCGGTAGTGTGCCGGGAGTGCCGGGAGTGTACTGGGGGACCATCGGAAGAGGTATTTCGACCCAAGAGGCTACATGGGCTGTGGGAGGAGGTAAACCAGCCCCTGGTGGGCTGGCCGAAGCCTTCTCTAAGGGCCCATGCGGCTGGAGTGGTTTGATAAGGAAAAAATCCAAAGGTGGAGATGTGGAAAGAGTTTTCAAGTGGAAAGGAGGAATCTTACTCCTAATAGGATTGGAGTAGGCCTCCTCCACCTCCAATTTCGAGCAAACCTTGAGGGTTTGAGTCTGCCTCCTCCCCTCCCTCTCTCCTATATATACTAGAGGATTTATAGGAAAAAGCTAACCCTAATAGCCACGTGCTACCTCTCCTCTAGATTGTAGTTTCTCCTGTAGATCATTTTTCAGCGGTGCTTAGGCGAAGCCCTGCTGGAATAGCTCCACCACCATCGCCGCAACACTGTCGCGCTACCGAAGAACTCATCTACCTCTCCCCTCCCTCTTGCTGGATCAAGAAGGCGGAGATCGTCATCGAGCCGTACGTGTGCTGAACGCGGAGGTCCTGTCCGTTCGGCGCTAGATCGGAAGGACCGTGATCAAGATCGCGAGACGGATTGTGATGAGATCGTGGGACGGATCGTGATGAGTTCGCGAGACGGATCGTGATTGGATCACGGGACGGATCATGATGAGATCGTGGGATGCTCGGTGATTTGGATCGCGAAGACGTTCGACTACACCAACCGCGTTTCTTAACGCTTCCCGCTTAGCGATCTACAAGGGTATGTAGATCCACTCTACCTCTCGTAGATGCTCATCACCATGATCTTGCGTGTGTGTAGGAATTTTTTGTTTTCCATGCAACGTTCCCTAACAGTGGTATCAGAGCTAGGTCTATGTGTAGATGAGATCTCGAGTAGAACACAAAGAGTTTGTGGGCATTGATGCTTAGATTGCTTCCTCCCTTGATCGTGTTTTGGTTCAACGGTATTGTGAGATGAAACGGCCCGGACCAACCTTACTCGTACGCTTATGAGAGACCGGTTCCATGGACTAACGTGTAACTTCATTGCACAAAGATGGTTGGTGGGTGTCTGTTTCTCCTACTTTAGTTGGATCGGATTTGACTAAGGCGGTCCTTGAGAAGGTTGAAAAGCAACTTATGTATCACCGTTGTGGTTTATGTGTAGATGAGAATTGTTCTTGCTAGATACCTATAGTAGCCATGTAAAACACGCAACAACAATTAGAGGACGTCTAACTTGTTTTTGCAGGGTATGTTGTGATGTGATATGGCCAATTACATGATGAGATATATGTGATGTATGAGATGATCATGTGTTGTAGAGAATATCACGACTTGCATGTCGATGAGTACGGCAACCATCAGGAGCCATAAGGTTGTCTTTAATTATTGTATGACCTACGTGTTAATCATTAAGCGCTATGTAATGCTTTACTTTATCGCTAAACGGTAGCAATAGTGGTAGAAGCATGGTGGGCGCGACAACCCCGATGGTGACACGTTGATGGAGATCAAGATGATGGAGATCATGGTGTTATGCCGGTGACGATGCAGATCATGCCGGTGCTTTCAAGATGGAGATCAAAAGCACAAGTTCATGGCCATATTATGTCACTTATGATTTGCATGTGATGTTAATCCTTTTATGCACCTTGTTTTGCTTAGGACGATGGTAGCATTATAAGGTGATCCCTCACTTAATTTCAAGATAAATTGTGTTCTCCCCGAGTGTACACCGTTGCGAAAGTTCGTCGTGTCGAGACACAACGTGATGATCGGGTGTGATAGACTCTACTGTCACATACAACGGGTGCAAGCCAGTGTTGCACATGCAGAACACTCGGGTTAAACTCGACGAGCCTAGCATGTACAGACATGACCTTGGAACACAAGAGACCGAAAGGTCGAACATGAGTCATATAGTAGATATGATCAACATGATGATGTTCACCATTGAAACCACCTCAACTCACGTGATGATCGGACTTGAGTTGGTGAATTTGGATCATGTATCACTTGAATGACCGGAGGGATGTCAATTTGAGTGGGAGTTCTTCAGTAATATGATTAATTGAACTCATTATCATGAACATAGTCAGTAGTGTCTTTGCAAATTATGTTGTAGATTACTTGCTCGCGCTGTAGCTCCCTTGAATTTTTATATGTTCCTAGAGAGATAGAGTTGAAAGATGACGGTAGCAATATTGCAGACTAGGTCCGTGATCTGAGGATTGTCCTCATTGCTGCACAGAAGGCTTATGTCCTTAATGCACCGCTCGGTGCGCCAACCCCTCTAGCATCGTCTGTAGATGTTGTGAACATCTGACAGGCACGTTCTGATGAATACTTGATAGTTTAGTGTGTCATGCATTACGACTTAGAATTGAGGCTCCGAAACGTTTTGAACATCATGGAACATATCATATGTTCTAAGAGCTCAAATTAGGATCTCAGGCTTGTGACCGTGTTGCGAGATATGAGATCTCCAACAAGATTCTTTGCCTGCAAGATGAAGGAGAATAGATCAATCGTTGAGCATGTGTTCAGATTGTCTGGGTGCTACAATCGCTTGAATCGAGTGGGAGTTGATTTTCCAGATAATATAGTGATTGATATAGTTCTCCAAGTCACTGTCACTAAGCTACTAGAACTTGGTGATGAACTATAAAACGCCAGGGATAGAAATAATGATCCCTCAGCTGTTCGCGATGTTTGACACCGCGAAGGTAGAAATCAATAAGGAGCGTCAAGTGTTGATGGTTAGTCAAACCACTAGTTTCGAGAAGGGCAGGAGCAAGGAGGGAAACTTCATGGATAGCAAGTCAGATGCTGCTCTAGTGAAGCATCCCAAAGTTGAACCCAAACCCGAGACTAAGTGCTTCGATTATGAGGAGAGTGGTCGCTGAAGCGGAACAACCCTAGATACTTGGTAGATAAGAAGGCCGGCAACGTCGACAGAAGTATATTTGATATATTTGTTATTGATGTGTACCTTGATAGTGCTCCTAGTAGCACCTGGGTATTGGATACCGGTTCGGTTGCTAAATGTTAGTAACTCAAAATAAAAGCTATGGTAAATAGACAACTAGCTAAGGTTGAGGTGACGATGTGTGTTGGAAATGTTTCCAAGGTTGATGTGATCAACATCGCACGCTCTCTCTACCTTCGGGATTAGTGATGAACCTAAATAAATGTTATTTGGTGTTTTGTGTTGAGCATGCACGTGATTAGATCGTGTTTATTGCAACACGGTTATTCATTTAAGTTAGAGAATAATGGTTATTCTGTTTACATTAATAATACCTTCAATGGTCATGCACCCAGTGAGGATGATTTGTTGAATCTTGATTGTAGTAATACACATGTTCATAACATTGATGCCAAAAGATACAAAGTTAATAATAATAGTACCACATACTTGTGGCACTGCCGCTAAATGTCATATTGGTATAAAACACATGAAGAAACTCCATGCTGATGGATCTTTCGACTCATTCGTTTTCGAGTCGGTTGAGACATGCGAACCATGCCTCTTGGTTAAAATGACTAAGGACCCCGTTTTCTGGTTTGATGGAGTGGGAAAGTGATTTATTGGAAATGATACATGTTGATGTATGCAATCCAATGAGTCTTATAGCGTGTCGTGGATATCATTATTTTCTTACCTTCACTCATGATTTGAGTAGATATAGTGTATATTTACTTAATGAAACACAAGTCTGAATCGTTTGAAAGGTTCAAGCAAATTCAGAGTGAAGTTTAAGATCATCGTGACAAGAAGAAATGTCTGTGATATGATCGTGGAGGTGAATATCTGAGTTACGAGTTTGGCATGCAACTTTACACAATGTGAAAGTTGTTTCACAACACACGCCACCTGGAACACCATAGCGTGTTATGATGTCTCTTTTCGTGCTCTATTGGAACACCATATCCGAACGTCATAGTCGTGCTCTATTGGATATGGTGCGTGTTATGATGTCTCTTTTCGTTTTGCTACTATAATTTTGGGGTTATGCATTAGAGACAACTACATTCACTTTAAATAGGGCAGCATCTAAATCCGTTGAGATAACACCGTGTGAATTATGGTTTGATAGAAACCTAAGATGTCATTTCTTAATGTTTGGGGCTGCGACGCTTGTGTGGAAAAATGTTTTCACCTAATGAGCTCGAACCCAAAGCGGACAAATGCATCTTCATAGATTACCCTAAGAATAGTTGGGTGAACCTTCTATCTCAGATCCAAGCATAAAGTGTTTGTTGCTAAAATGGGTCCTTTCCTGAGAAAAAGTTTCTCTCGAAAGAATTGAGTGGGAGGAAGATAGAACTTGATGAGGTTGTTGAACCTTTGTTTCAACCAGAGAGTAGCGCAGCGCAGAAAGCTGTTTTTATGGAACCTACGCCGGTTGAAGAGGAAGTAAATGATGATGATCATGAAGCTTCGGATCAAGTTACTATCGAACCTCCTAGGTCGACAAGGATGTGTACTGCTCTTGAGCGGTACGACAACCCTGTCTTGGAGGTCATGTTGTTGGACAACGATGAACCTACGAGCTATGGAGAAGCGATGATGGGCCCGGATTCCGACAAATGGTTACAGGCCATGAAATCCGAGAAAGGATCCATGTATGAAAACCAAGTATAGACTTTGGTAGACTTGCTCGTTGGACGGCAGGTCGTTGAGTACAAATGGACCTTTAAGATGAAGACAGACGCTGATGGTGAATGTCACCATTTATAAAGCTCGACTTGTCGCAAAGAAGTTTCCGCCAAGTTCAAGGAGTTGACTGCGATGAGACTTTCTCACTCGTAGAGATGCTAAAGTCTATTGGAATTATGTTAGCAATTGCTGCATTTTTCAATTATGAAATCTGGTAGATGGATGCCAAAACATCGTTTCCTTCCTTAAGGAAAGGTTGTATGAGATACAACCAGAAGGTTTTGTGAGTCCTAAGGATGCTAAAAGGTGTGCAAGCTTTAGTGATCCTTCTATGAACTGAAGCAAGCATCTCGGAGTTGGAATATACACTTTGATTTGGTGATCAAAGTTTTTGAGTCCATACAAAGTTTATGAGAAACTTATATTTACAATAAAGTGAGTGGGAGCACTATAGAGTTTCTGGTAAGCATATGTGGTTGACATATTGTTGATCAAAAATGATGTAGAATTTCTGGAAAGCATAAACGGTTGTTTGAAAAGAGTTTTTCAAAGGAAGACCTGGATAAAGCTACCTAATTGTTGAGCATCAAGATCTATAGAGATAGATCAAGATGCTTGATGAGACTTTCAATGAGTACATACCTTGACAAGATTTTGAAAGAGTTCAAAATTGATCAGTCAGAGAAAGAGTTCTCGCCTGATTTGTAAGGTGTGAAGTTGAGTGAGACTCAAAGCTCGACAACGGTAGAAGAAAGAGAAAGGACGAATGTCATCCCCTATGCTTTAGCCATAGGCTCTATATTATGCCATGCTGGTACCGCACCTGGTGTGTGCCTTGCCATGAGTTTGTCAAGGGGTACAAAAGTGATCCAGGAGTGGATCACTAGACAGCGGTCAAGATTGTCCTTAGTAACTAAAATACTAAGGAGATGTTTCTCTATTATGGAGGTGATAAAGGGTTCATCGTAAAGAGTTACATCGATGCAAGCTATAACACTAATCCGGATGACTCTTAGTAGCAATCCGGATATGTATAGTGGAGCAGCCATTTGGAATAGTACCAAGTGGAGTGTGGTAGCAGTGTTTATAGTTTGACATAGAGATTTGCAAAGTACACACGGATCGGAATGTCACAGACCCGTTGACTATAAGACCTCTCTCACATGCAAAGCATGATCGAGCCCCACAACTCATTGGGAGTCACATTCATAACAATGCGAATCACATGGTGATATGAACTAGATTATTGACTCTAGTGCAAGTGGGAGACTGTTGGAAATATGCCCTAGAGGCAATAATAAATTAGTAATTATCATATTTCATTGTTCATGATAATCGTTTATTATTCATGCTATAATTGTATTGATCGGAAACTCAGATACATGTGTAGATACATAGACAACACCATGTCCCTAGTATGCCTATAATAGACTAGCTCGTTGATCAAAGATGGCTATGGTTTCCTAGTCATGGACGTGAGATGTCATTTGATAATGGGATCACGTCATTAGGAGAATGATGTGATGGAGAAGACCCAAACTACAAACGTAGCATATGATCGTGTCAGTTTATTGCTACTGTTTTCTTCATGTCAAGTATCTATTCCTATGACCATGAGATCATGCAACTCACTGACACCAGAGGAGTGCCTTGTGTGTATCAAACGTCGCAATGTAACTGGGTGACTATAAAGGTACTCTACAGGTATCTCCGAGGGTGTCTGTTGGGTTGGCATGGATCAAGACTGGGATTTGTTACTCTGTGTGACGGAGAGGTATCTGAGGGCCCACTCGGTAATACAACATCACAACAAGCCTTGCAAGCAATATGACTAAGTGTTAGTCACGGGATCTTGTGTTACGGAATGAGTAAAGAAACTTGCTGGTAATGCGGTTGAACTAGGTATGGAGATACCGACGATCGAATCTCGGGCAAGTAACATACCGAAGAACAAAGGGAACATCATACGGGATTAACTGAATCCTTGACATAGAGGTTCGACCGATAAATATCTTCGTAGAATATGTAGGAGCCAATATGGGCATCCAGGTCCCGCTATTGGTTATTGACCGTAGAGATGTCTCGGTCATGTCTACATAGTTCTCCACCCCACAGGGTCTGCACACTTAAGGTTTGATGACGTTTCGGTAGTATAAAGTTATGCATGGTGGTGACCGAAGGTTGTTCGGAGTCCCGGATGAGATCTCGGACGTCACGAGGAGCTCCAGTATGGTTCGGAGGTAAAGATTGATATATAGGAAGTCCTGTTTTGGTTGTCGGAAAAGTTTCGGGCTCATCGGTAGTGTATCGGGAGTGCCGGTAGTGTACCGGGGGACCATCGGGAGAGGTATTTCGACCCAAGAGGCTACATGGGCTGTGGGAGGAGGTAAATCAGCCCCTGGTGGGCTGGCCGAAGCTTCCTCTAGGGGCCCATGCGGCTGGAGTGGTTTGAGAAGGAAATAATCCAAAGGTGGAGAGGTGGAAAGAGTTTCCAAGTGGAAAGGAGGAATCCTACTCCTAATAGGATTGGAGTAGGACTCCTCCACCTCTAATTGCGATCAAACCTTGAGGGTTTGAGGCTGCCTCCTCCCCTCCCTCCCTCCTATATATACTAGAGGATTTAGAGGAAAAAGCTAACCCTAATAACCACGTGCTACCTCTCCTCTAGATCGCAGTTTCTCTTCTAGATCGGTTTTCAGCGGTGCTTAGGCGAAGTCCTGCTGGAATAGCTCCACCACCATCGCTGCAATGCCGTCGCGCTGCTGAAGAACTCATCTACCTCTCCGCTCCCTCTTGCTGGATCAAGAAGGCGGAGATCGTCATCGAGCTGTACGTGTGCTGAACGCGGAGGTGTCGTCCGTTCGGCGCTAGATCGGAAGGACCGTGATCAAGATCGCGAGACGGATTGTGATGAGATCACGGGTCGGATCGTGATTGGATTGCGGGACGGATCGTGATGAGATCGCGGAATGCTCGGTGATTTGGATCGCGAAGACGTTCGACTACACCAACTGCGTTTCTTAATGCTTCCCGCTTAGTGATCTACAAGGGTATGTAGATCCACTCTCCCTCTCGTAAATGCTCATCACCATGGATAGATCTTGCGTGCGCGTAGGAAAATTTTTGTTTCCCATGCAACGTTTCCCAACAGTGGTATCAGAGCTAGGTCTATGTGTAGATGAGATATTGAGTAGAACACAAAGAGTTTGTGCGCGTTGATGCTTAGATTGCTTCCTCCCTTGATCGTGTTTTGGTTCAGCGGTATTGTGGGATGAAGCGGCCTGGACCAACCTTACTCGTACGCTTATGAGAGGCCGGTTCCATCGACTAACGTGTAACTTCGTTGCACAAAGATGGCTGGCGGGTGTCTGTTTCTCCTACTTTAGTTGGATCGGATTCGACTAAGGCGGTCCTTGAGAAGGTTGAAAAGCAACTTATGTATCACCGTTGTGGTTTATGCGTAGGTGAGAATTGTTCTTGCTAGATACCCGTAGCAGCCACGTAAAACATGCAACAACAATTAGAGGACGTCTAACTTGTTTTTGCAGGGTATGTTGTGATGTGATATGGCAAATTATATGATGAGATATATCTGATGTATGAGATGATCATGTGTTGTATGTGATGTATGAGATGATCATGTATCGACGCTAGATCGGAAGTGTTGGCGAACGTCGAATGGGAAACAAAAAATTTCCTACGTTCACACAAGACCTATCCATGGTGATGAGCATCTACGAGAGGGAGAGTGGATCTACCTACCATTGTAAATCGCTAAGCGGGAAGCATTAAGAAATGCGGTTGGTATAGTCGAACATCTTCGCGATCCAAATCGCCGAGCGTCCCGCGATCCAATCACGATCCGTCCCGATCAAGCACCGAACGGACGGCGCCTCCGTGTTCAGCACACGTACAGCTTGATGACAATCTCCACCTTCTTGATCCAGCAAGAGGGAGCGGAGAGCTAGAAGAGTTCTCCGGCAGCGTGACGGCGCTCATGGGATGGTGTTGGAGCTATTCCGGCAGGGCTTCACCTAAGCACTGCGAAAATCCGATCTAGAGGAGAAACTATGCACTGGAGGAACGGGTAGCACGTGGTTGAAAATCTTGTGCCAAAACCCTAGAAACCTCTAGTATATATAGGATGAGAGGAGGAGGAGGCTTGGCCCTCAAGGATCCAGCCCTAGGATTCAGCCGAACCAAGAGGGAGTCCTCCTCCTCCTCCACTCCTAGTAGGATTATGACTCCTTCCTTATCTTAGCCTTTTTGCCTTTTTCCACCTTTTTCCTTTTGGGTTTTTCTTCCCAACGGCATGGGCCTTGTGTGGGACTTCCACCAGACCACTAAGGGCTGGTATTCATACTCCCACAGCCCATGTAGCCTCTTGGGTCAAAATACCCCTCTCGATGGTCTCTCGGTATACTACCGATGAGCCCGAAACCTTTCCAGCGACCAAAATAGGACTTCCTATATATCAATATTTACCTCCGGACCATTCCGGAGATCCTCGTGACGTCCGGGATCTCATCCGGGACTCCGAACAACCTTCGGTCACCACCATACATAACTCTATATTACCGAAACGTCACCAAACCTTAAGTGTGCAGACCCTGCGGGTTCGAGAACTATGTAGACATGATAGAGACACCTCTACGGTCAATAACCAATAGAGGGACCTATATGTCCATATTGGTTCCTACATATTCTACGAATATCTTTATCAGTCGAACCTCTATGTCAAGGATTCAGTTAATCCCGTATGATGTTCCCTTTGTTCTTCGGTATGTTACTTGCCCGAGATTCGATCGTCGGTATCTCCATACCTAGTTCAACCTCGTTACCGGCAAGTCTCTTTACTCGTTCCGTAATACAAGATCCCGTGACTAGCACTTAGTCACATTGCTTGAAAGGCTTATTGTGATGTTGTATTACCGAGTGGGCCCTGAGATACCTCTCCATCACACGGAGTAACAAATCCCAGTCTTGATCCATGCCAACCCAACAGACACCCTTAGAGATACCTGTAGAGCACCTTTATAGTCACCCAATTACGTTGCGATGTTTGATACACACAAGACACTCTTCCGGTGTCCGTGAGTTGCATGATCTCATGGTCATAGAAACAACTTGACATGCAGAAAACAGTAGCAACAAACTGACACGATCATATGCTACGTTTGTAGTTTGGGTCTTGTCCATCACATCATTCTTCTAATGATGTGATCCCGTTATCAAATGACATCACATGTCAATGGCTAGAAAACTTTGACCATCTTTGACCAACGAGCTAGTTCACTAGAGGCATACTAGGAACAAAGTGTTGTCTATTTACCCACACATGTAATGTGTTTCCAATCAATACAATTATAGCATGGATAATGAAAGATTATCATGAACAAGGAAATATAATAATAAACAATTTATTTATTGCCTCTAGGGCATATTTCCAACAGGAAGGACCGTGATCAAGATCGCGAGACGGATTGTGATGAGATCGCGGGACGGATCGTGATGAGTTCGCGGGACGGATCGTGGTTGGATCGCAGGACGGATCGTGATGAGATCGCGGGATGCTCGGCGATTTGGATCGCGAAGACGTTCGACTACACCAACCACGTTTCTTAACGCTTCCCGCTTAGCGATCTACAAGGGTATGTAGATCCACTCTCCCTCTCGTAGATGCTCATCACCATGGATAGATCTTGCGTGTGCGTAGGAAATTTTTTGTTTCCAATGCAACGTTCCCCAACAGACGCCACCCCGCCGCACGACTGGCATCTGGATCCGGATAGGATCCCAGTGCTAGCGGCGCCGTGGTCGGCTTGGGCTCACGCGAAGGAGGTGCGGTGCCGGCGGGCGCTGCTGACGTCGGAGCAGCGCCGCGATCCCGCCTACGCAACCAACTCGCCCAACTGGGCGAGGTGGTTCGCCTTCGAGCACGAGGAGGCGAGGCGATGGGGCGTGCGCGAGGTCGACCGCAGCGTGCCGCCGCCGCCGCTCGTCGTCCGCGAGGAGGACCAGGCGGCCCTTGCGGCCGTCTACCCGAAGAGCGAGGAGGACGAGCGGCGCAGGGTGGAGGCGGTGGAGGAAGAGGAGGCTCGGTACGAGGCGGCAATGGCGCAGGCCATTGCCCTCTCCGTGGCGGGCGACTGCATGCTGCCGCCGGTGGCCCCGCCGTCCCCTCCCAAACGCAGCGTCAAAGGCGAGCCGAAGCCGCAGCCGGAGCCCGAGCCGGAGCCGTCCCCCATCGAGCGCTACTTCTGGAAGGGAGTAGTGCGCGAGTGGGTCTCCGCGCCACCGGTTTGGATGAGGGCGACGCCGGTGTAGGAGGCGGCATACCTTGAGCACTGGCGTCAGATCCGGCTGGCCAAAGAGCGTCGCGACGGCGAGTACCTCGAGATGCTCGAGCTCGACGCCGAGGACGAGTAGCGCGAGGCCCAGGCGACGGCACAGCCCGCGCCGGCACAGCCCGCGCCCAACATGAACGCGTTCTGGAACACGGCGTTCCCCTGGGCCGGTCCGGCGCCGACACTCATCGACCTCACGGACCTCGAGGACGACGACGACGACGCCTAGGGCAGTGCGCCGCCTTGTATTTTAGGTTGTTTTTATTTTTCTTAAATGCAAATGTGGACGCGTGGACTCTCGTCGGCCTTGGTGGCCGGCTTTAATGTTTAATTACTATTTTTTAAATATGCATGCGTTTTTTTTCTAGCGCCGTCAAAATGGATTGGGCCAGCATTGATCGCACGTGACGACCCAAACGCAAAAACGAACGTCCGTATCCACTGACCGATCCAAACGGATAAAAAAATTAAAATCGTCGTCCGTTTGGATCGATTCGTTGGAATTGTTTTAATAAACGGCATGCCAAACAGAAAGTGAACTGCTTCCCAGTGGAATCGCTCGGCCCCGGATCCACCAGAATCCGTTGGGTTCACAGGCCACTCCCGACCCGTCCATTCAGCCGAGGGAACCAACGGCAGAGAGCGCCCCGCTGAAGCCGCCACCTGGAGCCCAGGCGCGCGCAGCAACCGACTTCGTCCGCTGAACCGCTCGCTTCCTTCCCCTTCCATGTGAAGCAGACACCGGGGCCCACCCTCTCCTTCTCCTCCACACTCTCGCACACACTTCTGGACTCCTCCGATCTCTCCACTCGGAGTCCAGCAGAATGGCGACCAACTCCGCCCCCACCATTCCCGCCGCTCCCCACCTCCATCGCTTGCACGGCCACCTCCTCCTCCTCCATGCCCGACGTGGAGCCGGGCAGCGGGTCGTTGTCGTCCGCGCGGTCTCGGGGGATGGGGGTCGAGGCGGGGGGCCCTCGTACCTGGACATGTGGAAGAAGGCAGTGGATCGTGAGAGGCGTTCGGCGGAGCTCGCGTACCGGCTTCAGGCGTCTCCGCCGCCGGCGGAGGTGGAGGCGCCCCCGCAGGCGGACGTGGAGCGGAGGACGGCGCGGTTCGAGGAGATGCTGCGGGTGCCGCGGGAGGAGCGCGACCGCGTGCAGCGCACCCAGGTCATCGACCGGGCCGCCGCCGCTCTCGCCGCCGCGCGCGCTGTACTCAAGGAACCGCCGCAGTCCTCGCCAACGCCGCAGCCGCAGAAGCCGACGGCGGCCACCGGAGTGGCAGGGTCGGCCAACGTTTTTGATTCACTCAAGGCTGTAAAGGGGCTGGAGGATCAGGGTTCTGGGCAGGAGAGCCTACCGGCGGCGTCGCACTCGGCAAAAGGTAGGACCGCTAGTGGCAGGTGAGTTTGCTGTTGGTAGCTCCCGTGATTCCGTGAACGTCGCACTAGCTTCGTGTTTCGCCTAAAAGAAGTTCCCCTTTTAGCCTGGCATAAGCAAAGGTAGTACTGGTACAGTAGTTCCAAAGAGTTTGGCATGAACGGCCAATCCCACAAATAAATCCAGTAAAATTAAAGGTGAAATTGTCGACTGAAACTGAAACGGGAAGCGGTGAATGATATTTCTCTCTAGTGTCTCAATTCCCTACCAATAGCACGCACTGACATTGGTGCACCGGATCTCTATACTGTGTAGTTGCATTCGTGCTTATTTGGACAGTAGTATTCTGGTAAGGGCTAAGTGGATTTATCAGTTGAGTTTGATACAGAAGCTATAGTCATGTCTGCATAACCATTCTAGTGCAAGAATGAACATTACCAATTGACAAGCATATTATGTCCCATTACTTAAATTACCCCTTACCAGAGATGGATGTCCTTCTTGATTTTTTGTTCTATTGGGTGGGACAGTTTCGATGCAACTTGCTAGTCTTCTGCGTATTGAAAAATTGTTATATTTTTTGTAAGAGTTAAATGCACTCAGGTCCTAAAAGTTTTGTCGGGGTGTCACTTTAGTCCTAATTCTTCCAAAATGCATGCTTAGGTCCTAATTCTTTAGTAAGTGGTTCACGTGAGGTCCTTCTTTTACGAGCGCTCCCTGACCTGCCCACGCGGCGTGTTGACCCATACCACGTCGACTAAGGGGCCAACTGCCAGGCGTGAAAAATACATTGTAGGTCCTAAAAATTTCTGGGCAGTGTAACTTTAGTCCTACTTTCAAAATGCACGTTACGTCCTAATTCTACAGTAAGTGGTTCACCCGTGGTCCCTTTTTGCATGATCATTCGTTGACCTGCTTGCGTGACGTGTTGGCCCATGACACCTCTGTTAAGATATTCCTATCAACCAACTATCCCAAAAAACCGATCTGATAGGAAGACGACAATATAATATACTTAACACCCCCCCTTCACATCCGACGTGGATATGGAATGATCAACACCTCCCCCCACACCCAACGTGGGCGTGGATAAATGATTGGGAGAAATGCAGGGACTGAGACTTGAACCCAACACCTCAGGTCTGATACCATGTTAAGATATTCCTATCAACCAACTATCCCAAAAGACCGATCTGATAGGAAGAGGAGATATAATATACTTAAGACCCCCCCCCCCCTTCACATCCGCCGTGGATATGGAGTGATCAACACCTCCCCCCATACCCAACGTGGGCGTGGATAAATGATTGGGAGAAATGCAGGGACTGAGACTTGAACCCAAGACCTCAGGTCTAATACCATGTTAAGATATTCCTATCAACCAACTATCCCAAAAGACCGATCTGATAGGAAGAGGACATATAATATAGTTAACAACCTCAACTTAGAGGCCACGGTGGTTGCTTATTTTTAAAGAAAGCCCCTTGTAAACCACCATCTTGACATTCCCCAGCCCCTACCGAATCTCTCTCTATCTCTATCTCTATCTATCTCTCTCTCTCTCTCTCTCTCTCTCTCTCTCTCTCACACACACACACACCGTCGCTATGGTTGGGGCAGCTCCTCGGCAGGGAAGCGGGTGATGAAGAGGAGCGTTGCAGCATCGTCCTCGGCGGTGCCTCCTCCACAAGCTCCTACCGCCTAACCTCAAATCAGAGCAAGCGGTTCTGCAAAAATCGAACTAAATCAGTGCCTACATCTAGTGATTGTGGCAGAGTAGAGGAAATCACATAGCTATGGGACGATAGCGGCAAAAAAAAGTTTTTTTTCCAATGTTCCTCATCTGTTAGTGACTCTAAGTCGACCTTGCTTGGGTCAACGCGCAACCAAGCAGGTCAGCGAATGATCATGCAAAAAAGGGCCTCGGGTAAACCACTTACTATAGAATTAGGACCTAAACGTGCAATTTGAAAGAAATAGGACTAAAGTGACACTGCCCAGAAACTTTTAGGACCTCCAACGTATTTTTCTCGCCAGGCGGTTGGGCCCTTTGTCGACATGACATGGGTGAACGTGCCACACGGGTAGTTTACCGAGCGCTTGTGAAAAGGGACCTCGGGTGAACCACTTACTAAAGAATTAGGACCTAAAGGTGCATTTTGGAGGAATTAGGACTAAAGTGACACCCCAATGAAACCTGTAGGACTTCCAGTGCATTTAACTCTTTTTGTAACTACTGCTGTCACTAGAGTGATTACAGTAAAGAAAAAACACCCATTACATTCTGAAGATGATGTGGATACTGGATCAGTTATGATAATACTGTGTTGATTTTGGATATTGAGGTCTTATGCTATGTCCATTTTGTGACACTGTTAGTTTCATGCTGCGGCAATACTGTTGTATTAGCATTCTTGAAAAGAATACTGTTGTATAAAGGACACCATCAGTATTACTGGGGTGCCTTTTAACTGCAAACTTCTATTTGTTACAACATCTTCCGTTCGATGTAAAATTATGCTTCTGCTCTGACACCAGTAATCTCCTATTTACTCAGTGACAAACTCTGGCGATTCATGTCCTTCTGAGCAAGCAAGTTCCAAGCTTGGTACTCCTGGCCCGGATTTCTGGTCGTGGTTACCACCTGTGGACAGCAGCAGTGAACCGAGAGAAAGCAATACTGTTTTAAAACCATCAAAGAAAGTGGATTCCTTCTCCAGTCAGCCTGAGATGTTAATGGAAAAGGAACGGTCAGCAGACTTCTTATCCCTTCCGTTCGTAACCTCTTTTTTTGAGAAGAAGGAAGATCGGTCTCTTCCTCCCTTCCAGTCATTCGCGGAGCCTGAGAATGCAGATTCCGAGGCCAAGCCTGTTGCTGATGCAGAGGAGGCATTTGAGACGCAGTTCTCACAGAATGCAGCTGAGGCGGCTAGAGCTCTCAGTACTAGTGATGACAAGTCATCCCATGGGATAGACCCAGATGGTTCAAAGTGGTGGAAGGAGACCGGTGTAGAACAGAGGCCTGATGGTGTTGTTTGTAAGTGGACTCTAATTAGGGGAGTAAGTGCTGATGGTTCTGTTGAATTTGAAGACAAGTACTGGGAGGCTTCAGACCAGTTTGATCATAAAGAATTAGGTTCCGAGAAGTCTGGTCGTGATGCTAGGGGCAATGTTTGGCGGGAATACTGGAAGGAATCGATGTGGCAGGTGAATTTTTCTCTAATTCGATAGCATTATCTTCTCTCTGTGTGGCGTATAAAACCTGCAGTACCCTCCATCCCATAATATATCAGTTGTAATAAACAACTTATATTATGGGACGGAGGGAGTATTAAATTAGTACCCCCTCATTAAAAGAATGTAAGTTATATTAGTGTACAAATGTTGTAGTAAGTAACGTTTCAAATGGGGCCTGCTCAGGTCATTGCGGCATTCACTGTGTGACCTAGTAGGAGGTGCATCGATGAGATACTATGCCATGCATGTATGCATATGTGTCTGCAGACTGAACTCCAGACACATGCTAATTGAATGTCTCCCCAGAGTCTAATCAAGTGGTGCATTTTAAATCATGTCAGGATTTCACATCTGGTCTTATGCATATGGAGAAGACCGCAGACAAGTGGGGAAAGAATGGCAAAGGGGAGCAGTGGCAAGAGAAATGGTGGGAGCAGTATGATTCAAGTGGTAAAGCTGAAAAATCGGCTGATAAATGGTGCAGCTTAGATCCAAACACGCCATTGGATGTTGGACATGCTCATGTTTGGCATGAAAGGTATGAGAGTCATCAGTAGCTATCTTTATACGTAATAATAATTCTAGATCTTAGAATTGGCCTCCCTCCATTTTAGGCGTTAACTCTTCATGTTTCTTTGTATTTCGCCTTTTATTCTTTATTTTTTGTGTGTGAGAGAATACTGTTTGGCTGTGTGCATCTTAGTTATGCAAAGGCTAGGTGTAATGATTAAATCTTTTAAGTAATAAAGTGCCCCTTTTCGAAAAAAATTGTCCATGGGTAAGATTAGCTTAGCTTTTCTCCTTGCAACAAAGTAAGATTGCTGAAGCCCAGTATTTCATCCTCTGCAGGTGGGGTGAGACGTATGATGGTAGCGGAGGCAGCGTGAAATACACGGACAAATGGGCTGAGCGGTCAGAGGGCGACGGGTGGTCGAAATGGGGTGACAAGTGGGATGAGCATTTCGATCCTAACGGGCATGGCGTGAAGCAGGGAGAGACCTGGTGGGAAGGCAAATACGGGGACCGGTGGAACCGCACCTGGGGCGAGGGCCACAACGGCTCCGGCTGGGTGCACAAGTACGGCAGGAGCAGTAGCGGCGAGCACTGGGACATTCACGAGCCGCAGGAGACGTGGTACGAGCGCTACCCGCATTTCGGCTTCCACCACTGCTTCGAGAACTCAGTGCAGCTCTTGTCCGTGCCCAGGCAGCCTCCAAAGAATTTCAAGCCTATGAATTCTTAATTAGTAACATCTCCGCTGCCTTTCCAAAGAAAAGCTATTCATAAAGCTCTGAGATAAATTCATCCTTGGTCACTGGACTCGTCCCAAAAATTTCCGTCGGTCATTGGACAGATGCATACCTAGATTACGGTCACATTAGTTTTTGTTTTTGAAAAGAGGGGAATACCCTTGGTCTCTGCATTGCTTCATGCACGCAGCCATATATTATTATTTATTTATTATTAATTATTTAAAGCGCCAAACAAATCAGCATGCAGAGGGGAAAAACTTTCAAGGCCATACACATGGTAGTACATACTACCAAGGGACCACCTAGCTGAGCTTTACCATGGTCTCAATCACCTGACGTAAGATATGTCATCAGCTAGTTGTCCCAGCCCCAGCACGTTTCTCTGTTTTTTGATTTTTTAACAAAGCCCGTTTTCTCTGTTTTTTTACTTTTTGACAAAGCCCGTTGTTGTCGTACCGACTCATTTTGGGTTGTTCTATCCAAAAAATGTTCATTTTCAGTTGTTCTATCCAAAAAATGTTTGGAGGTCCACTGCTGGCATACAATCCTCTTGGGCTTTTGCGGCTATGTGGGACCCCGACTTATAAGTCGTGATCACCGAATGCACGTGTACTAATGCTCGTTGAACATACATAAGTTGAATAATAAGAGTCTTACATTCACATTTACCGTCTTACATAAATAAAAACCATGAAGAACTAGTCTTACATAGATAGGTCCACAAGGGCTAAACACTTAAATAGAACAAGCAGCGGAAATCTTGATCGAAAGCGTGATTCCATGTCATCTGCCTTAAACCTACAGTCATTCTGACTGGATAGCGTCCTAGTTCGCACGTTCGTCATCAATGAACTCTTTAACATATTCCTATTCTTCCATGCCTGACTAATTAAATAACCAGTGGCAAGTCAATGGACACTTTGAATGTACTCGCAAGCAACCCAAGTTGTGAAACAAGGTGATAATGATGCAAGATATAACACTAAGTAGGTAATTTGCGGAAAGCTAATTTTAATGCAATGACATGATCAAGTAACTGGGTAAGCATGTTTCAACAGTTGGTAGGTAACCATATGAACAAATTACAGATATCATCATAAGCAGCGGTTAAACATCTCATGTTCATCCTTCATCAAGTCTTCCGACTTGTCTCAAGTATCATCTCCGTGTTACCCACACACACACTCACACCAAGTTTGCAAAAACATCCGGACATAGTTTAAGAAGGACCTCCAACTGTCCATGACCGCGGACGCGGCTATTCGAATAGTTTTACACTCTGTAGAGGTTGCACACTTTACCCACAAGACTCGAGGAACTTCCGCGTCATCCACGACTCGTGGTATATAACATATCCGAGGTAAGCATTCGAACAATGCCTTTCCCCTAGCGATACTAAACAAAGAGTCCACTCGATTGGTACCCAGCCCTCACGATGTACATCACACGAGCCTCGCTCCAGGTCGTACCATCCATGAGGGGACCAACGGTGTGCCCGGTGCCTGTGAAGACAACGCATGATCGTACATACCGGTACGACCCCGTATCGAGAGTGACCACGTCACTCCCGCCACAAGTAATGCGGGCTCCTTGCCAGTACCCACCAAGGTAATCAACACAGCCCCGTCCCATAAGGGGTATCGTGGTTGCGCATGTAAGGTTGGGACGGTCAGCAGACCTTAAAACTCTTTCGAAAACACATACTCACTTGCTCCGGTACACCACTTCTTTCTCAAGTGGTTACCCAACTCATCATCATCTCCCTCGGGCATTAGTGGCACCCGACGAGGTTTTCGAAAAATCTTTGAAATCATCTCTTTCTTTCCATCATTATGCATAAATCCCAAACCCACTTGCGTAGCATCTATCAGCATCCTATCTACACCCACTCGCATAACCGTCATAAGGTGGTAGGGTCATGCATAATGCAAGTGTCAATGGTAAAAGTATCGAAGGCATCCCAACGAAGGGGGAACACCACATCATGATCAATCATCGAAATAACAAGTGCTATATGTCATGCATGAAAAGTTTCTTAACAAGGTCAAAGGGTTGCTTGCCTGGCTTAGCAATGTCTTCGAGGTCTTCACCCGCTTCTTGTCCACACTGAGCATTTCCTTTACTTCATCAACTATCATCGATAAACAACCACAATAAGCAACATAACAAGTAGAAAATAAAAGTGCTCTACAAATAGGAATTTTAATTTTCTAAGATGCCTTTGGTTATAAGAAAAATAACCAAGGTTTTTTTTGTGTATGAGGGTCAAGGGGGATTTTTGAACGGAGGAAATAGATGAAACGATGATCCTACTTGAAGTCTACAGAAAATATTTTTGTAAAAAGGTGTGGATGGACCCAACAAATAGGGCATGATTTTAGGAACATGAGGAAAGTGGTTTCACTGGATTTGGAGTTGGCATGATTTTCCTATGGATTTCCTAGCAGGAAATAAATGGGAAAATGGTGTATTTATTAGGCCAAGCATAATAGGGGCATGGGAAAATTTTTTTAACCATGCCTAGATAATTAGGATATGATTTTATAGACACCTAGGAACTTGAATCACTCCATTTGGAGTTGATTTGAATCCCCTAGGAATTTTACAATGTGGGCTTTTAATAGTTCAAATTCAAATTTGAATTTGACCTCTGTAGAAACTCTGCAGGAAAAATGTTCAATGCAGATATTTGGATAGGAACTGAATTTAGGAATATCTAGGATTTTGAATCACTAAATTTGGAGCTATATTGATTTCTCTATGAATTTTACAAATTCTGCAAAAATAGAATATGGGGAAAAGATTCTACCTAGTGGGCCAACCACGCACTGAGCGCAGTATAGCGGAGAGTGGACTGGGCCGGCCGAGTGGCTCAGCCGCACGCACGCACGGAGCCACGTCGAAGGCGTGTTCGCTTGAATACGTCTTCCTTGTGGGGAGGCGAAGAAATGGGAAGGCGCCTCCACTTATGCGCAGGCCCGACAGTCGGGTCGCCTACAGGCGGGTCCCGCCTGGTCAGGCTCATTCCCCTCCTCCCGCCCGAACAGGGGAGAGGCAGAGGAGGCACGGCCGAGCGCTCGCCAGCATTGCCCCGGTGGCTTCGACCGCCCCCGGCAAGGCTTTGGCTGTTGGAAATATGCCCTAGAGGCAATAATAAATTAGTTATTATCATATTTCCTTGTTCATGATAATCGTTTATTATCCATGCTATAATTGTATTGATCGGAGACTTAAATGCATGTGTGGATACATAGACAAAACCATATCCCTAGTATGCCTCTAATAGACTAGCTCGTTGATCAAAGGATGGTTAAGGTTTCCTAGCCATGGACATGAGATGTCATTTGATAACGGGATCACATCATTGGGAGAATGATGTGATGGACAAGACCCAAATTACAAACGTAGCATATGATCGTGTCAGTTTATTGCTGCTGTTTTTCACATGTCAACTATATGTTCCTATGACCATGAGATCATGCAACTCACTGACACCGGAGGGATACTTTGTGTGTATCAAACGTCGCACTGTAACTGGGTGACTATAAAGGTGCACTACAGGTATCTTCGAAGGTGTCTGTTGAGTTGGCATGGATCAAGACTAGGATTTGTTACTCCGTGTGACGGAGAGGTATCTCAGGGCCCACTCAGTAATGCAACATCACAACAAGCCTTGCAAGCAATGTGACTAATATGTTAGCCACGGGATCTTACATTACAGAACGAGTAAAGAGACTTGCCGGTAACGAGGTTGAACTAGGTATGGAGATACCGACGATCGAATCTCGGGCAAGTAACATACCGAAGAACAAAGGGAATGTTATACGGGATTGATTGAATCCTTGACATAGAGGTTCGACCGATGAAGATCTTCGTAGAATATGTAGGAACCAATGTGGACGTCCAGGTCCCACCAATGGTTATTGGCCGTAGAGGTGTCTCGTTCATGTCTACATAGTTCTCGAACCCGTAGGGTCTGCACACTTAAGGTTCGGTGACGTTTCGGTAGTGTAGAGTTATGTATGGTGGTGACCGAAGGTTGTTCGGAGTCCCGGATGAGATCCCGGATGTCACGAGGAGCTCCGGGATGGTCCGAAGATAAAGATTCATATATAGGAAGTCCCAGTTTGGTCGCCGGAAAAGTTCCGGACTCATCGGTAGTGTATCGGGAGTGCCGGTAGTGTACCGGGAGACCACCGGGAGGGGTATTTCGACCCAAGAGGCTTTATGGGCCGTAGGAGGATGAATACCAGCCATTAGTAGGCTGGTGGAAGTCCTACACAAAGCCCATGAGGCTGGGAAGAAAATACCACAAGGAAAAAGGTGGAAAAAGGCAAAAAAGGCAAAAAAGGGCCAAATAAGGAAGGAGTCCTAATCCTACTAGGAGTGGAGGAGGAGGACTCCTCCCTCCTTGGTTTGGCCGACCCAAGGGCTGCCTTTTTGGCAGCCAAGCCTCCTCCTCCTCTCCTCCTATATATACTAGAGGATTTTAGGGTTTTGACACAAGATTTCCAGCCACGTGCCACCCGTTCCTCTAGTGCATAGCTTCTCCTCTAGATCGGTTTTCTGCAGTGCTTAGGCGAAGCCCTGTCAGAACAGGTCCACCACCATCACCGGAGCACCGTCATGCTACCGGAGAACTCTTCCTCCTCTCCGCCTCCTCTTGTTGGATCAAGACGGTGGAGATCGTCATCAAGCTACACGTGTGCTGAACGCGGAGGTGCCGTCCGTTCGGTACTAGATCGGAAGGATCATGATCAAGGCCACGGGATGTTCGTGATCGGATCGCGGGACGGTTCGTGATTGGTTCGCGGGACGGTTCGTGATTAGATCGCGGGACGCTTGGCGATTTGGATCGCGAAGAAGTTCGACTACACCAACGGCGTTTCTTAACGCTTCCCGCTTAGCGATCTACAAGGGTACGTAGATCCACTCTCCCTCTCGTAGATGCTCATCACCATGGATAGGTTTGCGTGTGCGTAGGAATTTTTTTGTTTCCCATGCGACGTTCCCCAACAGTGGCATCATGAGCTAGGTTGATGGTTCGATGAGATCTCAAGTAGAACACAAAAGGTTTGTGGGCGTTGATGCTTAGATTGCTTCCTCCCTTGGTCGTGTTTTGGTTCAACGGTATTGTGGGATGAAGCGGCCCGGACCAACCTTACTCGTACGCTTACAAAAGACCGGTTCCCTCAATTGCACTTGTTGCAACAAATGGCTAGCGGGTGTCAGTTTCTCCTACTTTAGTTGGATTGGATTCGACAAAGGCGGTCCTTGAGAAGGTTGAAAAGCAAACTAGTGTATCACCGTTGTGGTTTATGCGTAGGTGAGAATCATTCTTGCTAGATACCCGTAGCAGCCACGTAAAACATGCAACAACAATTAGAGGACCTCTAACTTGTTTTTGCAGGGTATGTTGTGATGTGATATGGCCAATTACATGATGTGATATATGTGATGTATGAGATGATCATGTGATGTATAGAATTTCACGACTTGCACGTCGATGAGTACGGCAACCGGCAGGAGCCATAGGGTTGTCTTTAATTATTGTATGACCTGTGTGTCAATCATTAAGTGCTATGTAATGCTTTACTTTATCGCTAAGCGGTAGCAATAGAAGTAGAAGCAGGGCTGGCGCCACAACCCCAATGGCAGCACATTGATGGAGATCATGGTGTTGTGCCGGTGACGATGGAGATCATGCCGGTGTTTTGAAGATGGAGATCTTAAACACAAGTTCATGGCCATATCATGTCACTTATGATTTGCATATGATGTTAATCCTTTTTATGCACCTTGTTTTGCTTAGGACGACGGTAGCATTATAAGGTGATCCCTTGCTTAATTTCAAGATAAATTGTGTTCTCCCCGAGTGTGCACCGTTGCGAAAGTTCATCGTGTTGAGACACCACGTGATGATCGGGTGTGATAGACTCTACGTTCACATACAACGGGTGCAAACCATATTTGCACGTGCAGAACACTCGAGTTAAACTTGACGAGCCTAGCATGTACAGACATGGCCTCGGAACACAAGAGACCGAAAGGTCGAACATGAGTCATATAGTAGATATGATCAACATAATGATGTTCACCATTGCAGCCACCTCAACTCACGTGATGATCGGACTTGAGTTGGTGAATTTGGATCATGTATCACTCGAATGATCGGAGGGATGTCAATTTGAGTGGGAGTTCTTAAGTAATATGATTAATTGAACTCATTATTATGAACATAGTCAATAGTGTCTTTGCAAATTATGTTGTAGGTTACTAGCTCGCGTTGTAGCTCCCTTAATTTTTCATATGTTCCTAGAGAAATAGAGTTGAAAGATGTTGGTAGCAATATTGCGGACTGGGTCCATGATCTGAGGATTGTCCTCATTGCTGCACAGAAGGCTTATGTCCTTAATGCACCGCTCGGTGCGCCACCCCCTCTAGCATCGTCTGTAGATGTTGTGAACATCTGACAGGCACGTTTCGATGACTACTTGATAGTTTAGTGCGTCATGCATTACGGCTTAGAATTGAGGCTCCGAAACGTTTTGAACGTCACGGAACATATGAGATGTTCTAGGAGCAGAGATTGTGATCTCAGGCTCGTGCGTGTGTTGCGAGATATGAGATCTCCGACAAGATTCTTTGCCTGTAAGATGAAGGAGAATAGCTCAATCGTTGAGCATGTACTCAGATTGTCTGGGTACTACAATCGCTTGAATCAAGTGGGAGTTGATCTTCCAGATAAGATAGTGATTGATATAGTTCTCCAAGTCAGTGTCACTAAAGCTACTAGAACTTAGTGATGAACTATAAAACACCAGGAATAGAAGTATTGATCCCTGAGCTGTTTGCGATGTTTGACACCGCGAAGGTAGAAATCAAGAAGGAGCGTCAAGTGTTGATGGTTAATCAAACCACTAGTTTTGAAAAGGGCAAGAGCAAGGAGGGAAACTTCATGGATAGCAAGTTAGTTGCTGCTCCAGTGAAGCAACCCAAAGTTGAACTCAAACCCGAGACTAAGTGCTTCTATTATGAGGTGAGAGGTCGCTGAAGCGAAGCAACCCTAGATACTTGGTAGATAAGAAGGCTGGCAACATCGACAGAAGTATATTTGATATACGAGTTATTGATGTGTACCTTTCTAGTACTCCTAGTAGCACCTGGGTATTGGATACCGGTTCGGTTGCTAAATGTTAGTAACTCGAAATAAAAGCTACGGAATAAACGGAGAACTAGCTAAGGGTGAGGTGACGATGTGTGTTGGAAATGTTTCCAAGGTTGATGTGATCAACATCGCACGCTCTCTCTACCTTCAGGATTAGTGACGAACCTAAATAAATGTTATTTGGTGTTTTGCGTTGAGCATGAACATGATTAGATCATGTTTGTTGCAATACGGTTATTCATTTAAGTTAGAAAATAATGGTTATTCTGTTTACATGAATAATACCTTCAATGGTCATGCACCCAGTGAGAATGGTTTGTTGAAATCTTGATCGTAGTAATACACATGTTCATAACATTGATGTCAAAAGATACAAAGTTAAATAATGATAGTACCACATACTTGTGGCAGTGCCGCAAAATGTCATATTGGTATAAAGCGCATGAAGAAACTCCATGCTGATGGATACTTGGACTCATTCGATTTCGAATCGGTTGAGACATGCGAACCATGCCTCTTGGTCAAGATGACTAAAGGACCCCGTTGGATGGAGCGGGCAAGTGATTCATTGGAAATGATACATGTTGATGTATGCAATCTAGTGAGTCTTGTAGCGTGCAGTGGATATCGTTATTTTCTTACCTTCACTGATGATTTTAGTAGATATAGTGTATATTTACTTAACGAAACACAAGTCTGAATCGTTTGAAAGGTTCAAGCAAATTTAGAGTGAAGTTTAAGATCATCGTGACAAGAAGATAAAAATGACTGCGATATGATCGTGGAGGTGAATATCTGAGTCACGAGTTTGGCATACAACTTAAGACAATGTGAAAGTTGTTTCAAAACTAAACGCCACCTGGAACACCATAGTGTGATGGTGTGTCCGAACATCATAGTTATGCTCTATTGCTATGATGTCTCTTATCGTTTTACTACTATAATTTTGGGGTTATGCATTAGAGACAACTACATTCACTTTAAATAGGGCACCATCTAAATCCATTGAGATGACACCGTGTGAATTATGGTTTGATAGAAACCTAAGCTGTCATTTCTTAATATTTGGGGCTGCGACACTTGTGTGGAAAATGTTTTCACCTAATGAGGTTGAACCCAAGGTGGACAAATGCATCTTCATAGAATACCCTAAGATCAGTTGGGTGAACCTTCTATCTCAGATCCAAGTGCAAAGTGTTTGTTACTAAAACGGATCCTTTCTCGAGGAAAAGTTTCTCTCGAAAGAATTGAGTCGGAGGAAGATAGAACTTGATGAGGTTGTTAAACCTTTGTCCAACCAGAGAGTAGCGCAGCGCAGAATGTTGTTTCTGTGAAGCCTACGTTAGTTGAAGAGGAAGTTAATGATGATGATCATGAAGCTTCAGGATCAAGTTACTATCGAACTTCGTAGGTTGACAAGGATGTGTACTGCTCCTAAGCGGTACGACAACCCTGTCTTGGAGGTCATGTTGTTGGACAACGATGAACCTACGAGCTATGGAGAAGCGATGATGGGCCCGGATTCCGACAAATGGTTGGAGGCCATGAAATCCGAGATAGAATCCATGTATGAAAACCAAGTATAGACTTTGGTAGACTTGCTCATTGGACGGCAGGTCGTTGAGTACAAATGGATCTTTAAAATGAAGATAGACGCTGATGGTAATTATCACCATTTGTAAAGCTTGACTTGTTGCAAAGTTGTTTGTGACAAGTTCAAGGAGTTGACTGCGATGAGACTTTCTCACTCATAGCCATGCTAAAGTCTGTTGGAAATATGTTAGCAGTTGCTGCATTTTTCAATTATGAAATCTGGCAGATGGATGTCAAAACATCGTTTCCTTAACGGTTTTACTTGAGGAAAGGTTGTATGTGATACAACCAGAAGGTTTTGTCAGTCCTAAGGATGCTAAAAGGTGTACAAGCTTCAGTGATCCTTCTATGGACTGAAGCAAGCATCTCAGAGTTGGAATATGCACTTTGATGAGGTGATCAAAGTTTTGAGTCTATGCAAAGTTTATGAGAAACTTGTATTTACAATAAACTGAGTGGGAGCACTATAGAATTTCTGATAAGTATATGTGGATGACATATTGTTGATCGGAAATAATGTAGGATTTCTGGAAAGCATAAATGGTTGTTTGAAAAGTGATTTTTAAAGGAAGACCTGGATAAAGCTACCTAATTGTTGAGCATCAAAATCTATAGAGATAGATCAAGATGCTTGATGAGACTTTCAATAAATACATACATTGACAAGATTTTGAAAGAGTTCAAAATGGATCAGTCAGAGAAAGAGTTCTCGCTTGATTTATAAAGGTGTGAAGTTGAGTAAGACTCAAAGCTCGACAACGGTAGAAGAAAGAGAAAAGACGAACGTCGTCCCCTATGCCTTAGCCATAGGCTCTGTGTAGTATGCCATGTTGTGTACCGCACCTATGTGTGCCTTGCCATGAGTCTGTCAAGGGGTACTAGAGTGGTCCAGGAGTGGATCACTAGACAGCGGTCGAAATTATTCTTAGTAACCAGAGGACTAAGGAGATGTTTCTCGATTATGGAGGTAATAGAGAGTTCGTTGTAAAGAGTTACGTCGATGCAAGCTTTAAACACCAATCCGGATGGCTCGTAGTAGCAATCTGGATACGTACAGTGGAGCAGCCATTTGGTAAAGTACCAAGTGGAGTGTGGTAGCAGTGTTTACGGTTTGACATAGATTTGCAAAGTACACACGAATCTGAATGTTACAGACCCATTGACTATAAGACCTCTCTCACATGCAAAGCATGATCGAACTCCAGAACTCATTGGGTGTTAGATTCATAACAATGCGAATCACATGGTGATGTGAACTAGATTATTGACTCTAGTGCAAGTGGGAGACTGTCGGAAATATGCCCTAGAGGCAATAATAAATTATTTATTATCATATTTCCTTGTTCATGATAATCATTTATTATCCATGCTATAATTGTATTGATCGGAGACTTAAATGCATGTGTGGATACATAGACAAAACCATATCCCTAGTATGCCTCTAATAGACTAGCTCGTTGATCAAAGGATGGTTAAGGTTTCCTAGCCATGGACATGAGATGTCATTTGATAACGGGATCACATCATTGGGAGAATGATGTGATGGACAAGACCCAAATTACAAACGTAGCATATGATCATGTCAGTTTATTGCTGCTGTTTTTCGCATGTCAAGTATATGTTCCTATGACCATGAGATTATGAAACTCACTGACACCGGAGGGATACTTTGTGTGTATCAAACGTCGCAACGTAACTGGGTGACTATAAAGGTGCACTACAGGTATCTCCGAAGGTGTCTGTTGAGTTGGCATGGATCAAGACTGGGATTTGTTACTCCGTGTGATGGAGAGGTATCTCAGGGCCCACTCGGTAATGCAACATCACAACAAGCCTTGCAAGCAATGTGACTAATATGTTAGCCATGGGATCTTACATTACGTAACGAGTAAAGAGACTTGCCGGTAACGAGGTTGAACTAGGTATGAAGATACCGATGATCGAATCTCGGGCAAGTAACATACCGAAGAACAAAGGGAACGTTATACGGGATTGATTGAATCCTTGACATAGAGGTTCGACCGATGAAGATCTTCGTAGAATATGTAGGAACCAATGTGGACGTCTAGGTCCCGCCATTGGTTATTGGCCGTAGAGGTGTCTCGTTCATGTCTACATAGTTCTCGAACCCGCAGGGTCTGCACACTTAAGGTTCGGTGACGTTTCGGTAGTATAGAGTTATGTATGGTGGTGACCGAAGGTTGTTTGGAGTCCCGGATGAGATCCCGGACGTCACGAGGAGATCTGGAATGGTTTGGAGGTAAAGATTCATATATAGGAAGTCCCAGTTTGGTCGCCGGAAAAGTTCCGGGCTCATTGGTAGTGTACCGGGAGTGCCGGTAGTGTACCGGGAGACCACCGGGAGGGGTATTTCGACCCAAGAGGCTTTATGGGCTGTAGGAGGATGAATACCTTCCCTTAGTAGGCTGGTGGAAGTCCTACACAAAGCCCATGAGGCTGGGAACAAAATACCAAA
The DNA here is from genome assembly GCA_022496015.1 of Hordeum marinum. NCBI lineage: Eukaryota > Viridiplantae > Streptophyta > Magnoliopsida > Poales > Poaceae > Hordeum > Hordeum marinum. The sequence goes on from CM039675.1 coordinate 234,392,981, forward strand.
AGGAAAAAAGGTGGAAAAAGGCAAAAAAGGGCCAAATAAGGAAGGAGTCCTAATCCTTCTAGGAGTGGAGGAGGAGGACTCCTCCCTCCTTGATTTGGCCGACCCAAGGGCTGCCTTTTTGGAAGCCAAGCCTCCTCATCCTCTCCTCCTATATATACTAGAGGATTTTAGGGTTTTGACACAAGATTTTCAGCCACGTGCCACTCGTTCCTCTAGTGCATAGTTTCTCCTCTAGATCGGTTTTCTGCAGTGGTTAGGCGAAGCCCTGTCGGAATAGCTCCACCACCATCGTCGGAGCACCGTCACGCTGCCGGAGAACTCTTCCTCCTCTCTGCCTCCTCTTGCTGGATCAAGACGATGGAGATCGTCATCAAGCTGCACGTGTGCTGAACGCGGAGGTGCCGTCCGTTCGGTACTAGATCGGAAGGATCGTGATCAAGGCCACGAGACGTTCGTGATCGGATCGCGGGACGGATCGTGAAGAGATCGCGGGACGGTTCGTGATTGGTTCACGGGACGGTTCGTGATTAGATCGTGGGACGCTCGACGATTTGGATCGCGAAGAAGTTCGACTACAACAACCGCGTTTCTTAACGCTTCCCGCTTAGCGATCTACAAGGGTACGTAGATCCACTCTCCCTCTCGTAGATGCTCATCACCATGGATAGGTTTGCGTGTGCGTAGGAAATTTTTTGTTTCCCATGCGACGTTCCCCAACAGTGGCATCATGAGCTAGGTTGATGGTTCGATGAGATCTCGAGTAGAACACAAAAGGTTTGTGGGCGTTGATGCTTAGATTGCTTCCTCCCTTGGTCCTGTTTTGGTTCAGCGGTATTGTGGGATGAAGCGGCCCGGACCAACCTTACTCGTACGCTTACGAGAGACCGGTTCCCTCAATTGCACTTGTTGCAACAGATGGCTAGCGGGTGTCAGTTTCTCCTACTTTAGTTGGATCGGATTCGACAAAGGCGGTCCTTGAGAAGGTTGAAAAGCAAACTAGTGTACCACCGTAGTGGTTTATGCGTAGGTGAGAATCATTCTTGCTAGATACCCATAGCAGCCACGTAAAACATGCAACAACAATTAGAGGACCTCTAACTTGTTTTTGCAGGGTATGTTGTGATGTGATATGGCGAATTACATGATGTGATATATGTGATGTATGAGATGATCATGTGATGTATAGAATTTCACGACTTGCACGTCGATGAGTACGGCAACCGGCAGGAGCCATAGGGTTGTCTTTAATTATTGTATGACCTGCGTGTAAATCATTAAGCGCTATGTAATGCTTTACTTTATTGCTAAGCGGTAGCAATAGAAGTAGAAACAGGGTTGGCGCCACAACCCCAATGGCAGCACATTGATGGAGATCAAGATGATGGAGATCATGGTGTTGTGTCGGTGACGATGGAGATCATGCCGGTGTTTTGAAGATGGAGATCTTAAACACAAGTTCATGGCCATATCATGTCACTTATGATTTGCATGTGATGTTAATCCTTTTTATGCACCTTGTTTTGCTTAGGACGACGGTAGCATTATAAGGTGATCCCTCGCTTAATTTCAAGATAAATTGTGTTCTCCCCGATTGTGCACCGTTGCGAAAGTTCGTCGTGTTGAGACACCACGTGATGATCAGGTGTGATAGACTCTACGTTCACATACAACGGGTGCAAGCCATATTTGCACATGCAAAACACTCGGGTTATAATTGATGAGCCTAGCATGTACAGACATGGCCTCGGAACACAAGAGACCGAAAGGTCGAACATGAGTCATATAGTAGATATGATCAACATAATGATGTTCACCATTGCAGCCACCTCAACTCACGTGATGATCGGACTTGAGTTGGTGAATTTGGATCATGTATCACTCGAATGATCGGAGGGATGTCAATTTGAGTGGGAGTTCTTAAGTAATATGATTAATTGAACTCATTATCATGAACATAGTCAATAGTGTCTTTGCAAATTACGTTGTAGATTACTAGCTCGCGCTGTAGCTCCCTTAAATTTTTATACGTTCCTAGAGAAATAGAGTTGAAAGATGTTGGTGGCAATATTGCGGACTGGGTCCGTGATCTGAGGATTGTCCCCATTGCTGCACAGAAGGCTTATGTCTTTAATGCACCGCTCGGTGCGCCACCCCCTCTAGCATCGTCTGTACATGTTGTGAACATCTGACAGGCACGTTTCGATGACTACTTGATAGTTTAGTGCGTCATGCATTACGGCTTAGAATTGAGGCTCCGAAACGTTTTGAACGTCACGGAACATATGAGATGTTCTAGGAGCAGAGATTGTGATCTCAGGCTCGTGCCTGAGTTGCGAGATATGAGATCTCCAACAAGATTCTTTGCGTGTAAGATGAAGGAGAATAGCTCAATCGCTGAGCATGTACTCAGATTGTCTGGGTACTACAATCGCTTGAATCAAGTGGGAGTTGATCTTCCAGATAAGATCGTGATTGATATAGTTCAAGGGGAAGGAGAGGCATGGGGCAGTTCGAACCCGAGCGATGGCCGTGGCGGGCATGGCGGCCATGGGAGGAGGAGAAGGCCGCGGGTGGGAAAATGGGGAGGCCCGGGAGGTTAGGGAGAGGGAGAGAGAGCCAGGGATCTAGTTGAGGCTTGGGGTGAGGCATATGCAGGAGGGCGGCGAAGGGAAGCTCGGGTGGTCTTGGATGCGCTTTGAGCACAAGGAGCACACGTGCCAGAGGGGTCTTGGAAGCTTGTGAGCATCGGGGAGGGGCGTGCGTGGCCAAGGGAAGATTCCCGACATGCTATGGCACTTTGTTGCTGCCGGATACGAGCTATAGGATGAGGACAAGCGGCAGAGCGCCGGTTTTGCATGTCGGCTACATGGTCATCTTGCAAGGGCATGCCCAGGGCAAATTTTTGGTCAGCCAAACATGTCTGGCATGCAAGGCATGCATGATATAGGTTACTGGTAAATTTTCAAGGAGTTTGGAGCTGGTTGAAATGGGTTATCACTGCTGGGAAGTTTGCAACAACAAACTTGGAGCTTATCCAAGATGTTTTTACTGTGGGCCTCTCGGGACCAATCCATGTCTAGTGGTCATGGGTATGGAGGAACTACATAACCACCCATTTTCAGCTCAGCTAGAAGAGTGCATAGGATACTTGAAGTGCAAGGGCACTATTTCTGCCATAATGTAGGTTTAGATGAACTGCTCATATTTTCCACATGATCCTGCCATATTTGGGTTTGGTTTGATGCATAGGTATACCAGTGAGGTTGTGGAAAAGTTTGGGGGTCATTAGCATGATTAGAAGGGAAGGAGAGGTGCTGTCGTGGTAAAAAGAGAGGGAATAAGAGAGAGTTACCCCCCAAATAATTGATCAGAGGCCATGGCAAAGTTACTGGAGGTAGCAGAGGGTTAAAATATGTTGTGGTAAAAAGTTGGGGGCAAGGAGAATCTTTTTGGGCCCACTTTGCTTGTCCACAAGTTTATCACAGAAGGTGTTTGTGCTGTGATTGGGCTAGGCATTGGAATTCTATGACCTTGAAATTTACCAGGGGTAAATGGTAAGTCCATTTGGTCCTGATCACAAGTTTTCAGCTCTAATGAATAAAGTTGATAATGTAAACTTTGTAATCCCTAGAAATCATCAGAATCAGGTTTCTGTAGATCTAGGTCCGCAAATCTATTTTCCTTGATGCACCACTTAGTGTAGCATCATCATTTGGGTAATAGAGCATGCTCACAAAGTTTGGGATCAATAGGAGATACTTCACAATGTAAAGTTGATCAAATTTGGCTCTATACAGGAATGGTTTTAGGATATTTTGGTGAACCAAAATAATTGGAATTGAGATGAAATTAACTTTTCAAGATGACCACATATATCATATGTGACATGCTAGAATTTTCCTGGATTTATTTGAGAATATTTCATATAGAAATATTTCAAATGCTTGAAATAGGCAGAAGTCGTTTTGAAGGGTTTTGTCCAATACTTTGAACATGACCATGTGTTGAAACTCTTATATATGGACAATACATATTCACTGAGCTTTCCTATTTTTTCTCAATTTTTAAAGCATTTGAATAATTTTTCCCTATTTGATAGCCATTTCTGGCCTTAAGAAAAAGCCTTTAAATAAAATAGTAAAATAATCTTTAAAAACAATATTATGTGTTTTTGGAAAGTCATATATATAGTTGATTTCAAATAAATCATTTGGGGACAAAGGATCCACCCAATATGGGGACTTGCAGTGCAAATCTCAAATCAAGGGGGTTTTGAAAACCTAATTTGAATAAATGTTTTTTAGCCACAATAATATTTTGTAAAAATATAATTAAGTCCTATTCACATGGCATGATCATTGCACAAGAGTCGGGATCAATGAAAAGAGTTTTGAGAGTAGGAGGGATTTTATGAATATAGAGCACAAGAAAGCAAACAAGCAATCAACAATCAAGTCAAGCATCACAAGCACATAAAAGTTTTAATTAGCCCTGACTTTTGAGTCATGATAACTTAGTCATGAGGAAAAACACAGGGTGTGACAGACCTACCCCCCTTACAAGAATCTCGTCACCGAGATTCCTAGGCTTGGTGTTGATGCGGACGCTCAGAGGCGAGGTAGTCTCCACGTTCCATGTTGTTTCTGCTCCAGTGGGGTTGTCCTTCTGGATCTTGAAGTGCCTGAAGATATGCCTTCGAGTGCATTGTTGACTTTGTCTACGGGCGAACGGGGCTCCAGCAACCTGCTAGGCTTGCCTAAACATTAATGGTTTGGTGGATGAGGTCTGGGCAAGACCTGGACTGCGTGTGTATTCCCATGTCGAAATACATGGTCAAGTAATGTGACCGTGCTAGTCCCGGGGTTGCTCACGTTGGTTAGTGCCATCTGGATGTCTCCTGTTAGAATAGAAGGGTTGAGTCTTGGTGTAGCTTCTCGTTGACGGGGAAGTCCTTATCTTCCTTAAGACAAGAGATCTTCAGTCGCAGGTGGTCTTCATCCTTGAGACTGCTGAGGTGCGTCATCATGGGCTTCTCGTCGAGATCTTCTGCTTGAGTAAGTTGCCCAGGTAGATTCTTCATTCTTCTTTGGTCGTTTGTCTTCATCGTCATGGACGCACGTTTCTGGAGGGTCTTTGAGTGTTTTGTCTACTCATCTCTCCGTATCAAGGTCCGTGCTAAGTCTCGCCCCTAAGACTGAGCTTAGAGACTTGGTGTCAGAATGGGTTCTACCATATGGGAAGGTTCTGAGCAGGGGGTCCTAGATGAGCTGGCTACCCACAAGTATAGACCAGCCATCCAATCCCTAGGGTCCGAGGCTTGGCAAGAGGGGTGAAATATCTTTGACATGGGGTTTACCATGATCGAGTCAGGGTTTACACCCTAGATTGGACCAATAAGGGGCTAGCAATGAGGTCATGATAGTCGTTCTACTCCGTTCCAAGTATCTGAAGGGAGTAGGGACGTCATACTCATCTTACACCTTTAAGGTGGGGGAGTGAGGGGTGTTATCCACTCCTTGGTTCCTTCCTAGTCAGGAATTGATGGATGACCAGTCATATCAAGGGGTTCTTCAACCCTCTTGCTATGCAAGGGCTTCTTCGGGCTTGAACGTTGGTGCTTCTGGATACAGTCTAGTTGATGCAGTCGATAGAGGAGTGGTGGTTGACTTCTTTCACTTCTTCTTCGTCGTTGTCGTGGCTTTGCAATCGCAGTGATCCTTCATCTTGCTTGGGCAGGAGAATCTTCTTCTGTAGGGAGGGTGCTTCACGGAGTCCAACTCCTTCAAGGTGAAACCTTATACTCGAGAGTCATGGTAATTTGTGTTCCTGGGGCTGGTCCAAATAGGACTAAGGTGTTCCTCCTCTCATTGGGTAATAAGTATGTCATCCTGGAGGACAACAACCTATTTCCCGAAGTATCACATAAACACATTGCTCATGGTATATGTGAGAGGAGCGGGCATTCGTCCCGGATGGCCACTAGTATCTAGGGGTTTGTGGTCCAACGTAATAGAGGTCTTCGTGGCCACCTTCCTTATGAAAAGGGTGGGTGGTGGTCACGATGGGGTATCAACCATGGTCTTTGACCTAGAGCGAGAGCCTATGGTCTTATCCGACCATGGCATGGTTTGGTAAAGTTTCGGGGTTTCAAGGAGCTTAGGATGTGAGTGAACGTCCATCATCTTATCCTCGAGCACGGTTCTTATATGCCAATAGTACAGCCTATTAGTCCAAACAAAATCACCCTATACCCTTGAAGGTATCATCTCATATGAGTCAAATCCAATATTACACATGCTACTCACATCTCCAAGGTTTTGAAAGAAGGGTTATACCGAAAGATCTCATATATATGCTATAGCTAACTCACATATATCCCTATATAAGAATCCTCGAGATAATTTACAAGCCGCTAAGCTTGATCATGACACTACCAATCCAATTGTCCTTCTGACCTATCCAAGGTCTAAGGTACTGCATTACTATGCTAAGGAAACACGTAATAAACTAATCCAAGATCTTGTTTCCTTCCTACGAATCCAATTAACCAATCCTCGATTATCATCCACTATTACCTGATCCATTACTGCTACAAAACCAGCATCGATGGTGTCCATCATAATCTACTCGAGTTCATATAATCCACATATCATTGCAAGGACTATTGTCATGAACTTCCAATGTAATGGCCAACTAAACTCCAAGGTAGAGCTTAAATAGATCCCTGAATTATCGCTAACATCATCCGATTCCTTCTAGCATTATCCACCAAGAAATATGGTATCATTATCAAGATCATTGGACTAAATCCAAATTACTCCGAACCATGTGGTTTAATTGATCTCGAGCACCTAGTAAGATCACCTATTTAAATCCAAGTTTTACATCTAGTAAGAGCTTCCTACTAGTTATGCGATTCACCATCACTCCACTATCTACATTACTTGCCAAAGTCAAGTCATTAATCCACCAAGAATTTCAACATGTGACCATATTTATCCTACTAATCCAATTTTCTCAAGGGAAAAGCAAGTTATGCTACTCTATTAATCTTGATCCACCAAGTCCGTGTACCAACATTAAGCCTCGTAATCCACAAAAGGGTCTCAACTACTTTCTCAAGACATTCATTATGGCTAAATCAAATCATTATCCACAAATCATATACCTTAGAATGATCCTTCCTATGGCATCAAGGTTCTAGTTCTAGCATAAGAATGAACCATGCTTGTTCACTATAATCACTAGCTCCATAATGAACCCAGTGAAAAGCAGGGGTTACTGACGCTCAATAAGTGCCCTGGAAAATTCTGTGTTAAACACGTGATCAGAGGCTTGTGTTGGAGGAGCTTGTGAGGTATAGGTTGGGCAAGGGAGGGTTTTCCAATCTTGAGGGAAAAGCATAACCCTACGAGGTTGCATCTGGTTGAGTACGTCGTAGTCATAGTCTTCGACGCTAGCTGTCCTTCCACGTGGATACTTGGTGCATCTTATCTTGCCAGTCTTCAGTTAACGAGATTGGGGAGAGAAAGTTGCATCGAGAGGAGTGCGTAAGGGGGTGGTATAGTGCAAGTGCAATTAAGCAAGTGCCAAAAAGGCCGAACACAAACATCAAGGTAAGGTAGGTGATATAGTCGCACACTTGTTGCCTAGGGCAAAAGTGTGACTTACAACAAAGCACAAATAGGAAAAACAAGCAACACACATCATGGTTCCATTCGAACCATCATACGGACTCAATTTCGCATAGGGGACACACGACTTATCCTAATCTAGGGGTTCTCGGACTTAGTAGTCGTGCTTGCTTCTTGTCTTGGAGAGGAGTCCGCTTAGCCTTTTGGGTCTTCTTGCAGGAGTCGCTATGTCTTTGTTTGTTGTTCATCAAAACGATCCTGGTTACGCCTGAAGAGTCGTTGACGACTTCGGGTTTGTTGAGTGGACAACGAAGGTGATTCTTCATGGTTGCTGTTGGCGGGGTCTTCTGGTGTCTTCGTAATCGTAACAATGCCTCCTTGTCTTCTGAGATGTCGAGGGTTCTAGGTAGGCAATCTCTTATGCAATGACATTAACAAGGCATGGTAGAGTTGTATCCTGCCGGTCATGTTGACGACATCATCGGCACCAAGAGCGGGGAATGATGAGAACCGTTTTCTTGATCACTATAGTGAGGCAGACCTAATGGCGAGGTTCTCATACACCGGTGGTTACCGATATAACAACGAAAAGGACAGGGTTGCTCTATTAGCGATGCATTATCATGACATTGCATGTCTTGTGCCCTGGTCATCGAAGGCCAGGGTGGCATCATCCTGGGGCTGTGTCGAGGGTGTCACTATCCTCTAAGCCTTGACATCCTCATCCTTCGAGAAGGTGTCTTCTGTCGGTAGATCCTTGTCAAGTCTCGCCAACTTGGGTACAAGATATGTTGGCAATCTTTTGGCAAGGTGGATTCCTTCCAGGTTACCCACGAGGATTACAAGGAATCCCGTGGTCAGGGGCACAAGGGTAGTAGCGACCATTTGCAAAGTTTAGAAAAAGTAGACGATGGGAGTTATGAGAAAATGGTGGAAATTCTAAGGCAAAAACCTTTGCTTCCTTTGAAAATTTAGGAGAGGTGAGAAATATAGAGGTTTTGTAAGTGATTTTGAAGGGTCTAGAAAAATAGTTTTGACCTAACTAACGTCCATGCTGACTAAGGGCTTCCTACAGTCAGGATGGCTCTGATAACAACTCTGTGGGGACCCCGACTCATAAGTCGTGATCATCGAATGCACGTGTACAGTGATCCCAGAGATCAATGCTCACTGAACACACAGAAGCCGAATAACAAGAGTCTTACATCCACATTTAGCGTCTTACACAAATAAAGACCATGAAGCTCTAGTCTTACATAGATAGGGCCATGAGGTCCAAACACTTAAATAGAACAAGCAACGGAAATCTTGATTGAAAGCGTGAACCCATGCCATCTACCTTAAACCTACAGGCATTCTGACTTGAAGCATCCTAGTTCGCATGTTCATCACCAAAGAACTCTTCAACATACTCCTGTTCTTCCATGCCTGGCCAATCAAATAACCAGTGACAAGCCAATGAGTAATTTGAATGTACTCGCAAGCAACCCAAGTTGTGGAACAAGGTGATAATGATGCATGATATAACACTAAGTAGGTAATTTGCGGAAAGCTAATTTTAATGCAATGACATGATCAAGTAACTGGGTAAGCATGCTTCAAAAGTTGGCAGGTAACCATATGAAAAAATTACAGATATCATCACAAGCAGGGGTTGAACAACTCATGTTCATCCTTCATCATGTCTCCCGACTTGTCTCAAGTATCATCTCCGTGTTACCCCCACACACACTCACACCAAGTTTACGAAAAACATCCGGACGTAGTTTAAGAAGGACCTCCAACTGTCATTGACCGCGGTAATATACCCGAGGTAAGCACCCGAACAATGCCTTTCCCCTGGCGATACTAAACAAAGAGTCCACTCGATTGGTACCCATCCCTCATGATGTACATCACACGAGCCTCGCTCCAGATCGTACCATCCATGAGGGGACCAACGGTGTGCCTGATGCCTGTGAAGACAGCGCATGATCGTACATACCGGTACGACCCCGTATCGAGAGTGACCATGCCACTCCTGCCACTAGTAATGCGGTCTCCTTGCCAGTACCCACCAAGGTAATCAACACAGCCCCGTCCCATAAGGGGTATCGTGGTTGCGCATGTAAGGTTGGGACGGTCAGCAGACCTTAAAACTCTCCATTTTCGAAAACACATACTCACTTGCTCCGATACACCACTTCTTTCTCAAGTGGTTATCCAACTCATCATCATCTCCCTCGGGCATTAGTGGCACCCGACGGAGTTTTCGAAAAATCTTTGAAATCATCTCTTTCTTTCTATCATTATGCATAAATCCCAAACCCACTTGCGTAGCATCCATTAACATCCTATCTACACCCACCCGCATAACCCTCATAAGGTGGTAGGGTCATGCATAATGCAAGTGTCAACGGTAAAAGTATTAGAGGCATCCCACCGAAGGGGGAACACCACATCATGATCAATCATCGAAAAAACAAGTGCTATATGTCATGCATGAAAAGTTTCTTCACATGGTCAAAGGGCTGCTTCCCTGGCTTAGCAATGTCTTCAAGGTCTTCGACTGCTTCTTGTCCACTCCGAGCATTTCATCTACTTTGTCAACTATTGTCAGTAAACAACCACAATAAGAAACACAACAAGTAGAAAATAAAAGTGCTCTATAAATAGGATTTTTAATTTTCTAGGATGCCTTTGGTTATAAGAAAAATAACCAAGGGGGTTTTGGTGTATGAGGGTCAAGGGGGATTTTTGAATGGAGGAAATAGATGAAATGATGATCCTACTTGAAGTCTATAGAAAATATTTTTGTAAGAAGGAGTGGATGGACCCAACAAATAGGGCATGATTTTAGGAACATGAGGGAAGTGGTTTCACTGGATTTGGAGTTGGCATGATTTTCCTATGGATTTCCTAGCAGGAAATAAATGGGAAAATGGCGTATTTATTAGGCCAAGCAGAATAGGGACATGGGAAAAATGTTAACAATGCCTAGATAATTAGGATATGATTTTATAGACACCTAGGAACTTGAATCACTCCATTTGGAGTTGATTTGAATCCCCTAGGAATTTTACAATGTGGGCTTTTAATAGTTCAAATTCAAGTTTGAATTTGAGCTCTACAGAAACTCTGCCGGAAAAATGTTCAATGCAGATATTTGGATAGGAAATGAATTTGGGAATATCTAGGATTTTGAATCACTAAATTTGGAGCTATAATGATTTTTCTATGAATTTTACATATTCTGCAAAAATAGAAAACAGGGAAAAGATTCTACCTAGTGGGTCAACCACGCACTTAGCGCAGTATAGCGGAGAGTGGACTGGGCCGGCCGAGTGGCTCAGCCGCGCGCATGCACAGAGCCACGTCGAAGGCCTATTTGCTTGAATACGTCTTCCTTGCGGGGATGCGGAGAAATGGAAAGCGCCTCCACTATGCGCGGGCCCGACCGTTGGGTCGCCTACAGGCGGGTCCCGCCTGATCAGACTCATTCCCCTCCTCCCGCCCGAACAGGTGCGAGGCAGGAGAGGCGGGGCCGAGCGCTCGCCGGCGTTGCCCCGGTGGCTCCGATCGCCCCCGGCGAGGCTTTGGCCACTAGCGAGACCAGGGCGAAGGGCCGCACCCCCAGGGTCCTTTCCTCCGTCGGGAAGTGCTAGTCGCGCGTGGGCTCTCCCACGGCGGATTCCGGCGAGAATGGCCATGGAGCTTGGTGCTCCGGCCACCGGAGGACGGAACGATGAGCGAGGGAGGGTGGTGGTGGTGCTAGAGGTGGCCTGGTGAGGTTCAAGGGGAAGGAGAGGCACGAAGGATTTTGAACCCGAGCGATGGCCGTGGCGGGCATGGCGGGCATGGGAGGAGGAGAAGGCCACGGGAGGGAAAATGGGGAGGCTCGGGAGGTTAGGGAGAGGGAGAGAGAGCCAGGGATCTAGTAGAGGCTCGGGGGCGAGGCATATGTCGGAGGGCGACAAAGGGAAGCTCGGGTGGCCTCGGATGCGCTTCGAGCACGGGGAGCATGCGTGCCAGAGGTGTCTTGGAAGCTTGTGAGCGTCGGGGAGGGGCGTGCAAGGCCAAGGTAAGATGCCCGGCATGCTGTGGTATCTGTATTGCCGCCGAACACGAGCTACAGGATGAGGACAAGCGGCAAAGCGCCGGTTTTGCATGTCGGCTACGTGGTCACCACACAAGGGCATGCCCAGGGCAACTTTTTCGTTGGCCAAACATGTCTGGCGTGCAAGGCATGCGTGATATAGGTTACTGGTAAATTTTCATGGAGATTGGAGCTAGTTGAAAGGGGTTTTCACTGCTGGGAAGTTTGCAGCAGCAAACTTGGAGCTTATCCAAGATGTTTTTACTGTGGGCCTCTTGGGACCAATCCATGTCTAGTGGTCATGGGTATGGAGGGACTAAATAACCACCCATTTTCAGCTCAGCTAGAAGAGTGCACAGGGTACTTGTAGTGCAAGGGCACTATTTCTGCCATAATGTAGGTTTAGATGAACTGCTCATATTTTCCACATGAGCCTGCCATATTTGGGTTTGGTTTGATGCATAGGTATGCAAGTGAGGTTGTGGAAAAGTTTGGGGGTCATTAGCAGGATCAAAAGAGAAGGAGAGGTGTTGTATGGTAAAAAGAGAGGGAATAAGAGAGAGTTACCCCCCAAATAATTGACCAGAGTTCATGATAAAGTTACTGGAGGTAGAAGAGGGTTAAAATATGTTGTGGTAGAAAGTTGGGGGCAAGGAGAATCTTTTTGGGCCCACTTTGCTTGTCCACAAGTTTATGGATGAAGGTGTTTGTGCTGTGATTGGGCTAGGCAAGGGAATCCTATGACCTTGAGATTTACCAGGGGTAAATGGTAAGTCCATTTGGTCCTGATCACAAGTTTTTAGCTCTAATGAAGAAAGTTGATAATGTAAACTTTGTAATCCCTAGAAATCATTAGAATCAGGTTTATGTAGATCTAGGTCTACAAATCTATTCTCCTTGATTCACCACTTAGTGTAGCATCATCATTTGGGTAATGGAGCATGCTCACAAAGTTTGGGATCAATAGGAGATACTTCACTATGTAAAGTTGAGCAAATTTGGCTCTGGAAAGGAATGGTTTTAGGATATTTTGGTGAACCAAAACAATTGGAATTGAGATGAAACTTTTCAAGATGACCACATATATCATATGTGAGATGCTAGAATTTTCCTGGATTTATTTGAGAATATTTCTTATAGAAATATTTCAAATGCTTCAAATGTTTTTGGGAAGTCATATAAATATTGGGTTTCAAATTAATCATTTGGGGACAAAGGATCCAGCCAATTTGGGGACTTGCAGTGCAAATCTCAAATCAAGGGGGTTTTGAAAACCTAATTTGAATAAATGCTTTTTAGCCAAAATAATATTTTGTAAAAATATAATTAAGTCCTATTCACATGGCATGATCATTGGACAAGAGTGGGGATCAAGGAAAAGAGTTTTGAGAGTAGGCGAGATTTTATGAATATAGAGCACAAGAAAGCAAACAAGCATCAACAATCAAGTCAAGCATCACAAGCACATAAAAGTTTTAATTGGCCCTGATTTTTGAGTCATGATAATTTAGTCATGAGGCAAAACATAGGGTGTGACGGACTATATCATAAACAAATGCAATTGCGCCCCACATTGAAAAACATGCAGTTGCGACTACCCTCTTTTCGTATTGGAAAACATGCAGTTGCGACTACATCATAAACAAATGCAGTTGCGTCCCACCTTGAAAACATATAGTTATGACTATCCTTTATAAATAAGTACAATTGCGTCCTGCCTTAAAAACAGTTGCGTCCTGCCTTGAAAATATGCAATTGCAACTATCCTTATAGATAAATGCAATTGCGTACCCTCCTTGGAAATGTGCAATTGTGACCATCCTTATAGACAAATGCAGTTGGGTCTCACCTTGAAACATGTGCAGTTGCAACAACTCTCAATAAACAAATATGATTGTGTCTTGCTCGGGGGGCTACTCCTCGACTTCTGATGTGAAAATTCTCACACATCCGACTCAATGCTCTGCTTGGGGCGATGATATGTGGTTGACCCACGGTGCCTCGCCGCTGGGGAGTGGGGGATCTGTTCATCCTATGTGCTCAGAGGCTACACTTTGGCTGACATGCCCTGGAGGCCCCTCCTCGTCTTCTGATGTGCTTTCCCTTGTACGTCTGAGGCCGTGTTCATAGGAGCCGCTCGGTATGAACGCGCCTAGCATTCTGGCTGAGCCTGTGGTGGAGGAGTGCAATGTTGTTACGACGGTGGCACAAACAAAAGCAGCACCAATAAATCTGGAGGATTTTCTTAGCAAGGTTACTTGTCCGCTCCCACAACCTCTTCTTGGGACCCCTGTGCCTTCAAATGGGGATAAGAATGATGGGAGGCAGAGCGGGCATCTGAATAAGAAGAACAAGGCATGCAAAATCCCGACTTACAAGTGCACAGAGTTAAGGAAATTTGAGTTTTTTGGTGAGCTGCCGGAGGTTAGCAAAGCAGAGGGCCCAGAGCAAAAGATGCAAGCATATCTGGACATGTACAAAGAACCTCTCACACTGCAAGTGATCGAGGCGTTGAGCTCTTTGGCGAGGATTGCTGGAATGTCAAAGTTGGACCTCTCAGGATGTTTTTCACTAGATAATGATAGCACATGATTCTTTCAGACCGAGAGGGAAGAGTCATTCGAGATGGATGGTTTCCTTTGGCGAGTGGCGGTTAGTTTGGTTGCACTAGAGGCCCGCCTTATTGTTTTAGGCCTGGGCGCTTTGGTGTCCGGCTCCGATGATGTCCCTTAATTTTGTTTTGGACTTTGTCCCTATCCCTAGTTCTAGTGTCTCTTTTTTCTCGTATTCTTTTTATGTTTGGGTTTTCATTCGGTTTTTCCTGATTAGCCAAGAATGTTAGGTTTTTGGGTCCGGTTTTTCTCATAAACTGGACCAACTCTCTTCTTCTTAATGAAATACAGGAACCCCCTACCCCTCTCGAGGTGTTCTAAAAACAGATTGCGTCTGGTCTTGGAAAACACACAATTGCGACTACCCCTATACACAAGTGCAGTTGCATTCCGCCTTGGAAAACATACATTTGCGACTACATCATAAACAAATGCAGTTGTGTCCCACCTTGAAAAGCATGTAGCTGCAACTACCCTCTATAAACAAGTGCAGTTGCGTCCTGCCAATATCATAGTGTGCTTGCCTTTGAAAATAATGAAACAAGATAAAAAGGAAAAAATGTGTGGAGGCCCAGATAGATGAAAAAAATGTGAAGTGGCACATGGATACAAAATCAAAATAAGTTAATAGTTATCATTTTTATCTACAAAAAATGGAAAAAGTAAAACAATAAAAAACACATGCATCAAAAAGCTACTCCATAGGAAAAGCTATTATTATTTAGCCCCCTCACAGACACTATTTAGAGACAAAAAAACCACCCTCATATTATCACGAACTTGTATATCTGAAGAAAAAACACCGTCAGGGCAAAAAATAAAAATAAAGATGAGCGTACAATACTGAAAAGAAAAGAAAAAAACTTGCCCATTAACTAAAAAATCAATCTATACTACTAATAAACAGTCCAACATATTCATCACTAAGTGCACACAGCGAAAGGTACACACAACATCCGGGACAAATTATAGCCTTCTGATGAGCTCACTAAATTAGATCTAACCGTCATGATTACACCGACCCACCAGCAAAAAGTGCTCTTAGTATTTTTTGGGGGCGGACGAAAACTCTGCCGTCCCACGCCCAGAAACAACCCACGCAAATTAGACGGCAAATAAAAAAATAAGGAAACAACCCACACAATCAGGGGGAAACAATCACACGTCCAGCTTGACGTGCGCCCTCGCTGCCCTGCGGAGCCACCAAGGTACCTGACGACGGCCACGACGAAGATCTTCGCTAAGGCACCCGACGACGTCCGCGACGACGACCTCCTCACCAACATATCTACAGCCGTCAAGGCACCCGTCAACGGACGCGACGAAGACCTCCTCACCAACAGATCTGCAGCCGACGAGGCACTCGTCAACGGACGTGAGGTCAAGCTGTACGGCAACAGAGGTGCAGCCTTCGCTATGCAGTGTGATCCATTGATTGCATACATTGATCTGGTTGTCTTTCTATAAATTATCATATCAAATACATCATGATTCGTTGTTTCAAAAAATTCCAGACTACTACATCATGTTAATTCCAAATAATCAATGCAAAATAGTATGATGGAATTGGATATACAACTCTACTTTCTCTGTTTTTATACTACTAATACTAAATACTATACCTCCCTCTACAATCGTATTATGACATTCTTGAAATTAACAGGGTTGAAGTACTTCGTATGGCACCAACCACTCCCAACGGGACACGCACCCCGTTCCAGGATATAAGCAACACCCAATCCTTGGGTGATGATCAGTACCTAAGCAGTCTATTTTAGTTTTGTTGCTCAACTACTCAATTTTCTCATTTATTATAGACCTTAAAGAAGTTAAAAGGCGGGATAGAGAATGGTATGCAAAAAATAAGGATGAGATTAATAAGAGACGTCGTGAGGCCTATAAACAGAAGAAGATTGCCGCTATCGAGAACAGTGGGCCACACACACAAATGGATGTATCACAAGGTAATGATGATCAACTACATGGTATATGGGCCAGATGTATTGCTATATAATGATCTGTTCTTTGTCTATTCAGACTGTAATGAGATTAAGAATCGGATTGAACACGAGCGGTATGCACAGAATAGAGAGAAAATATTAAAGCGACAATGTCAGTCCCACGAGCAGAACAAGCATATTGCTGCCGTCCATGATGGCAATAACCTTGTAACACAAGTCATGGCTACCGGACAATCGGCAGTCACCCAACTGAACATAACATGTGCAGGTGATGCAATACAAAATTCCAGAGAACTTCTGGATGAAAACGAGAATATTTATGGAGGCGACGAATCTGATTGGTTGCACAGAAATGATGCATACCAAATGCAACGGAAGTCTGGACAAGTGACACTCACACAAATGGAAGTGGATGACCTACTTATGCAAGAAGGGGATTTTACAAAACGAGGTTAGTTGTGTGACTTATTAATGGTGCTAAATTATCAGGTGTGACTTTCTGCTTTATTTTGCCCCTATGTTGTATATTCAGGTCTAGATCCTTCTTATGGCAAACAACCTCTATCGATCCAACATGATGATAGTACTCCAGTGATGGAAAGTACACCACATGCGGGTCAAACAACTCATAATCAAATTGGTGAGTTTTTTTATCATACCTGGTACATACAAAGGGTTCCAGCCAAAGGTACTTACTCATTGGAGACACAAAATGTTTTCAGGCAACGACCACGACGAAGATGTATACGGAATACTTGAGCCCGATGTCCAAACCCTAACATTGATGGTGTGCATTATGTCATTTTGTGTTTCATCTCCCCATTGTTGTTCAACGTGAACTGAATATGATTTCCGACCCCTAATGAATTATCCAATATCTTCGGTACCAGAATGCAATGGAGACAGGAACAGATAGAAACTGTAGATGATGACCATGATGAAGAAGCTAGGATCTTCGCGGAACCAGGTTCATTGTTGTTATAATGATTTATTAATAAATTATAATATGAGATAATATGGTTTTTGCATGTAGTTTGATTAATGCAAATGTCAATTCTTATCCAGATGTTACTTTTCAAACCTACCGAGTGATCAACAAGATGGTCATGGAACTCCCAGTAATGATACTTACGACAGAGTTTACATGAACCTGCCCAAAAAGCACCATGTGCTTAGAAATGTTAGCGATTGCCGCCACTGTGGAGCTTTGCGGTTTCAATACGAGGGGCCTGCTTTTTGTTGTAGAAAGGGGAAAGTGGATGTATTTACCCCAGATGTGTCTGAAGAGTTGAAACGGTTGTTTACAAGTCAAGATGCTAAATATTTCAGAGAAAATATACGGTATTTCAACTCCCATTTATCTTTCACAAGTCTTGGAGTCACACTTGATCGTCGAGTTAGCACTCCTGCGGGAACCGACGTATACACATTTCGTGCATGTGGGGGTTGTACCACGCTCTAGACGATCTATTGTCTGCTGATAATGGCCCATGACATTTGCAGCTATATATTTATGATACAGATGAAAACCTGTTTCACAGGGTTAAGAGGTCTCCGAATCTTAGGTTAGATCTCATACGAAAGATTCTGAAAATACTAGAGCACAACCCTTATGCTCAGGTTTTAAAAAGCCTTGGTACTATTCCGAATCTAGATGAATACATGATCTCATTAAATACAGATATCAACCTTGATCAAAGAAGGTACAATGCGCCAATTACCTCTCAAGTAGCAGCAATCTGGGTTGAAGGGAGCGACCCACAAAAAACTTTTGATAGAAGTGTTATCGTGTATGCTAAAGGAGACCGTTCCCTATATATTAGAGCGTGGTATTGGTGCTACGACCCATTGTCTTATCCACTATTCTTCCCACGTGGGGAGATCGATTGGAATCATTTTATGCCGTACATTGGACCCGTCGCTGACACAAACCAGGATTTAGAGGATGATTATGCACGACAAGAGAACCAAGCAGGTGTGTTTCCGACAGGTATAATGTTCATTATTGGTTTATAAATTTTAATAAAGGTCACCTTACTAATCCATCTTTCAGACGATAACATGATAAGAGAACAAGTTGGTCATACCGCACACCACGATGAACAGGCCACTGATTTACCTCCAGGTACAGGACGGGATTGCTGTTTTAATATTCTTATGATTCTATTATACCGTATTTAATGTTGTTTATCAATTTTTAGATGACAACGAGGATAACCCAGAAGAGGATTTTGGTGACAATGAGATGAATGCCACAAAATCAAGGAAATTTGTTAGCTCGAGGGAGTATTATTGCTTCAAGCTGCAGGTCCGCAAGAAGCTTCTTAACATCGTCTTGTTTGGTGGGCGCCTTTTCCAACAGTGGGCTGTTGACATGTACATCAAGATTGAGACAATGAGGCTTGACTGGTACTCAAAGCCAGAGAATCAAAAAGTTATATGCGCTGACCTCTACCAGGTAATGTGCTTGTGTTTATACCTAAAAATTACATTATATATGCCACACTATTTGTTTAAAGCATGTATAGTAATTGGGGTCAAATATTGATTTATTATAGGGACTTGTTGACACCGTCATCGCTGGCGAGTCACGCGGTGACCGGATTGGAAAGCGAATCGTGCTTCCACGTACATTTCCTAGCGGTGATCGTGACATGCAGCGTAGGTTCTTGGATGCGATGGCAATAGTTCAGCGATGGGGTAAACCGGATTATTTTATCACGATGACATGCAATCCCTACTGGGATGAGATAACTAAGGAATTGTTGCCAGGACAGCTGCCACAAGACCGTCCAGACCTTGTGGCAAGAGTATATAGAGCTAAACAACGAAGTATGATGGACTTACTGACTAAGGGTAAGCATTTTGGAGAAGTCGCTGCTTATGTACATGTCACTGAGTTTCAGAAAAGAGGTCTCCCTCATGAGCATATTCTTCTGATCATGAAAGCGAAGAGCAAGTTAAGGACCCCGGATGATTATGATTGGGTGATATCTGTAGAGATACCCGACAAAAACAAATATCCTGTTCTCCATGATCCGGTAGTCAAACACATGTTGCACGGACCATGTGGTGCACTCAAGAAAAGTTGCCCTTGCATGATAGATGGACAATGTCGGTTTCATTACCCGCGAGATTTCTGTGATGCAACCTTACAAGGGAAAGACTCATATCCCATCTATAGAAGGAGGGATGATGGGGTGCGAGTTAGGATCAGAGGAGCAGATTTGGACAATAGATGGGTGGTCCCTTACAATCCCTTCCTGCTGATGACATACAATTGTCATATTAATGTCGAAGCATGCTTGAGCATCAAGGCAGTCAAGTACTTGTTCAAGTACATCTACAAAGGTCATGATAAGGCATCTTTTGCGTTCGAGCAGGAAATTATCAATGATGGGGAAATCATCAATGAAATTCGGCAATATAGGGATGCACGATATATATCTCCTCCCGAAGCTATTTACAGGATTTTCGGCTTCAAAATGTTTGGTGTTAGGCCATCTCTATTGCAGCTCCAGCTTCATTTGCCAAACATGCATACAGTCGCATTTAAGGCACATGAAAATCTGGAAGATGTTGTTTCTCGACCATCTTCTTCCAAATCCATGCTTACTGAGTACTTTCGGATGAACCAAAAGTATCCGCAGGCACGGAAATTGTTGTATAGAGAGTTCCCAAAACATTATAGGTGGATAGCTGGCGATAAGAAGTGGTAGTCGAGAAAAAATAAGAAACCACAGATTGGAAGGCTGGTGCATGCACACCCTGCTGAAGGAGAGAGGTACTACTTGTGAGTGCTCCTAAGTCATGTCCGAGGTGGCACTTTGTTTGATGATTTGAAAACGGTAAATGCCAAGTTATGTGGTTCCTTCAGAGAGGCGTGTGAGCACTTAGGCCTCATTGAGCACGACATGACACTTGATGATTACATGACGGAGGCAGCAACATTTCAAATGCCTTCTGCTCTTAGACGTTTGTTTGCGACTATACTGGTATTCTGTGAGGCAACACAAATCCGTCAGTTGTGGGACAAACATCTAGCATCGATGTCGGAAGATTATCGCCGTACTCAGTCGAATGAGGTAGCACTTGAGCAAATGGTCCTTAGGGATATTAGGGATCTGTTGCAATCCATGGGAAATGATATTAAAAGCTATGGACTTCCGGATCTGGTTGACATAGATGGTTCTTTTGACGTTGAGTGCAAAGAGGTAATAGAGGAGAGACAAGTCAAAGTGGACCAAGAACATCTAGACATATTCAGCCGTTTGAACACTGAGCAACTGGCTGGTTTCAATGACATAATGGAACATGTGACTAACCAAAAAAGCCAGATATTCTTTGTTGACGGTCCAGGAGGCACTGGGAAGACGTACCTGTACAAGGCATTGCTTGCAAAGGTCCGTTCAATGGGTCTAATAGCAATCGCGACTGCTACATCAGGTATCGAGGCGTCGATAATGCCTGGAGGCAGGACTGCACACTCCAGATTCAAAATTCCAATCAAGCTCACTGACAACAACATGTGCAGTTTCACAAAGCAAAGTGGTACAGCAGAGTTGCTTAAACAAGCCTCCTTGATAATTTGGGATGAAGTTGCTATGACAAAGTGTCAAGCAGTTTAGACACTTGATAGATCACTACATGATATAATGGAATGTGCTTTACCGTTTGGTGGAAAGGTTGTCGTCTTTGGTGGGGATTTCAGGCAGGTCCTCCCCGTTGTGACCCGAGGGACAAGAGCACAGATCACTGATGCTACATTGTTGAAATCCTATCTGTGGGAGAAGATCTGCAAGATACGCCTCACGCGCAATATGCGGGCACAAACAGACCCTTGGTTCTCTAAATACCTCCTGAGGATAGGCAATGGAACAGAAGAAAAAATTGGTGACGACTATGTGCGTCTCCTTGAAGACATCGTGATTGCTTATACCGAGGATGAAAAACCTATTAACAAGCTTATCGAAGATGTCTTCCCATCCTTGCACACCAATGCTACGTCGAGAGAGTACATGAGCACACATGCAATTCTCTCAACAAAAAACGAGCATGTGGATGACCTGAATGACAAGATGATCTCCAGGTTTCCGGGTGAAGAAAAGGTGTACCATAGCTTTGACTCCATCGAGGATGATTTCTAGAACAATTACACGATTGACTTTCTAAACTCGATCACACCAAATGGGTTGCCCCCGCATGTCTTGAGGGTAAAAATCAACTGCCCGGTCATTTTGCTATGGAACCTCGACCCTCATAATGGGCTATGTAATGGAACACGGCTTATGATCAGGGCCTTCCAGGAGAACGCAATTGATGCAGAGATTATTGGTGGCCAGCATGTTGGAAAGAGGGTGTTCATACCTAGGATCCCTATGTCACCCTCGGAGGACACCTCACTTCCCTTCAAGCTTAAGAGAAAACAGTTCCCCATCCGCCTGAGTTTTGCGATGACCATTAACAAGGCACAGGGTCAAACCATTCCAAATGTCGGTATTTACCTTCCAGAAATTGTTTTCTCACACGGCCAACTATATGTTGCATTGTCAAGGGGTGTGTCAAGAAAGATGACGCGGATTTTAGCCAAGCCTAACAAGGAGGTTGATAAATCTGGGAGAAGCACCAAAAACATCGTCTACAAAGATGTTTTAGAGGGGTGAGGTATGTGTAATACTTCGTGTTTTCTTTGCACCTTTGCGGATGTACCTATATAACTATTCTGAACCTAACATTTTTCTCTTATTTTATT
Source organism: Hordeum marinum (assembly GCA_022496015.1). Taxonomy (NCBI): domain Eukaryota; kingdom Viridiplantae; phylum Streptophyta; class Magnoliopsida; order Poales; family Poaceae; genus Hordeum; species Hordeum marinum. Next base: position 234,415,015 of record CM039675.1, read on the forward strand.
TGCCAGTTTTGATTAGTTCACACAGCATAATAAGCATGAAAGAAGAATGGTGTGAACGACTCTATATGTCAGAATCATTATTAGTGTGACTTATTTGTCAAAGCGTTGACATATCAACTGTCCTGAAATGAGAAAGTGCAGACTTTCAATGTGTTACAGTTCAGTATGGTTATTCCGTTCATGTTCTAATTACTTGTATCATCATTTGAGGAAACATACAAATTTCAATTTATTTGGTCAATTCCAGAACTGAAGATCGATATACCAGCAAAATTTAAGCTGGCTGGGATCACTGTGAATAATAATGAAATATTGTAAACTTATGATGGTTGGAATTACTAGCATGTATCTTCGCAATGGAAAACTTGATTTAACACATGACCAAGAATGTAAGAAACAGGTGTACGAAACTCACCTTGCTGTTACACGTGTTCCCAAGAGCTTTCAGCTGTAGTACAACATTTGCGTGGGTTACATCGCCAAATATCAGGAATAGTAGATTTCGTAGTTTAGCAAATCATAACCGAAAGCACTTCACTGGCCCCTCCTGTCCGGTACGCCGATTGAGTGTAAAATAAACTGGAAAGACAAAATATACAAGAATTATATTTCTATAGAGAAAGGTAAACTTTCTCTGTATAAAAAGGTAAGAAAAGTAGACACAAAAACAAAGAAACATTACGATGACTCGAACCCAAGATTTTTGTATAAAATGTATTACAAAAATAAACCCAATATTTCTGTGTAAAATGTATTACGAAAATAACTCAATTTTGGTTGTGTGGGAGTATAAAAAAGCATGGGGCCTGATATAAATAAAAAGGTAACCGTGGGGCTTGAGATAAATAAAAAGGAAAGCGTGGGGCCTAACATAAAGATCACGATTCCCTTTCATCCTCGCGCTATGGAAGTCCATCCCATGATTTCCGCCTTACATACTGTCTATATTTAACGATCTCTCGATTAGGAGCCTAAGAAGCAATGAGTTTTGCACCGTAGGGTTTTCTTCCACCTCTCCTTCATCCTCTCTCACGAGCTCGCCGCCACATCCTCACACCCCTCCACCGCGCTGGCCTCCAGCTTGTTGTATACATCTGTGTGTGGTGAACCATCATCCTCCATGTCTGGTTCACAATCCCCGGTGGCCTCTGCGGATCAATCTGCTATCATCGTGGTAATGATATCTCTCTGTAGTTACATCCTATTCACGATTCCATATCTACAAGGCAAGGACAAACATAAGCATCCAGGCATGGGTTTTCAGGAAAACATCGACAAGGGAGCCGAGGACGAGCATATACAAAATATGCAGATTGAAGTCATAATAACCAGAGATGAGGATATGAACCCCGAGTCAACAAGGGCATTACAAGAACAAGCCATCCTGGATGATAAAGAAAATATGCAGATTGATGAGGTGATACCCTAACAAAAGCATAGAGACCCCAAGTCTTACACATGTCATTATATTTATTATTCTGGCAGATCAAAACAATATGTAATTTGTAGTATAATAATAATACCTACCATTCTTTACTCACTTTCATAATATCTTCTCTTTTACAAGTACTGGATAATATAGTGTTATTGTGTATTTCAGTTATTAATCAAGGGAGAATCGAGTGGAATAGACGACAAAGATGAAGTACAGAAAAATAATAGCAAGCAGGCCACTGAATGCAAAGTTACAAAGGCAAGATTTCTTTTAAACTATGTCAAATAGTTCTAATTATAATTCTTGTGTATCCTTGATATGGATTACTCTTTCTAACGTTGCTCTCAGGAATTAACCTTCAAGGAAACAAGTGAACAACTACAGCCAGCTCAAAATGATGAATTAGCTCACGATGATGACACCAAAGGGACAAAAACTGTAGGGGACAAGCTGGCAGAATCTAATGGAATAGCCGACAAAGATGAAGTGGAGAAAAACAAGAGCACGCAGTCCACTGATTCCGAGGTAACGGCAATGTCTTTTATTTCCCAACTATGTCCCAAATTGTCCTAATTCTAATTATATCATATCCCGCATAAAAATTATTCTTTGGAAACATGTGCAGCCAGCTCAGAACAAGGAATTAGCACAAACAATCGACACGAAAGGGGCAAAATCTATAGGGGACAAGCTGGTAGAACCAAATGGAATTTTAACAATGATGAAGTGGAGAACATGACGAGCACGCAATCCGCTGATTGTGAAGTCTCCGAAGTGACAGAGGTAGGTGGTGATGAAGAATTAGAACAAACGTTCGGCAGGGAAGGGGCAGAGATTATAGGGGACAAGCTGGCAATGCCCGCATAGACAGGGAAGCCTATCCGATTGCATAACAAACCTAAGAAGGCACAAGACTACATGGTGGCTCCAGAAGGCACGGACAAATCTTTCTATGGCTTGGTTTTGCTACATTTGTTTTCTTGGTTCTTAATAAATGTTATTACTTGCATCATGATAGATTATGCCTGCACCGGTGATGATTGGTCCGTGATTGAAAATATCATGTCTGAACCAAGTGATAAAAGAAATTTAGTGAGCATTGACGACTCAAATCTCCAAAGAAGACAGTTAGAACGTCTTTTAATCCCCAGAGAATTTCTTGGCGACGAAGTAAGTATATTTAGCTTTATGACAAGACGATGCTATTTTAACATGAGTATCTATTATCTCCTTTAACCAAGGTGTGCACTTCATATTGTAGATCATAGATGCATACATACATTGCATAAGTGCTAAAGAGCATCTATAGATGAGGTCAGGTGGTAGTGTGTTCTTAGAGAATGCATGCATCTCTAAGTTGATAAAGGAATTTAGCTATATACAGGATGATGCACCAAGATGGGTATTACAAAAAGCTGTCACTTATTTGGAACATGATATGGTGAGTCTCGGTTCCTTACATACTACTATGAATTCAATAGAGGACGAATGTTTGTATAGATGGGACCTAAACTAACAAAACCCCTTTTTCAGATATTCCTTCTAGTAAACATTGAAGACTTTCATTAGTACCTAGCAGTTATAAATAACAAGCTGCAATGTATCCAAGTGCTCGACTTGCTAGGCCCAGGAATGCAACACAAAGACCTCACCGCTATGGTTAGTTATTAGTCCCACTGTACCATCTTTTGATAAGACGATATTTGTTATTGTTCGCTTGTGATGCTAATACTTTGACATTTTTTCATGGAACAGCTGGAAGGACTGCAAAATGTATTCCAATATGCATCGCTTCAAATGGAACTAAAATCAGATAAGTGGAAAGACCTAACAAGATGGCCATGGGAAGAGTGTATTACAAGCAGACTGCGGATAGATGGGTATACTCTTCGATTCAGACAAAGTCCAACCATTTATCTTCTACTCCCTCCGTTCCAAAATATTTGTCTTTGTAGGGATTCAACTATGGACTACATACGAAGCATAATGAATGAATCTATACTCTAAATTATGTCTATATACATGTGTATGTAGTCCATAGTGAAATCTTTACAAAAACAAAACAAATTCCCTTTTTTATAGCAACATCGACTATTTTTTTTAGGGCATGTCCGATTCACTTGCGGTGGGTGAGATTTTTTGTTATCACCATGGCTTGTTACGGTCATGACTATTTGATGATTTTAAAACTTTTTTATATAACTTTGTAACCATGCAGGTCATCTTGTGGTCTGTGGATGGTAAATTTGATGGAGTACTTCATAGGATATATTTTGTCTGACATCCCTACACAGGTATTTTTCGCTATGTATCATTACGTTTATTCTATGTTATATCGCTATTTAACTCTTATTACTATTTTAATAGGATAATATGACAGATTTTAGAACAAAACTAGCTGTCATTTTAGTGGACTCGAAACTGAACGATGACAATATAAGAAATCGAGACATGAAAGATGACAAAAATAACACAGATCCCATAGATTGTATGATTCTGGATGGACCCCCTGAGAATCTCAAAGCATCTAATACATCATCAGATGTTGAGCTCATCTCGCAGTCATATATCCTTTCACCGTCTATCAGTGCAACAAACGATGACTTAATAGACGAACTTTGCTTGTTCATCAGTATGGTTGATGATGACGATTTACTAGAGTAAGTCACACTTTTAGTTCATTTTGTATTCAAAAAATTATTCTGATGTCACTATAATTGATAGAATTTTAATTTTACAGGAGCGAATGGGTGAAAAGCTCTGATCCTTACCCTATTAGCTTAAAGTTGAGACAAATAAAAAAGATATTGAACAATGATGAATATATGGACATTGATTGCTTCAATATGGCTGTACGGATACTAGCGCGCCACGAAGTCCAGCTTCTCAGAGACATTCCATCTCACTACATGGATCTAAACTTTTGTGTAAGATACTATAATCACGTATTACATTTTTTTCTCATAGCGTTAATATTTTCTTATTCTTATTTTAGTCGATGTTCCACTATGCACGAGACTTAAGTCATCATGAAAATATGGACATTGCTATGTTCAAACGGTTGTTTCATAGTTGGCCTGACAGCAATGAGTATCATATATCACAATGTGATATGGTAAGATTTTAGTTTTAGTTTGTTATAACACTGGTATACTTGGTCATGTATTTATAAATGTATGCATCATTGCAGATTTTATTGCCTTGGGATATTTTTGGTCTATTTCTATTGTTTGTCTTGGATCAAGATAAAAAAGTTGTCTCAATTTTTGATCCAATACCAATACCTACTTTGGGAAATAATATACATAAAACCGTGGTCAATACCCTAAACCTCGCGCTTCATGATGCAAACCCTGCATTCAAGGACGATATCTCTAAATGGGAATGCATAGTTCCTGTTGTTCCAACATACTCACACTGGTAAGAATCTTTTTAATGCATTATAATATTGATTAATTCATTCAACGCACATTATGTATTTATTTCATACATGCAGTGCCTTGTCAGGTTATTTGGTTTTCAATTACATGCACTCATTGTGCGATGGAAATCTATATTTTCCCTACCCCAGGTGACTATCTACACATGCTTATTTGTATACATATTGCGCATACAAACTTGTTATAACAATGTTGTATAATGCATATGTAGGATGGTTTTAAACTGAGGAAGCAATTTTTGGTGCATATTTTAAAGTATGAAGAGAATGAAGCTCAAAACAATATCCCATTCATTGAACGAAGCATCATAGATCGCATCTATAGATGGACCTTCATTGCTTCAAAAGATGGACCTTCAAGACATGCTTAGTTCTGATTTTTAAAGTATATTTTTGTAACCATCATAATACAATTATTAGGTGAACGTGAATTTATACGGACACATGTTTCTGGATCGTGTGTTACACACGTTCTCATTTCGTTGGGCATCACACACGTTTAAATGGCTCGGTGGGAAAACTCATTAAAATAAAAATCAGATTCAGAATTTTTTGTGTGTGTTTTGATCTCAAATATGTCACACTTTTGAAAAATATTTTATAGCCATTTAAATATTTTGAGATTTTTACTATGATGTCATGTGAACTCATTTGTATCCAACCACTCCCAACGGGGCGCACACCCGTTCGAGGATTTAATGGGGCACACACACAACTGGCTGTATCACAAGGTAATGATGATTAACTTCATGATATATGGCCCAGTTGTATTGCTATGTAATGATCTGCGATCTATTCTTCAAACATGCATACCGTAATGAGAGTAAGAATTACCATAGAGTATTCAAAAAGAAGATATGGCATGTAGATACTGGAATGAATCATGTAACAGACTAACATGCTGGATAATTAAAGTGGGCCAGAATACCTGTTCCAACATACATCAAACCAATTGCTAGGAACTCCAGAGAATACCTCTTCTAACTTCTATCGAGGGATGAAAAAAATTGGTTCCACTGAAACATAGAAACAACCATCAACATTTCTTCCAAGTAAAATTTGCATGCTAAACATAAGCTACAAGACTGCTATCACTCACGCTCAAACTGAGCTACATTGTCATTTCTAAACAACCAGAAATAATGAATCTCCAGGTGAAAGACAAATTACATTAATAAAATATTAACCAAAGAGACTAAAGAGATCCACAAAGTATCAAAAGAGTTCACATATATTTATGAGAAGCGGTTGATTGTGTCTGGGTCGTATTAATCGACTTCAACTAACAATCACAATTTGCAGAAGTGGTAACTGAGAGACTTATGTCTGAATTAAGCTTTGCAGATCATCAACAAAATCCCAATTTGATGCTACTTCCTTAGAGGAACTAAAGAGAAGGCAAGCTTGGTTACTAGCTAGCAACAACATTCCATGAAGGTCTACAACAAACCATACTCTTCGATTTGGAATGTTGCTCCCATCCTCTTTCGGCACCTCCTTCTCCTTGGGGAAATCTGAACCACTAAGGGCCGAATCATGAATACAACCACCAACTAAGCAGACAATTTCTCATATTACATTCTTGAAAGGAAACATTCTAATAGAAAACAGACTTTCTAAAGATTAAACGCAAACGTCACTTTTTTCCATTTTTTTACAAAAAGAATTGCCGGTTTTTATATTCAAATGTCATATCTGAATGTAGTATGCTTAAAGTGCTACCTGATTAGTTAGTGTAGGCATGAGAGTCATACACTTCTTGTTCCATTTTAGCTCTTGAGAACCACATGCCACTGAATTCCTCTTCAATAACAACTTCTCCAACTTCCTTTCTTGTATGAAGATAATGTATCATCTTTCAAAAAGATACTGCATCTTGTGAACTCTTGGATCCACTCACAACCAGAAGGTGGTGCAATCTAGAGCAGAATAATACCCAGTTAAATCAGACTTTCTAACAAAGCCCTATAACAAAACAAATTATGCACATTCTTGAAAAGGAACATTCATGGTGATTTCTCACTTTCTCATTGAGGTGATGCACTTGGAGACTAACCGAATTGACGGGGAGGAGCAGATGGCAGGGTCGGAGAGAGAGATTACCTGGACCTGGACCATCGCACGAGAGAGGGTGGAGAGGCTCATGTTGGCGGCAGCGAGGGCGTGAGGAGGATGGAGGGACCCTATGTCGCCGGTGAACATATGGAGCTCGAGCGCCTCCTTGAGCACTTCGGGGCTGGATTCGAAGGAGCAAGGTAGGGTAGGGTGGCATCCGACGACACCTAGCGCTGGCATGAGCATGCCGAGCTCGAGGGCCTCCTCGGCCACTTCTGCGACCTGATTCGAAGGGGAGGGGCGGCCTGCCAGGAGGCGGCGATGCTGGTGACGATGGGAAGGGCGGCCAGTGAGTGCTGGCTGTGGAGGAGAGAATGGGGAACGGATAAGATTGTGAGGCAGTGGTGGGGAACTATCCAGAGAAGAAATGTGAGGGAGCAGTGGAGAGGATGACTGATTTTTTTTTTGAGAAATTTGAAGTTTTCTTCTTAATATTACTGTACTAGGCAGTGACGGGAGAGATGTGATTGACCACAACGTTGTCCGAACAAAAAAATTATCTTCTTTTCATCGGACGTGTCTGATTCACCTCACATTCTTCTAATAAAAATTCTTTAATTTTATAGTCATAAGCATTTGATGCTTTAAAATATTTTTTTATAGATAATACCTATAAAAGTCGATAAAAATTTACTGGTAAAAAACACATTCGATATATCTGAATTTTAGTTGAGTAAATGATTATGAGTAAACAAATTCATACATGAATATATATATGAATTTTAGTTGAGTAAATGATTATGAGTAAATAAATTCATACATGAAGCAAAAAACTTTGATGTTTCCATGATTATTAAGAAGATTGTCCGGTTAATAAAGGAAAACCACATAGACACACACTAGGTTAGGGCACTCGCTCCGTCCAAAAAGCCTCTCTTCCATCACAGTCGGAAAAGAAGTCACGAAGCACTCTTCCGAAGTAATAAAAAGATAAGCATTTCGCATATGCCTTCAATAGTTGCAATCCACACGACACAAGGTTCATGTCGTTGAAGTTGAAAAGCTGCAAGGCCACTGCCCCGACATCCACTACTCCACATACTTAATTGGTACCGCTTCTGAGGTTATCACACCGACATGCTGTCGTACATACGTGCGTTGCACGTGCACGCTTACTAGTCAAGAATAAACATTTTAAGTGCTTTGGACAACCATATACACAGAAAAAACTAAGAAAATTTGACACACAACAAAAACATGCATGCTGCAAGAAATCCATTCGTCGGACATAATTTAGGGCTGCTATAGTCTTCTGGTCAAATACTACCATGAGGGGCCGGAGAAAAACAAATCTGCACGGGCCACGAGCAAAAACAATAAAACAGCCAGCCAGCACACCGCTGCAATGTTCGTCAGCTCAAAAAAACGTGAATCACGAAGCTAACGTACGATGGATGATAAAAGTAAGTAAGACCAAAACAGTTCCAGCCAAACCGTACTACCAAACCTTTGGATACCTCACACAACAACGTTGCAATGTACCACCAAACCTATGACATCATATCTATACCTACTAATAAAACAATAGATATTCTTGATCCGTCATGTTATTTATAGTTAAATTCATAATACATATTAAATGTTTTTTAAAATATTTATATCTTCTAAACCGTACCAAATTTAACATGTTATATGAATTTGATTTAAAAAATATGTAGAATCTGAATATGATGTTATTTTATATGTTAAATATGAAAAAAAATACTATATGAGATGTAATCTTAATAAATACTGCATTATTCGTCTTTCTTTCATACCGATACAGATTCAGATTGCGGATGAACACCTCAATAAAATTAAGATTCGAGACGAAATTAAAAGTCACTTGCCCGTTTCTTTGTACGTATTATCTACATGCAAGTCATGTTAAAATAAAAGAGGTGTGAAATCTTGAACGACGCTTTTGCAGGCTAAGACCATCTTTGTTTGGACTGTAACTACAAATTCTCATATTGTAGCCATTTTTTATAAATTAAGAGCGTGTGGTATTCTTTTCTCCCATTGCAACACATGGGCCCTTTGCTAATCGGCATATAAAGAACGCAACGATGATATTTGTTGGTTCAAGCAGATCTTTCAAACTAAAACCTTGAACAATGTAATGACGCACATGTTTCTCGATCATACCATAAGGCTGATTGTGAGTTTCCACTCGCAGATAATGCATCCCAATGTTTGCCGCCATAGTCATCGTCCGTCATTCTAGTGTGCAAGAGTCGATGTTGACCACACTAAAGCCATCGGTTGTTGCAGCGTGTGGCGCTCCTCCATCATGGTGAGAGCATCTCTAGCAGATCCCGTAAAAAGCCTCAACCCGCAAAACAACCGCTAAAATGCCGGTCGACGCGGAAAATCCCGCCCGAACAAACCCTGCAAACGCGGCCAGCCCGTAAATGTTTTTGAGAGGCGCGGCAAAATCTCGGCCCCAACCCGCGAATACGCAGGTTTCCGCCTGGCCCCTACGGTGCCTCGTATCCCAGGAAAGCGGTTGGCGGGAGGGACATTTCAGCCCATGCCCTTTCCCCACCTCCTTTCGCCACCGCCCGCCATTGGTTCAGCCCGTCCGCCGCCGGCGATTCCGGCCAAATCTGCGGGAGGATTCGCGCCGCGGGGGCGCCCCCACCCTCCACCACCGATACGCTGTACCGCTCCCGGATCCGGTGAGATGAGCCGCCCCTGGTCGCCGTCGCCGCCAGGGATCGACCGCCCATGAGCCGCCACTAGTCGCCGCCCGGGATCGCCCGCCCCACGAGCCGCTGATGAGTTGGTTGACGCGGCGTTCGATTTCTTTTCATGTAGATGGAATTGAGCCCGTGCGAGAAGTTTTTGCTCGACGATTCGTCGGATTCGGACGACTCGTATGTTGAGACGCTGCTTGCAAACTATCGGCAACAGACGTTGGTGATGGCCCTTGGAGTGAAGGAGCATGAAGACGAGAACCGAAAGAGGCGGCGAGGATCGACCATCGGCCGTTGTATTGTGCTGGTATTGACATTTTTTCTGAATAATTATTTTATAGTGTGAATGATTGTTGTATTTTTGTGGTGTGGTATTGATATTTATGGACCGGCAGCAATGACGCAAAAGCAGACCCCGCAAAGCGACCCATAAAAAAAGTATATTCTACGAATATCTTTTTATACGGGTTTGTTTTGCGGGGTCTGCCTCTGCGACCATCTGCGTCGACCCGTAAAGCCGTTTTTCCGCAAAATGCAAACACGTTTTGCGATCAGGTCTACTAAAAATGCTCTGATGTCCAGATCGCATAACCCCATGCGAGCGTCCTTTTCACGGTGGACACGCCAGATCCTGAGAAACCGATGCCCAGCCCCATGCACCGCTCCACAACCCCTATCTCCCGATTCCTGTCCCTCTCTCTCTTCCTCGTCTGCCGCCGCCACCACTCAATGGCGGTCTCCCCCACAGCCACTGCCACCACCTCTTGTCTCCTCACCTCACCTTCTCCCCACCACCGGCGACCACATTCCCCCTCGGTCGCCATAGATCGACCAGTAGGCTGCGAGCTCTTGTCCCGAGCAAGCCGCAAGAGGACGAGCACAACCCGGACGAGGTTGCCGCGGGAGGCCATGGGCGAGAGAAAGGAGCCGTTGCCAGTTCCATGCCCTCGCACGCGACACCAAGTCCCATTGCGCCTCCAGTCCAAGCACATGGCCACGCTGCTCCCGCCCCACGAGATCCTCTGCGTCGATATGAAGCTCGCGCTGGATGGAGACAAGCCGGGGATGGAGAGAAATGGACGAGGAGGTCGAGCAGTCCATGGCGTCAAGAGATAAAGAAAACAAGAGCTTAATTAGCTAGGTGTAAAGAGAGGGACGAATTGATGGACGGATGTTTTGCTCGTTCAGTTCTAGAGTGGAGAGAGAGAGAGAAACTGAGCTCCTCTCTGCAGCTATTGGTCCTCGTTGTCCCTGAAGCAACACACCAACCTCACAACGCATAATAATGGTTGAGTGGAGAGCGGCGATAGAGCACACGAGCTCGCCTGCTCTCGCTGCTCGTACCAATGAGACAAGGGCACATCGGTTCATATGTTAAACGCGATCGTAGATGGGAGGAAAAGGTACGTAGCATCAAACAGTATCATACTGTGACTTTGACGTCTGATAACGACGGTCTGACGGCACATCATGCATATGTTCCGTTGGTACAGGAATCTACAACCTATCCTAGCATCAGACCGCCTGTGTCTGAGTGAAGATGTCTGCTCATCCTTCCGGCAGGAGCTCTGTTATCCATGGCTCCTCGGGTTCGAGCTCGAATGCCCCTTGCTGTTGGCGCCGATCAAGACAACTATGTTCAGAATATGAGTTCTGAAGATCATGCCGGTGCTAGCGGTGCTCCTGCGCATGCAGTTTTGCAACAGGGGCATTCACTGCTCTAGGTACGCTCTGCTCGCAGTGCTCCTACGCCAGTTTTGCAGCAGGATTCTATGGACGAGAGAGCTGACGGGGCATCGATCACAGATGAAGCTCACGAAGACGAAACTGAAATTCAGTCCTGTTTTTCGTCGCTGCAGGAGATAGGGAAACACGATCCCGAAAATGGAAGTTCCAGCGGCGGCGAAAACTGCAGTGAGCCAGGTTGCTACAGCGAATCGGTGACCGAGGTTGGAGCTGGATCTAGCAGCGGCGTCGATAGTGACAACCGAGCACCGAATAGGCCAAGGATTGGAATGTTATGCTCTAAAAATGAAACCTGCAGAAAGCTGTGATACTGATGTAGTTAACGCTAAAACTAATCCAGGATGATTATGTTATGTAGTGTTTATGTGAACTCCGTTGGCGTGCATGCTTGCATCGCCTGCTTGGCCTTCTTGTGTGCCAGTGTATGATTTCCACCTAGTAACGTTGGTACAATATATCAAAACGATGTCACCAGGGCTTGGACGTCCACGGTCACGCACCGTGCAAACATCGCCTCCTCCCATCCACAACACGCATTAAATGAAACGACGTCAATCCGCGTAGGTCTCGTGTCCCCGGAACCGTGGACGCCTCGCGATAACGTGACCAGGCGAGCTCGTCCACGCCAATGGATTTTTGGGTTAATCTTTGACTATTCTACATCTGCAATTCGTAGACAAGGATGTGCCATGTATTTTTTTTCTTTTCTGTCCTTTTCATATAAGGGGTTATAATAGATTTCTCTCTGTTTGTGCGCTCGGTGGACTCATCCTTTGCGTATTTTCACTGGAAGCATCTATATGCGGAGTTGTGGACCTGCCTCAGCTACCAATCATGCTCCTGTGTGTTGTGTCCTTCATATATACACGCATTGCTCTCGTCACATGTTCATCCTTCAGCCCCACTCTATCCACTCCTTTGATCCGCTTGTGAAGAACCATGGAGGTAGAATCATCCCTCCGTTAGGCAAACCTGTTCGTTGCTTTTTCATAAGTGTTGCTGCTGTACTTACTGCTCATGTTTTTTTATCACGTTGTTATTAAGTGAGTGCAAGATCTCTTGCTGTTCATCAATCGCTCTTCCGGTTCCTCCCTCTTCCCTCCGTCTATCATCGCCACCAAGGTACATTTCGTCCTCTTTTTATCTGTATTCATGGGTGTTTGTGTGTTGATTTTGGGTTCCTACATGTATCACTTCATTCACGCTCACCACGTGTTTGTTGTTATGTCTCCTCTATATGATGCATTATATATATTTTTCTTTTTTCAGAATCGCAGTTCACGGTTGATCATTGAATTTGGTTGTTGATCATTGAATTTGGTTCGCCGTTTCATCTCCTGAGAGCTTCGTCTCTGTCTTCCAGATACTTCATCCCTCGTGCGTGACGCTAGAGAGACGATTAGCCGGAAGCTCGATTATATAGTTTATGCCAGCTGGACAAAAATAACAAGTAGGTCAGTATATATTTTATGTCAGTGCAAGCCGAAATTCTTGTTTTTTTGCTGAGGACACATAAATGCGTATTTTCACACCCTCCGTTGGCTCATCTTGTTACACTAGATCAATGTTGGCGCGCGTTGCTACGTCCATCAATTTATTCCGTAGAATAATAGGAATTAAATATCTAATTGAGTTGTTAGGAAATGAACAGAAGTAGGAAACTTAACTTTCTAGATAAAAAGAACAAATCACCGATATTTGCAACTCGTACGATAGTGCCATGAAATATAAATCGGTGATTATAAGAGCATCCAATTCACATGTTTCTGTGATCATCCATTATGACAAAATGATGACACAAATATATGTGAAGATCTGTTGGGCACAAGTATTTGAGAAATTTTGGAAATAGTATTATGATAGTAGCATGGTCCAAGATATTTAAACTGGGAACATGCAACTGATAATGACATGAAAAAATAAAAACGATGTACAACAAGCAACTACATTTCTCATTATCTGTGGAGAGCATAGCATAGCTAACAAAACAAAGCATAAATAGGTGATGAGACGCCCTAGGTGCAGCGTGTTGCCAGGTAAGACAATGGAGAATCAAATGGTTTTGTATCTCCATCGGCATCAACTATCATCTTGTACAACACAACTAAGTTGTTAGTATATTGCTATGAAACGTAAACAGAAGTACAATTGTATCTAGATAAGCAAGGTGGAAAATAATAGAAGAATCACCAAGGTCAAGAGAAAATGTAGATGAGTAGACCCGTCTCACATGCAATGTCTCCCAGCTATGAGTGATGTCAATGACTACACAAGTAGAAGCCTCGCAACAACTATTTTTTTAACCGAATACCGTAGAACAATCGTTCTATGGTTTATATATATTGAAATAAAAATGCAATAAGTACAAAAGAAAGCTTTACAGTGAGTTAACCAACTCCAGTTTTATGAAACCTGAAAGGCAACATGTCAAACTAATTCAGAAATTTTTCGATCCAATTAATGAGCAAAGCTTCACAATTATTATTGATGCGGTGCTGAAGAAGCAATAGATCTGCCTTCAATGCCCTTCTCCAAGCTTGAATGGAAGGGGTCTATGCTCTGAAGATTTTTCCATTACGTTGCATCCAAATGTTCCAACATTCCATGATCAAGATTTCCATAGCAATGTTGGGAGGGAAAGCTTCGGAGAGTAGTATTATCTCATCAAAGATGGAAATGCCCCGTCTACGACTGTCCTAATACAGAATTCTAGCAGTCATGCAAATTCACAATCCCAAAATAAGTGCAAGGTTGTTTCCTCAGTGTGCTGCTGACATGACTCACAGTCGTAAGACGGCAGGTGAAAGGATTTTCTTTTCAATAGGTTCCTGGAATTCACTCTGTCATGCAGGATGAGCCAAAAGAAGATCTTGTATCTTAGTATGGCCGCATTCTTCCAAATCTTCTTGAAAATAGGAGGTGGTGAGTGATCTTTCGTGGCTAGGCATTTGTACATCTTTATGGAGGAGAAAGCTGATCCCCAAGAGTAAACCCAACTATCAGAGTTGTCAGTGAGCTGAATATGTTGGATGATAACCTGTAGTTCTTGAAACTGCTGCATTGCTTGGATGGAGAGAGGTGTGTGAAAGTGTTCCAGAGGGTTCTCTAGTTGGAGAAATTCTAGTACCGAGAGACTAGATCTATGTGATAAAGAGTAGAGCTCAAGATATTTTTGTTCAAGTGGTTCCTGTCCCCAATTGTCCTGCCAGAAGCAGATGGAGTTGCCTTTTTCAATCTCTCCCTTAGCCCATTGTTTATATAAATCAAGCAACTTGAGGATTCCTTTCCACCAGAAAGATCCCAAAGGTTTGGGAGTGAAGATGCCATTGGGGTAGTAAGAATCCCAAATGAGCTTCACCCAGGGGAGATCTGCATTATTTAGGAATCTGTGGATGTGCTTCGTCAAGAGACATTTGTTGTGAGTGGTAATGTCTAGAATTCCCAGTCCTCCTTGATCTTTGGGAATCCATGTTTTGTCCCAAGCAATTACACCAGGTCCTCTTGCCCGCAATCCATATTTTCTCCAGAAGCAAAGTCTAAGGTATTTATTGATCTTCTCAACTATGCCAACAGGCAGTGAAAGAGTACTCATGAAAGAAGTTGGCAAGTTTGTGAAAACAGATTTGATGAGTGTCAGTTTGTCTCCATAAGATAGAAGGGTGGAACAGCCTGCAAGTCTTCTGTCAACTCTTTTAATGATAGGACCAAAGTCTTCTAACTTTGGTTTGAGCAGGTTGAGTGGCAAACCAAGGTAGGTAGAAGGTAGGCTCCCAATAATACATCCCAAGCTGTTTGCCAGAAGGTGCATCTTATGTTCAGGTGTGTTGATTGGAATCATAGTAGACTTTTCAAAATTGATTCTTAAGCCAGTGTAAGCAGTGAAGTGCATAAGAAGATTCTGGAGCTGCTCTAACTGATTTCTACAGGCAAACATGATTAGGACAGTGTCATCAGCATACTGAATTACTGGAAAATCAGCGCAGAGATGCAACTCTAGTGGCTTTGAAATGAGGTTAGTTTCCATTGCCTTGTTTATAATTGTTTGGAGTAAATCAAGAGCAAGCACAAATAGGAGTGGAGTAATGGGTCTCTGATACGGGGCAAGCCCGTGCGTGTCGATCTTTCATGAATTGGAGGGGGAAATCTCAAGAACACGAAGAACACTAAGGGCAAACACGATTACACATCCACTAGATTCACGATAGCACACGAGGAATGAGATCCCCAAGTCAAATAATGATACAAGTAGCGGTACGTGATCTCCCACTCTTGAAGGAGGGGCCTTGAATCCACGAGGGATCTTCCCTCTAGAGGGGCCTTGGCATCACTTGGATCTTCTCCACAAGGAGGTCAACTCCTCAAGAGAGGGCAAGTAATGGAGCTAAGATCTAGTGCAAAACATTAGCTAACCCTAGAAACGAGGAGGATATGGAGTATATATAGTGCTAGTCATGAAAGGGTAGGTGAGAGGGAGATACATGGGCCTCGGGCCCGTCCATGCACGCAGGCAGGCTGGTTGTACCGGTATTTAGGCATCAACCGGTTCAACCGGTGAAGTATCGGTCTTGAACCACACCAGAACGGAATCTTGTCCCCGGTTGTAGTGGTTGTTGACGACAGTGGACTGGTTGTACCGGGCAGCGGTGGTTGACCGGTGGTGCACTGGTTGAACCCCTAATTCCTGGTCTGTTGCTTGTCCTTCTGCTTGTCCTTGGTGTTCCTCTTGCTCCCTTCCTCCTTCTTGGTACCTAACCACACGAAGTGTCTCCGTTTGAGGTAGCATCCACGTTCCAAGAGCATCAAAGGGAGAATCATAAAGGAGTGAGGTCACCTCATTTGTAATGGCACGTGCACGGACTCTCGTCAATGGGCCACTTAGCTTGAGGGGTTGATGATGGGTCCATGGTGGTGCTCATGGTATGCTTCGTGTTATGCCCCCCCTTGTGAGGGATCCGACCTCGGATCAAGATGTTCATCACCATGGAAAGGGGAAAGGCCCGTGACATTGAAGGTGTCACTCACGTTGTACTTGTCATGCGGAATGTCAATCTTGTAGGCATTGTTTTTGTAGCACTCCAACACCTTGCATGGGCCGTCAACACGAGGTAGAAGCTTGGACTTGCACTCATTGGGAAAGCGTTCCTTCTGGAGATGTAGCCACACAAGGTCGCTGGGATTGAACACCATGGGGTGTTTGTTGGTGTTGCGCTTGGCGGTGGTGCGTTCCACTTCGCTCTATGGTGTTCCTTGTATCTTGATGCATTTTCTTGATGTAGCTGGCCCTTGCAGTTGCATCCATGTTGACGCGTTCTTGTAGTGGAAGCGGAAGAATGTCCAATGGGGACAATGGGTTGAAGCCGTAGACCACTTCGAAGGGAGACTTGTTGGTGGTGACATGTCTTGCTCAATTTTAGGTGTACTCGGTGATGGGTAGGCAATCTTCCCATTCCTTGATGTTCTTCTTGATCAACATGCGGAGGAGAGTTCCAAGTGTCCGATTCATCACCTCCATTTGGCCATTGGTTTGTGGATGGTAGGCTGAAGAGAAGAGTAACTTGATGCCAAGCTTGGCGCATAGGGTCTTTCAAAAGTAGCTCAAGAACTTGACATTGTGATCCGAGACAATTGTCTTTGGTACTCCGTGTAGGCATAAGATTTCTCTACAAAAGAGATTTGCAATATGTGAAGCATCGTCGATCTTGTGACAAGGAATGAAATGAGCCATTTTGGAAAAACGGTCCACAACAACAAAGATGGAATCATGGCCATTTTTTGTTCGTGGCAATCCAAGCACAAAATCCATGCTAATACCCTCCCAAGGTTGGAATGGAATAGGAAGAGGCATGTAAAGACCATGGGATTGAGCTTCTGACTTAGCTTTGCGGCATGTAGAGCATCGGTTGGTGAAGCATGCAACATCACGAAGCATCTTTGGCCAATAGAACTTGTCGGAGAGGGTGGCGTACGTCTTGTCGCGTCCAAAGTGACCCATGAGTCCTCCATGGTGTGCCTCTTGCAAAATTAGCAAATGAAGAGAAGACTTTGGAATGCAAAGTTTGTTAGCACGCATAAGATATCCATCTTTCATGTAGTAGCTCTCCCAACAAGTTTTCACTTTGCAATTGGCATAAGGAATAGAAAAATAATCATCATTCTCATACAAGTATTTTATATGCTCAAAACCAACAACATTTAATTCAAGTTGAGTAACGAGCATGCATTTGCGAGAAAGAGCATCCGCCACAACATTTTCTTTGACCTTAATGTATTTGATGACATAAGGAAAAGACTCAACAAATTCACTCCATTTAGCATGTCGTTTGTTCAACTTAGTTTGACCCTTGAGGTACTTTAGAGTTTCATGATCGGTATGAATGATAAATTCACGCGGACGCAAATAATGTTCCCAAGCTTGTAAGACTCTGACCAAAGCATACAATTCCTTGTCATAGATAGGATAATTGAGTTGAGAGCCGGATAGTTTCTCACTAAAATATGCAATTGGGCATTTTTCTTGCATAAGCACACCTCCTATGCCATTACCACTAGCGTCACAATGCACTTCAAAAGTTTTGTCAAAATTGGGCAAGTCAAGCAAAGGTGCATGAGTAAGAAAATTCTTAAGTTCATGGAATGTAGTGTCTTTGGATGGTCCCCAAACAAATGGTGCATGTTTCTTGCTCAAGGCGTGTAGAGGGGTAGCAATAGTGCTAAAGTTTTTCACAAAGCGACGGTAAAAACCAACGAGACCTAAGAAGCTACGCACTTGTTGCAAGTTGGTGGGTGTAGGCCAATTTTTAATTGCTTCAATCTTAGACTCATCAACATGGACACCGTTTGAGGAAACCACAAATCCTAGGAAAACAACTTTTTCCACACCAAAAATGCATTTGTCCATGTTAGCATAAAGTTTTTCTTTCCGAAGAGTTCGCAAAACATTTCTAACATGTGTGGCGTGTTGTTCTAGAGATTTGTTAAAAACAAGGATGTCATCAAAGTAGACCACAACACAATACCCAATGTAGGGGTGCAACACATGATGCATCATGCACATGAGCGTACCCAGTGCTTCGGATAAGCCCATGGACATCACTATCCATTCATAGAGACCAAATTTGGTTTTGAAAGTGGTTTTCCACTCATCACCCTCTTGTATGCGAATTTGGTAGTAATCACTTTTCAAGTCTATCTTGGAAAATATAGTGGCACCACTAAGTTCATCTAGCATGTCATCTAAGCGTGGGATAGGGTGACGATAGAAAATGGTGATAACATTTATGGGGCGCCAATCGGAACACATGCGCATACTACCATCATGTTTAGGCACTAGGATCACGGGAACCGCACAAGGACTCAAACTCTCGCGAACATGCCCTTTATCTAGGAGTTTTGGGACTTACCTTGTATATCCTTTGTTTTGTCGGGGTTGACGCGGTAGGGAGCCTTGTTGGGAAGTGGCAAGTCGGGGAGGAGGTCGATGCGGTGTTCTATCCCTTGTTTTTGTGGTTGTCCCGGAGGTAGCTCGTCGGGCAACACATCTTGGAATTCCTGCAACAATTGAGATAGCACAAAAGAAAGATGTGGTGAAGGGTTAGGACGGGTAACATCGTCCTTGCACACAACCATGTAATGAAGGACGGTCGATGGGCTCTCACTCACATCCCTCAAATCTCTTTTGGTGGCAAATAGAACTAGTCCACTCATGTCCCTCATCGTGGAGTCACTCAAGTTTGGCTTGTGGCGCTCACTCGCTTTGAGGTGGATCACTCTCTCACTTTTCTCTCCATGATGGGATGAAGCTTGCTTATCGGAGATCACTTGACTAGGAGACATAGGGCGAAGCACATATTCGGTGTCCTTCATCTTGAAGATATATTGATTGGTTCACCCGTTGTGTATGGCGCCACGGTCGAATTGCCAAGGTCTCCCAAGGAGGAGGTGGCAAACGGACATGGGCACCACATCACACTCCATGGTGTATTCGTAAGCTCCAATATTGAAGGAAACTTGAACGGTGTGGTCCAGTTGTATAGTGCTCGAGTCGCTTAGCCATTGGACCTTGTAGGGGCTCGGATTCTTTTTCTTGGTCAAGTGCAACTTGGAGAAAAATTCCTCACTTGCGAAATTATGGCAACTTCCTCCATCGATGATGACCTTGACGGATCTCCCTTGGATACTAGCCTTGGCGTGAAAGATGTGGCAACGTTGGTCCTGGTCTTGTTGTTGTGGAAGCGTCAAAACCTTTGAGACGATGAGAGCGGGGCTTGGATTGTTTTCACAAAAGACTTGAGAGTCTTCATCCTCATTGACGTGCCAGTGCATGGCCACTTGTTCCAAAGATTCCATCTCATCTTCACTCATGGAGTCATAGGAGCCGTCATCTTGGAGTATCATAGTTCGCCTTGTGGGACACTCATGGATCTTGTGGCCTCGGCCTTGGCACGTGAAGCACTTGATGGACCTTGTTTTCACGTCATCCGGTGTTGGTGTCGAGGATGACGCTCTTGTTTTTCTTGTAGTGGCATTGCGGGATGATGAAGATGACTTTTCCTTGTAGCTTGACTTGTCATCTTTTGTCGTGGGGGTTCTTGTAGAAGGGGTCGTAGTTGGCGTAGCTTGTGTAGTTGCACCATAGGTCTTGTAGGAGGTCTTGGATTACTTGTAGTCCTCTTGAACTTGACGTTCCGCCTTCGTGGCTTGGTGCACTACCTCAAGAAAGTTGGAGTAAGGTTAGCAATCCACAATTTTCTTGACTTGGTAATCGAGGCCATTCAAGAAACGTGCCATAGTTTGCTCATCGTCCTCCTTCACATTTGCTCTTACCATGGCCATCTCCATCCCTTGTTATACTCTTCCACGGACTTGGTGCCTTTCTTGAGTAGTTGGAGTTTCTTGAAGAGATCGCGATTGTAGTATGTTGGGACAAATCGCGCTCTCATGAGTTCTTTCATTTGTTCCCAAGTTGTGATTGGAGGTTCACCTCTTTCTCTTCGTCGCTCAATCACTTGTTCCCACCAAAGGAGCACGTAATCTTGGAAATCGAGGGAGGCCATGGCAATCTTCTTGTCTTCTTCATAGTTGTGCAACCGAAATATTTTGTCGACCTTGAGGGCCCAAGAGAGGTAGTATTCGGGATCGTTGCTTCCGGAGAACTTAGGCATGGTGAACTTGATCTTGCCAAAGCAATTTTCCTCATTATTGGTGTGATTGTGGTATCCTTGTCATGGAGGAGCATAGTTGTCTTGGTGACGTTGGCCTTGCCTTGGTGCGTGATCATCCACATGGTCAACGTGGTTTGCTTGAGGTTGCACATCATGTCAAGGAGGGACATTGTTGTCATGTTGGTTGTGCTCTTGACTTGGGGTGAGCTCATCAATGTGTTGCTCGTCTTGCCTTGGGTGTTGTTGACGTCGTGGTCGCACCCATTGTTGGTGTTCTTGGTGATCCTCTTGACGTGCTTCTTCTTCTTGGCGTTCTCGATGAAGAGCTTTTTGTTCCTCACGAGCTAGACGGTTGTGTTCTTGCACGACATTGGTTGCGTCACGGAGCGCCCGTTGTGCCTCTCGTGCTTGCTCTTCACGGCGCCAGTCTTCTTCACAGCGGTGACATAGGCGATCTTGCTCGTAGTCGTATTGCTCTTGTTGGCAACGGTGTTGACGCTCGCGATGTCGACCTTGTGGCTCTCGTGGAAAGGGTTGATTGATTCTTGAGAAAGGCGATGCGCGTCACATTGTTGTGGTCGATCTCAAGGAGAAGGGCTTTTGTCGGAGGAGTCCTCAGTGGAGTGTCGACTTGTGGTGCACCGTTGCGTAGAGGTAGAAGTGGATGATGCGCGATTGGCCACCAAAGCACGGAGCTCGTCCATTTCCGTTGTCATGAAGTCCAGCATACGCTCCTCGAATTCACGTATGTTCATGGCGAGGTGCTCGATTGGGTCCGTGATGCCATCATGTGCTTGTCGCATTCCCTTTTGTGCAGCAAAGAATTGTAGTTTGGTGACGTAGTTGTTCATATCGTCGTCGTGCTCCTCGAATTCCGGGTTTGTCATAGTGTTCCTATCCATGGTACTCAAGTAGATATAAGTGGAAAAATGGGAAAACATAATACCAAATACCGTTCCGAAGCTTGAGATGAGGATCAATCACTCAATGTGAAATTGTGGAAATAGTAGAATTGGTACCGAGTTTTCCCTTCTCACACCTACAAAGGTAATGCTTATAGAGTAGCTTGGTTAGGATGGTGGCACAAAATTTCAAGCAATTCGAGAATATGATGCAATAAAGTTGAGAGAGATCCGCAAGTAAGCAAGTTAGACAATGCGAATTAATAGCAATGAGTGAACTCGGAAACACACACACGAAATATAAAAGTGGGGTTGTGCAACCAAAAGTGAGCTCAAAATGTGGTGTCCACGGAAAACGCTCAAGTTGCACAACTCTAGAGATACGGTAGCACGATTGCTCTAATGGGCGTGATACGAACTTGTGCACAACCTATAAGAGACAAAAATGCGTCGTCTTCCTATTCCCGAATTGCTATGTATGCGACACGAGTCACTCACTCAAGTGATCCAAAGTGATGAAGTATGCTATACAAATGCTGCGATGCTATTTTTCTTTTGAACTTTCTTAAAAGCTTCACTTTTCTTTTCGTTAGCAATGATATTTTGATTGTCACTATGCAGGACATGCACACCAAGATAGCAATTATCTATGCGGGTACTTTGTAACAAAAGAGATGATACTAAGATGTATATGCATGCAATTGTAGCTATGCGGAGTATGTATCACTAATGTGCACAAGTAGCATGGCCTGACAATACTCAATGGCTAGTCTTGATAGGCAAGTAACGCAAATAGGCTAGGGGATGACAATGCAATGGCAAGAGTAAGTCAAGAGTGTTGTCGTGGTTCCCGTCCTTGCTTGCGGTGTAGTGTCAATGAAGAGTTGGATGACGACGTTCAAGGGCGATGATGAGCGGCGATGTCGATGAAGAACCACTCCTAATTAGCCGCAACACCTTAGGAAGTGGCATGGCTCGCGACTCAAAATCTCAAATGCAAATGGGTTACAAAAGAAAATAGGCTAAAGAGCGAATCAACAAAGCTGAAACTGGGGGGGGTGCGGTTGTACCTCTTGCGAGCGCCGATTGTATGGCTCCTTGACTTCATGAGAATTAGCGGTTGTACCGCTAGACTGGGCGGTTGTACCACTCCTGGGGGAATTAGTGGTTGTACCGGTGGTATGTGCGGTTGTACCGCCCCTGGCAAAACTGTAGGTTCGAAATCGGGGAAGAAGAAAAATTTGGGCGATTTTGCGGAGGAAAACGATGGGGATGATGGTGCAAAGGTAGATCCACTTATCCACAACTGAAACCACAAATCACAATCAACAAAATCTTCTCAAATCCAATGAATCCAAGAAAATTTGGTATGGCTATTTTTGTGGGGATTTTCGAAATTAGGTCAAATGAAAACAAAAATTGGCTAGAAAACGATGGGGGAGACTCCAAATTCGTAATCAACGTGGCTCATGATAGCAATATGATACGGGACAAGCCCGTGTGTGTCGATCTTTCACGAATTGGAGGGGGAAATCTCAAGAACACGAAGAACACTAAGGGCAAACACGATTACACATCCACTAGATTCATGATAGCACACGAGGAACGAGATCCCCAAGTCAAACAACGATACAAGTAGCGATACGTGATCTCCCACTCCGGAAGGAGGGGGCTTGAATCCACGAGGGATCTTCCCTCTAGAGGGTCCTTGGCATCACTTGGATATTCTCCACAAGGAGGTCAACTCCTCAAGAGAGGGCAAGTAATGGAGCTAAGATCTAGTGCAAAACATTAGCTAACCCTAGAAACAAGGAGGAGACGGAGTATATACAGTGCTAGTCACAAAAGGGAACGTGAGAGGGAGATACATGGGCCTCGGACCCGTCCATGAGTGTAGACAGGCCGGTTGTACCGGTATTGAGGCATCAACCTATTCAACTGGTGAAGCACCAGTCTTGAACCGCACCAGAACAAAATCTTGGCCCCTGTTGTAGTGGTTGTTGGCGGTGGTGGACCGGTTGTACCAGGCAGCAGTGGTTGACCGATGGTGCAGCGGTTGAACCCCTAATTCCTAGGTTGTTGCTTGTCCCTCTCCTTGCCTTGGTGTTCCTCTTGCTCCCTTCCTCCTTCTTCTTACCTAAGCACACAAAGTGTCTCTGCTTGAGGTAGCATCCACGTTCCAAGAGCATCAAAGGGAGAATCATAAAGGAGTGAGGTCACCTCGTTTGTAATGGCACGTGCATGGGCTCTCGTCAATGGGTCACGTGGAGCTTGAGGTGTTGATGATGGGTCCATTATGGTGCTCATGGGATGCTCCGCATCAGTCTCCTTGTCTGACACCTCTTTTGCACATGAATTGCTTCCCTGACACACCCTTGAGTAGAACTGAAGAAAATCCAGATTTGAAAATCATGTCTATCCACATTAGACATCTAGGTCCAAATCCTCTAGCTATTAGAATGTCTGTAATGGGTTGGTGCTCAATCATATCAAAGGCCTTCTCAAAATCTAGTTTGAGTATTATCAACTCTTTATTTGAGGATTTGCACTGATAGAGATACTCATAAGCCCAGGCCAAGCAGTCTTGTATGGATCTTGATTTTAAAAAGCCATATTGGTTTGTGTAAACCAATTTTAGGATTATTGTCTGCAGTCTATTGGCAAGGAGCTTAGTGATTATCTTGATGGAACAATTGATCAATGAAATGGTTCTGAAGTCATTTGGTGAGATTGGTGCATCTTTCTTTGGAATGAGTGTTATAAAAGAGTTGTTGATGGTCTGCAAATTTATGGTCCCTTTGAAGAAATCTTCTATCAATGCATATAAATCTTGGGAAATGATGTCCCAGCAGAATTTTACAAAGTCAGTGTTGAAGCCATCAGGTCCAGGGGCTTTATCAAAGGGCATATTTTGAACCACTTTATGAATTTCATCTTTGGAAAAAGGTTGCTCCAGAACTGAAAGATCAGTGTTTGTGTCAATCAATGCATCTAGGTTGAGAAGATTGAAAGTAGGAGTGGATGTGTTGAGCCTCTTCCTAAAAGCATTTAGTAGGATACAAGCTTTTGCATCATGCGCTCTGAACATATTACCAGCATCATCCTGCAGACTGTCAATGTGATTCACTCTGTGTTTGATGGTGGCCTTGGCTTGAAAATACTTGGAATTTGCTTCTCCAAACTTGACCCACCGAATGGCTGCTCTTGGTTGCGAGTAAATCCTTTGCAAATCCAAAAGTTGAAGCAAATGCTTTTTTCAGAAAGTTCCTGCCATTCCATTCTGGGATATCTAGAGGTCTGCATTGTTCTAGAGCATCAAGGAGGAGAATCACCTCATTGGTGTTTTTGATAGAGCTGCTCAGATGATAAATTGTCTTAGCCCAAATTTTGAGGCATTTCTTTAATCTTTTAAATTTAGCCGATATTCTCTTGACAGAGTCAGTAATGTGAATATCCCATTGCCAACTTTGCTTGACAATGTCTTTAAATCCCTGCACTTTCATCCAGAAATTTTCAAACCTAGAAATCTTGGGCTTAGGGATGTGGGTGCCAATTTGAATTGAACATGGGGTGTGATCAGAGCTTGGCTTGGCAAGGGGCGGAACCAAAGTATTGGGGAATTCATTGGTCCAAGATTCTGAAGTAAAAACCCAATCCAGCTTCTCTAAAAGAGGGGCATCTTGCATATTGCTCCTTGTGTAGTTTCTCCCTTTCAGTGGAATTTCCACCAAAGCTAGAGAATTGATAGCCTCATTGAACTTTAACATTTATGTAAAATTGCCACCTGCCCTATTCCTATTATTTGGATATCTGACACAGTTGAATTCACCCATTATAATCCATTCGGTATCTTGTGGCATTTGAATATGTTTGAACCAATCCAGAAATTGAGATCTTTCTGCTCCTTGGCTAGGCCCATAGATATTTGAAAGGGTGAAGTAATTTCTAGACATAGTAGATGTGAAGTGAATAGATAAGGAGAAATGATTCTGGAAATAGATTTTCCCTTGCAAACAGAGAGCCATTCCAGGCAATAAGCAATCCTCTGGAAGCACCAATTGCGGGGAGATATTCAAATTGGCTAATCCTTCTGGGATAGAAATTCCTGAGATATCTTGCATCAAATAATTCTCGTTTGGTTTCTTGAATGCAGATGATGTCTGCGTTGGACTCATCTATTTTATTCTTCAGTGCCAACCATTTGTTACTGTCATTGATTCCTTTAATATTCCAGTTCAATATGTTCCAATTTCTGTTCATATGTGACATGATGATATATCACTGTTGGTCTTGTGTATATGTCCTCATTTGTCAGAGTCAACAACCTATAGCAAAATATTCTGATGGCCCAGAGAACTGTCATTAGCCAGTGAAATTTATGGAGAACAAAACCCAGGTTTGACTGATGAATCACATTCCATAATATCCCCAAATTATGAGGAAATAATATAGTCATACAACAAGTAATGACAACTGAATTTCCACTCTAGATAACAGAAGTGCAGCAAATACTTAATAAGCTTCCAACCATATCATCTGGCACAATTCTTAAAATAACATAGCAGAGAGCAAGGTTCCAGAAGAAAGCAGACATCCAGCTGACAAAAGTGCTAACAAACAAGTCTGGCATCATTACATAGGAATATAACTAAAACTAGAAGCCTCTAAGGTTTGTAGATGGCAGGCTTCTTCTGCACCCCCTTAGCTAGACCCTTATCCTCCTTCTTTTTCTTGGGCTACTGAATCATCTACATGCAGTCTTTTGCATTGGCCTTGCAAAAGGAGACAAAAAGATTCTTAATAACTCTTGAGGTTATAGTAGGGGGATCAGTATTGCAAGGAAGACAATTTTTATCTTTACAAATTTCCCTCTAAACCCTTTGTTAGCTTCCTGTAATCTGTAGCTTCTCCTTACCTCTGTTTCACAAATGGGAGCCTTATCATTTATTTTCTTCCTAGCATAAACAACAGAAGTGCTTGCAGAATGTGTCTCTTGATCTTCCCCACCCCTGTTGTTAGTAGGGGTCAGAGTTTCCTGGGCTGAAGAAACTTCCTTCTACAAACCCATCTCCTGACAAGTAGGAGTGTGACCAGAAATGCATGAATCAGGCAGGGCAAAAGGAATGAACTTTTTATTAACAGATCCTTCAATGATATAGTTCCAGAGTTGTGAAGATAACAGAGATTTTGCCCTGTCAAAATTAGCAAGTGTTAAGAGGGCAACCGTGAAAAACTAAAACCATTCACAAGGTACGTGAACAACTTCGCTCTTTCCAGCATGAGGCTTAAAGTGTTTGGTCCACAGGTCCTTCCTTAGTTAAACCACCATGCTTTGCATCTGACATAGAGGATCCTGCTATTAACTCTCTGAGCTGAGAATCTAGGTTCTCTCAATCTGGCACATTAGTAGAGGAGTTTACAATGTTGAAGATGGGAAAAGGGAATCCAGGGGGGCGGAACTGGTACCTTCAGAGGTGTTAGGAGCAGTGTTTGCATTCTGCAATATAGAGTCACCAACTGCCGCTGCCTCATTCTGTGCCATAGTGTTGTTATCAAAGCTGGGGGATTGGAAGCTTGAAATATGATCTGCAGGCAATCCAATTGGAGCAGAGTTTTTACGTTCAGGATTTATAGATTCTTTGATCTGATTGCCATCCATGTTAGTCTCAGTAGTTTTGGCAAGATTATCTTCCATTGGAGGTTCAAACGATTGAAGTGTAGTCTGATATGTTTGTTGTCTTTCTGGGGTGCATCCTCTTGCTGAACTACAACAAACTGCTGGTCCTGTGGCAGCAGGCTGTTATTGTGGAGCTGCAATGCAAACTTCTCCACAGCAGGAGCCTCTAAAGTTCCTTGCAAGGTTGGCATTGACAGATTAAGGTCAAAGTTTGCTTGAAATTCATGATGTTGCTCTTGGATGACTAGAGGATCCAGGAGTTCTCCAATATTCTGCATGGAAGGACCTCTAACTATAGAGTTGTCAGAAGCAGTATCACCAGGAGACACTACAACATGCAGACCTTGGGATAAAGTCAAACCACTATTTTCTGCAATAACTAGAATCTGCACTTCCTCCTCTAGTGGCTCAACAAGATCAATAGGTTCTAGGAATTCTCCAGCCTATAGCTTATGATCAACTAGCTATTGCTGTTGGGGCATTGCCCGGTGCCCCCAACCTTCATCTTCTTCTGCTTGCTCCAGATTATTGGCCTCATGATGAATAAGGTGAAAGGCCACAAGTCCTACTAGCAAATCTTGATTAGGATGATGGAACTGCTCCTGAGGTCTGGGATGGGGATTTCCATCTTCAAGCACTGGATCCTCATTAGGGGGTGGATTGCCAATGGGTATATCTTCAAGAATGACCACTGGACATGTGCATGACTGACCACTGAAGTTCTTTGCCCCAGAGACTAAGATACTGGAAGGGACATCTCTAAGCGCATCAATCTTGACTCTGAGAACAATTGCTGCATCAGAGGATTTGACTTTGTCCCAAACCATAAGCTATCCAAAACTAGCAGTTGCATTTGGAAGCTCATGAAACGAACGCAAATCAGCAGGAAAAATCACAATCAACAGCCAAACATCCCTATTTAGCTCAAAGTTTCTCCAATTCAGCCCCTCATTAAGCCTTTAGAAAATAATATGAATGTTTCCAAAGACATGTGGACCTATGTTAACCAGAAAATCTCGATCTGCCGCACTAACGAACCTCATAAAAGCTTGTCCAAATGGGCATTTAGAGATGGAGGTGACACCCATACACTTGGAGTGAATGAAATCATGAAGGACCTCTTGGGCATTAATAAAAGCAGCCTCCCTTGTGGAATTGGAATGATTGTGGCAATCGCAAGGTCTTTGTTGGCTGGGACGAGGCAACCATGGATCACTCGATGACGAGCAGGCCTGCCATCGACGTCAAATGCATGGTAGCCAATAGGGAGGAAGGGGGAAGGATCAAACAGGAACAAATCCATCTCTGGTAGTGCCAACGAGCTCGAGGGAGCAACAGTTGAAACCACAGGTGATGGATGCGGGTGTTGCAGTGGAGCAACTATGCGGTGGGAATTGGAGCCGTCAAGGTGAAGGGCTGTCTCACTGGGAGGTGGACCCAGATCTCGCGAGCCAAGCTTATTTGACTAGACCTGGATTATCTAGGAGTTACTGACAAGGCGGGTCCCAACAAGAAAGGTCGGTTTGTCGGGGAATCTGCAGGTCTCGGATTTTGCTGCTGATTAGGGGGCTCATGGTTCGAAGCTAGAGCCTTAATGGTGCCACGTGATCTGTAGTTAATCTTGATATGCCCCATCCTATTGCATCCGTGGAAACGGATTATATTAGTGCACTTGGGCCGAGAGTGGCCCGAAGTGAGACACCGGACACAAAAGGGAGGTCCATCATTATGGGCCTTACTAGCACCCAAACGATTTTCAGGCCCAAAAAATTGAAAACCCCTGGATCCCGCCCCATCAATAGCGACATTATTGGGAGCGGTTAGTACCAAATTTGAAGATGGCCTTGAATGGGGCGGGTGTTGAGTAACTGCCACATCATGCGAACCTAAAGGATGAATATGCAAATCGTCTGAAGCAAAAAAATTTGGGGATTGAACTGCTTCAACGTATGATCTATGATCTTTGGAGTGATTAACAAGAGTCCATTCCTGCTCTAGCTCTTGCTGGTAAAGGCTGAATTCCTTATGATAATCTGAGCCTCCCTTGCGCCAAAGAAAGAAACCCATGTTGAACTGATCATTTGAACAATTCCCACCCTTGATGATAGCAAAATCGACATCTTAAGAAGCGACACTGAATTTGAAAGACCAGTTTTGCAGACAAGATACCTTGAAACGGGAGCATGACCTCCAAAGCAAGATTGCAGAATGAGACTGATCGAGTCAATATTGATGCGAAGTCTTGAGCGTGAGAATTCCGCTACCATGATGTGGGGACCCCGAATCATCGTGGTCACCGAATGCACGTGTACAGTGATCCCAGAGATCAATGCTCACTGAACACACAGAAGCTGGATAACAAGAGTCTTACATCCACATTTAACGTCTTACACAAATAATGACCACGAAGGTCTTAGTCTTACATAGGTAGGCACACGGGCCAAACACTTGAAATAGAACAAGGAGCGGAAATCTTGGTCGAAAGCGTGAACCCATGCCATCTGCCATAACCTCCAGGCATTCTGACTAGGGAGCGTCCTAGTTCGCACGTTCGTCTCCAACGAACTCTTCAACATACTCCTGTTCTTCCATGCCTAGCCAATTAAATAACCAGTGGCAAGCCAATGAGTACTTTGAATGTACTCGCAAGCAACCCAAGTGGTGGAACAAGGTAGCAATGATGCATGATATATCACTAATAGGTAAGTTTGCGGAAAGCTAATTTTTAAATGCAAATGACATGATCAAGTAACTAGTGAGTATGCATCAACAACTAGCAGGTATCCATGTGAACAAATTGCAGATATCATCACAAGTATTGGTTGAACATCTCATGTTCACTCGTCACACTAAGTCATCGGACTGAGTTCAATCCTCATGCTAAGTCATCGGACTGAGCTCATGTGGCCTCTTGTCACCACCAGACCCATACTCACACCAACGTTTATGAAAACATCCAGACGTGGCATAAGCAACACCACCCAACTGTCCTTGAGCGTGGACACGATTATTCGAATAGTTTTACACTCTGCAAAGGTTGCACACTTTACCCACAAGACTCGGGGAACTTTCGTGTCATCCACGACTCGCGGTATATAACATACCCGAGGTAAGCACCCGAACAATGCCTTTCCCCCAACGATACTAAACAAAGAGTCCACTCGATTGGTACCCAGCCCTCATGATGTACATCACACGAGCCTTGCTCTAATCGTACCATCCATGAGGGGACCAATGGTGTGCCCGGTGCATGTGAAGACAGCGCATGATTGTACATACCAGTACGACCCCGTATCGAGAGTGACCACGCCACTCCTGCCACTAGTAATGCAGGCTCCTTGCTAGTGCCCACCAAGGTAATCAACAAAGCCCCGTCTCATAAGGGGTATCGTGGTTGCGCATGTAAGGTTGGGATGGTCGACAAATCTTAAACCCTCCATTTTTGAAAACACATCTTCATCTTGCTCCAGCATACCAATTCTTTCTCAAGTGGTCACTCATCTCATCATCATCTCCCTCGGGCATTAGTGGCACCCGACGGGGTTTTCGAAAAGTCTTTGAAATCATCTCTTTCTTTCCATCACTATGCATAGATCCCATCCCTTTGCGTGGCATATACTAGCATCCTATCTACTCCCACCCGCATAACCCTCGTAAGGTGGTAGGGTCATGCACGATGCAAGTGTCAACGGAAAAGTAACAGAGGCATCCCACCGAAAGGGGATCACCACATCACATGATCAAATATGATGAAAGTAAAGTTCTATATGGCATGCAATAAAAATGGTTTCTCATCATGGTCAAAGGGCTGCTTGCCTGGCTCAACAAAGTCTCCGGGGTCTTCGAAGTCTTCGGGTCCAGTTTCTTCGTCAACAGCGCAATCTATCGTCGCTATAAAATAACGATAAAAAACTAATCAACACACAAAAACAGAGCACTCAAGCTACTAATAAAAATGCTAACCCATTCTGATAAATACTAAGGACTATCTTAAAAATGTTTGTTTAATATGTTACCATGAAAAATATTTTTAAAAACTATTAAACAGAGGCAGGAAATGCCAAATAGGGATTTTTAATTAAAAACAGTAGTAAAAAGTTTTTCAAACATTTTTTCAAATGACACTAATAAATTCTATGGAATATTCTAAGATTTTTGGTGGAAGAAATATTGTCATAGGAATTAGTTTGGGTTCTGTGGGATTTTTGCAAAGTCCATAGAAAAAGAAAAAGGAAAAGAAAAGAGGGTACTGTGCCCTGGGCTAAGTGCCCAGCTGCACTGGGCCAACCGGCTAGGCCGGTCCAGCTGAGCTGCGGGCGCGCGCGCGGCCAGGTTTGAACCTGACGCGCGGGCCCCAGTGTCAGCGAGAGAGAAGGAGAGGGAGAGGGGCGTGGGGATGACAGGTGGGGGCCACCTGTCATCTCCTTCCTCTCGACAGGAGGGGGAGGGCGCTCACCGGCGGCGAAGGAAGGCTCGGCAAGAAGATCTGAGAGCGGGGATGGACCCAGGAGGCTACCGCCGTTCGGGAGGTGCTGGAGATGGTCGACGGGGAGGCGCGGGTAGCCGGCGACGAGGTCCCGTGGCAGAGGAGCTTCGGGAGGGGTTCACCGGGGTCGTCCCGTGCTGCACAAAGGATGTGAAGAAGAGGGGAATGCATCAGCGTGGCGAGGGAGGACCAGCTGGAGAAGAAGGAGGGCCGGAGGAGGCTGCTACCGGGAGATCGATGGTGGTGACACCGCGGCGATCTCCGGTTGATCCCGAGTGCTATGAGCATGGGTAGGAGCTGGGGCTCTGCGGGTGGACGATAGAGGAGGAGAGGGGTCCAAATAAGGGGAGAGAGCTCGGGGGAAGGCCCCTTTTATAGGGGAACGCGAGTCCACCAAGGGTTCGTGCGCAGGCGAGGTCGTGGCGCTCGCTGGAGGGCTCGTGGGAGGGAGAGAATGGGTCAGAGGCGCTCTTGGGCGTCGCCCACGACCAGAGGGAGAGGAGAGAGGGGCAGGGGAGTGTGCATGTGTGAGCCTCACGGTTGGCCGGTTCGGGCGGCCGCGGCATGTGCGAGAGGGGCCAGAGGGGGGAGAGAGAGGAGGGGCCGACAAGGGTGGCATGGCGCGGACGCCGAGGGGGACCAAGTGGCGCGCGGGGGAGGCCCGAGGCCGCCGAAGACATGCAGTGGGGGACGGCTACAGTGCCTGTCGGCACTGTAGCATGCTCCAGAGCGCGCGGTTGGCATGCCATGGCATGCCAATGGCGTCTTTTGCGTGCCAGCTATGTCTAGGGGATCTAGGGGGTTTAACAATAGAGGGTAGGGCATTGGATGCTGCGGGATGCCTTAGGAGAGAAGAAAAAGTGAGAGGGAGAGAGGGAAAACTCTTGTCCAGGGGGTAAAATGAGGAATTTACCCCTCTTACCTGAGGTGCCTTGGCCAGGGAGAGTTACTGGAGGTGCAAGGTACTTACCAGAGGCTGTTGTAAAAAGTTGGGGCCAAGGGTAAAAGGATAAGGTGGGGGAAATGATGGTTTTACCAATTCACCAAAAGGTGTTTGGTAGAGATTTGGGCAAGAAAACTCTACCACCTTACTGAGATACCTACCAGGGTGAAAGTCTAGGTAAAAATGAGAGGATCCACCAAGTTTGAGCCCAAGGGGAAAACGTTGACAATGGAGATTTGATGAACCCTAGAAATTAGCAGAATCAGATTTCTATAGATCCATTGATGCTAGGATTTTACCCTTGATGCACCACTTAGTGTATCATCAGTATTTGGCCATTAGAGCATGCCCACAAAGTTTGAGGCCAAGGGGAGACACTTCACAATGTAAAGTTTCTCAAATTTGATTCTGGACAGGAATGATTTTGGGATCGTTTGATGAACCAAACCAACTTGGATTGAGATGAAACTTTGCAAGATCATCACCCATGATAGTGTTGACTTGCTGGAATTTTCCTGGAATTTATTGAGAATATTTCTTATAGAAATATTCCAAAATCTTGATTCGAACAGAAAGGGTGTTGAGGGGATTTGCCTATGAGATGATCATGCCCTTGTGTTGAAACTCATATATATGGGAAATATATGTCCACTGAGTTTCTCTAAATTTTCTCAAATATTTTCAAAGCATTTAAATAATTTTTCCCTAAGAAAATCCACTTCTGGCCTTAAAAAAAAGCCTTTAAATAAAATGTGAAAATAATCCTTAAAAATAATATTTTGTGGTTTTGGGAAGTCTTATATATAGTGGGTTTGAAATAAAGCTTTTGGAAAAGAAGAATCCAGCCAAGTTGAGGATTTGTAGTGCAAACCTCATTTTAGGGGGGTTTGGAAACTTAATTTAAATAAATAATTTTTGGTTGAAACAAAATTTGATAAAAATAGTTTTGGGCACTTTTCACATGGAATGATCATTAGGCAAGAGGTTTGGAACAAGGAAGATGAATATGAAGTGGAATAGAACCTAGTAGTGCCAAATAACACAATCATCAAGCAAGCAAACAACATAGAAAACAAGCACAAGCACTTTGAAAAAGTTTTAGTAGGCTCCAAAGTTTATTAACCCAAACATAACAATGTGCTACAAACACAGGGTGTGACAGACCTTCCCCCCTTACAAGAATCTCGTCCCCGAGATTCCTTGGCTAAGTGCTAAAAATATGCGGGAACTCCGATCTAAGATAATCTTCATGCTCCCAGGTTGCTTGAGCTTCAGTGTGGTTGTTACATTGAACCTTGAAGTACTTGATGATGCGGCTTCAGGTGCAGCGCTCGGCTTCGTCCAAAATGCGAACTGGCCTCTCATGATAAGTGAGGCATGGCTGAAGGTCGATGGCTTGATGGTCGATGTCCTTGAAGAGGTCGGGGCGGTTGGAAACTTGCAGACACTTCCGGAGTTGTGACACATGGAAGACGTTGTGCACATCTGAAAGTTCGGGAGGTAACTCCAATTGATAGGCAACTTCTCCATGCGTAGTGGTGATCTTGAAGGGGCCGATATGTCTTGGTGCAAGCTTTCCTTTGACGTGGAATCGCTTGGTTCCCTTGAGAGGCGTGACTCAAAGGTAGACATGGTCACCGACACAGAAGTTCACTTCACGGCGGTGAAAGTCGGCGTGGCTCTTCTGTCTTGATTTGGCGGCCTCCAGGCGTTCTCGGACGAGTTGAACTTGCTCTTCGTCTTCGCGGAGGATGTCTGGTACAAAAACAAATCCTTCTCCGGTCTCCGACCAGTTGAAGGGGGTACGACACTTGCGCCCATACAACACATCAAATGGTGCCATCTGAAGACTCGACTAGTAGCTGTTGTTGTAGGAGAACTCGGCGAATGGTAGGCAATCTTCCCACTTGGCTCCATATGCCAAAACACAAGCGCAGAGCATATCTTCGAGTATCTGATTTACTCGTTCCGTTTGTCCACCGGTCTGGGGATGAAAAGCAGTGCTGAAGGAGAGCTTGGTTCCCATAGCTTCTTGAAACTTCTTCCACAATCTTGAGGTGAACTGCGTTCCTCGATCGTACATAATCTCCTTAGGAACCCCATGGAGGCTCACAATCCGGTTAATGTAGAGGTTCGCGAGCTGGCTTCCATCGTAGGTGGTTCGGACGGGGATGAAATGGGCTACCTTGGTCAGGTGATCAACAATGACCCAAATGGAGTCATGTCCTTTGTTTTACCTCAGTAAACCGGTGAGGAAATCCATCCCGATTTTATCCCACTTCCATTCAGGCACTTTGAGAGGTTGCAATAGTCCAGCGGGTCGCTGATGCTCAGCTTTAACTCTCTGGCATATGTCACACTTAGCAACAAACGTGCCTATCTCCCGCTTCATGCCATGCCACCAGAATCTTGCCTTGAGGTCTTGATACATCTTCGTTCCTCCAGGATGGATGGAGTAAGGAGCTTCATGAGCTTCTTGCAAGATCAGGTTCTTGAGCTCTTCTTTGTTGGGTACGCAAATGCGATTCCCGAACCATACAACTCCTTGTCCATCCACCGAGAATCCTGGGGCCTTGCCTTCCTTGATCTTCCTCTTGATGCCTTCAATGCTCTCATGCCGCTTCTGGGCTTTCTTGATATCATCCATCAAGGTAGGATTTTCTTCGAGATTGGTGAGGAATCTCAATGCAACCAGTTCCAGGCCGAAGCTTTCGAGTTCTTCATACAAGGCAGGTGGCCTTTCCTTAATCATAGCATTCAAGGAACAAGCCTTTCTGCTTAAGGCGTATGCTACCACATTGGCCTTTCCAGGGTGGTACTGAACACTGAGGTCGTAATCCTTGATCAATTCCAACCATCTTCGCTGCCTCATGTTCAATTCCCTTTGGGTGAAGATATACTTCTAACTCTTGTGGTCTGTGAATATCTCACATCGCTTCCCCAGAATGTAATGTCACCATGTCTTCAAGGCATGAACCACGGCTGCCAACTCGAGATCATGAGTTGCATAGTTCTCTTCATGAGGACGTAGCTGTCTGGATAAATAGGCTACGACTCTGCCTTCTTGCATCAGAACGCTTCCAAGCCCGGTTCTTGATACAACACAATATATCACAAACTCCTTGTGAATATCGGGGGTGGCCAAAACAGGGGCGATGGTCAATCTCTTCTTGAGCTCCTGGAAGCTTTCCTCACACTTAGCAGTCCATTCAAACTTCTTGTCCTTCTTCAAAAGCTAGGTCATGGGACGGGCAATGCTTGAGAATCCTTCCGCGAACTTGTAGTAATAACCCGCGAGTCCGAGGAAGCTCCTGACTTCCTTCACTATGGTTGGGGTTTGCCACTCAGTCACAACTTCGATCTTGGCAGGATCCACTGATAGTCCTTCCGCAGTCAGCACATGAGCCAAGAATCCAACTTCTTGTAGCCAGAATTCACACTTACTGAACTTGGCATAAAGCTGGTGCTCTCGAATCTTCTCTAGGACCAATCTCAAGTGTTCCTCACGTTCTTCTTCAGACTTGGAGAAGACGAGTATGTCATCAATGAAGACAACAACGAACTTGTCCAAGTACTC
This sequence comes from Hordeum marinum, assembly GCA_022496015.1. Lineage (NCBI taxonomy): Eukaryota > Viridiplantae > Streptophyta > Magnoliopsida > Poales > Poaceae > Hordeum > Hordeum marinum. The sequence continues at coordinate 234,451,174 of CM039675.1, forward strand.
CATGAAGACCTTATTCATGAGGTACATGAAGTAGGCAGGGGCATTAGTTAACCCAAATGACATGACCATGTATTCATACATGCCACACCGGGTTACAAATGCCGTCTTCGGAATATCCTGGGGTCTAATCTTCAGCTGGTAGTACCCAGACCCAAGGTCGATCTTGGAAAACACCTTGGCTCCATTTAACTGATCAAACAGGTCTTCAATCTTGGGGAGTGGGTACTTGTTCTTTATCGTGACCTCATTGAGAGAACGGTAATCGACACAAAGTCTGATAGTTCCGTCCCTCTTTGACACAAATAGAGCAGGCGATCCCCAAGGAGAGGCACTAGGGCGAATAAATCCTTTTCTGAGCTGCTCTGCCAGTTTCTTCTTCAACTCAGCCAACTCTTCGGATCCCATCCTGTAGGCCTTCTTAAAGATGGGCCTTGATCCGGACATAAGCTCAGTGAACTCGATGTCGCGGTCAGGAGGCATTTCGGGCAGCTCATCGGGAAACACATCCGGGTACTGACATACCACTGTCACTTGATCCAACTCAACTCCATATAGGCACTTAGCCCGAGGGGCTTGAGTGGGGGCTGGGTTGGGAACATACTTGACTTCCACTCCTTGGATATTGGTCATGGTGACAATCCTCTTGGCACAGTCTAACAAGCCTTGGTGCTTGGTTAACCAGTCCATGCCTAGGATCACATCCAAGCCTTCTGACTTCAGGATGATAAGGTCGGCTAGGAAGTCTACCCTGTTGATGTTAATCTCAACTCCCTTACAACCTATCCCAGACTTCAAAACTGATCTCGGGGTTTGTATCAACATATGACTACCTAGGGGTGTAGGATTCATGCCACTCTCTAGGGCAAACCTTTGGGTGACAAAAGAATGCGAAGCTCCACAATCAAACAACACTGTTGCTAGGGTTGAGTTGACGAGGAACGTACCCAGTATGACGTCCGGGTCTTCCTGGGCTTCCTCTGGGGTGACATGATTCACATGACCCTTGCCATTGTTGGGCTAGTTGCGGGGAGTTGGGTTCCTTGGTGGTGCTCCACGGGCTTGGCCTTGGTTTGGCGCATTGGGGCGCGGTGCATCTGGCTTCCTGTTGGGGCAAAGCTTAGAGATGTGTCCAGACTGGCCACATCCAAAGCAAGTGACTTGCCCAGGGTTGTTTTTGAAGTTTCTGCCACCGTTGTTGTTATTGGGTTTTTTATTATAGGATGGCCTGGGATTGGCATACTATTGAGGATGGTAGCTCGGACGAGGTGCAGGAGGTCTAGCCTGCTGCAACTGTTAGGTTGGCTTGGCTGGGGCTGGCTGCCAGGGGCGAGGCTTCTGGTTGCTTGAGCTTCCCTTGCTGATCATCTTGCGCTTGCGAGTGTCATCTATGGCATGACGCCTGTCTTCCAGCATGAGGGCCTTGTTCACCAGGTTGAAGAAGGTACGACAATCGTAGACGATGAGCTGATATTGTAGGACCCGTTGAAGTCCTTCCATGAAGCGTTCCTTCTTGGCAGCCTCTGTGCTGACGTCTTTAGGTGCATACCTTGGCAGCAGGTTGAACTTCTGTAGGTACTCCTTGACAGAGCCACTTCCTTGCTTCACTGTTCGGAATTCTCTCTTCTTGATAGCCATGATCCCAAAAGGAATATGGGCAGTGCGGAATCCTTCCTTGAAGTCATTCCACGTGATCACACGTTCCCCTTGCATGACCTTGAATCCATCCCACCAAGCTCGGGTGGTACCTCCGAGGCAGTGAGAGGCATAAAGGACCTTCTCATGATCCTCATTGTAGTTGACCAATGCAAGGAGGTCCTCGATGGTGCGGATCCAGTCATCAGCATCCAATGCTTCAGCAGTCTCGGTGAAGGTTGGGGGCGAGTTCCTCATGAACTCATACAGCGTGGAGCGGCCATTGTCGTTCCTGCCTTGTTGCTAGTTGTTCACGAGGGCTTGAGCCATCTGCTGGATAGCAGCATTGTTGGCTTGGCGCTCCTCAGAGAGAACTTGGAGAAACTGAGCTATGGTCATGTTCTCTGGTGGAGATGGTGGCGGGGGAATATCGCCTTGTGGCTGCTCCTGGTGTCCTCCAGCGTGAGCAGCTCCACCAGCTCCCTGTTGCTGGCTGGAGTTGCCGACTTCAGGGTTGGTGAAGGAGCTGTTGCTGGTAGCAGTCACCATCCTGTTTTGAGCAGCGAAGTCAAACAACTGGGATTGACAAGAGGATAAGCAATAACGGAAAAACGCGCCTAAGCGGGTCGATCAAGTGCAAGTGTGTTAAAACAAGTGTTGAAAGACCAACAACATATATTAAGATAGATGATGGAGTCGCTTACATGTTGCCTGAGGCAAAAGCGCGACTTGCATTGGAACACAAACAACAAAACAAACAATAAGCACACATGGTTTCATATGAACCATTACACGGTCTTGACTTCGCATGAGGGAGACATGACTGATCCTACCCTAGGGGTTCTCGGACTCAGGTGGTGGAGTGCTTGGTCTCGTAGTCACGCTCCTCTGGGTCTTCCTCCTGTTCATCATCTAAACGGGCATCGTTCCCGATTGAAGGGGTCCGGGAACAAGGAGGTCCATCTCGATGATGCTTTGCAGGCGGGTCAGTGAAGAGCTCACGGTACTCCTTCGCACTCATGGGACTACGTGTAGGTGCATTGCTAGATAGGGGTACTCCTCCTCTATAAGCGACAGCTAGCCGTCCTTCGGGGGTTCCATCCTTCTTTATCTTGTCTGGCTTCATCTTGTCTTGTCGAAGTAGCTCTCGGGTATGGTGAAGTTCCTCGCGGAGCTTCACAGACTCCTTCCTCAGGTTATGAACCAGGCTATCGGCGCAGAGGCTGAAGTAGGTCTGGAACCTGAGTGGTGTGCCATCTTCCTTGGTCGGAACCAGCGTCCAACTCTCGCCAAAGTCATCCTTCCTGAAGGGAAGGTAGCGAGTAGCCGACTCGTCAGCCATCTCTGGAATGATGTCCCGAAGGTGTAGGAGTGCCTTGCGTGTAGCTGTCTCGACGGCAACCATCATGGTCTCCATCTGTGGTCCTTCAAAGAACCAATTGGCCAGGGAGTCGTTTGCCTTCATGACCACATGTACGTGGTACTCCTTCGTGACGGCATCGACCTAGTGCTCGTGGTAGAGGAAAATAGGTTGTTGGCAAAACTGGCACTTCTCCAGGCTATCCCCAAGGAGTAAGGGAAAGCCGGATGTCAGGAAGGCTTCGGGTACGATGGCCATCTACAAAGGGTTGAAACGAGGAGAGTCAGCAAAGTGTTGTGTGAAGAATAGGGGAGGTAAATAGTGTAGAATTCCTAAGTTCCAATGCTAGGTGTAGTTTTGAAAACGACTTTTATCTTGTGTAACGTCCATGCTAACTAAGGGATTCCTACAGTCAGGATGGCTTTGATAATAGCTCTGTGGGGACCCCGACTCATAAGTCGTGGTCACAAGATGCACGTGTATAGTGATCCCAGAGATCAATGCTCACTGAACACAGAGAAGCTGGATAACAAGAGTCTTACATCCTCATTTAACATCTTACACAAATAATGACCACGAAGGTCTTAGTCTTACATAGGTAGGGCCACATGGGCCAATCACTTAAAATAGAACAAGCAGCGGAAATCTTGGTCGAAAGCGTGAACCCATGCCATCTGCCATAACCTACATGCATTCTGACTGGGGAGCGTCCTAGTTCGCATGTTCGTCTCCAACGAACTCTTCAACATACTCATGTTCTTCCATGCCTGGCCAATTAAATAACCAGTGGCAAGCGAATGAGTACTTTGAATGTACTCGCAAGCAACCCCAGTTGTGAAGGTAGCAATGATGCATGATATAGCACTAATAGGTAAATTTGCGGAAAGCTAATTTATAAATGCAAATGACATGATCAAGTAACTAGTGAGCATGCATCAACAACTAGCAGGTATCCATGTGAACAAATTGCAGATATTATCATAAGTATAGGTTGAACATCTCATTTCACTCGTCATGCTAACTCATCAAACTTAGTTCAATCCTCATGCTAAGTCATCGGACTTAGCTCATGTGGCCTCTTGTCACCACCACACCCATACTCACACCAAGGTTTATGAAAACATTCGGACATGGCATAAGCAACACCACCCAACTGTCCTTGACCGTGGACACGACTATTCGAATACTTTTACACTCTGCAGAGGTTGCACACTTTACCCACATGACTCGGGGAACTTTCTTGTCATCCACGACTCGCGGTATATAACATACCCGAGGTAAGCACCCGAACAATGCCTTTCCCCCAACGATACTGAACAAAGAGTCCACTCGATTGGTACCCAGCCCTCATGATGTACATCACATGAGCCTCGCTCTAATCGTACCATCCATGAGGGGACCAATGGTGTGCCTGATGCCTGTGAAGACAACGCATGATCGTACATACCGGTATGACCCCATATCGAGAGTGACCACGCCACTCCCGCCACTAGTAATGCGGGCTCCTTGCCAGTACCCACCCAGGTAATCAACAAAGCCCCGTCCCATAAGGGGTATCGTGGTTGCGCATGTAAGGTTGGGACGGTCGACAAGTCTTAAACCCTCCGTTTTTGAAAAGACATCTTCATCTTGCTCCGGCATACCACTTCTTTCTCAAGTGGTCACCCATCTCATCATCATCTCCCTGGGGCATTAGGGGCACCCGAAGGGGTTTTCGAAAAGTCTTTGAAATCATCTCTTTCTTTCCATCACTATGCATAGATCCCATCCCTTTGCGTAGCATCTACTAGCATCCTATCTACTCCCACCCGCGTAACCCTCATAAGGTGGTAGGGTCATGCATGATGCAAGTGTCAATAGAAAAGTAACAGAAGCATCCCACCGAAAGGGGATCACCACATCACATGATCAAATATGATGAAAGTAAAGTGCTATATGGCATGCAATAAAAATGGTTTCTCATCATGGTCAAAGGACTGCTTGCCTGGCTCAACAAAGTCTCCAGGGTCTTCGAAGTCTTCGGGTCCAATTTCTTCGTCAACAACGCAATATATCGTCGCGATAAAATAACGATAAAAAAATAATCAACACACAAAAATAGAGCAATCAAGCTACTAATAAAAATGCTAACCTATTCTGATAAGTACTAAGGGCTATCTTAAAAATGTTTGTTTACTATATTTCTATGAAAAAATATTTTTAAAAACTATTAAACAGAGGCAGGAAATGCGAAATAGGGATTCTTAATTAAAAACAGTACTGAAAAGTTTTTCAAACATTTTTACAAATGGCACTAATAAATTCTATGGAATATTCTAAGATTTTTGGTGGAAGAAATTTTGTCATAGGAATTATTTTGGGTTCTGTGGGATTTTTGCAAAGTCTACAGAAAAAGAAAAAGGAAAATAAAAGGGGGAACTGTGTCTTGGGCTAAGTGCCCAGCCACACTGGGCCAACCGGCCAGGCCGGCCCAGCTGGGCTGCGGGCGCGCGCGCGGCCAGGTTTGAACCTGATGCGCGGGCCCCAGTGTCAGCAAGAGAGAAGGAGAGGAAGAGGGGTGTGGGGGTGATAGGTGGGGGCCACCTGTCATCTCCTACCTCTTGACAGGAGGGGGAGGGTGCTCACCGGCAGCGAAGGAAGGTACAACGAGGGGATCTGAGAGCGGGGATGGACCCAGGAGGCTACCGCCATTCGAGAGGTGCCGGAGATGGTCGATGGGGAGGCACGGGTTGCCGGCGACGAGGTCCCGGCGCGGAGGAGCTTTGGGAGGGGGTCACCGGGGCCGTCTCGTGCTGCAAAAAGGACAGGAAGAAGAGGGGAATGCATCAGCGTGGTGAGGAAGGACCAGCTGGAGAAGAAGGAGGGCCGGAGGAGGCCGCTACCGGGAGATTGATGGGGGCGACGCCGCGGCAATCTCCGGTTGATCCCAAGTGCTACGAGCACGGGGAGGAGATGGGGCTCTGCGGGTGGACGATAGAGGAGGAGAGGGGCCAGAAAAGGGGAGAGAGCTCGGGGAAGGCCCCTTGTTATAGGGGAATGCGAGTCCATCGAGGGTTCGTGCGCCGGCGAGGTCGTGGCGCTCGCTGGAGGGCTCAGGGGAGGGAGAGAATGGGTCAGAGGCGCTCCTAGGCATCGCCCACGACTAGAGGGAGAGGAGAGAGGGGCAGGGGAGTGCGTGCGTGCGAGCCCCACGGTTGGCCGGTTCGGGCAGTCGCGGTGCGTGCGAGAGGGGCCAGAGGGGGGAGGGAGAGAGAGGAGGGGCCTACAAGGGTGGCATGGCACGGACGCCGAGGGGGACCAAGTGGCGCGCGGGGGAGGCCCGAGGCCGCTGGAGCCATGCAGTCGGCGACGGCTACAGTGCCTGTCGGCACTATAGTGCGCTCCAGAGCGCGCGTTTGGCATGCCAACCACATCTTCTGCGTGTCCGGCTATGTCTAGGGGATCTAGGGGGTTTAACAATAGGGGGTAGGGCATTGGATGCTGCAGGATGCCTTAGGAGAGAAGAAAAAGTGAGAGGGAGAGAGGAAAAACTCCTGTCCATGGGGTAAAATTAGGAATTTACCCCTCTTACCTGAGGTGCCTTGGCCACGGATAGTTACTGGAGGTGCAAGGCACTTACCAGAGGCTGTTGTAAAAAGTTGGGGCCAAGGGTAAAAGGATAAGGTGGCACTACAGGAATCAGGCACTTTGCCGCCAGCCATTCCGGACGGCAAAGGCATGCATCCTGGATGGCAAAGGCTTTGTCGTCCGCCAGCAGACGGCCAACCGTCCGGCTGAATAAGCCACGGTAAAGGGCGCTTTGCCGTCTACTGGCAGATGGCAAAGACCTTTGCATCTTTGCCATCTGCCAACGGACGGCAAAGGGCATGGACAGCACACGTGACAACTTAGGTCCGTTAAGGGCTTAACGGCGTGCTTTGCCATTCACTGGCAGATGGCAAAGAACTAAGTTCTTTGCCGTCCGCCAGCGGATGACAAAGAGGCCGGCCTGGTGCTACCCCAGGTTGCACAGGTAGCTGCCACGTGGCAGCGTTGCCATCTGCTGGCAGATGGCAAAGTTCTTTGCCGTCTGCGAGCAGACGACAAAGTGGCTATATAGCCCCTGTTTTTTCTGATTTTTCTTAAAATCATTCAATTTGACAGAATATCACATACATATCTAACACATCAACAATACAAGTTTCCAAGAAGCATACCAACAATTAGTTTCAACAAGCATACCAACAATAAGTTCCAACAACATATCCAACATACAAGTTTCCAACAACAAATCCAACATACAATGGTTTCCAACAACATATCCATACATACATATCCAAACAAGTTTCCAACAAGTTTCCATAAACAAAAAGGAAGCACAAGTAGAAGAGTACACTCCATCAATGCAAGCTTCCTCATCTATAGCAAATCTGCAAATTAGGAAAGATGGAAGTTAGAAGAAGAACAAGACTAGCTAGAAGAAAAACAAGAAAAAGAAGAAGAAGAATTTATGTTCTCTTTCTTTTTCTCCTCTCCTCTCCTCTTCTCCAAGGTAGTAATGCCATTTTCTAGCTAACTAAGCATATCAAGTCATTTTGGAGGAAAAAATTCTAAGTATAGGTAATTTTATAGCTATCCTAGGTAGAATATATCATTTCGGAGCTAAGTAAGGTTCTTATGTCATTTTTGAGGAAAATAAGCTAAGTATAGGTCATTTTGGAGCTAAACCAAGGGTATTATGCCATTTTTTTACCTAAGTGAGCTTATTATGTCATAAATGAACTAGCTAAGCTAATTATAGATCATTATTGAGCTATCCTAGGTAGTTATGCCATTTTGTACCTAAGTGAGCTAATTATGTCATAAATGAACTAGCTAAGCTAGCTATAGATCATTATTGAGCTATCCTAGGTAGTTATGCCATTTTCTAGCTAACTAAGCATATCAAGTCATTTTAGAGAAAAAATGCTAAGTATAGGTCATTTTATAGCTATCCTAGGTAGAATATATCATTTGGAGCTAAGTAAGGTTACTATGTCATTTTTGAGGAAAATAAGCTAAGTATAGGTCATTTTGGAGCTAAACCAAGGTTATTATGCCATTTTATTACCTAGGTGAGCTAATTATGTCATAAATGAACTAGCTAAGCTAATTATGGATCATTATTGAGCTATCATAGGTAGTTATGCCATTTTGTACCTAAGTGAGCTAATTATGTCATAAATGAACTAGCTAAGCTAGCTATAGATCATTATTGAGCTATCCTAGGTAGTTATGCCATTTTCTAGCTAACTAAGCATATCAAGTCATTTTGGAGGAAAAAATGCTAAGTATACGTCATTTTATAGCTATCCTAGGTAGAATATATCATTTTGGAGGTAAGTAAGGTTATTATGTCATTTTTGAGGAAAATAAGCTAAGTATAGGTCATTTTGAAGCTATGACATAGAAAAAATTCCCTATGTTTTACCGGAATGACTTGCAAATCACAAATACATTTATAATGAACTCGAATATAATATCACTAATACATCATCCCGAATAATCCAGTTCAAGAATTACGACACTCTTTGGATCCTAATACGTGTGTGACTTTAGGTCCGTCGAGGCTTTCCTTAAGTAACTCTCATATCCCTTGGCGTGTTGGTGCGCTCTCTCTCACACTAATATGGTGGTGTATATATATTGGTGGGCACTCTCTCACAGTAATAGTTCGACCACAGGTGATGGACGCCCCACCTCTTCTCTTCTTGCGCAATATATCGATGAGTATATCACAAAGAAGAGAAGAAAGATGAGGCGCCCCCCCACGACAACAGTCGGGATTCCTCCATCAAGAACACACATGAAAGTCACACAAGGAGCAACGACACACCGAAAGTCACACATGCATTATACCGATAAAATATCACAAATAAATTAATATTTATAATGAAGTCGAATATAATATCACTAACACATCATCCCGAATAATCCAGTTAATGCATCATCAAATATTAACTAATACATCTCGAATATTATCATATAAGATCACTAATACAGATCGAATATCCTAGAATCCAAAGTGGAGGATGGTGAACTCGGTTCACTAGCGGTCTCTGAGTCGTCGGCGGTGCACACCCAAAGATAAGGAACCATCACGGGATCATAACTCAAGTGAGATCCCTAAAGGATCTGCCATGTATTGTCGAACCATGGATAACGTTGGACAATTCGAAAGAATCATGGTTATAAATATGCTAATGAATGCATATTTATAGATGCAACCCTTTCGAACGGGAGATGCTTAGTGGTCACGCATACTGATGATTGAAGACACCTATAGCTAGCAAGTATCATCGGCACGAAGACCGGAACAGAGGAAATGAAGGGGGCAAGAGGAAATGTCATTTGTGCTCACCCACGAACGCAGGGGCGGATCTCGTCGAACGCACGGGGAGGTCGTCGAACACCAGACCCTCGTAGCGATGAAACAACTGCACATTTAAATCCACCCGATCAACATAAATATGATGTTCTGTATAACAAAATCGAAAAATATATGACCTAACTCATAATTCACAAATATATGACCCGAACGCCGAAGAGCACCTTTTTCGGGATCGGGGTGTCGGGGGTGTCGGGTCGGGGTCGAGGTGTCAAGGGTGTCGGGTCGGGGTAGGGGTGCTGTGTCGGGGTTTGGGGTGCCGTGTCGGGGTGTCGGGGTGTCTTGTCGGGGGTCGGGGTGTCGGTGGTGTCGTGTCGGGGTAGGGGTGCTATGTCGGGGTCGGGGGTGCCGTGTCGGGGTGTCGGGGTGTCATGTCGGGGGTCGGGGTGTCGAGGGTGTCATGTCGGCGATCCTCGACCCGGTTACGTCGGCGCCGACGCACCCCGTTGCCGATCCTCGACCCGGTTACGTCGGCGCCGACGCACCCCGTCGCCGATCCTCGACCCGGTTTTCCTTTTTCATTTTCTTCTTCTCCTCTTCTCCTCCTTTTCTTCTTCTCCTCCTCCTCCTCCTCCTCCTCTTCTTATTCTCCTTCTTCTTTTTCTTCTTTTCTCCTCCTCCTCCTCCTCCTCCTCCTTTTCTTCTTCTTTTTCTTCTTCTCCTTCCTCTCCTTCTTCTTCTTCGTCTCCTTCTCCTCTTCTTCTTCTCTCTTCTTCTTCTTGTTCATTTCCTCTCCTCCTCCTCCTAACTAACTAACTACTAACTTAACAGAAAAACTAACTAACTAACTTATTTTTTCTAACCTAATAAACTAAACTAAACTAATTAAACCTAAATCTAAAAAACAAAAAAAAAAACTAAACCTAATTAAACTCGCCGATGGGGGTCGGGGCGGCGGCGGGGTGCGGCAGCGATGGTGCATCGGTGTTGGCGGGCGGGGCGGCCTGGTCGGGGCCGGTGGAGGGGGCCGATGGAGGGGGGAGGGGAGGGGGCGGCATCGCCGCAGGGGAGGGGCGAGGTGGGGCCGGTGGAGGACGTCGGGGCAGGGGAGGGGTGGGGTGGGGGCCGATGGAGGAGGCCGGGGCAGGGGAGGGTGCAGGACGGGGCTGGTGGAGGAGGCCGCTGGGCAGGGGAGGGGACGGGGCGATGGCGGTGGGGTTCGGGGTGGCGGCGGGAGGGGGGAAGGAGCGGCTGGGCATCGGTGGCGACGGGCGGCGGGCCGGAACGACGTGGGGTCGGGGCGGCGGCGGGGTGGCGTCGGGGGCGGGGGCGGGGTGCGGTTTGGGAGAGAGAGACAGAGAGAGAGAAGAGAGGAGGGGGGTAACGAGCCGTTAGATAGGAATTTCTTTGCCGTCCGCTAGCGGATGGCAAAGACTCTTTGCCGTCAGCTAGTAGACGGCAAAGAGGTGGGGTGGGCCATTGCCCTAAGCTAGCCTCCACTGGGCCCCCACCCCACCTCTTTGCCGTTTGCTAGCCGACGGCAAAGAATCTTTGCCATCAGCTAGCAGACGACAAAGAACTTGCTGATGGCAAAACCACCCTTTGTCGTCTGCTAGCTCTTTGCCGTCTGTTTTCTGTTACCTGATGGCAAAGCGACTCTTTGCCGTCCGCTAGCAGATGACAAAGATGTGGCAGACGGCAAATCTTTTGATTCCAGTAGTGTGGGGAAATGATGGTTTTTACCAATTCACCAGAAGGTGTTTGGTAGAGATTTGGGCAACAAAACTCTACCACCTTACTGAGATACCTACCAGGGTGAAAGTCTAGGTAAAATGAGAGGATCCACCAAGTTTGAGCCCAAGGGGAAAAAGTTGACAATGGAGATTTGATTAACCCTAGCTGTAGATCCATTGATGCTAGGCTTTTACCCTTGATGCACCACTTAGTGTATCATCAGTATTTGGCCATTAGAGCATGCCCACAAAGTTTGAGGACAAGGGGAGACACTTCACAATGTAAAGGTTTTCAAATTTGATTCTGGACAGGAATGGTTTTGGGATGGTTCGATGAACCAAACCAACTTGGATTGAGATGAAACTTTGCAAGATCACCACCCATGATAGTGTTGACTTGCTGGAATTTTCCTGGAATTTATTGAGAATATTTTCTTATAGAAATATTCCAAAAGCTTGATTTGAACAGAAAGGGTTTTGAGGGGATTTGCCTATGATCTGATCATGCCCTTGTGTTGAAACTCATATATATGGGAAATATATGTTCACTGAGTTTCTCTAAAAAATTTCTCAAATATTTTCAAAGCATTTAAATAATTTTTCCCTAAGAAAATCCACTTCTGGCCTGAAGAAAAAAACTTTAAATAAAATGTGAAAAATCCTTAAAAATAATATTTTGTGGTTTTGGGAAGTCTTATATATGGTGGGTTTGAAATAGAGCTTTTCGAAAAGAAGAATCCACCCAATTTGAGGATTTGCAGTGCAAACCTCATTTCAAGGGGTTTTGGAAACTTAATTTAAATAAATCATTTTTGGTTGAATTTTTTTTGATAAAAATAGTTTTGGGCAGTTTTCACATGTCATGATCATTAGGCAAGAGGTTTGGAACAAGGAAGATGAATATGAAGTGGAATAGAACCTAGTAGTGTCAAATAATACAATCATCAAGCAAGCAAACAACATAGCAAACAAGCACAAGCACTTTGAAAAAGTTTTAGTAGCCTCCAAATTTTATAAACCCAAACATAACAATGTGCTACAAACACAGGATGTGACACATGACGAATTCCTTGAGTTCGCTACCATCAACGTGGTTCACTAGGACACCAAATTGCTTCCAATTGTGCTTCCAATTGAAAGCCCCAAATGCCAGCCCCAACTCGAGCTTTAGATTGGAAAGAGCCATGGAGATGGAGGTCGCTAGAACTAGGAGGGAACCGAGCAAGAAGGTGTCCGCCGTTGCCGGGGTGGCAGTTGACGGGTGGGGTGGCCACCGCGCTCGGAGTGGCACGCGACGCAGGGAGAGGAGAGTGCTAGGAGCGGCGGCAGTGTTGTCCGGAGTGGCACCACCTTCTTTTCAGTTGGACTACCTAATCCAGACGATCACACTCTTGCCTTCCTGCAGCAACTAACATCACTACCCCAATTATCTATATACTTTATATGCCATTTAAGTTCGTAGTTAAAAGGTAATTGGATGAAATAAGATGGCCATATGTAGCTTCACCTCAATTATCTACAATTCTTAAAATGGTATGTTGCAAGTATAATCCAAATTAGGAGTTCTTTTAATTACATAATCTCCTACAAATTTGTCACCAGTTCATCCCCCAAATAGGTCCAGACTTCAGTCATATTTGCACGTCGCATTCAATTTCAATGAAGAGAAAATTAATGGAGTGCAATTCCACATTTCTACATGTGAAGTCGGCTTGCATAGAGTAAACTACAGTTTGAAATAATAATTTCTCCTACCATAGCTCATAGTTGTAGCCTCTTTCAGTTAGAGAATCTATAGAAACACTAAGAAAGTGACATGCAATTTAACAAAAAAACTTCAGTTTTGATAAGAGAGTTTACCCTGTCCTCCAAGTCATAAGTCAAATCGAGGTTGACACAGTTATTGAATTAAGTCACTTAAACGATTTCTGGATCAGCCTGTAAAGTAGTGTCGAAGCTGGTTTATTTCCTTTTACTCTGTTATTGGCCGTCAGTCTTCGTACGTGTGAACCAGTATATGCTGCTCTTTCTTCTTCTATTAATGATATCTTCTGCATGGTTAACAGAAGATATTGGAGGGTTAGGATTCTATCATTGAACTGGATCTTCACGTCATATCTTCAAGTCTCTTCTCCTTTGTTCCTTTTTAGCACATTCCTGCTCAGAAACAATAAGAGGTGAAGACATAGAGTTAAGTTTGGTTTATAATCATCACAATTGTTCTTCCTTATCCCTGAAGGTTACTTAATAGAAACAAAAAAAATAGTAGTATAAATGAGTCATAGGCTGAACAACATGACAAAAAAAATCTGAAAATAAGCACCTTAACTTTGCTTTTCGTGAATGGACATTATTTCATTTTGGAAGAATTCTTTCAGCGCAAGAGACTCGTAAGATAATTACATAATAGTAATGATAGTTATCTTAACTAATTATGTATGGTAACAAGGTGGACCAGTGGAGTACTGATTCAAATTCAGAAAGTTATCAAGGACGTATTTTCTCTAAAAATTACATGGCTGCACTATTCTCATGACAAAAATGTGAAAACAATCAACTGTGATTTCTCCTCCCTCATGCACTCTTGTTTCTCACTCTTCACTTTCTTTCTGATTTTACATCAAAGGATAACAGAACTCTGTTCTGTATGGGTGATGCTCTCTCGGGACTCCTTTTGCAGCTTCCAGCAACTGCTGCTCCTCAGGGTCGCCCCGCTGGTGCTACTGCTTCTCGTCACACCTTATTTTCTTGTGCTTGTGGAGTAAGCCTAGGCCTCAAGCTAGATGACATCAAGGCATCAATTGAATCAACTCTAGCACAAAATAAAAAATAGCTGAACTTCCAACATGGAGGAGGTGCCAGATCTGCGAATCATCCCTACCACTACCATGCTTTTCTGTTGTAAACATCAACAAGTACACGTTGCAAAAAACATTTCACAACCAACAAGGAGGCTCACCAGTCAAGCAGTGACCCCCCGAGTCAGTTCACCCCACCGGCGAGCAATAGGAGTTTTGCTGGACAACCATCACAGATGGGTAGACCATGGCCGTCGTGCAGGGCGGGGCTGGAGGAAGGGACAGTATCTTATCACCACTTACACAACAACATGGCCCAAAATTGAAGAGGCCCCTCTTTCCCATTGTTCTCTTTATCATGGCCTCCGACGTGCGTTCACGAGTTGGGCAACAGATCTAGTCGAGGCATGCACGAGAAAGTAGATAGAAATGGCTGGAAGAATAAGTAGGGTACAAGAAGTAAAGCATAAGGAGGCGAGCTGGCGGTAAAGGACCTCCACGCCATGAGAAACAGGAAGGAAAAAACGTCGCCCGACGGCGGCGGCATTCATGTGCGCACCGGCTGCTCCTCTGTATCCCCTCACCCTCTCTGGAGCGAAGCGCACCTGGGTTTGCTGGAATGGACCGCAGGACAGCCCAGTTTACCAGAGGCCTTCGTTTCGACCTGTGAAGCAGCAGATCATGGAACAACTGGGCCAATATTTGATAGATGAGGAACATATGGCTCTACACACGAGATGTGACGGCCATAAACGTTTAGATCATGAAAACGGACGGCTGAAAACGCAAATCGCTGAGACGGCTCGCTTTTGGCTCGGTTTTACTATCCATAATTAGAGATATGCTACACTTTTTATTTCATATGTGTTTATAACTTTTAAACCTCTAAAAGCTTAGCAAGCCTAAACAAGTACCGTGGCAAGCTATGATAGACACAATTTTGACTATGTGTGTGTATATATATATATGTATGTATATATATATATATTCTATCATAGCTTTTCACATAACTAGTTAAGGTTTTCGATAGTGTAGAAGTTTTCAAAAATTCTTAAAAAAATACTGAAACACCACACTTATAATATAACATGATCCAACAGTGCGATTGAAAAATATAACTTTATTTGTCATGGACATATGTATTGCTATGTAGATTCTCTCTTGCCATTTGATACAACCATCACCATGGCATTATTTGTTAATCGTGAGCTTCGGTTTAATTAATTAATTTTACAACTTCTACATTTGTACTGTCCATCCTAATCGATAATTAGCCATGCATTTTGAGATTATGCAAGTTAAACCATGTCTGATTTTCTTAGCTACATGAAATTTTGGGTTACATTTTTCAGAGTTTTTTTTACTAAAAAAGGATGAAATAAGATCAGAGATGTATTTAGATCTCAAGGAAAAACATTACAGCTGTTGTGTGCTTATCCAAATCACAAAATGTTTCTGATTCTATCTGATCTGATGTCTAAGCTGTTGAATTTTTATTTGATAGAGTGCAACAATCATGTAAGAAGTTTTATACCATGTACGATGGACATAAACAAGCCAATAGAATCACAACTGTTTTATGTTTGAATTTGTAGGTACATGTAATGTAACTTAAATTTAAGGAGCTCTTGTGACGCAACAAAAAAAAATCATGTAAGGTCATCTTACATGGGAGTTATCTACTTATCCAGATAACGAGATATTGTTCTTTTTATCACTATTATGGTTTATGGTCAAACCACCTCTCTTTATTGTTTTGCCTTTTGTAGTGCTTTTGGTTCAGAGGCTACAAAATGGAAATGTTTCGGAGCTATTGACAATTTGACATCACTCAATATCTGTTTAGATATATATTTTCCCAGCCCAGGGATATTGAATGCCATATTTGGTGCTTCAAGCTATTGAAAGAATGGGCATATCAGTGATCATTTTCTTGATTCTCTAAAGCATATTGTTTGGCGAGTAAAAAGTAAATATAGTGACTCCTATATTTTCTGTATTCACATTCAGTTATCCTTATTCAGAATGTCCGAATGTTGTTTAATTTTACCGATTGAGCTAGATTTATAACATGTCACAAAACCAGAGATCTAGAACATGTTGCTGCTAGCAAGACCCAAATATAATCAAAATAAATATGTAGCTTTTTAGTGTTGCTGATATATTGTTCTGTTAGATCTGTGATGTGTGTTGCTGCCAGTTTGTGGATTGGGGGCTTCTTGGTAATGTGTGCCTGCTCGAGTGGGTTGCACTGGCGGACGTGCCATTGCTTCGTGTTTGTTTTTGTACCATGATGTTCTGTTTTCGGGTATGGATGGATTGGGTGTTGGTTAGGCTGTTCTTTCTTTGTTGTGGTAGATTTTCCAGAATTGTTTGGGGGTGGTGGCCCTATTGTATGTAGACCGGTTGTCGTGGCTTACTGGCTTGTGTTCCGTCTTGTGTTCTAGTTTCCACTGCTCAACAAGGAGAAGAAGGGCAGTCCACCACGTACACGTAAGTGCCTCATGTGCGGATCTTTCCATGCATTGTTGCTCATCACATTTTATCATTCTTTGTGATGAGAGTGTGGAGGCGATTCTTCCTATCGTCATGGGGTTTGAGAGAGAGGAAGGGATACATCTTGGCCTCTATGCGCACCGAGCACAAGGGTTGATGGTCAGTATTAGTTTATGTCAGTACATTCATCTTATCATTCAATTTAGATGCATGCTTTGGATGTTTTAGGATTTTTAACAAAAAATGATTATGAGATATCCTGAGTAATGAGGCTCAAATTCAATCTTTGATTTCCCTATTTGAGGAGAATAATTTGCATGTATGTTTCTCTATTAGATTAGAGAGAAAGACTTTGATGTGAATTCTTGGATAAAATCCCTAATTTCTCTTGCTTGGATTCAGATCACCATATGTTGAATCAGTTCTGTTAAGAAGGTACTTAATGGAACACCTCATTGTTTTAGATCCTTTAACACCTTATGTGGGTGTGTCAGGTTACAGTTACCAGTATTTGTTTGTTTTTCCGACTTCATTTCATTGTGTCATTAGAGAGTGAAATATTCTTTAATTCGAATTTTTATGATGTATTTTATTCTCCTAACTGAGAGGCGGAACAATTTTGTCCAGAGGAGTTGTGCATTCGCAAGTTTTATCTTTCTTTACGCATGTCCCTGGATTTAGATGTCCGTTTGTCCCAAAAGATGTAAATGAGCAGCGAGGCCATAATATTTTTTGGGTTGACAAAGCAATTTTAAATTGCTTGCCCAGAAACGGATCGAAGGTCCAAAGCCACGGGTGAGGTCCTCCCGTTTGTGAATTTGTTATGCTTATGGGTGTAGAAATTATTTTTTGGTGTGGGCATGTAACATTCACTAAGATTGATTTACGTGTACACAGGTTCTGCTATAATTCAGTAAGATCAATATGTTTTCTCACAAAGAAAATTGTAGGTTTGAAAAAAGGCAAGTGGCAAATTGTCACCACTTCAACAACTGCAGTGTATGTTTTCTCACAATGGAGATCCAAGGAGGATGTTGTAGGAACTATTTGTGCCTGCTTATACAATAATGGCTTTCCTTGCCATTTTGATCTTGCTACCTGAACTGTATGTCACTGTTTGTCAGATTAATCATTGTGGATGACATGGACTACCTAATAACAGGAGGATGGGCTGTGCTACATTACCTTTTCAGGCTCACCACCCACAAGTTCTCAAGATGCATACTGATAGGTTAGTTTTCTGCGATACTCACACCTACAATGTACACTTTTAACTCTCTGGAAAGGAAAAGGGAAACAATCTTACTCAGAATTTTGTACAGTTTTGCTAACTGATAGCCCATTATGTTTTTTAGGAATTTTAAATCCATAGACCTAGCAGATCGGTTTCCACCAAAGCTTGAATCCTGAAATTGTAAGGATTCTTACTATATTTGATGTAGTGAAAATTGAATGGCTCCTTGTATTGATTTCAGTTGTTGTTTAGCTTTCCAACATATGTTTACATAACAGGACTTATATTGTTTATTAGTACAAAGCTCGATCTCCCACTATGCTCAGCATAGGTAATGAAGTCATATCACTTGGCTTTCCAGCAAGTGGGTCATGATGAACCAATTTATGTTCTACTCTCTTGCATTTGGATGCCCATGATCATACCGATTTGATCTACATTGTAGGTTCCACAAAATCACTAAACTTGTTAATTTTGCAGCCTCCTCGTAGCAGAGCCAGGGGAGCAGTGTCGGTTGGATCCAAGAGGAGCACTTAAGTATGCTTCTCTTCCTCCTTGTCCTCTCGATCCTCTACCTCTCTTTGTTTCTAAATTTTGCCCTGAGAGTGTGAGGTGAGGCTCAAAAAGATACAATGGTTACCACCAGCAATAGCGACTTGCCCGGGATCTGAGACAATGGTTGCATTGAGCTTCAGGTGAAGATCATACACTCCATCCACGATCACTGTTTTTTTTCCTTATTTTTGTGGAGATGATTCCAATACTCTTTATCAATGTGATGTTAGAACCAAGATGCATGTGTTGCTCGTTCCATCAAGTGTGTACAGAACTTCCAGTTTTGTTCTTGACGATCTGAAATCCCTGGTTTATCCTGGCTCCCTTCTGCTTAATATGCCTATGATGCAATAACACTACATAGTATATGAAGGAAAGTGGAAGGGGAGTCTCCCACCTGGCACTTTCCACCTTCATCTCAAGCGGTGCCACAGGGTGGGGCTCCAACTGCTAGTAGGGGAGAATGTGGCGGGGAAGAGGAGGCACAATCGATAGCAAAGCACGAGGCATGACTGGTGCCACTGCCAAAAAAGAGAAACCACTTAGTATGTTTAGCCCCATCTGCATGGTTATTTCTTGCAAACCAACATACACTACATAACCCCATAAAATTTCCCCTCCCCCGCCAAATCCAATCAATTCTCTAGCTCCTTCGTCCCCTTCCTTTTACCGTCACACCACTTTTTCTTTTGGAGGCCTCTCCATCCTACCCAGTCTTCCCAGTTCATGCCTTCCTCCTAGACTCCATCCCAAGCGAGTTCTTGCACTCGAGTGCATGCACACGTCGGGAGGGACAACTAGGAGGTCATTGTTGAGGCAACGTCGTGCCAACTTTTTCGGAGGTGATTGCAACATTTAATCCAAAGGCGACACGATCGACCGTGTGTTGTTGTGGTAGTGTGTAGAAAGTCCCTTGCCACACTTGTCCTCGATATGGTGCACCATTCACGTCCTAAATGTTATCTCTATTAAGCAAGAAGATGGAGTAGACTAGGACATGATGTTAGGCTCATCAGCGAGGGCAATACTGCCAATGACGGTGTGGAAAATTTCCTTTCAGGCGCATGAAGGGACAAAAAAATTAGTCTATCTAGACAGAAGAAATAAATTCAGAGTAAGCCGCTTTACTGGGATCCTACTGGACGCTTCCAACTTCACTCCCCCCAGGGAATTTCACAAGGGTGGGTCCACTTCTCTAACTTTTTTTTGTGAATATGCGTGTGACATATTATTCTATTGATAGTGCGTAGAAATGTACAATGGCGAACCTCATGAAGAGTACGCTACAAGGCTCTTATGAGGTCGTGGTGAGCATGGGAGGGGTTGCTCAACCCTTACATATCAAGACTCGAGTTACATAAATGATTAAACTAAGCCCTCGAGCACCAGCCCAAGTGCGAGCTTACTCTTGAATGATGTGAACAAAGAGGGAGGTGGATCGAGTTGCACCGTCGAAGATGCAAGCATTGCGTTGCCTCCATATGGTCCAGGCAGTAAGTTTGATGAGAGATGCAATACCTTTGTACTAGCTTGCCGACGAGTCATTGAGGACCAACATCCAACAATCATACAAGTCGATGGATCCATCAGGTGGTTGGATTGTGAGATGGCACCGGGAGAGCACATCATAGCGAGTAGTGCGGGAGACCACACACCTGATGAGTAGATGCGCCTGGTCTCCTCCTCCTCATGACATAGGACACATACGACCACGTGGGGGACGCCATGTGGGGCGAGGCTTGCTGAAGTCCAAAAGCGGTACAGGCCAATCAACGAAAGGAAGATCTTGATCCTATCTGTCGCCCAATGCTTCCAAGTAAGGAGCCAACATGGTGAAGCCGTGGATCCCTGGAAGAGTGCAATGTAGCATGATTTGGCTGAGTAGGTGCCATTCTCGGTCCACCTCCAATGAATGCTGTCTGACTAGGGCTGCAACGATATGTCCGGCAGGCGCTGCCAAATATCGACACACTAAATGGTGGCCACCACACCAAGAGCCCCTTGGATGTCCTGAATCGAAGCACAGTTTGAGATCGCCTCCAAGGCTAGTTTGCAGTTGCATCGGCCTCTAGGAACAAGAGGGACAAGTCCAGGAGAAATCTCCATGATGGATGAACCATCCAGTCAAGGGTACGTCCAGAACCAGCAGTTGGCACCATCCCAAGTGTCCAAGATGTTGATGTCCGAAAAATCGGTGAGGCCTCCATATCGCTAGGCAGGTGGAGGTGGATCCATGGCCTAGTCAAATCTATGGCATGTAACCATAGCCAGTGTGTGTCAAGCATGACTCCTGTGCACTAAAAAATCATGGATACCGAGGCCATAAAGTGTCAAGGGGCGAAAGACCCACATCCAGATGATAGGGCAATCGCCTGATCTTGCGTACTTTCTCCCATGCTAGAGGAAGTCGTGTATTAGGTGGTTGGCGAGCTTAATGATGGTAGGGCAGAGCGCCATGGCAAGAATGAATGGGTTGGTACCGCTGTGAGCACGTGGCGGATAAGGGCCAGTCTCTCTTCATGGGTGAGTGTAGGATCAAAATTATGTCTAGAAGGGGGGGGGTGATTAGACTACTTGACCAAATTAAAACTTAACTTTTCCGAATTTTATTGGTTGGTAAGTTTTAGGGATTTTTACCAAGTCTAGCACACCCTACACATGCAAGTCTACAATATTGCAGCGAAAAGTAATGACATTGCAAGTGAAAGTAAAGGGAGGGATAGGAAGATCAAACGCAATGAGGACACATAGATTTGTGGCATGGTTACGATAGGTGGTGCTATCGTATGTCCACATTGATGGACACTTCGACCCACAAAGGGTAATGGCTGCGCAATTCCACAAAGGGCTCCACCCACAAAGGGCTCCACCCACAAAGGGTCCAAGAATAAACAACCTTGTATATTCCACCATGGCTTAACACACGAGTTGGAGTGGAATCTCTTGATCTCAACACACGAGTAGGTGGTTTTCTCTTAAAAAATGAATGGTAGAAGTGTAGCTTCGTTCCGATGGCTCTGTCAATAAGTGAGAGGGGATGGATGGGTATTTATAGCCTTCTCCAAAAATCCAACCGTTACAACATTATTGCCCAAGTCGGTGGCACCAAAGTTAAAACTTGGTGCTACCGACTAGTGCAAAATGTCCTATCTTTCGGCTTCTCGGTGAGATCGAATGGAACATCTCGGTGAGACCGGTTGGGCTTAACTTAGGCAGATCCAGTACTTTGGTGGCATCGAAACATAAAACTCAAAAGTTACAAAATTAAATATTTCGACCATAGAAGGTTGCTCATTGCTTTTCGGTTCCATGAAACGCGGGTTCTACCGAGGTGCTAGGGTTTGAAATAGGTTCTATCTTGGTGGGACCTAAGTGAAAAACATGGTGGCACCGAATATGGAGTTTAGGGTTCACAAATGGTTTTGTGAGAATTTGATTGCGGATTTTTGTGGCATATCTCTAAGCACTTGAGTAACTAGATCATCATGAGTACCTCATCCCTAGTTAACGGTATTGGCTTTCCTATGGACTCAGTTGTGATCAGATCACATAAAATAAAATGTAGATTCTTGAAACTTTTGCTAATAAGAGTTCTTTGAATCTTAGGAGATTCCTCACAATTCCTAGCCAATCCACTCATTGAAATTTTCTGAAATATACTTGATAAGCTTATTAGTTAAATGAACTATATGTTGTCGTTAATTAGCAAAACCAGCTAGGGAGAAGTTGTGTTTTCAATCTCCCCCTTTTTGGTAACTGATGACAACATATAGATCAAAGCTTCGACAAAGGATATAATCAATGCATACCATCATTGCTTTGACAAGTATGTGATAAGCAAGAGCTCCCACCCTAAATTTGAGAATTATTTTTAATTTGTGTTTGAATGTGAATGCACAATCTATTAGGATCATGTGTCACTCTTCCATGTCATATACATCTTGGTGGAGCGCATACATAATATGAATGATTTACAATGCACACAACACCAAGAATATAAGTGAATGATTATTATATATATCACATGATTAGCAATAATAGCATCAATCATAAAGCGTATGATCAAATACAATGTAGTTCAAGTCACAAGACGACCAAAAGTATAACCAAGTGTTTCAAAGAACGACCAAGAGAAGAAAAAGTAAAAGGCAACAAGTTACCAAAAAGTTCGAACCATATAAAGGTAAATGTCGCTCTCGGCTGGATCTCTACTATGTGGTGATGAAATCCGCTGACTTGACGCTCCGGTGTCTGTCAAAGGAGTCGAGATGGCTACGTATGCAAATGCTTTGACTAAGGTCTGCTGAGCTAGTGGAGTGGATACTGGAGGCACTGACGACATATCAGTAATAATGATAATAGGAGTAGCAGCAGGGGTAGAGACATTGGCTCTGGACTATTACACGGGTACATTTGCAGATCTAGGCATAGTGGCGAACTGCCTACGGTGGGTAGAGTATCATACTGATCGATGACCCCGTCCACATCCCGCTAAAGTTGCTCTATGACAGTCTCGATCTCCGTCACCTTGACATCTAGATCATGAATCTTCATCTCTACGATCCTCTCCGGGCTGGCTTGGTTCTTCACAAGATCAGCTAAGATCTTGTCAATCATGTTTCTAGCACTAATAAGATAGGCCATTTCATCATTCTTCGTCTTGAGCACGGGAGAATTAGCGTCTCTAGTTGCCTTTGCCTGGGCCTCACCCTCAATCTCTGCCTGACCTGCACATGAGGTGGGATGGGAAGGGTACATCGTAACAATATTGTCTTCAAAGCCTCGATGAAGTGGCAGGTGTGGGTGATCAAGTAGTTAAACCTTACTCCCAACCTTGGAGTTAATCAACATCTGGATGTAGGGTGCATATCCAAAAGATCTCTTCTGGTCAACATAATCCTCTTGATGGTCTTAACAATGAGATCCATCACTCTGATCTTGGTGTTCTGATCGGCATGGTGCAGCATATTGATATAATACCCTCTAATAATCTTCTCATCTCCTAATTTAGGCATCGGTGTATACCTCATGATAGTGTTGGAGGTAGGAAGGACAGCTAGGATGAAATACACCGAGCCAAGCTTGTGGGACTTTAGTATTCCTTGGGAATGGGAGTGTACATGTTAGCCAAAGAGTTGTGGCCTTTCTTGGAATCTGCATAGACGTCCACATCTCCATTCTCAACTTCAAGGGCTCCTATGAGTGTTGCCCACTCTTCAGTTGTGGACTGGTAACTTACTCCCTCAAACATCCAAATATTCTGTCATCGGGATAGGAATGTGCGGTGGAGTAAAACTACCTAATTGACTCATCATTACAATCATTCATATTTGTTCCAACAAACTTGTTAACGCCCATCATCCCGAAGCTCTCATGAACATGAGGAATGTAGTCATCATTCTCACCGATGTACTTCCAGTCCACATACCTCATATCATTGATTGTCGAGCTCTTGTCGAGAAGCACAGTCTCATAGTAGTCGTGTTGCTCCTTGGTGTGGAATCTGTAGTCCATGACAATTTTCTTCCTGGTGTCATAGGGATCCAGTGCTCTCCATATCCTCCACCCTTGAGCCTTCATGTATTTCATATTTTCTTCCACTGTGTGCTTATCGTCATGCTCTGGAAATATGGGTTTGAGTTTCTTCAGCATAAGACAACTTTCTTCATCCTAAGATGTCCTCTCAGGCACTTGGGCCTTGTTCTTGTCAGCAACAGGAATATCTTTAGCGGTCCTTTTAGTCTTCGAAGGAGCCGAGGTGGTGGCAACCTTCTTGGGCATTGCATTAGCCATAAGCTTCTGCTGCTTGGCAGGTGCTGGTTCAGTTGCGTGCTCCTCCTCCTTAGCTTTAGCTGGGTCCTCGTACATTGAATTATCTCTTCCTGTCACATGCACTATCCTCTTCCTTGCCCTCTTGATACCTAATTTCTTGGGATGAGAGTTGGGAGGCCTTGAAGTGTCTGGAGTCTCTATAGTGAGTGCCATGCCTCTCTTGGCAGTCGTGGATGCAGAAACTTCTTGCAAGCAATCTCTCCTTTTCAGCACCTTCGTAGTCTTTCCTCATAGTGCCCTTCTTGGAGGTTACCTCATCAGGTGCAAAATCCTCATCCTCGAAATCTGAATTCCTATTCTTCCTCTCCCTTGTGGCAGCCTTAGGAAGACTAGGAGAGCTCCTCTCTCCCTCATGGAAACTCTCTTCAGGGATTGTACCACTGCTCATGTGATCATGTGGATTCTTTGACCTATTCTGGCTGTCCTCATAAGTATACATGGTGAACACAAACCCTATGAAATAGATATCAAATAGTGGAATAGATGAGCATCACAAAATTCAGATGTTTTCGCAAAATGTTAAACTCAAAATTTAGAATAAGGGTTTCGCAATTTGCAAGTCACAACCATTGAGATTAGTATTTCAGAAGCTCTGAGGAAACAACAAAAACTTGTCAACGCCGTTTCGGTTTAGGCGTGCTTCGGTCTCTCCGAAGTTGCTCATGTCACCCGTTAATCATGTTTTGGTGACACCGATAGGATCCTCTTGGTTTCACCAAGAGACCCTTTCTGGTGTGGTCGAAACCACATCGGTGACGCCGAATATTTTCAGTCAGAGGGTCCGAGATTACTCATTGTGGAAACCTGTCCCTAATTTTTTCCGTTCAAATCAATCTAAGGAGATTTTCTCAAGGATTGGAATTTGCATGTTGTGGCAAGAAGTAAGGCGGTGCAGTTTGCGCATGACTCGGAAACTAGATCGCAAATGAGATAAGATCTTTACCCTAACTTTGTGGAGCTCCTCTATGGAGGTAACAATGGCGAAGATTGCACTGACAACAATGGAATCCGACAGCGAGGGCTCACTGGAGACAAGGGTGACATACGAAGACCTAGGGCAACTACAACAATGGGGCGCGGGAGTGGAAGGATATGAGAAATTTCAAAGTTCCACCCATGCAATATGTATACCAATGTGCTTTTGGTGACACCGATCAGAAACAGTTGGTGGCACGGAAGTTCATAACTGCTGGAGCATAGGAACCTGATGACACCAAGAATGTCTGATCGGTGGTATCGTGGTAGGTAATCCGATCGGTCTAAATGCCTTCGATGGGACCGATTTTCCAGGGTTCACTCACACCAAAAAGTACTTAGAAGCTTTTGGAGGTTAGCCATAGTATAATTGGTGGCTTCGGGTGCTCCTCACTCGAAGGGTCCGAAAATGAGCTTGTTCAAATTTTGTGATGAAGCATGGATATAATTTTAGACAAGATAGAATAGATAACTAGAGGGGGCACTAAGGCATTCTTGTACATCCAAATGGCTAGAAAATAGAACTCAAATAAACTACAATTGGATGTCCTTGAATGAGAAAAATATTCATACCAACATGCTCACACAATAAAGTGGCAAATGAAATATGTCAAACCTACAAACCAGTCTAGTATCGATGAAGCAATTTGTCGATGACAAAGTCCTATATATATGAGTATATTCACTTAGGATCCAAGTGAGACCACTTGGTCATAGTTCATACTCATTTTTTAAGCGCAAGCGGGGTTAGCACTTTTACATAATGCATTAATTTGTTCACACCATTATAGATGCTTTAGCTGAAGTCTTAGAGAAAAGCTCCCGGTAGATGTGATATCCGCCACTAAGAGGGATGGACTAACCTTGTGCCTTGTCATTGAAGGCTTCATGTAGAAGTTGTAGTAGTGGATGCTCATTGTTGATGAAGATCATCTAGAATTGAGAGCTATCCTTGTTGTTTTTATACTCTCCATACCTACATGGGTTAGTCCCACAAAAGGAACATTAACAAGGATATCTATGGACATGGAGTGAACTGATCATGTGGTGATTTCCATTGATGCATTGAATACCTTGTCCCTTGATTACCAACAAGAGGGTTTGTGACTCCTTGAACTAGTTCATAAGGATGAAGTTGATTGCACAAGTTCTTGCGAAGAAATGAATATGAGTGATGTTTTTTGGTGGAGCCACCCCTCAAGAACTCTCTAGTTCTTCTTCTTTGGGACCCACATCAACTTGATGGGAATCCTTGGAGTTGAAGTATAACTTTATGAAGTAGAGCTTGATGAAGCCTTGGGATCCCACTTGACCATAGCTAAAGGTGATTCTTCAAAAAAGTCAATCTCCTCTTGAAGCGTGTCCTTGCCCTTTAACTTGTGGTCTTGTGGTGGAAGATCATATTGAGCATGTGTTCCCTTGAAGAGAGTAGGATCATACTTCAATTTTTGAGTAACAAACTCTGTCTTGCGGTACTGATCTTCATCCCATTCAACTCCATTGGCATTGAACTTCCGTTCAAAACTAACACCTTGAATTTTTTAGACATGTTTTATCTATAATTCCCTTCAATAAATTGTTTTCTTTCTCAAGTGTAACTTGGCTAAGAGAATCATTATTGGAATCAATTGAGTTACTAGGAACAACATCATTGAATTAAGCATTTTTGTTGTTGTTGTTAGATGAAGAACCTTTCTGACCCTTGTTACTAGCTTTCTTAGATTTAACTTGAGGCATAAAAGTATACAAGAGAAGTCATTTGGAAAGATAAGAAGGACTCTTCTTTCGAAGGTCATCATTGCTAGCTTTAAGAAACTCATGCTCTTGCTCTAAATTTAGCTTCTCGAAGCATATATTCTCATGAGTTCTTAGAAGCACTCGATGATATTATTGAGTACAATCATGAGCTAAGTTAAGAGTGTTTAGTTCTTTAGTTAAGTGCTAAATCCCCTTCTTAGCATCAACAATGATTCATCTTAGCTATCATGATTACTAGCAAGTTCATTTGAGCTAACATAACAAGTTTTATCAACGACTAAGTCATCATCACCTAATGTGTCACCATCGTCACTATTGAAGTCAATGAATTCGGGGTCTTATACCTTGGGGCCTTTAGCCATGATGCACTTTCCAGTTCCCTGATTTGGTGAATCATATAGGTCATAGAAGTTTGAGGATATGAGAGCTATACCGGCAACACCTTCATGTTGACTATAGTTGGAGTCAGAGTGATAACTTCTCCATGGATTGGTTTTCGAAGTTAGAGCGAGAAACCCATTCACAACCATGACCTTGATGCCTTCTTATAATGTCACTCTTGGTGTACTTGTCCTTTCTCTCCGAGTCCTTGCTTCTCTGGGAGGGTCTTCATTCATTTAGATCTTCTCTACTCCCTCTTTCTCTCTAAGATGACTCATCTCTTCTACTTCTTCTTCTAGGTGATTCATATTTCCTCATGGGAGGTGATGTGCACTCATTTGAGAAGTTTCTGGGTCTTCCGCAATTGTACAAATTTCGATCACGATTAGAAGAACGGTTCTCAATATATCTTGAGTTGGAGCTTCTTTATTTGCCTTTATTCTTGTAGAACTTGTTGAAGTTATTCACCATGAGACTTATCTCTTCGTTGATACTAGCTTGTCACTTGAAGTTGTAGGAGCATCACTTGAGGCTTTGCATGCACCGCTTGACTTGTTTGGAGCTCCTCTTTGTCCTTGAGTGACATTTCATGGGCAACTATCCTTCCAATGACTTCTATGTCATTGAGAGCTTTGTAGTTGGGCATGATTTGGATCAATGTGCATAGGGTATCCATCCGGCAATATCATGTCTGATGAGAGCAAGCCTATAGTACATTTCCACAACTCCTTCGCCCTCCTTCATCTTGAACTTGTCAAGTTGACTCAGAAGCACATCCAACTTAGATACCTTGATGGAGTTGGTTCTTTCGTGCATATCAACCAAAGTATCCCAAATTTCCTTGGCATTTTCAAAGCGACTTATCTCGTTGAACTCCTTGAAACACAAACCATTGAACATAATGTCGCATGCTTGAGCGTTGTATTGCAATATTTTCAATTCATCTGCGGTCGCTTCACGATCTCATTCTTTTCCATCTTCAAAGAATTCACCACTTGTAGGATCGAAAGTATGTCTAGAGGGGGAGGTGATTAGACTACTTGACCAAATTAAAACTTAACATTTTTCCGATTTTATCAGTTGAGAAGTTTTAGCAATTTTACCAAGTCTAGCACATCCTACACATGCAAGTGTATGAGCAGTGTAGTGGAAAGTAATGACATTGCAAGTAGAAGTAAAGGGAAGGATAGGAATATCAAATGCAAAGAAGACACAAAGATATTTAGCACATTTCTGATAGGTGTTCCTATCGTATGTCCACGTTGATGGAGACTTCTACCCACGGAGGGTAACGGTTGCGCGATTCCATGAAGGGTCCACAAAGAAGCAAGCTTGTCTATTCCACCGTGGCTTATGTCCACGAAGGACTAACCTCACTCGGGGTATATCATCATGAAGTAGGTGATCTCCTTGCCCTTACTAACTTCTTGATTCAACTCCACACAATTAGGAGGCTCCCAAGCAACACCTAACCAATCTAGGAAACACCACTCTCCAAGAGGTAATTGATGTTGTGTTGATGATGAACTCCTTGCTCTTGTGCTTCAAAAGATAGTGTCCTCAACACTCAATCACTCTCTCAGATATTTGGCTTGGCTGAAGAGGATGATTGGGTGACAAGCAACTTGGGGAGGCTAGAAATCAATGGTCTATTGGTTGGAGTAGAATCCCTTGTTGTTAATACATGAGTATATGGATCTTTATCAGAAAATGAATGGTGGAAGTGTAGTTTTGTGCTAATGCATCTCTCAGCGAGTGAGAGTAAGTGGAGTGGTATTTATAGACTTCTCCAAATATCCAACCATTACCACATTACTGCACAACTCGGTGGCACCAAAATGAAAACTCAATGCTATGGAGGAGTCAAAAATATCCTAACTTTTGGCTTTTCAGCAAGGCCAAATGGAACATCTTCGCGAGACCGACGACTTAAACTAGCTCGATCTAGTACTTCGGTGGCACTGAAACATAAAACTTGAAAGTTCCGAAACTAAATATTTCAACCATAGAAGGTTTGTCACTACTTTTCGGTTCCACCGAACGAAGTCTTGGTTCAACCGAGGTGCTAGGGTTTGGCACAAAATCTTTTTTGGTTGGACCGAAGTGAAAAACTTGGTGGAACCGCATACGAAGTTTAGGTTTTAAGACAGATGGTTTGTGAGAATTTGATTAACTTTTTGTGGCATATATCTAAGCACTTGAGCAGCCAGATCATCATCAGTACCTCATCCCCTTTTAATAGTATTGGATTTCATATGTACCCAATTGTGATAAAATAAAATAAAATAAAATGTAGAGTCTTGAAGCTTTTACCAATAAGACTTGTTTTCATCTTACGGGATCCTCCTCACAATTCCTAGCCAGTCCATTCACTGAACTTTCCTGAAATATGATAGGATTATTAGTTCAATTAACTATATGTTGTTATTAATTACCAAAACCACCTAGGGAGAAGTTATGATTTTAGTGAGAAGCGAGGCACACACACGCGGTTGGCCAAGAGAGGACTAAGCAGAAGGTTCCTCACCTCCCGGTGGTATGGGCGCGTCACTCTCCACCTGGGTTGGTATGGAGGGAATTTGGGAGTCGAAACCAGTCAGTTGGGCCTACTAGCTGCCGGTTTAAACCACATAGGTGCTTTATCCAAAAGCAAGCAAGGGGACAAACATTGTTGAGGTGGACACATGTTGCTTTGTAGTGGTATAGAGGGGTATGGGGCTAACACCCCTTGGTATATGCCGAAAGGAGGGTGGCGGCACCCAACATCACGACCTCCATGATGCAACTCCGACGGTATCGTTAATACCAGAACGAGAAGGGAACTCGTGGCATCAGGGCCACTTCGGCAGGTGCCGGGAGAGGCATTGGTGCCACCAGCTCCAACATCATAGTGGTGAGAATCCGACATGGTGGTGGCGGTCAAGGCGGGAATCTATTGTCATTTGCCCAGGATAAATGAATGGTGACCGGGAGCTCTGCTATGGGGAGGGTGAAGCGGATAACACGGTCCACTACGGCGTTGAGCGACAGCAAATGTCCACAAAGAGCAACAACTTAGAGAACTGGTGGATGGCGTCAGGGTTTGTCATCCACTCTGATACGTCCATTTTGCATCATATTTCTTGCTATAATTTACAATGTTTTTGATTAATATTTCACTTTATGATGCAGTTCATATGCCTTTTCTCTCTTATTATGCAAGATACACATGAAGTGGGAATTTCCGACACCTAGAATTATGGACCTAAAAGAGCTACACTAGAGTTCGATATTCTTCGGAGCTCCAAATGACCTGAAATTTTCAAAGATTGATTTTGGAATATATAAAACATACAAGAAGAAAGAAGTACTAGAAAATCCATCGTGGGCCCATAAGGCAAAGAGGCATGCCTTGCACACTTGTGGGGCCCACAAAAGCCCTATGGTTCCAGTCTTATGCTATATGAGGCCATTTTCCCTAGGAAAAATAAATACAAGACTTTCTGAATGAAGCGCCACCGTGTTGAGGAAGAATTTAGGCAGGAGCACTTTTACTCTTCGGCGGAGCGATTGTGCTGGGGATACTTCCCCCCGTGAGGGGGAAATCAAAGCCTTCGTGATCACCGGGATATCTCGGATCAAGAAAAACATTAAGAAGGGCAATGTTAAATGCTTCTCGGAAGATGATTGAGGTGTTGTCTTCTTTGAGAACCGTTTGGTGATCCCGAAGAAACAACATCTACGACAGTTGATCCTTAAGGAGGCTCATGATTCTCCTATCACAATTCATCCAGGTAGTACCAAAATGTATCAGGACCTACGCCAGAGGTTCTGGTGGACTAGGATGAAAAGGGAAATTGCTCAGTTTGTTGCTAACTGCGACGTTTGTCATCGCGTGAAAGCAGAACATCAAAGGCCTGCTGGCACCCTTCAACCTTTAGCTATTCCTGAATGGAAATGGGATAAAGTCGGTAGGGATTTCATTACCGGATTTCCCACGACTAAGAAAGGGAATAATGCTATATTTGTGGTCATCGACCGTCTTTCCAAAGTGGCTCATTTTCTTCCTGTTCGGGAAAGTATAACTGCTAGCCAGCTAGCGGAGTTGTATGTTTCTCGAATAGTTTCTCTTCATGGTGTTCCTTTGGAGATTAACTCAGACCATGGAAGTATCTTCACTTCCCGATTTTGGGAAAGTTTTCAAACCGCTATGGCGACTCATCTATCCTTTAGCACTGCTTTCCACCTGCAATCAAGTGGTCAAGTTGAGCGAGTCAATCAAATTCTCGAAGACATGCTCCGAGCTTGTGTTATATCTTTCGGTATGAATTGGGAGAAATGTCTTCCATTTGCTGAATTTGCTTATAACAATAGTTATCAATCAAGCTTGGGCGAAGCCCCTTTTGAAGTTCTCTATGGACGAAGGTGTCGAACACCTCTTAACTGGTCAGAAACCGGAGACAGGCAACTCTTTGGCCCGGATATGATCAAGGATGCAGAGGAGCAAGTTCGCATTATTCATGAAAATCTGAAAACAGCCCAATCTTGTCAAAAGAGCCAATATGATCGCCATCATAAGGCTATGACCAATGAAATTGACGAGAAGGCTTACCTTCGGGTTACAACTCTAAAGGGTACCCATCGATTCGGTATCAAGGGCAAGTTGGCTCCTCATTACATTGGACTTTTTCGCATTCTTGCCAAACGAGGAGAGGTTGCCTACCAATTGGAACTTCCGCTGCATCTTTCCAAGGTTCATGATGTCTTCCACGTTTCGCAACTCAGGCGTTGCTTCTCGGATCCTGTCCGTGAGGTAGACCACGTAGCGCTTGATCTCCAAGACAAACTTACATATCAAGAATACCCTGTTTGTATTCTTGAACAAGCTGAGCATACCACTCGGCATCGTAACATCAAGTTTCTTAAGGTTTAGTGGTCACACCATTCGGAAAAGGAGGCGAGATGGGAAAGAGAAGATCGTCTTCGATTAGAGTACCCCGCGCTCTTCCCGACGACTTCAAAATCTCGGGACGAGATTCTTTTGAATGGGGGTGAGTTGTCACAACCCTAGCTAGATGTCCTAGGAATAGTATTGTGCTTGCATCATGTTTCATTTTGCATTAACATGAAATGGGGAACAAAAAGAAACCCCAAGATAACTTTGAATCAAAACAATTCAAATTTGGTGAAAATTCAACAAATCCAAAATTCCCACTAAAAACGTTCCCTATGTCTAGTAAATTTGGGCATGATTATAACAGGGACCATTCTAATTATTTGAACACTCAATGTAATTCAAAAATAATGTATAAGGCTCCTGAAATCATTAAATAAAGCACTATCATTATTTTTGTTTTCAAAATATCCTGAAACTTTTCAGATAAGTTTTAAATATTCAAACTTTAGTTTATAAAATATTTGGGATATTATTAATTAGCATTTGTACCCGAAAAGAAAATAAACAAATGTCAGAAAATGGAAAATAGAAAGAAATAAAAAAGAAAAAAAGGAAAAAGCCCAGAACAAGCCAGCCCACCTGGCCCATGGCCAGTCATCCCT
Organism: Hordeum marinum; assembly: GCA_022496015.1. Classification (NCBI taxonomy): domain Eukaryota; kingdom Viridiplantae; phylum Streptophyta; class Magnoliopsida; order Poales; family Poaceae; genus Hordeum; species Hordeum marinum. Next base: position 234,483,812 of record CM039675.1, read on the forward strand.
GTCCTCTCGCCAGGAAGACACGGGCGTGCGTTCGCCGCGCGCGGGCACACGCCGGCCACCTCCTCCGTGCCTGGCTGCTGGCCTGGAGGGCTGGGAGGGTGCCAGCGTGAGGCCATCCCTGTGGCCTCCTTCTCCTCTCCCTCTCCCCCTGCGAGCTCTCTCTCTCGCTCCCTTTCTTCCCCTGCTCCGCCATAGCCGAACTCTGCTCGATCTTGCCGCCGTCGCGCTAGCCGCCCCCTCACCTCGCTAGGTAGACCACGAGAACCGCCGCGACCCCCTCATCCCCACCGTGACCCCAGAAGACGCCGGGAGCCACTCTACGCCGCGCCATCGCTGCTCCTCTCCGCCGGCCACCGAAGCCCCGCCGCGACATTCTGCCCTGTCCAGACCTCCTCCGACCTCGTCGTCGCCTCTGCTGGAACCGCGGTGAGTCGCTGGTGCTCCTCCCCTTCTCGCCCTTCTCTCCTGTGCCCCGTAGATGCCGCGCCCATCTTGCCCGAGCTCCGGCCGCCACTGCCCTCAACGTCGAGCGTAGGCCCTCCCAGCGCTCTCCGACGTCCATTTGGTCGCCGGAGGAGGGATTTCTACCCCCTCCGCCGTCCTTGACGTTGCCGGCGGCTCAACACCGGCGAGTCAACCTGTCTGACCGACAGGGGTTCGACCCTGGGTCGCTGGCAGGTGGGGCCAGGCCCTGTTAATTAGGTTAATTAAGAAATTAATTAATTGGTTTAATTAAACCTAATCTGTCACTGATAGTGGGCCCAGTTTCTGTTAATTAATTAGGATTTAGTTTAGGTAGTTAGTTAAGTGTCTCAGTCACTGACATGTGGCCCCCACATGTCAGGTTTGACTCTGGCCCGGTCAGTTGAGCAGCTGACGTCACAGTGACGTCAGGCTGATGTCAATATTTGATTTTCTAGTTTAAAAATAATTCCAGAAATTATTCAAAACTTCAAAAATTCATATAAATTAATCTGTAAGTCAAATGAAAATAATTTATATATGAAAATTTATCAGAAAAATCCAATGAATCCAATGGTGCTATTGTCTTGCGTGTTAGAGAAATATAAATAGGTGAACATTGACATTTGTTAATAGGTTAGTAAATGGAACTTGAAATGAAGAACAATTTTGAACCTATATTCAAATTCATCTCAAATCAACATGAACACTAGTTGCATTAGCTCATATATACATGCTATCATGCCATGATCATGCATCATATTGTTGCACTTGCGTGTATTGATTGATTCTTATCTTCATTGCGGTAGGCCCTACTTCTGAGGATACCCCGAGTATCCCGACGAAGGAGAGAACCTTCCTGTTTCCCAGTAAGGCAAGCAACCCCTTTGAACATTCCGATAATATCCCACTCTCTCGCTCCTGCTCTCGTTTACTGCATTAGGACAACGGATCACATGTCAGTCATACATGGTAGATGATCCTATTCTGTTGCATAACCTGACATTGTCACAGTAAATAGCTAAACCTTGCAACCTAGCATACCTGGTAGATGCTTGTGCCATGATGTGCTTAGCTTACTTTGCCTGCTATGCTTGCTATGCTTAGAGTTGTGTCTGGTCAGATTCATCTGGGTGATGAACTGAGTGAAACAATGTTGCCTGATGTGATGATGTTATGATGAACTCGATTTGGTAAAGGTAGCGATGAGAGGATATGTAGGAGTACATAGCGGGTTGTCTTATTGGGACCGTTCTTAGGAACTGAGTTCCGTGTTTGTGATCCAAGACTAGTTGCTACCACACATTGGGATCCGGTAACTCGACCCCTCTCGACTTATCATTCGCTTAGTCCTGAGTCCAGGAGTTGCAAGTATTTTCTGGTGTTTATAGCTTGCTGGACGCCATGCGCAGCGCTGACCCTAGGGGTGGGTTATGACGCGGTAGGCAGTGGCACGGTGTACCAAGGGTCACCCGAATGGTGGGCTTGGGAACCCTGCGCACATCGTTGGGGCTGTAGCGGAAACTTCGGCCAGACTTCCGTGTGGGTTCAGTCTGAAATAGGCGATAACCTGGACTAGAGGTCTTATGTGATTGACGGTCATGGCCGACTCCCTCGCTGAGCTTCCGCTTGAAGGTTGCCGAGGTGCATGGTTTTATGAGCACATAGCGATAAGTGGCGAGAGCGTGTGTGAAGAAGTACACCCCTGCAGGGTATAAAACTATTCGAATAGCCGCGTCCTCGGATATGGACTAGTTGGAGAACTTATGCTGTTCAAAGGTAATCAAATGGATACTCATAAAAATATCAAGACAAGTGTGAGTACCGTAGATGGCACTCTTCCAGGATAGGGAAGTGAATCTATGGTGGTGTATTGTCATGGAGTTAGTGGACTCGTGTGCGGCTTATAAAATGTAAACAAAGAGTTAAAATTCAGTAGTGTAGGTTAGCCATGAGTCAAAGCTGGCATTGCTGCATAAACTCCACCACTCCCTTTGTTGATATGTGAGCATGAATAGACTAGGTCTGCTTTAAAGACTTACGGAGTACATTTATACTCATGTTTTCATAATAAATGTTGTAGATGAAACCCAGGACCCTTCGGGTGGGTTCTTTCTAGATGTCGACGATGCCGAATAGCTGGTGTCCCAGCTACGACCTTTGCCCTGTGGCTGGCTGTAGATAGTGAGGCCATGTGCCTTTTTACCCCTTTCATCTGTCTGTACTCAGACAGCTTTATGCTTCCGCTTGGTTTGTATGAACATGTTTGTATGATTTGAGTGTCGGGTCATGTGACCCCTATCTGTAAGAACATATTATGCATGGCTCATCTGAGTCTCTTAAATAAAAGTCATGTTATTATATGGTTATGTTGTGATGCCGTGGTTGTATCTACACATATCAGGCATGTCGTGCGTACGTGTGACGTGCAACGGTATGTATGGGATCTGACACCTAGTTGTGTGCCTTTAGTACTACTCTTTACGGGAAACTGCCTCGTTGTGTTTCCATCGAGCCATGGTAGCTTGCTACTGCTCCGGACACATTGATTTATCGGCATGTATCCTTCTTTGCTGTTGTGTCTGTCCCTTTGGGGAAATGTCTCGCTATGTAATGGAGTCCCGGTAGCCTGCTACGACTCGTCTACGTGCAGTGATGGCATTTATGTCTCGCGGCGTAATGGAGTCCTTGTAGCTTGCTATGACTCGTCTACACACGCTTGAGGCCGACACCTGCATTGCTGGGTTACGTATGCCTGTTTCCGTACGGATGTGCCACTTGGGTTCTATGACTAGTCATGTCGGCCCGGGTTCTCTGTCGTTTGATTGCCAGCGACATGTTCACATACGTGGGCCAAAAGACGCAAACGGCCCCGGCTAAGGTAAGGCTGCAGCCGTGGAGCTTACCGTGCGTGAGGCCGCAAAGGGATGTGATATGTTACGGTCTGGATTCATATGACTTAGGATCGGGGTCCCGACAGCGTTGGTATCAGAACCTGACTGACTGTAGGACTACCAAGCCAAACCGATCGAAGTTGAGTCTAGAAACACTATAGAAAAGTAGGGGAATTGATTGTGGGAGGGACTGTAAGGCTCTTTTTACTCCTCTTCCCAAGTTATTCTATGCTGAGTCATTCTCAACTTTTCTCCGGGGATAAGAATTAGGCTACTCATCCATTGCTTAGGATGCCGAGTTACTAACCATGGACCACTAGCTAGCTTGTTGCAAGTGAATGTGGGTAATCAAGTATTGTTGGTGTGACAAACAGATGGAGAAGAGATTTGAGTCTAGAAAGTCGAGTGGTTATGCTTTTCCAGTCTTTTGCAGTTGTCTCAAAATCCTTTTTGAGCAATTACAGCCGTTATGCTGTCCAATTTCTGCTAGAATCTCTTATGTCTTTGCATCTTTCTCTGTTTCAGATGCCCGCTCGTCCTTCTCGTCAGGTGGTCCGTCTGACCAGGTGCATCGATGTACCGGGTCACACGGCCGTGTTGGTTAGAGTGATGATGGAGGCTGGATACCGTTGGTACCCAGAGTACACAGTGGAGGAACAGTATCGAGATTTCAACCAGAGCCAGTATCTGTGTACCGTCAAGATTTATCCTTCATACCCTGGAGCTGCAGAGCCGCTTCACTGGACTTATGGGTTAGGTGTCACCATAGACATGGCAGTTCAGGAGGCCGCCTATACCATGTTGACTATCATGAGGTTTCTCCATGGTCTGCTCCAGAACATAGAGTTCTGCTATGTCCCTGCTTCCATGGGAGGAGAGGATGGTTATCCTAGCGCAGCCTACTATGATCATTTTCATGAGGAACCTAGGCTGCAGGTGACCGCTCAGATGTTGGAGAACAGGGATCATGATGCACGTGCCCTTCGCATGGAGCTTTATGCTACCTATGCACGTATTTGGACAACCCTCACGCAGTTGGCACCCGTCATGCAGACATGCTATGGAGATTTGGAGATGCTGACCCCATCGCGGACTCATCTGCCAGCACACGTAGACTGGCCCGATGTTGGAGGCATCACCCCTCTTCGAGGACTGCTGTTGCTGCCGACAAGGGGACCAAGGTCACATCCGTGTCCTTATGGCTCCCAGGGAACACAAGCTAGAGTGTTTCCAGATCCTCAGGTTCAGCTCCCGGGTCATGGGGGTAACCTGTATGAGGCATTCTACGGTGATGCTTGAGTACGTGGATGTTAGTTCTAGTATGGTAGTAATCGTATCACCACAGTCCTGCGTGTCTTGTGGGATATGATGAGGTTGAGAGTTGAGTTCCAGAGGTGTAGATAAATAATGCATAGGAAGCTTGTAATGCCTCCAATGAGTTGTGTCATCTCTCCTAGTTGTATTTTAGTTTGCCTTGTACTGAACTATGTCATGCTGTGTATGAATCATGGTGTTCATATGGAAGTTGTTTTACCATGTTGATTGGTGTTTACCCTGCATGCCATGTTGTCCAGTACATTCCTTATCCTATGTCTTAGAGTTATTGTTCCCTATGATTAAGTTGTGGGTTTGTTTTCCTAGGATGGTGGCAACTAGGAATAACCCCGTGCCTGCCCCTGAGCAGGGCGAGGGAAGCCAGCCAAGGCAAGAGGATCTGCCACATGCGCCTTCTCTGGCAGAAGTGATGCTTAATGCCGAAAGGAACAAGAGAGAGACCAATAGGCAGTTGGAAAGAATTGAGTAGAACACAACACGTGCTCCCCGCAATGACCTCAATGATGGCGTATCACTTGGTGATTTCATCAGACTAAGCCCACCCAAGTATCATCATTCGGTCGACCCACTCGACGGGGATGACTGGCTGACTAGCATGTATCACAAGATCCGGGCTGCCAATGTGACTGAGGCCAACAAGGTGACCTTTGCAACTTACTTTCTGGAAGGTCCTGCCAATCTGTGGTGGGAGAATTTTGAAGCCATGCGTCCCGCGGGCCCCACACCAACTTGCGTAGAGTTCAGTGCTGCATTTCGTACCCATCACATCCTGAAAGGGCTGATGGATTGTAAGAGAGAGGAATTCTGTGCCTTCACCCAGGGCAGACTGTCAGTGGATGCTTATAGCCGATAGTTTGGAAACCTTGCGCGCTATGCTCCTGAGGAAATTTCTACTGATGCCAAGAAGCAGGCTAGGTTCCGCAAGGGACTTAACCCTGAGCTCCGCCAAGCTCTGCGCCTGCATGAGTGCACCACTTTCCAGGCTCTCATCAACAAGGCTATCCATGCCGAGACCAGACAGACTGATTATGAGGCCACGAGAAAGCACAACCGTGACTTCAACCCCGCATCTGGCTTGGGCTCCAATAAACGCCGGATCTGGGTGCCTAACGCAGCTCTGCCGCCAAAATACAATGCGAGGCCATCCTTCCAGGCGCCTCGCCTAGTTCAACCCAACCCTCCAGTCAGACCATTTGGAGGACCGCCTGCAAATGTTGCTCCCCGTGCCACCGTGGTTTGCTATAAGTGCGGAGAACCAGGACACTACTCCCGTGAGTGTCCCCAGAATAATGTTAAGCCCATTGGACGTGGAAAGCCAGGAAAAGCCTTCTTTGTGAAGCCAGCTCCTGCTCGTGGGCGAGTGAATTATGTATCTGCTGAGGAAGCTCTTGAGGATCCCGATGTTATCCTAGGTACGCTCCTTGTTAATAGTCATCCAGCATCTGGTCTATTTGGTACTGGTGCATCTCATTCCTTCATCTCAGAAAGTTATGCATAGTTGCATAACATGTCTTTTTGTGATATGCCTACTCCTTTAGTAGTGCAGACTCCGGGCACAAAATAGCAAACTTCTAGAGTGAGCCATGATAATGAGATTTTGGTGGATACACTGGTCTTCCTAGCATCTTTGATAGCCCTCAAGTCTTTGTACATCAATATCATTCTAGGTATGGATTGGATGAAAGCCCACTATGCCAAGATTGATACTCATTCTAGGAATGTTCAACTTACACATCCATCGGGTGAGATAGTTAATGTCTCCACTCGGACAACCAAGCGCCAACTCTACTCCCTCAATGCTAGCCCTCTTCCAAATTTAGAAGATATTCCGGTAGTCCGTGACTTTCCGGATGTCTTACCAGAAGAACTGCCAGGAATTCCTCCTGTCAGAGATGTTGAGTTTGTGATAGAGCTCATCCCAGGGACTGTCCCAATAGCTAGAAGACCCTATAAGATGGCAGCCTTAGAACTAGCCGAACTTAAGATCCAACTCGATGAGGCTTTGAAGAAAGATTTCATCCATCCCAGTTCTTATCCTAGGGCTTGTCCCGTTCTCTTCGTCAAGAAGAAGGATGGATCGGATCGGATGGTTGTGGATTATCGGCTAGTGAATCTGGTCACCATAAAGAACAAGTATCCGCTCCCCAGGATCAACGATTTGTATGATCAACTCGCTGGATCCTCTGTCTTTTCCAAAATGGATTTGAGGTTGGGATACCATCAAATCAGAATTAGAAATGGGGACATTCGAAAAACGACTTTTGTTACTCGTTATGGCCAATACGAGTACACCGTTATGTCCTTCAGTTTAACCAATGCCCCAGCCACCTTATCTCGCTTGATGAATTCGATCTTCATGGAGTATCTAGATAAATTCGTCATGGTTTACCTCGACGATATACTTATCTACTCGATGAACGAACAAGAACATGCCGAGCATCTAAGGCTAGTATTGATGAAACTTCGAGTGCATTGTCTGTATGCCAAATTCTCCAAGTGTGAATTTTGGTTGCCAGAAGTGACCTATCTGGGCCACGTGATATCTGGTAAAGGTATTGCTTTCAATCCCGAGAGAGTTCAGGCTGTCCTTGATTGGACTCAACCTGAATCGGTTAAGCAAGTTTGGAGTTTCCTTGGCTTAGCGAGCTATTGTCGCCGCTTTGTCGAGAATTTCTCCAAGGTTGCGAAACCTCTGACAGAACTCCTCAAGAAAGATAAAAAGTTCGAGTGGACCTCACAATGCGAGCACAGTTTTCAGGAGTTGAAAAGACGACTGACCTCTGCTCCCGTTCTGGTACCACCTGATTTCTCTAAGGACTTTGTTATCTATTGCGACGCCTCGCGACAAGGATTAGGTTGCATTCTTATGCAAGATCGTCATGTGATCGCATATGCATCTCGACAGTTCCGTCCACATGAGGATAATTATCCAACACATGATCTTGAGCTTGCAACCGTAGTCCATGCACTGAAAACCTGGCGACATTATCTTCTGGGTAATCATTGCGAAATTTACACGGATCACTAAAGTCTAAAATATATATTCACCCAGCCAGACATGAATCTTAGACAAAGATGGTGGTAGAGTTGATTACAGATTACGACTTAGGGATAACTTACACCCCGGGGAAAGCCAATGTCATGGCTGATGCACTAAGTCGTAAGTCTTATTGTAACGACCTGATGTTACAAAAGGGTCAACCACTTCTCCATGAGGAATTTTGGAAGTTGAACCTTCACATTGTTCCTCGAGGATTCCTATCCAACCTGGTGGCGAAACCTCCTCTTACGAATCAAATTTTAGAAGCCCAGAAGCATGATGGCGGGATATCTCGGATCAAGAAAAACATTAAGAAGGGCAATGTTAAATGCTTCTCGGAAGATGATCGAGGTGTTGTCTTCTTTGAGAACCGTTTGGTGATCCCGAAGAAACAACATCTACGACAGTTGATCCTTAAGGAGGCTCATGATTCTCCTCTCACAATTCATCCAAGTAGTACCAAAATGTATCAGGACCTACGCCAGAGGTTCTGGTGGACTAGGATGAGAAGGGAAATTGCTCAGTTCGTTGCTAACTGAGACGTTCGTCGTCGCGTGAAAGCAGAACATCAATGGCCTGCTGGCACCCTTCAACCATTAGCTATTCCTGAATGGAAATGGGATAAAGTCGGTATGGATTTCATTATCGGATTTCCCAGGACTAAGAAAGCGAATAATTCTATATTTGTGGTCATCGACCGTCTTTCCAAAGTGGCTCATTTTCTTCCTGTTTGGGAAAGTATAACTGCTAGCCAGCTAGCGGAGTTGTATGTTTCTCGAATAGTTTCTCTTCATGGTGTTCCTTTGGAGATTAACTCAGATCGTGGAAGTATCTTCATGTCCCGATTTTGGGAAAGTTTTCAAACCGCTATGGGGACTCATCTATCCTTTAGCACTGCTTTCCACCCGCAATCAAGTGGTCAAGTTGAGCGAGTCAATCAAATTCTCGAAGACATGCTTCGAGCTTGTGTTATATCTTTCGGTATGAACTAGGAGAAATGTCTTCCATTTGCCGAATTTGCTTGTAATAATAGTTATCTACCAAGCTTGGGCAAAGCCCCTTTTGAAGTTCTCTATGGACGAAGGTGTCGAACACATCTTAACTGGTCAAAAACCGGAGAGAAGCAACACTTTGGCCTGGATATGATCCAGGATGCAGAGGAGCAAGTTCGCATTATTCGTGAAAAGCTGAAAACAGCCCAATCTCGTCAAAAGAGCCAATATGATCGCCATCATAAGGCTGTGACCTATGAAATTGACGAGAACGCTTACCTTCGGGTTACAGCTCTGAAGGGTACCCATCGATTTGGTATCAAGGGCAAGTTGGCTCCTCATTACATTGGACCTTTTTGCATTCTTGCCAAACGAGAAGAGGTTGCCTACCAATTGGAACTTCCGCTGCATCTTTCCAAGGTTCATGATGTCTTCCACGTTTCGCAACTCAGGCGTTGCTTCTCGGATCCTGTCCGTGAGGTAGACCACGTATCGCTGATCTCCAAGATAACCTTACATATCGAGAATACCCTGTTCGTATTCTTGAACAAGCTGAGTGTACCACTCGGTGTCGGAACATCAAGTTGCTTAAGGTTCAGTGGTCACACTATTCAGAAAAGGAGGCGACATGGGACAGAGAAGATCGTCTTCGACTAGAGTACCCCGCGCTCTTCCCGACGACTTCAAAATCTCGGGACGAGATTCTTTTGAGTGGGGGTGAGTTGTCACAAACCTAGCTAGATGTCCTAGGAATAGTATTGTGCGTGCATCATGTTTCATTTTGCATTAACATGAAACGGGGAACAAAAAGAAACCCCAAGCTAACTTTGAATCAAAACAATTCAAATTTGGTGAAAATTCAACAAATCCAAAATGCCCACTAAAAATGTTCCCTATGTCTGGTAATTTGGTCATGATTATAATAGGGACAACTCTAATTATTTGAACAATTAAATTAATTCAAAAATAATGGATAAGGCTCCTGAAATCATTAAATAAAGCACTATCATTATTTTTGTTTTCAAAATATCCTGAAACTTTTCAGATAAGTTTGAAATATTCAAACTTTAGTTTATAAAATATTTGGGATATTATTAATTAGCATTTGTACCTGAAAAGAAAATAAACAAATGTCAGAAAATGGAAAATAGAAAGAACTAAAAAGAAAAAAAGGAAAAAGCCCAGGCCAGGCCAGCCCACCTGGCCCATGGCCAGTTATCCCTGTCCTCTCGCCAGGAGGAAAGGGGCGTGCGTTCGCCACGCGCGGGCAGTCGCCGGCCAACTCCTCCCTGCCTGGCTGCTGGCCTGGAGGGCTGGGAGGGCGCCAGCGCGAGGCCATCGCTGTGGCCTCCTTCTCCTCTCCCTCTCCCCCTGCGAGCTCTCTCTCTCGCTCCCTTTCTTCCCCTGCTCCGCCATAGCCGAGCTCTGCTCGAGCTCGCCGCCGTCGCGCTAGCCGCCCCCTCACCTCACTAGGTAGCCCACGAGAACCGCTGCAACCCCCTCATCCTCCCCGTGACCCCAGAAGACGCCGGGAGCCTCTCTACAACGCGCCATCGCCGGTCCTCCCTGCCGGCCACCGAAGCTCTGCCGCGACATTCTGCCTCGTCCGGACCTCCTCCGATCTTGTCGTCGCCTCTGCTGGAACCGCGGTGAGCTGCTGGTGCTCCTCCCCTTCTCTCCCGTGCCCCGTAGACGCCGCGCCCTTCTTGCCCGAGCTCCGGCCGCCGCTGCCCTCAACGCCGTCGTCGATTCCGACCACGCCAGCCTCTGGTTTGGGGCTAGATTGACGCGCGGTCGAGCGTAGGCCCTCCTAGCACTCTCTGCCGTCCATTTGGTCACCGGAGGAGGGATTCCGACCCCCTCCGCCATCCCTGATGTCGCCGGCGGCTCAACGCTGGCGAGTCAACCTGTCTGACCGACAGGGGTTTAATCCTGGGTCGCTGGCAGGTGGGGCCAGGCCCTGTTAATTAGGTTAATTAAGAAATTAATTAATTGGTTTAATTAAACCTAATCTGTCACTCACAGTAGGCCCAATTTCTGTTAATTAATTAGGATTTAGTTTTAGTAGTTAGTTAAGTGTCTGACTCACTAACATGTGCCCCCCACATGTCAGGTTTGACTCTGGCCCAGTCAGCTGAGCAGCTGACGTCACAGTGACGTCAAGCTGATGTCAATATTTCATTTTCTAGTTTAAAAATAATTCTAGAAATTATTCAAAACTTCAAAAATTCATATAAATTAATCTGTAAGTCAGATGAAAATAATTTATATATGAAAATTTATCAGAAAAATCCAATGAATCCAATGGTGCTATTGTCTTGCCTGCTAGAGAAATCTAAATAGGTGAACATTGACATTTGTTAATAGGTTAGTAAATGGAACTCGAAATGAAGAACAATTTTGAACCTATATTCAAATTCATTTCAAATCAACATGAACACTAGTTGCATTAGCTCATCTATACATGCTATCATGCCATGATCATGCATCATATTGTTGCACTTGCATGTATTGATTGTGTAGCGACCCGACTCAAAACAAGTCAAGCCTCTGTGTTTTCTCTGCCATCCCTGGATCAGTATGCTGGCACAAACAGTACATCAATGTATATATCAAAGTGCAATCACATGTAAATAGCGTAAAACTGATATATACCTTAAAATAGCAGCGGATACAGTCAACGGGAGTGGAGTCCCAATAACACCAACGGCAAGTTGAGTGCGGACCGTAACCCTGAATCGTACTCTTACCCGTCGTAGAAGAGTATCTACAACATAAGACGTTGTAGCCGTGTAGGTCAGTACATTGAATGTACTGGCAAGATCACCATAGTGGAACAGAAGAATAAATACTATTCTATATGCAAAGGCTTTGTGGCTCTGTGTCTAAGTTTTTGCGTAAAAGCTGATTTTATTTTCCCTACAACAAAGGAATAACAGGAATATCACTATAGAGTTACCTATCATGACATGGTTCCGCCAACCAATGTCTCAATGCCCATAAGTATCATTAAGTTGCCCACAATTAGTTATCAGTCCAGTGTTGAGAGTTCAGAGATAGATCCAAGTCTAGAAGCTCAAATTGTCCGTAACCGGGGACACGGCTAATCGATTAGGTTTAACTCTGCAGAGTGTTGTGTACTTTACCCACAAGATTCTTTCCCTCCTGGTAAGTCCTCGCACTGCCTGGTGTTTGAGAATAGGATGAAAGAAACATGGTCTTTCAGAGTGCTTCCCTGACTGTCCGACAGTGCCCATCCAATCCTAACGTCGACTACATCTCATAGCACTGCCCAGCAGAGTCACAACAAAGATCAACCAAGCCAGAGCCCATAATGACTTGTGGCTACACAGGTAAGCTTCCGGGCATGAAGTATTCTTCTTTCTCTTTGAGTCTGGGTGAAGCTTTCCGCAAGATGTCATGGCGCTTCTCCATGCATCCCGGCCATCCACTGGTTTCTCCAGGGATGCCCAATCAACCATCCTTCACCCAGTAGTGTGTACTGAAAACTTGTCTTCTCGAGTCTTGAAGTCTTGAGGACTTGAAGATGCAGGACTTGAAGATGTCTTCATGAAGTCGTAGTTTTGACGTGGAGTCCTTCTTCACACCACTCACGATCCCTCATACCAGACCCCGTCTACTTTAGCATAGCATTGCACTAACTAGCGTTCCCGGGGCTTTAGTAACAAGTGGTGGGTTCCTAACTCATGCATTCTACTCAACTACAAGAATTTCAATAACACTACGGGAGGGATGTGCTGAATGATGTCACTACATGCAATAAAACATAGGTATGAAATAGATGGTCAAGGTGAACTTGCCTGTACTGTTGATGAAGAAATAGATTGCTCTCAGAAATAACTTGATAGACTATACGTCACTCTCCGATGAAAAATCTATATAACAAACATTACATACATATAAGCAATCATACTAGCAATCAATTCTAACAAAAAGTAACACAAAACAAAAGCAACAAGGTTGATGAAGGAAATACTTAAGACAAAAGTTGAAACACAAAACTCCAACAAAGTCAAAAGTAACAAAAAACCCAAAACAAAGTAAAATATAATAAAAGGGTTTTAGTAATATTTTACTAGCAAAAATAATTACTTTTGAAGAACAACTAAAACTATGAAAAGAACATCCTAAACAACATAAATGTTTGCCTAATAAACTTAACAATGAGTGAAACACTAACATAAGAGAAAACACTTTTATAAAACCACTAAGTTAACAGAAAATAATTAAATAAAATCTTTATTGTAAAGCAGAATTAAATCATCTAAAATTTTCTGAAAAGAGTTTCTATGAAAAACTAAATTGTTTGATAGCACATTACCTAATGAAAAATAATCTACTTTCCTATCATAATAGAGCAAAATTAAATTATTTTTATTAACAAAATATTTCTTAACAGAAAAGAATTAATACAAATTTTATTTGAAAACAGAATCTAATTACTTAAAACTTTAGTTAAAAGAATTGTTACTAACAAATTTTCTTTGTAATAAACTATACCTATTTGAAAAAGGTTATAGGTCCCTTTAATAAAATTTTATAAACTAAATGATTATCATTTGTTAACAGCAAGTAAATTACTAAGGTTTAGAACAAAAGAACTAAATGAAAATCTAAAACATAAGTTAAAATCAAATCAGATTTTCAAAACAAAACAAAGTAAATCAATCTAATTAAACTAATAGGAAACTAAACAGATTCTGTTTTTAGTTAAAACCCTAATCATTTTTATTCTAAAAAATTCTCAAACTCTACAAAATGATAGATATGGTCACTAGTGACAAGTAGGAAAAAGAATCAATTAAAAATCCATTTTAGAACTCAAGTTATTCAGAAAACCAAATTTAAACCAAATCTGTTTAAATTAAAATATAATTATCCAAACATAGTCAAATTTGATATCTGCAGAAACTAGATGAAATTTATGATCTAATGAAAAAACAATCAATTAAAAACACTTAAAAACCTAAAAGATATGATAAAAACAAAATTAGAACTATTCTGGAAACAGAAATTAAAACAGAAAAAGAAAAAATCTAAACTGACGGTCAGGGGGGCTACGTGGCATGCTCTGGTTGGTCCAGGTGTGTGCGGGCTAGTGTGATACGGGCGGACGACCGAACTGTAACGCGTACCGGTTCACAAATTTAAAGAATCTAATCTAAACCGTTCACTACAAATCGGACGGAGGAGAGGGAGAGAGGCTCACCGTGGTGGTTGCCGGCTCCGGCGAAGGCTCCGGTGATGGCAGGGGCGTTGAGGTCGTCGGGGAAGCCCCTCCAGTGGTCCTGCGGCGATGGCGGCGGCTCCGTTCGATGCGGGGGAGCACGACGATGGCGATGGTGGTGTCGGAGGGGTGAGGGGGCGACAGTGTTGACGACCACGAGCTCGGAGGCGGTTCGGTGGATGTGGAGCTCCGACGAGGTTGATGGTTGCGCCGTTCTGGTGGGTCTCCGGCGAAGCAGAGGGGTGGGGAAGGTGCGCACAGGCGAGAGGAGGTGGATGGAGGGCTCGGTGGCGCTCGGGGAAATCGGAGTGGAGCAGCAAGACGACAATGGCGCGGCGACGGCTCTCGGCTCCGGCGAGCGATTAGGCTAGGCATAGGGCACGGAGGGAGGGGGAAACAAGGGGGAATGGATGCGCGAGAGGTGCCGGCTTTTATAGGCGGGCTCAGAGGATCGGGGAATGGAAGGGGGGGCGAGATCTGGGAGAGAGTTCACCGGAGGTCGTTGGGAGCGTGGGAGGAGGAGGATGACCGGTGACGGTTTTGGTTGGGCGCGTGGGGCCAGGGTGTCAGCGAGGGAGAGAGAGCGAGCGTAGTCAGCAGGCGACCGACCGGTAATGGTCTCGGCATTTAATGTCGTTGGGCCGGCCGGTTTTATTATAAACCGTTACCGTTTTCTATTTATGATTTTACCAGAGCCATAAAACTTGTTCAATGCATTCGAATAAATTCCAAATATAGTCAAATTGTATATCAAAATTAACATAATAATAAATTCCATTTAATGGACATTTTTATTCTGGCATTTGAATAATTTGGAAAAAATATTATTTTCAGAAATTGCCCTTTTGCTTTTAAATCCCTTTGCAAATATTTTTCAGAATAACCCCTGGTTTTTATTATTCAAATAAATCACCAAGAAGTCCCTGGTGTGGAGTGTCATGTTACTCCTCTCAAATTTTTGTCAGGGGTTTGAATACTTTGAAAATTGGAATAGGAACCAAATATGAAATGATTCCAAAAGAAAATCCAGAGATTTTCACATTCACTATTCAAAGATTTATTTTAAACTTCCAACTCATATTTTATATAATTTGAAGAAGTCATTTTATCTTCTCTCATGAAAATCATTGAGTTGCATAAAGTTTTCTGAATTTGAAATATTTTCAAAATGGAAATTCAAATCATTTTCAAATCCCTTTTCATTTCTTTAAATGGAA
The DNA here is from genome assembly GCA_022496015.1 of Hordeum marinum. Lineage (NCBI taxonomy): Eukaryota > Viridiplantae > Streptophyta > Magnoliopsida > Poales > Poaceae > Hordeum > Hordeum marinum. Next base: position 234,499,000 of record CM039675.1, read on the forward strand.
GAAGTCATGTCATCTTCACTCTAGGGTTTTGTGATGAAATGAATTTGAATTCCTGGTGATCAAACTGCAGATTGAATGTTTTGGGAAGGTCATTTCATTCCCTCTCATCAACTTTCAAAAAGTTTCAAATTTCACTCACTTTCAATCACTCAAGCAAACAAACAATCATTCTAAATATTATTATAACATTCCAAAGTTTGGGATGTTACAAACCTACCACACTTAAAATGAATGTCATCCTCGAGATTCGAAAGGGCTAGAAAGAAAAGGTTAGGGTTTGGGGGTCTTCTAACAAAACTCCATTGACCTGGAAATGTGGGTCTACCACACTTAAAATGAGAGTTATTGGTCCTTCAGAAATCATGACAGTCCTGTGGGTGCACTTGTCTGTTCACCTTCTTCATGTTAGCTTCTTCGATGATGCTCTTCTGTTTTATCAAAATCTTGAGTCCTTACATCAAAATATATTTCCTCCGATACTGGGTCTTCTTATCTGACAGGTCTCGCGATCATTCTATAAAACCTATCGATGATCTCATGGTGGTCTACCATTAGGGGTTACCCTGCAGTGAAATGGGTCAGGGCTTCATTCCTCACCGTAGAAATTCCTACGTGTGACAGAAACTGTCATGTACAAGGGTTTTTCATCATACCGTTCTAAGGCTTCAACAAAAGCTTCAAAGAACGTCGTCTCTTTACTATGGGTAAGTCACTCAGATTTACCAATCCGAATAGCAAGAGAATGATAAGAGTAAGCCGTCATGGTGGCCAAGCCATGTCGCACTGAAATCATTACCTTGTATAAGGTTTAGTGAATCTCGTATTCTAACTCTTGGGCTTCCTCACAAGCGTTGCAGAAAATTTCTCTTGTCAACGAACAAAGTTCGGATAAATCCATTTATTTCTGCAAGCCGGAAAAAAACATCTATCGTTTCTTCACAACTCTCAGGTTTTCGTAATACTCCTAAGGAAAACGTTTGCTGATCAGTCGTAGCTTCTTCCAAGTTTCTTCCTTCACAAAGGTGGGGCTTGATCCTTATCAATCCTGAGGTCGGTGACTTGTGGGTTTACTTGAATACTTGAACAGCTTCATCTCACCCGTGGGGTGACTATCGATCCATATTCCAGCATTACCTTCAGTTCACTCCATTATACCCTTGAGGTACAAATCACAGGCTTATTCTTGTTTAGAATCCACTCAGCTGAATTCATTTTCCTTTCCATTGGTCTGTTTAACCTTGGGTATGGTTTCATCACAATCATTCTTTTTCTCGTCATTCCAGCTTCAAAAGCACTTTGTCACAAAGGTTATCATCCACACAGTTTGGATATGATTCCACATTCTCTTCATCTGTATTCACTTATCCAAACTCCTTAATCCGGAAAAGGTAACTGTGGTTACTACCACACTTAAAATGAAATGCACTCAGGTTTGCTTAGACCAATTTTTTTTTCTCGTATCCTCGAAAATGGTCGGAGATCTTGGGTCATAGAGTAACAACTCACATATTTCAACATAAGATAAATCATGACACCATAATTTCCATTGACTCATGAATTTATTTACAGACTCTGAGACTTCCATTACATAACTCCAAAATTGTAAGAGTGCTACCTATTACGTTTGTTACATCCAGAATCCAAAACTCAACTACTCATGTTTGACCTTCTTCTTTGGACATTTATAGGCATAGTGGCCCATATTCTTACACTTGAAACATCGAACATGACTCAGGTCCTTCTATTCAGGGGCTTGTCTCTTCCTGAGGTTCTTTGTTCTAATCAAACTTTCAATTTCCTGTGGATCAAACTCCACTTCTTCTACCGGGAAGTTTCCCAGATACTCTTTTCTTTCCTTCGTACAGTCCCGTGAGAAATGTCCTTCTTCTCCACATGTATAGCAGGCATTTGAGTAAAACCTGGTTAATCCTTCTCCATTAGGGTCTTCATCATCTTCCTTCTTCACAAGTTCTCCAAATTTTTCTCTGAAGGCTTTCTTCATGGATTTCTTCTGCTGTTTGATGACTTCTTGTACCTTGGGGTACTCCTGGCATTGAGCAGGGTAATGTGTAGTTCCTTCACACAAGAAACATGTCACTTGCCCAGTTGGGCAGTCCTCAGCAAGGTGATTCTCTTCACAGTAATGGCATCCATCCTTGTGTTCTGCCTGGGTGTGTCCTATCTCTCCACATATCTTGCATGCACAAATCTTCTTCACATCTTTGCCAGGGGGCTTCTGGGTGTTGGTAACAACGTGAGATCCTTGCAGAGTTGTCTTGAATTCTTCCCAAGTGTTTGATACTTGCCTATCATGGATATCTTCATGCATCTTCCACCAATTTGCAGCACCTTCTGCAAAGTACCGAAGAGCATATTGGACCATCTCGTTCCTTGTAACAAGGTTACTACTTAGGTGATCCTCCATGTTCTGAATCCATTCTTCTGCCTCTAACCGAGTCATTGATCCAGAATACACGAGTCTAGCTTCACTCATCATCTATTGGGATCAAGGTTTTGGGATGAGATACGAGAGAGAGAAAAGGGAGGGGGTACACACAATACAAACAATGGTTTTGAAAATAGATTTTTTTGTTGTGGCTGTCGAAAATTACACACAAATAACAGCTCACAAATCATCGTATCTAACGTAAGTATACAGCAGGGGTTTTGTCTTCTAGGGGCACAATACCTTGGAAATTCTTCATGGTTTTCAATTTCTTCAGATCAGTATAATCTTCAATCTTTTTTGTAGCTCTTCCATAATGCAATACATCTTTGTCTGAGTTGGTCACCAGTTGTCTGATATCTTGTCCTTCTTGGAGGGCTTTAGTTGATCCTTCGTGTGGTCAAAAAGGAAGGGGTATTTTCTAACTCTTTGAAGTAGGAGAGATCATTTGATAAAGCTCAAATAAGATGAGAAGTAAAAGGTCTTTTGAAAACAAATTTTTTCGAGAAATCATTTCCTAAGGGCTTTCCAGTTTTCTAGGGTCACGTCCTATAGTCAACATGTGCTCTAATACCATTTCTATAGCGACCCGACTCAAAACGAGTCAAGCCTCTGTGTTTTGTGTGCCATCCCTGGATCAGTATGCTGGCACACACAGTACATCAATGTATATATCAAAGTGCAATCACATGTAAATAGCGTAAAACTGATATATACCTTAAAATAGCAGCGGATACAGTCAATGGGAGTGGAGTCCCAATAACACCAACGGCAAGTTGAGTGCGGACCGTAACCCTGAATCGTACTCTTACCCGTCGTAGAAGAGTATCTACAACATAAGACGTTGCAGCCATGTAGGTCAGTACATTGAATGTACTGGCAAGATCACCATAGTAGAACATAAGAATAAAGACTATTCTATATGCAAAGGCTTTGTGGCTCTGTGTCTAAGTTTTTGCGTAAAAGCTGATTTTATTTTCCCTACAACAAAGGAATAACAGGAATATCACTGTAGAGTTACCTATCATGACATGGTTCCGCCAACCAATGTCTCAATGCCCATAAGTATCATTAAGTTGCCCACAATTAGTTATCAGTCCAGTGTTGAGAGTTCAGAGATAGATCCAAGTCTAGAAGCTCAAATTGTCCGTAACCGGGGACATGGCTAATCGATTAGGTTTAACTCTGCAGAGTGTTGTGTACTTTACCCACAAGATTCTTTCCCTCCTGGTAAGTCCTCGCACTGCCTGGTGTTTGAGAACAGGATGAAAGAAACATGGTCTTTCAGAGTGCTTCCCTGACTGTCCGACAGTGCCCATCCAATCCTAACGTCGACTACATCTCGTAGCACTGCCCAGAAGAGTCACAACAAAGATCAACCAAGCCAGAGCCCATAATGACTTGTGGCTACACAGGTAAGCTTCCGGGCATGAAGTATTCTTCTTTCTCTTTGAGTCTGGGTGAAGCTTTCCGCGAGATGTCATGGCGCTTCTCCATGCATCCCGACCATCCACTGGTTTCTCCAGGGATGCCCCATCAACCATCCTTCACCAAGTAGTGTGTATTGAAAACTTGTCTTCTCGAGTCTTGAAGTCTTGAGGACTTGAAGATGCAGGACTTGAAGATGTCTTCATGAAGTCGTAGTTTTGACGTGGAGTCCTTCTTCACACCACTCACGATCACTCATACCAGACCCCATCTACTTTAGCATAACATTGCACTAACTAGCGTTCCCGGGGCTTTAGTAACAAGTGGTGGGTTCCTACCTCATGCATTCTACTCAACTACAAGAATTTCAATAACACTACGGGAAGGATGTGCTGAATGATGTCACTACATGCAATAAAACATAGGTATGAAATAGATGGTCAAGGTGAACTTGCCTGTACTGTTAATGAAGAAATAGATTGCTCTCAGAAATAACTTGATAGACTATACGTCACTCTCCGATGAAAAATCTATATAACAAACATTACATACATATAAGCAATCATACTAGCAATCAATTCTAACAAAAAGTAACACAAAACAAAAGCAACAAGGTTGATGAAGGAAATACTTAAGACAAAAGTTGAAACACAAAACTCCAACAAAGTCAAAAGTAACAAAAAACCCAAAACAAAGTAAAATATAATAAAAGGGTTTTAGTAATATTTTACTAGCAAAAATAATTACTTTTGAAGAACAACTAAAACTATGAAAACAACATCCTAAACAACATAAATGTTTGCCTAATAAACTTAACAATGAGTGAAACACTAACATAAGAGAAAACACTTTTATAAAACCACTAAGTTAACAGAAAATAATTAAATAAAATCTTTATTGTAAAGCATAAATCATCTAAAATTTTCTGAAAAGAGTTTCTATGAAAAACTAAATTGTTTGATAGCACATTACCTAATGAAAAATAATCTACTTTCCTATCATAATAGAGCAAAATTAAATTATTTTTATTAACAAAATATTTCTTAATAGAAAAGAATTAATACAAATTTTATTTGAAAACAGAATCTAATTACTTAAAACTTTAGTGAAAAGAATTGTTACTAACAAATTTGCTTGGTAATAAACTTAAATTTAAAGAATCTAATCTAAACCGTTCACTACAAATCGGACGGAGGAGAGGGAGAGAGGCTCACCGTGGTGGTTGCCGGCTTCGGCGAAGGCTCCGGCGATGGCAGGGGTGTCGAGGTCGTTGGGGAAGCGCCTCCGGTGGTCCTCCGGCGATGGAGGCGGCTCCGTTCGATGCGGGGGAGCACGGCGATGGCGATGGTGGCGTCGGAGGGGTGAGGGGGCGACGGTGTTGACGACCACGAGCTCGGAGGCGGTTCGGTGGATGTGGAGCTCTGACGAGGTTGATGGTTGCGCCGTTCTGGTGGGTCTCCGGCGAAGCAGAGGGGTGGGGAAGGTGCGCACAGGCGAGAGGAGGTGAATGGAGGGCTCGGTGGCGCTCGGGGAAATCGGAGTGGAGCAGCAAGACGACAATGGCGCGGCGACGGCTCTCGGCTCCGGCGAGCGATTAGGCTAGGCAGAGGGCACGGAGGGAGGGGGAAACAAGGGGGAATGGATGCGGGAGAGGTGCCGGCTTTTATAGGCGGGCTCAGAGGATCGGGGAATGGAAGGGGGGGCGAGATCTGGGAGAGAGTTCACCGGAGGTCGTCGGGAGCGTGGGAGGAGGAGGATGACCGGCGACGGTTTCGGTCGGGCGCGTGGGGCCAGGGTGTCAGCGAGAGAGAGAGAGCGAGCGTAGTCAGCGGGCGACCGACCGATAACGATCTCGGCATTTACTGTCGTTGGGCCGGCCGGTTTTATTATAAACCGTTACCGTTTTCTATTTATGATTTTACCAGAGCCATAAAACTTGTTCAATGCATTCGAATAAATTCCAAATATAGTCAAATTGTATATGAAAATTAACATAATAATAAATGCTATTTAATGGACATTTTTATTCTGGCATTTGAATACTTTGGAAAAAATATTATTTTCAGAAATTGCCCTTTTGCTTTTAAATCCCTTTGGAAATATTTTTCAGAATAACCCCTGGTTTTTATTATTCAAATAAATCACCAAGAAGTCCCTGGTGTGGAGTGTCATGTTACTCCTCTCAAATTTTTGTCAGGGGTTTGAATACTTTGAAAATTGGAATAGGAACCAAATATGAAATGATTCCAAAAGAAAATCCAGAGATTTTCACATTCACTATTCAAAGATTTATTTTAAACTTCCAACTCATATTTCATATAATTTGAAGAAGTCATTTTATCTTCTCTCATGAAAATCATTGAGTTGCATAAAGTTTTCTGAATTTGAAATATTTTCAAAATGGAAATTCAAATCATTTTCAAATCCCTTTTCATTTCTTTAAATGGAAGAAGTCATGTCATCTTCACTCTAGGGTTTTGTGATGAAATGAATTTGAATTCCTGGTGATCAAAATGCAGATTGAAAGTGCTGGGAAGGTCATTTCATTCCCTCTCATCAACTTTCAAAAAGTTTCAAATTTCACTCACTTTCAATCACTCAAGCAAAAAAAACAATCATTCTAAATATTATTATAACATTCCAAAGTTTGGGATGTTACAGATTGATTCTTATTTGCATTGCGGTAGGCCCTACTTCTGAGGATACCCCCGAGTATCCTGACGAAGGAGAGAACCTTCCCATTTCCCAGCAAGGCAAGCAACCCCTTTGAACATTCCGATAATATCCCACTCTCTCGCTCCTGCTCTCGTTTATTGCATTAGGACAACCGATCACATGTCAGTCATACACGGCAAATGATCCTATTCTATTGCATACCCTGACATTGTCACAGTAAATAGCTAAACCTTGCAACCTAGCATACCTAGTAGATGCTTGTGCCATAATGTGCTTAGCTTACTTTGCCTGCTATGCTTGCTATGCTTAGAGTTGTGTCAGGTCGGATTCATCTGGGTGATGAACTAAGTGAAACAATGTTGCCTGATGTGACGATGTTATGATGAACTCGATTTGGTAAAGGTAGCGATGAGAGGCTATGTAGGAGTACATAGCGGGTTGTCTCATTGGGACCATTCTTAGGAACTGAGTTCCGTGTTTGTGATCCAAGACTAGTTGCTACCACACATTGGGTTTCGGTAACTCAACCCCTCTCGACTTATCATTCGCTTAGTCCTGAGTCCAGGAGTTGCAAGTAGTTTCTCGTGTTTATAGCTTGCTGGAGGCCATGCCCAGCACTGACCCTAGGGGTGGGTTACGACGCGGTAGGCAGTGGCACGGTGTACCAAGGGTCACCCGAATGGTGGGCTTGGGAACCCTGCGCACATCGTTTGGGGCCGTAGCAGAAACTTCGGCCGGACTTCCATGCGGCTCTCTCTCAAATAGGCGATAACCTGGACTAGAGGTCTTATGTGATTGACGGTCGTGGCCGACTCCCTCGCTGGGCTTCCGATTGAAGGCTGCCGAGGTGCATGGTTTTATGAGCACACAACGATAAGTGGCGAGAGTGTGTGTGAAGAAGTACACCCCTGCAGGGTATAAAACTATTCGAATAGCCGCGTCCTCGGATATGGACTACTTGGAGAACTTATGATGTTCATAGGTAATCAAATGGATACTCATAAAAATATCAAGACAAGTGTGAGTACCGTAGATGGCACTCTTCCAGGAGAGGGAAGTGAATCTATGGTGGTGTATTGTTATGGAGTTAGTGGACTCGTGTGCGACTTATAAAATGTAAACAAAGAGTTAAAATTGAGTAGTGTAGGTTAGCCATGAGTCAAAGCTGGCATTGCTGCATAAACTCCACCACTCCCTTTGTTGATACGTGAGCATGAATAGACTAGGTCTGCTTTAAAGACTTGCGGAGTACATTTTTACTCATGTTTGCTTAATAAATGTTGTAGATGAAACCCAGGACCCTTTGGGTGGGTTCTTTCTAGATGTGGACGATGCCGAATAGCTGGTGTCCTAGCTACGACCTTTGCCCTGTGGCAGGCTGTAGATAGTCAGGCCATGTGCCTTTTTGCCCCTTTCATCTGTGTGTACTCAGACAGCTTTATGCTTCCGCTTGGTTTGTTTGAACATGTTTGTATGATTTGAGTGTCAAGTCATGTGACCCCTATCTGTAAGAACATATTATGCATGGCTCATCTGAGCCTCTTAAATAAAAGTCATGTTATTGTATGGTTATGTTGTGATGCCATGGTTGTATCTAGGCATATCGGGCATGTCGTGCGTACGTGTGACGTGCAACGGTATGTATGGGATCTGACACCTAGTTGTGTGCCCTTAGTAGTGCTCTTTACGGGAAACTGCCTCGTTGTGTTTCCACCGAGCCATGGTAGCTTGCTACTGCTCCAGACACATTGATTGACTGACATGTATCCTTTTTTGCTGCTGTGTCTGTCCCTTCGGGGAAATGTCTCGTAGTGTAATGGAGTCCTGGTAGCCTGCTACGAATCGTCTACATGCAGTGATGGAATTTATGTCTCGCAGCATAATGGAGTCCTTGTAGCTTGCTATGACTCGTCTACACACGCTTGAGGCCGACACCTGCATTGCTGGGTTATGTATGCCTGTTTCCGTACGGATGTGCCACTTGGGTTCTATGACTAGTCATGTCGGCCTGGGTTCTCTGTCGTTTGATTGCCAGCGACATGTTCATGTACGTGAGCCAAAAGACGCAAACGATCCCGGCTAAGGTAAGGCTGCAGCCATGGAGCTTACCGTGCGTGAGGCCGCAAAGGGATGTTATATGTTACAGTCTGGATTCATATGACTTAGATCGGGGCCCGACATATCCCCACTGATCATGAACATGAATATGATTTATGAGTGACATGGAAGAAGTCTTGCGAAAGTAATCATGTGAAGTTGGCATTCGTTCAATATTTTGATGAGATGTATTTTGTTATTCCTCTAGTGGTTTCATGTGAACGTCAACTACACAACACATTACCATGCTTGGGCCTAGGTGAGGACACCATGGAGTAGTAAGTAGATGATGGGTTGCAAGAGTGATAAAAGCTTAAACCCTAGTTTAAGCGATATTCCATAAGGGACTGATTTTGATCCATGTGTTTCATGCTATGGTTAAATTTATCTTAATTCTTCTTTTGTAGTTGCAAATGCTTGTATGAGGGGGTAATCATAGTTGCAAAGTTATCTTAATTCTTCTTTCGTAGTTGCACTGGTCCACTCACACGACAATTTATCATAGTGAACGTAAATTAACTAAACATGATGACCGTGACTCGACAAAATTCCATGTGTCCCCGAGAATGCTTTGATCATCATACTACTTCCTTTTCCTTTGCAATATAAGGAGTGAGACACCTTGCCGCACCTTGTTACTTTGGTTACTTGTTACTTGCTACAAATTACCTTGCTATATTACTACTCTTTACAACACTTGGAGAGAATACCTTGCTGCAACCACTTATCAATCCCTTCTCCTCCTCATTGGGTTCAACACTCTTACTTATTGAAAGGAGTAGGATTGATTCCCTATACTTGTTTGTCATCAAGATTCTTTTCTAATGCCATTGACGGGGAGTGAAACTCCTTTGGTAAGAGGAACTTCGTAAGGAAACATTTATATTACATGTTGAATTTTATCTTCACTTGCTAATATGAAATATAATCCTTTGAGGGGCTAGTTCGGGGTATATTCTCCTCGACAGGAAGTTGTAAGAGCCAATCCTCAACCTATCAAACCTACTGAAAATATTTGTTATGAAAATTGCTTGCTAATCCTTATGCATGAGATGGAACAATACATGTTGATATGCACTGAATCTGTATAGATGAATTGTGTGGATTGGTTAAGCTTGTAGGTTTATTCGAGGATTGACTTAATAAGAATGTATTCCTTTTATGTTTCAAATGGACATCATTTGCATGGTATAAGCTATTGGATGAATCTGAAATATGGGACCGGAACCGATTGAAGCTAGAATTCCATCAGAAATTTTTGTTCTATGCACTAGGTAAATCATGATCAGAATTATGTATATAATTTTTGGTCTTGTGAAGAGAAAGTATTTCTCAATATTGGGGGAGGCTTAACTACATAATGTACCCTTGCCCCAATCATGAGCTCACAAGAGAAATTATTCTTCAAAAGAATTATTCTGAGCCTTCTGATGATAATAAAGTGATGCTTGATACTTCTTCTGCTAATTCTTTCATGAAGAAAAGTATTGAACTGAAATGGGATCTTCTCTAGAATTACACACAACTCTAAAGATTGAGGAACCGGCAAAGCTAACAAATGACGTATAAATCTTGAATTTTATTGCGTTACGTCTTTTATAGAAACTGATGTTTTTCATAAGCTTAGTGCAAAAGTGGACCAGATTATGAGGCAGTAGCTATATTTTGTGAATAATTTGATTCTCATGTTGATATCCCTAAGGAGAAGTGATTTAAATTTCATCCACATACTGAAAATAATTAGGAAGTGAAAGTGCGTTATGTCGACTAGAGGGGGGGGGTGAATAGGTGATTTTTACGAATTCATCACTTGAGGAATTTCAACTTTGAGGAATTTGAAATGTGATGAATAACTAGCAGCGGAATAAGTACTCAAGTGCATGAGGAACATAGTAACATCATAGTCATCATAATGAAATGAAACATGCACAAATAGTAAGTAGCGTGACACAGGATAAGCGGTGATCAACAAGGTAACTTGAAGAATTTGAGGTGAGGAATTTGTGAAAGTCTTCAGTCAAATTCTTCAAATAGTAATAATCAATTTCATCAACAAGTATATGAGGAATAGATGGGTTGAGGAAATAGAACCAGGTAGCTTAATGAATACAATGGTTTGATGACCCAGTTCCAACTGCTATGACAGTCGTACGTCTAGTTTGGAACGGCCTGATATTTAAACCAGAGGACACACAATCCTTACTGTATTCTCCTTGATCTAAGGTCACATAGTCCTCGCCCAACACTTGTGGTAAGTATCAGGGTAGACTTCCAAAACACTCACAAACTGGCCACTCGGCGATCCACAATTTACTGTTGGATGCTCTAGACCAAGGTCACTTCATGATCCCCAATTGACTACAGGATGCACTAGACCATGACGCCTAACCATCTGGAGGATGCACAGTCCTCAAAGGTAAAAAGCATTGGTTCCACATAGGAATTTCTTCGGTGATGCTCAATCACTTTTGGGTTTTGGTGGTTTGGTTGTGGGTTTTTCCTCACTGATGATTTTCTCTCAAAGTCCTCGGAGGATGGGTTGCTCTCAAATGACAAGTGTCAGTTCTCTCTCAGAGCAGCCAACCAACTAGTTGTTGTGGGGGATGGCTATTTATAGCCAGGGTGCAACCTGACATGATAAGACATAAATGCCCCCAATGATATGACCGTTATGTGGATGTTATGATTGGGGACAGCTGGCGCTAAGCACAGCAATGGTCGGAATTCAGCATGATGAAAATGGTGTCTGACGAAATTCAGCATGTGTGCATTAAGGTACTTGAGGAAATAAGCATGCGAGGAAATAGTTCAAAAGAGTCAGACCACCATCGGACTTAAGTTTACAACTCAATCAACAAAAGCTTCAGAAGAGCGAGAGTTGTAACTTAAACAAAAACAACCGATATATAGAGACCCTCTTGAAGACTAACTCAAAATTTCTCCCCCTTTGCCATCGAAGACAAAAAGGGACGAAAAAGTGAGGACTAACGCCCGTTGAAGAATTCCATCGTGTTGGTGAGGAAGGAGCACCAGCGTTGTCGGGGTCGTTTGTCGATGCAGGGCCTACCGCAGTGTCGTCAATGTCTTCATCTTCATATCGCTCATGTGATGATGAATATGAACTTGTGACCATCAGAGGAACTTGAACCTTCTTGAATTTCTTCTGTGGTTGACGAGCCCAGTCAAGATGTTCCTCAAGGTCCAGCTCCTTCAGTTCTTCAAGAGTCGTGAGGTGAGACAATATAGCCCAAGTGTGCTTGAGGGTTTCATGTGCATAGTAGTGATTCTTCTTCATAGAGTTCTGCATCACAGTCATGTTTTGCACAATGTAACCAAGTTTTTGAGCTGAGGCCTTTGCTTCCGAGTCCTGGGTTGCAGTGTCATCATTGGTGGAGAAGGATGTAGCTTTGCAAAACTGTCCATCCAATGGACGAGTGCCTTCGTCGATGACAACCTTGCCTTTTCCTTCCACAGAGTCAATTGTCCTCTTGATGACTTCGATAAGAGGAAGGAAGCCAAAATGATTCTGAAAGTCCTCCTTGAAGGGAATTGAGGACTTTGCCCTGATGAATTTCATGATTCAAGGCGCATAAGGCTTCTGTTCAAATGGAGCTAGAGCAGCATTAGCCAATTTCCTCATGAAGAAATCGTGGAAGTTGATGGGAATCCCATGAATGTTGTGGAATAGCATATTCTTCATGACTCCCTCCACTTCCTCTTCTTCAGAGTTTTGGCCCTTCTGAGGACATAGAGTATTCGTGAGAATGCGATAGACGGTCCTAGGCACATATAGCAAATCCTTCACAAGGAAGGTTTTCTATTGAGGCTTTCCAGGAGCCAATAGCTTCATCTGCACTTGCATCAGTTGATTTGGAAGAGCAGGTTCATCAAATAGATGACGAGCTTCATCTGAAGGAATTGGAACTGGGACAGTCTCAAGTAATTCACAAGCTTGAGCAGTGAAATGAGTTGATCCTGTCATCCAGTCCAAAAGCCAAGAGTTGATGTCAGAAGCTTCGCTTGTGATGTGGAGTGTGGCATAGAATTGAAGAATGAGTTCTTCATTCGAATCGCAAATGTCTATGCAGAAGGGAAGAATGCCTGCAGTGTGAAGAACTTGGAGCACCGGTGTGAATGATGGAAGTGTTTCCATGTCAGCATGAGGAATTTGATGGTGCTCGAAGACTTTCTTCTTTTCGAACAAGACTGATGTTTAGTAGTTCATCCGAGTGGCAGTCCAGAATCTGCTTCGTCCGGACCATGCTAAGTCATAAGGATTGGGACCTGTGAAGAACATGCACTCATTGAAGAAATTGCTTTTGACAAATTTGGGGTGCGCTGAGCCTTTGAATGGCATTCTGGGCTTTGGTTGAAGATTTGGCTTGAAGCGACCCTTGATTTCTTTTGGCATGGGTGGAATTTCTCCAGACTGAGGAATTGGTGAAGCTGTTTCCTCAGTGGCAGGTGGAGCACTAGATTCATCAACTGTTGCAGCTGGAGTTTCTCCAGTGACTTGGGTGGTCAAGTCAGCAGATCCTTCATGAATTTCTTCAGTCTCGGCAGGGGACTGAGGAATCTGTGACAGAGGAGTAGTCATTGGTGAATTTGGGTGATCTGTTTCCCAATATTCATCGTTGATGACAGGAGTTGTGTTGCTAATGTCTACATCCTCATTAGTTTCTTCAACTCTTGCCTCTTCAGCAGTGAACTGAGGCTGGGGCGATGATACCTGAGGAGTTGAAGCATTTTCTTCAACTTCAATTTTTTCATCAATCTGCTCTATCGAAGCAGCATAATGATCTTCATCTTCTTTATGTGGGATGACATAGTCAACCCCAAGTGGAATAATTTCATAGGCAGGTGTAGAGGAGATTGGAGTAGCATCAATGGGTCCAGTTGAAGAACTTTTCACAGTCTTCAACTTCTTCACAACTGAGGAATCTGATGCTGATGCTTTTCTCTTTAGGGTCTTTTCCTCAGCAGCCGTAGCTTCTTCAGGCACGACTGATGCAGTCGTCTTGGTGGGTTCAGTTTCATCAGGCGCACCAGTGGAGGCTGCGCTGGCAGGTTCTTCAGCAGTCTGCCTTTCTTCTGCAGCACTGGCATTTTCCTCAGTAGGCTAAGCAGTTTCCTCAGCCTGAGGATTTTGTGGTTGCAATCAAGCTGCAACCCTGGTGTTGTGGTCCTTAACAAGAGATTGGGCTTCTCTAACAAATCTGACCTTGGTGGCCTTCCATTCAGCATCATACCTTTCTTGTTCCTCAGTGAGGGAGCGAACTTCAGACTGAGCTGTGATGAGTTGATTTGGAGTCAAATTCATCATGTTACTCCTGAATTTTTTTCTTTCTGAGCCTTGTTCCTCTTAGCTCTTTGAGCTTGATCTCGTTTCCATTTTTCCTCAGCAATAAAGTGAGTGAGGACATGGTCCACACCAAGAGGCAGGTTCAGTGAGGAAAGTGGGGTGCTTGGATCCTCATGCCATATGTCAATGAAGTTGAGGATCATCCTTGGATCCAACATGAGAGGAACAGAGCTGCCCTTGGCTATAGCAGCCTTTTGTTGACTTTGTCTGATGATTTCTTCCAATTCTTCATCATAAGCTTCATCATCATCCTCAGATCCCGAGGGTACAGTTACCACAACTTTGCTTGTGTGAGGACTTGGTCTTTGACCTCGTCCATCAGTTTTATTCAGTTTCAACACAGTTGGGCTTGTTGAAGACTTAGCTTGTGCTAAGGAACTTGTTGAGGCCTTTGAAGCAAGTGAGAATCCCTCGGTCCTCTTACACGAAGCCAGATGCAGAGGGGTAGAGGACTTTGCAGCTTCAGCTGAGGACTGAGCTGCAACAGTACCAGCGGCTGAGGCCATTGAGGGCCGAGGCCTTTGAGCTTGAGGAATTTGCTGTGATGATTTTGCAGTTAAGAATATGTCTTCACAACAGATTTCTTCATTATTGATTTCTTCGGAGCACTTGCAGAGGCTCCGGCAGTGGCAGCAGTAGCAGGGTCTTCATTAAATTTCTTCACAGCCTCTTTTGCTTTCTTTGCCAACTTGGCTTGCTATTCTCCCCATATATGAGGAAAGTCTTCACCAGTCTTGAGACTAGTGGGATCAGCAATTTGATTTTGAGCCAAGGGAGGCCTGCTGCATGGAGGTTTCACAGCGAATTTCATCATGCATTTAGGAGTTACATAACGATATTCCTTCCATTCCTTTGCCCATCTCCTCTCTATTTTCTACAGACGAATCTTTCTCTGCTTAGTCATCTCTTTGCCATGAGTTTCTTCATCAGGTGTGCAGTATTCCTCATACAAGTCATCTAGAATATCAAAGGCAGTGTGCACATCAAGCTTCTTTCCACCTTTCTGTGGCTTCTTCCCATCAGCCATTTTCTTTAGCTGAGGATTTTGAACTCTTGAGCACTGTGAAGAAGTACACAGTTTTTCCTCAAGAAACGCTGCAAATGAGTTAAGTTGATGAGAACCTAGTGATTCATTAACGGACATGTTGTACCTGTGAACAGAGTATAGGTGCGAGGAATTTGAAGAGGTCATATGCGTTCTTAGAAATTTTTCAATAAAAATAGGTGTGAGGAATTTAACCATTGGTGTCTTAAGGAATTGCACTAAGTGTTCTTTGTCTTAGGTTCCAGAGTTGTGCAAATTTTGAGGATTCACACAATTGAGGAATCTTGAAGAAAATCATAACTTAGCGAAAGTCATCAAGTGTACGAACATGTAAGGTGCTTTAGAATGAGATTCTTGAAGAATAAACACCTTTCTGATGATTTGGGAAATCTTGATGATCAAATAAGGGCAGTAAAAATAAATTTTATTTACCCTGATGAAGAACACAATGAACTATGAGATGAGATTGAGGAAGTTCGTCAGTCCAGATCTCCCACGCCCTAGATTGGCAAAGGGAGACAACTATAGCGGCAGCAGGATGAAGACTTCCGCGGCCAATGCGAGTACGACGATGGCGAGGTCGAGGCAGTGAAGCTACTCCACACCGACGTCGATGACTTTAGCGGCGGCGCTAGGTTGGAGCTCGGGAGAGAAAGTAGAGATGAGGAGTAACCGAGCACAGTGGAAGGGGAGGGGGTATTTATAGTGGAGGTGAAAACCAATCCGTCCGAAGATTTTGGACCAGATTACCCCTGACCCTTGCTCTCCACGCGACATGTGTCACCCACGTTCTGAGTGGTGGCGATAGTGGGGGATCGTGAGTTACCCAGCCACGGGAATCGGAACTGTTTGAGCGGGAACCGCCAAATTTTTTAAAGTTTCCATTCGCAAATTCTTCAACTGTCATGGACACAATGAAGACTTTGAACGAGTTTCAAAGTGGAACGCATATGAAGAATTTGTGAACAGACTGGGTTGAGTTTAGCATAGAGGGGAAAGGGTCCGATCACATTCACTTAGATGAGAATCAACTTGAAGAATTAGCAATACGCGAATGCTGTCGAGGACATTGAAAACTCAAATATATAAGTATATAATCAATGAAGAATATGAGTTTCATAGTTTGAAGAATTTGAAAAGTTGATGAATTTGAAAGGTTGAGGAATTTGCAAACTTGAGGAATTTGAAAATTTGAAGAATTTGCAAAATGACGAAAAAACTCAACTTTGAAGAATTTCAACTATGGTTGGTGGCGTGACACACCGTATAAGAATGCTGATTTCAGACACCGCGTACAATTGTCGTAGGGTTCTGAGAATCAAATTCTTCATTAATTTCTTCTCACTCAGAGAGTTATTCTTCAGCGATTAAAGAAAAATGTTACTTCGTGTGTTGCACATCTAAGTCATCAATTTTGCATAAGTGTTAGGATATGTGTCCTTTTTCAAAGAACATTCGAAGATTCTAAGATATTTAGCTCACACCGCAACTTGAAAAATCTCGTTTCATCCAAGGGCTTTGTGAAGATATCGGCCAGTTGTTCCTCAGTGGGAATGTGGTCGATGGAGATGTTGCACTTGCGTACATGATCTCGAAGAAAGTGATGACGAATCTGGATGTGCTTGGTCTTGGAATGCTGAACTGGGTTGTAAGAAATCTTGATGGCACTCTCGTTGTCGCAGTAGAGAGGCACATTCTTCAACTTGATGTCGTAGTCCTTGAGGGTTTGCTTCATCCATAGTAACTAAGCGCAACATGAACCAGCAACAATGTACTCAGCTTCAGCAGTAGATAGTGACACGCAGTTCTGCTTCTTCGAGGACTGTCGTGGATTTATCACGGCAGATGTCCAGGTGAATGGACTTGGATTCGAGGCCATCGCTAATGTGACAGACTCAAAGGGGTTAATTGGGACGAAGGACACGGGTTTACCCAGGTTCGGCCCCTCAAGTCGAGGTAATAGCCTATGTCCTGCTTGCACTTGTATTGCTTGTTGTATCGATTACAAGGGAGCTAAAGCTTGACCTAGTTCTCGATCACCTATCTCTAAGTCGCCCCAGGTCAGCCTTTATATAGGAGGTCAGGACCAACGGGTCTTTACAATTGTTTAACCGAGTCTCATCAGCATCCGAGTCTCTCTCTATCTTCTTGTCCAAGCCGTCTCCGAGCGGCTTACACGCCCGAGTCTTCTCCGTCCGGACCACCTTACGGCCCACATCGTGAGCCGTTTATCTTCCTGGGCCGTAGGTTTTACGGCTCACCCTTGGGCCGGTTCACGATCCATCAACATGACCCGGAGCCTTAAGGGCGGGTCATATTGCAGGGTTATATCCCCAACAAGGACCAACAAACTAAGGATCGTCCGAGGAAATGACATGTGCCTGAGGTTCACTTGCGATCCACACGATCTCTAGCATAGTCAGCATCAGAGTATCCGATGAGGTGAAGATTTGATCCCTTGGGACACCATAATCCAAGTGTTGGTGTGTGAGCTAAGTATCGTATAACCAAAGATAATATCGTCTACGTATAGTTGGCATATGAATAGTTCATTGTCATAGGATTTTGTGAAAATAGTTGGGTTGAGTGAACCGGGTCTGAAGCCTTTCTTCGTGAGGAATTCGTTCAGAGTGTCATACCACACACGAGGGTCCTGCTTGAGGCCATATAGGGCCTTGTTGAGTCTGAAGACTTTGTCAGGATGCTTAGGGTCTTCAAAACCTGGGGGTTGAGCAACATATACTTCTTCCTCAAGCTTACCATTGAGGAATGCACTTTTCACATCCATTTGATATAAGATGATATCATGATGGTTAGCATAAGCAAGCAATATGAGAATAGCTTCAAGTCTAGCAATAGGTGCAAAAGTTTCATCAAAGTCAATTCCCTCAACCTGTGTGTAACCTTGAGCTACAAGACGAGCCTTATTCCTTACTACAAGGCCATTTTCATCTTGCTTGTTGCGATAGATCCACTTGGTACCTATGATGTTATGCTTGCGAGGATCTAGCCGCTTGACAAGTTCCCACACATTGTTGAGCTTGAATTGTTACAATTCCTCTTGCATAGCTTGAATCCACTCAGGCTCTTTGAATGCTTCATCAACTTTGGTGGGCTCTATGATAGAGACAAAGGCAAAGTGCCCACAAAAGTTAGTCAAATGTGAAGCTTTTGAGTGAGTGAGAGGACCTGGTGCATTCATGTCATCGATGATTTTGTCAATCTGCACTTCATTTGCAACTCTTGGATGGGTAGGTTCACGTGGCTGAGGATTTTCTTCAGCACCATTTTCTTTAGGTGTATCAGCATGAATATCTTCATTCGTTGGAATGACTTCCTCAATGGGGATGATGTCTTTAGTAGCTTTCAACTTAATAGATTCCTCAGGAAACTGTTCATCTAATACAGAAGGTAGGTGCTCTCTTTGCGAGCCATCAGTTTCATCAAACCGCACATCTACAGTTTCAACAACCTTGTGGTGGTAGGCGTTGGAAACTCTATCGGTGTGCGAGTCCTTTCCGTAACCAAGCATAAAACCTTCATGTGCTTTTGGTGCAAATTTAGAGCTGTGGTAATGTCACAACCCTAGCAAGTGTCCTAGGTTAGCATTGTGATTGCATCATCATCATTATCATTGCATCAATGTGAAATGGGGAGAAAGAAAAGAAACCCCAAGCACTTAATGAATTAAAGAAATTCAAGAGAAATGAAATTTCAACAAATCCAAAATGCCCATAAAAAATGTTCCCTATGTCTGATAATTGAGGGCATGGATATACCAGGGATCATTCTAATTATTTGAACATTTCAAATAATTTAAATTAAAGATTTAAGCCTCTGAAATTGATAAATAAAAACATTATCATTACTACTGTTTTCAAATTAACCTAATTTTTTTTATACAAGTTAAGAATATTCAAACTTGAATATACAAAAGTTTTGGAATATTTGAAAGGTTATTTGGACCTGCAATAAAATAAACAAATGTTAGAACAGAAAACAGAAAATAGAAAGAAAAAGAAAGGGAAGAAGTGTACCTGGTCAAGTGGGAGGCCTAGCCCAGGCCACCAGGGGTGGGGAGGTCATCTCCCACCTCGCGCCAGTAGGCATCGAGGTGGCGACCGAGCGCTCGCCGGCCTCCACCTCCTGCTTGCCACGGAGCAGGCTGCTCCCCTGCTTCCCCTGTGCCTGGAAGACGCGAGAGCCCTCTCTCCCGAGCTCATTCCTCCCCTCCCTTCCTCCTGTCTCTCTCTCTCTCTCGTTCCCCTGCTGAGAGCCGCCGTCGCCGGCCGTCGATTCGTCGTCGTCGCTGCCTCCCCGAGCCCGCTGACCAGCTCCCCGGAAGCACCGTGAGCTCATCTTCCTCCTCCCCTTGCTTCCTCTCTCTCTAGCGCTCCCTAGCTAGCCCGACCGCTGGACCCGAAGACCACCCGCCGCCGTGATCGGTCGTCGCCGTGCGTGCAGTCCCCCGAGCTCACGTGCGAGTGCATGGTTGAACTCCTGGAGTTCCGAGGAGCTCGTAGAGCCAATTGCCGAGTCGCCCCGTGCCCTGTATCGTGTTTTTGTCCGAGCCTGAGCTCCGGCCGCCGCCAGGAGCTCGTTTCCGGCGACCTCCGGCGACCCCTTAGCCTCCTGCGGCCTCCGTTGGATGCGGTCGTGCACGAGCTACACGCCGGTGGTCTCAGCTCGTTGAATGAGCGCCTGTGGGCAAAACCCGATGGTCGCCGCCGTCTCTGTTGGTCACCGGCGACGAGCCGTCGACCAACTCCGGCGGGTTTGACCCCCGTGGGCCCTGGCTTGACTTTGTGAGTCAATGACAGGTGGGCCCCGTCCCTGATTAGTTTTAGGATAATTAGTAATTAGTTTTAATCGGTTTATT
This sequence comes from Hordeum marinum, assembly GCA_022496015.1. Lineage (NCBI taxonomy): Eukaryota > Viridiplantae > Streptophyta > Magnoliopsida > Poales > Poaceae > Hordeum > Hordeum marinum. Next base: position 234,518,933 of record CM039675.1, read on the forward strand.
AACTAAATGTAACACTGACAGTGGGCCCTACTAGGTTAATTAGACAGGATAATTAGTTTAATTAAAACTGATTAGTATTGAGTCTATGAAAAATGGGCCCCACCGGTCAGATTTGACCTGGAACAGGTCTGTTGACCAGCTGGCGTCAGGATGACGTCAGTCTGATGTCATAATACCATTTCCAGAAATTATTTAAAACTTTGAAAAATCATATAAATTAATGTGTAAGTCAGATGAAAATAATTTATATATGAAAATTCATTAGAAAAATCCAATGAATCCAATGGTGCTATTCTCATGCATGCTAGAGAAACATAAATAGGTGAACATAGACAATTATCATTAGTTAATACATGGAATTTGAAATGAGAACAACTTTGAACCTATATTCAAATCTCTTTTAAATTGACATGATCACTAGTTACATTAGCTGACCCATGCATATTACTATGCCATGATCATGCATCATATTGTTGCATTTGCTTGTATTGAATGCTTTTTCTGCATTGCGGTAGGCCCTAATCCGGAAGATACCACCCCGTATTCCGACGAAGGAGAGAACTCCTCCGCAACTCAGCAAGGCAAGCAACCCCATTGATCATTCCAATAACATCCCACTCTCTCGCTCCTGCTCTTGTTATTGCATTAGGTCAAACGATCACATGTCAGTCATACACGATAGATGATCCTATTCCTATGGATGACCTGACCTTGTCACAGTAAATAGTTAAACCTTGCAACCTACCATACCTGGTAGATGCTTGTGCCATGATGTGCTTAGCTTACTTTCATGCCATGCTACTATGCTTAGAGTTGTGTCAGGTCTGTTTCATTTGGGTGATGAACTGAGTGAAACAGTGTTGTCCAATGTTATGAGCTCATAATGAATACGATTTGGTAAAGGTAGCGATGAGAGGCTATGTAGGAGTACATAGTGGGTAGTCTCATTGGGACCGTTCTTAGGAACTGGGTTCCGTGTTTGTGATCCAAGACTAGTTACTACCACACATTGGGTTCCGGTAACTCGACCCCTCTCGACTTATCAGTCGCTTAGTCCTTAGTCCAGGAGTTGCAAGTAGTTTCTGATGTTTATAGCACGCTGGAGGCCGTGCGTAGCGCTGACCCTCGGGGTGGGTTACGACGCGGTAGGCAATGGCACGGTGTACCAAGGGTCACCCGAATGGTGGGCTTGGGAACCCTGCGCACATCGTTTGGGACCGTAGCGGAAATTTCGGCCGGACTTCCGTGCGGGTTCAGTCTCAAATAGGCGATAGCCTGGACTAGAGGTCTTATGTGATTGACGGTCGTGGCCGACTCCCTCGTTGGGCATCCGCTTGAAGGTTGCCGAGGTGCATGGTTTATGGCACACAGCGATAGGTGGCGAGAGCGTGTGTGAAGAAGTACACCCCTGCAGGGAATGAAACTATTTGAATAGCCGCGTCCTTGGATATGGACTACTTGGAGAACTTGTGCTGTTCATAGATAATCAAATGGATACTTGTAAAAATATCAAGACAAGTGTGGGTACCGTGGATGGCACTCTTCCGGAAGGGGAAGGTGAATCCATGGTGGTTTATTGTGATGGAGATAGTGGACTCGTGGGTGATAACTAAAATTGTAACAAAGAGTTTAAAAATGAGTAGTGTAGGATAGCCATGAGTCAAGCTGGCATTTCTGCATGAACTCCACCACCCCCTTGTTGATACATGAGCATAAATAGACTAGGTCTAGTTTAAAGACTTGCTAAGTATGATTGTACTCATTCTTGCTTAATAAATGTTGCAGAAGAGAACCAGGACCCATCAGGTGGGTTCTATCTAGACGTTGACGATGCCGAATAGCTGGTGTCCCAGCTACGATCTTGCCCATGTGGTGGGCTGTAGATAGTCAGGCCGTGTGCCTCTTTTCTATTTTCGCCGTCTGTACTCAGACAGGTTAAGTTTCCGCTGGCTTGTTTGACTTTGTTTGTATGACTTAAGTGTCGGGTCATGTGACCCCTATCTGTAAGAACATATTATGCAAGGCTCCTCTGAGCCTCTTAAATAAAAGTCATGTTGTTGTATGGTTATGTTGTGATGCCATAGTTGTATCTATGCATATCGGGCATGTCGTGCGTACGTGTGATGTGCAACGGTATGTATGGGATCTGACACCTAGTCGTGTGCCTTTAGTAGTACTCTTTACGGGAAACTGCCTCTTTGTGCTTCCACCGAGCCATGGTAGCTTGCTACTGCTCCGGACACATTGATTGACCGACATGTATCCTTGTTTGCCGCTGTGTCTGTTCGTTCGTAGAAATGTCTCGCAGTGTAATGGAGTCCTTGTAGCCTGCTACGACTCGTCTATGTGCAGTGATGACATTCATGTCTCGCGACGTAATGGAGTCCTTGTAGCTAATATGACTCGTCTACACACGCTTGAGGCCGACACCTGCATTCCTGGGTTATGTATGCCTGTTTCTGTACGGATGTGCCACTTGGGTTCTATGACTAGTCATGTCGGCCCGGGTTCTTTGTTGTGTGATTGCCAGCGACACGTTCACATACGTGAGCCAAAAGACGCAAACGGTCCCGGCCAAGGTAAGGCTGTAGCCGTGGAGTATCGTGCGTGAGGCCGCAAAGTGATGTGGCTTGTTACAGTATGGAATCATATGACTTAGGATCGGGGTCCCGACAGGTGAGGTTCTCTAATCCAGCATTTTGTAAGTCATAAGTTCATACATTGAGATAACTTACATTGGGTTTCTTGCAAGTCATAAGTTCATACGAAGTCTTCTTGAAGAATTTGTGAAGATATACCCTGTTGATGATGTGGCATGCAGTATCAATTGCCTCAGGCCAGAAGCGACGAGGAGTCTTGTATTCATCAAGCATTGTGCGAGCCATCTCAACAAAAGTCCCGTTCTTGCGCTCCTTGATGTCGTTCTGCTGAAGAGTATAAGGGGCAGATAACTCATGAGTAATACCAAGTTCATAAACATATTCATCAATATTAGTGTTCTTGAACTCAATCCCATTATCACTCCTGATATGCTTGATCTTGACGCCGAAGTTGGTGGAGGCCCTTGAAGCAAATCGTCTGAAGACATCCTGCACTTCAGTCTTGTACAGAATAATATGCACCCAAGTGTATCGAGAGTAATCATCAACAATGACAAAGCCATACAAACTTGAAGAATTTGTTAGTGTGGAGTAATGAGTGGGGCCAAAGAGATCCATGTGAAGAAATTCAAAAGGTCGAGTCGTGGTCATGATAGTCTTCGAGGGATGCTTGGATCTGGTCATCTTTCCAGACTCACATGCACCACAGGGGTGATCCTTGATGAATTTGACACCTTTGATGCCAATGACGTTCTTTTTCTTCACGAGCGTGTGTAAGTTCCTCATACCAGCATGTCCAAGTCGTCGATGCCACAGCCAGCCTTCTAAGGACTTTGCAAGTAGGCATGTGGCAGGCTGAAGACCTGTAAAGAAATCAACAATATACAAGTCTCCTCTCCTAAAGCCTTCAAATACTTTGGAGTTTTCAGATTCCATGATGACAACACAACGATATTTTCCAAATACGACAATCATATCAAGATCACAAAGCATTGAGACAGACATAAGGTTGAACCCAAGGGATTCGACAAGCATCACCTTATCCATGGTTCGGTCCTTTGAGATTGCAACCATACCTAGACCCAATACCTTCCTTTTTTCCTTTATCTGCGTATGTGATATGCTTCAGATGAGATGGACCAAGTGGAAAATTCATTAGTAGATTCTTGTCACCAGTCATGTGGTTTGTGCATCCACTGTCGAGGACCCACTCAGTAGCTTTTGGAGTATCATCTTGCAGATGAATTAGTACCACTTACAAACTCATATGCTTTAGAGTGAAGAATATGACATCAATTTCATCAGACAAAATTTCATCATACAAGATAGTAAGCAAGTAGTGTGAGGACGTGAGAAATGAAGAATTTATTTCTACAAGGTTAACTTGCGTCCTTTCAAGCCTTTCCTCACGTCTCCAGCAAATTCATCAGATGTTCAAGTTCATCTGGAGACCTGACCCTGCATAAGAAATTAGCTCAATTTCTTCACCACCCACATCTGGAGGGGTGGCCAAGAGTTCATCATTCTACGAGCACCATAAGATAAGGGAGGCATTGAAGCAAGTGCGCGTCATTTCATAGGGAGAAGGTTAGAGTATTCATATGAATAAGCAGAGAAATTCTTCGATGACTTATGAACATAATCGTTTGAATAATAATGCGCATATTCATAACTCTCAGATTTTCCCTGCTAAATAGAGGCATTAACACGAGAATGATATTTTTGACCATTTGAGGAATTTGGTCCAAGTGAGGACTTTGGTCCATATGAGGAATTTGATCTGGGGTTCCTGTTCTTCATGAGTGGTGTCGTGAGGACATTCACTTGAAGATTTTGTAGGTAGCTCTTGGGAACCTATATTTTCTTCATAGGTGAACCGTTCCTGTAGTTAGTTCCAACAAATCTAGCAAATACTTCACCTTTCTGATTTTTGAAGAATTTATAGTTGGAGTCAAGTGACTCATCAGAGGAATATGAAGTTCCACGAGTAAAGCCATATAAAGTGGATGGATCTAGAGGAGGTCCTTTTGCAGCAACCCATGAGGCTTTGAGGTACTGCTGAGGTGTCCAGTAGGATCCATCAGCGTTGAGTTTCCTCACAAAGACAATACCCTCTTTCCTAGGGTTCCTGTTCAGAATCTGCTTTCGAAGGACATCGCAAAGGGTTTGATGCCCTTTGAGACTTTTGTACATGCCTGTCACATACAATTCCTTTAACCTTGCATTTTTGTCAGTGATACTTGTGGTATCCTCAGATGAGGGATTTGAGACTACTAGAATAGTTGAAGAATTTGCAGCAATAGAAGCATTTGAACATTCAGGTGAAGAATTAGCAGTTTCACGTTCGATGCATTTCAAACAAGGTGGAACAAATTCTTCCTAAGCGGTACTGATCTAATGAGCAAGTAAGGAATCGTTTTCCCTTTGGAGATCCTCATGTGACACCCTTAGTTTCTTAAGATCTTGCTTTATTTGAAGAAATTCATAAGAGAGCTTCTCATGATCGGCTAAGAGGTCATTATGATGACTCTGAAGGTTATCATACTTTGTCTGAAGACTTTTGAGATCGTCAGATAGAGTTTGAGTCTGATCCACCTCATCGTTCAACAGATCATCACTTTTGTCTAGCATTTTCTAAAGCTTTTCAAGTGCACTTTGTTGCTTAGTGGCAAGTTTAACAAGTTTACATAGCTAGGTTTCACATATTCATCAGATTCACCTTCACTTGATTTAGAAGAGGAATGATGTTTGTCTACCTTTCTGCCTTTTGCCATGAAGCAATAGGTGGGATCATAATCATCATTGCTAACGTTAGAGTGGTTGGAGTAGTCATATTCTTCATCGTTGAAGATGGACTTGCTGACAAAGGTAGTAGCGAGAGCAAGGCTAGCGACACCAGATTCAGATTCCACCTTAGATTCTTCCTCTTCTTCATATTCTTCATATTCTTCCTCAGAATCCATTTCCTTGCCAATGAATGCTCGAGCCTTTCTGGAACCATTCTTCTTGTGCTTGGAGGACTTTGAAGATGAGGACTTTGCAAACAAGGACTTTGAAGATTTGTTCTTTTTCTTCGAGTCATCAAAACTATCGTCCTTTTATTTCTTCTTCTTCTTGGAATCTTTTTCCCAGAGAGGACAGTCAGAGATAAAGTGACCAGGCTTCTTGCAATGATGACAGGTTCTTTTCTTGTAGTATTCCGAGGAATTTGATTTCCTCAAACCACTTTTTTATGACTTTCCAAATCCACCTCTCCTTGAGAACTTCTGGAATTTCCTCACGAGCATTGCTAGCTCCTGACTTAGTTCTTCAGGATCACCAAGGCTGCTATCGGAATCTTCTTCTTCGGATGAGGAAATTGCTTTTGCCTTCAGAGAACGAGATCTTCCATAGCTTGGCCCGTAGAGGTCTCTCTTCTCAGTTTGTTGGAATTCATGAGTATTGAGTCTCTCAAGAATATCAGCAGGATCAAGTGACTTGTAGTCTCCACGTTCTTGGATCATTAAGGCCATAGTATCGAATGAGGAGTCAAGTTGCTTGAATCTCTTCACATCACCAGCAGTAACAGTGGGAGTGACAGAGGGTACACCATTTTCCACAACATACCAGAGATTGTTGTCAATAGCTTCAAGGTGCATACATATCTTGTTCTTCCAGTAGGGGTAGTCCATCCCATCGAAGGTAGGAAATCCCGCGGAAACCTTGATCATACTTATAGGCGACATAACTAGAAGTCTAGGTGGTTATACAAAAATCACACAGAACAAGGGAGTACCTTGCTCTAATACCAATTGAAATTGCATTATATCAACTAGAGAGGGGGGTGAATAGGTGATTTTTACAAATTCATCACTTGAGGAATTTCAACTTTGAGGAATTTGAAATGTGATGAATAACTAGCAGCGGAATAAGTACTCAAGTGCATGAGGAACATAGTAACAACATAGTCATCAATGAAATGAAACATGCACAAATAGTAAGTAGCATGACACATGATAAGCGGTGATGAACAAGGTAACTTGAAGAATTTGAGGTGAGGAATTTGTGAAAGTCTTCAGTCAAATTCTTCAAACAGTAACAATCAATTTCGTCAACAAGTATATGAGGAATAGATGGGTTGAGGAAATAGAACCAGGTAGCTTGATGAAGACAATGGTTTGATGACCCAGTTCCAACTGCTGTGACAGTCGTATGTCTAGTTTGGAGCGGCCTGATATTTAAACCAGAGGACACACAGTCCCAGGACACATAGTCCTTACCGTATTCTCCGTGAGCTAAGGTCACACAGTCCTCGCCCAACACTCATGGTAAGTCTTCAGGGTAGACTTCCAAAATCCTCACAAACTGGTCACCCAACGATCCACAATTTACTTCTGGATGCTCTAGACCAAGGTCACTTCGTGATCCCCAATTGACTGCGGGATGCACTAGACCATGACGCCTAACCGTTTGGAGGATGCAGAGTCCTCAAAGGTAACAAACGTCGGTTCCACACAGGGATTTCTTCAGTGATGCTCAATCACCTTTTGGTTTTGGTGGTTTGGTTGTGGGTTTTTCCTCACTGATGATTTTCTCTCAAAGTCCTCTGAGGATGGGTTGCTCTGAAATGACAAGTGTTAGTTCTCTCTCGGAGTAGCCAACCAACTAGTGGTTGTGGGGGGTGGCTATTTATAGCCAGGGTGCAACCTGACATGATCAGACATAAATGCCCCCAATGATATGACCGTTATGTGGATGTTATAATTGGGTACAACTGATGCTAAGCGCAGCAACAGTCAGAATTTCGAGCTATGAAAGTCCTCAGACATATAAGGTTCCTCACTTGTAGGCAATTCGCACTCACGAAATCCTAACTCCTTAGTCAGATCAATTTCATCAGAGACCAGAAGAACATCATCTCTGTCACTGAAGAACTTGATTGAACTGCAAGATATTTCCAAAGGCTTCACTCGAAGGATTGGATAGGTTGAGGATTTTGAGTTGAGCATCAGTTGGAAAATTTCCATAGTATTACCTCGGCCCCCTTTAACAGTATGGTGTTTCCTAGGACTCAAAGGAAGGAAATGAAACTACGAAAACAAAAGTCTTCACGCTTCATAGTACTCGTTCATATCTCCAAAGTCACACCAACTTCTTCATTTTCAAAGTCTTCAGGGAATACCAAAGTTTTCAGCAAAGTCTTCACCAAAGTCTTTAGTTGAAGACATACATTTTTAGGGGTCGGTTATCTCCAGATGTATCAAACTCCTCATCGACTTATAGAGCCTATGTACACTCACAAACTCATTAGTTCTTTACCTATAAGTCTTCAATACACCAAAATCACTAAGGGGCACTAGATGTACTAATAGGAAGAACCAAGTACTGTTGAAACTGAAACAATCTATTATATTGCTAATCCAGTTGACCCTCTTACCTCCATCGAAAATCCTCTGTTCCCTGTTGTCGATGTCAAAACTAGAAGACCTCGAATTGATGTGTAACAAGAGACAAGGGACACGAAGCTTTTACCCAGTTTGGGGCCTTCTTTAACGAGGCAAAACCCTACGTCCTGCTCTTGCTTATATTATGAGTGTATCAAAGTACATAGTTGATCTACCTCGAGATCTTAAGTTGTGGTCTAAAACCTAGGGGTGATGATGATGAATGTTTGTGTATCATCTATAGACTAAACCCTACGGCTTATATAGGCACCGGGGGTATCCAGGATTACATATGGTGGCTTTCCATCTCGGGATTACATGTCGAATCTAATGGTCATACTTGGAGTACACATAAGGTCTTTGGTGAAGCCCGATGTGTTTACGCCTGGGGTTAAAGGCCTCTGGATTCATTCCTTCTTGACCGGCCATAAGTCTAGCCATGGACTTGGCCAGCTCGGCCGGGACCCCTAGTCCAGGACACCATCAGTTGCCCCCGAACCGCTCTTCGATGCCGAGGATGACAATCTTCTTCACACGTGTAACTTCGGCTTAGGAGTCTTCGGCTTGATAGGCGAGTGATACGTTCCAAACGTATCTACTTTTAGGAACACTTTTTCTCTTGTTTTGGACTCTAATTTGCATGATTTGAATGAAACTAACCCAGCACCGACGTTCTTTTCTGCAGAACTTCAATGATGTTATTTTTGTGCAGAAATAAAAGTTACCAAAATCGGACCAAACTTGTTGTGGATTTTTTCTGGAATACAGTAAGAATTATGGAGCAAAGACCTACCCGAGGGGCCCACCTATTGGTGCCAAGCCAATAGGGCGTACCCACCCCTTGGGCACACATTGATGGCTTGGGGCCACGTCGTAGCTCTTTCGGCCCAAATTCCAATCCTATAAATTCACAGTTACGGAAAAAATAGGAGAGTATTATTCATCATGTTTTACAAGAGGGAGCGGGTGCAACCTCTTGTTCTTCCTCGCGATGGATGCTCTGGAGTCCGTTTGGGGCTCCCGAGAGGGGGATTCATCATCGTCGTCATGATCAACCCTTCTTCATCAACACATGTGATCCGCGTTGGGTTTTGTCCCGAAGAGGAGGGGATGATGTAGCACAGTATAGATAAGTGTTTGCCTCACTGAGAACCAAGGTTATCAAACCAATAGGAGGATCACACAACTCCCATCTTCAGCCCCTACACACAAAAGAGCAAGCACTTGCACCCAACGCGGGCAAGAGGGTTGTCAATCCCCTTGGACTCGTTACTTCCAAGCTAATAAGTAGTGTGGATGATAATAGATAATTATAAATTGTAAAATAAATAGAAAGCAAATAAATTTCAGCAAGGTAACAAAGGTTTTTTAATTATATATGTGGATAGACTCGGGGGAAATAGTTTTCCCTAGAGGCTTCTCTCTCGAATATAACATATGGTGGGTAGACAAATTACTGTTGGGCAATTGATAGAAAAGCGCATAGTTATGCAATATTTATTCATGGTAATGATGATGTGTATATAGGCATCACGTCCATAAACAAGTAAATTGACCCCTGCCTACATCTACCACTAGTACTCCACTTTGAGAGCGCTTCTATGCTTACCTCTCTTGATATTAAGTTCATACACATAGAGTAATGCTTGGAGAACAATGACATGATGTAGACAAAGTAAACTCAATTAATATGAATGAACCCCATATTTTTATCCGTAGTGGAATTAATAGAAATATGTGTCATGTCCCGTTCTGTTACTTGGATTGACCGCCCCAAGATTGAGCCAATACAACACACCCCTCTCATCGAAGAACTACCAGTTTAGTTGGCCAAGCTATTTCAATAGATTGGAGAGATTTACAAATTTATGATGATCATGAAAATAAGTATTCGGAGACGACTCAAATCTTTTATCATAAATAATCTGAACATAAACCCACAATTCATTGGATTCCAACAAACACACCACAAAAAAGATTACATCGAATATATCACCGCAAAGATGTGGTGAACTTTGTATTGAAGATCAAAACAGAGAAGAATCCATCTAGGTACCAGCAATGGATTCGTAGATTTGTGGTACCACTCACACATCACCATGGGAGCAGAAAGGTTGATGTAGAGGCCCTTCGTGATTGATCCCCCTGGCAAGGCATCAAAACAGGGCTCCAAATGGGCACACGACGGAATATAGACTTCGACAGCGGAAAAAGTGTTTTGGCGGGCTCCCTAGGGTTTTTAGGATATATTAGAATTTATAGTCCAGAGAGTGTAGGATCGAAAGTAGGTCTACAAGGGGTGTGATTAGACTACTTGACAAATAAAAAATAACCTTTTCCCAATTTTAGGTCTAGGCAAATTTTAGTAATTGTTGCAAATCAAGTACACCATACACATCCATGTCTAAGAGTATAGTAGCGTAAAGTAAAGACAAGCACATGTAAATAGAGGGTAGGGATAGGAAGATCAAACGCAAGGTTGACATAGAGATTTTTGGCATGATTTCGATAGGTGGTGCTATAGTGCGTCCACGTTGATGGAGACTTCAACCCACGAAGGGTAGCATCTGCGAGAGTCCATGAAGGGCTCCACCCACAAAGGGTCCACAAAGAAGCAACCTTGTATATGCCACCATGGACTTCAACCACAGAGGACTAGCCTTACTCGGGCTAGATCTTCATGAAGTAGGCGGTCTCCTTGCCCTGAGAAACTTCTTGGTTCAACTCCACAACACGAAGTACGAGGCTCCCAAGCAACACCTAATAGATCTAGGAGGCACCACCCTCCAAAAGGTAATAGACGTGGTAAGTATGATCAACTCCTTGCTCTTGTGCTACAAAATAGTCTCCTCAAGACTCAATCACTCTCTCACAAATTTGGCTTGGGTAGAAGAGGTTGATTGGGTAGAAAACAACTTGAGGAGGCTAGAAATCAAGATCCATATGGTTGGAGTGGATGATCTTGATCTCAACACATGAGTAGGTGGATCTCCCTCATAAAATTGAATGGGGCAAGTGTTTGTATGTTCTGAGTGCTTCCTCTATGAGTGAGACGTGGTGGAGGGGTATATACAGGCATGTCCAATAATCCAACCGTTACAAAATTATTGCCCGAACTCGGTGAAACCGAAGTGAAAACTCCGTTGCACCGACTAGTGAAAAATGTGGCAACTTTTGGCGTTTTGGTGAGATCGATATATAAATCTCGGTGGGACCGAATTGGCAAAGCTAGGAAGTTTACACATGTCGGTGTCACCAATTCCTAAAACTCTGAAATTCTGATTTTTATAAATGGGACAATAGAAGGTTGGTCACTTTTTTTGGTTTAACCGAAAGTGAAATTGGTGTTAGCGAGAAGCTAGGGTTTGGCATGGGTTCTGTCTAAGTCAAAACTCGGTAGTGCGGAATGAGAATTGTTGGTGGCACCGAGTTTAGACTTTAGGCTTTCGGCAAAGCATTTTGGTGGAAGAATGGATAAGTATTTTTGGTGGCTAATCTCTAACAACTTGAGCAACCAGATCATCATAATTCCTCATCCCCTTTTAATAGTATTGGCTTTTCCTATGGACTCAAAACTGATTTCTCACAAGATGTAAAATGTAGAGTCTTCAAGCTTGTTGCCAATGCGTATTCCTTGAATCTAGGGAATATCCTCACAATCCTTGAGCCAACCCATCATTGAACTTTTCCTGAAATACACGTAGTGGAAACATTAATCCAATGAAATATATGATGTTATTAATTACCAAAACTACCTAGGGACAAGTTGTGCTTTCAATCTCCCTTTTTGGTAATTGATAAAAACATGTGGGTCAAAGGTTCGACATAATATATAATCAATCAATAGCATCGTCGCTTTGAGAAATATGTGATAAGAAAGAGCTCCCCATAAATTTGTGCATCATTTCTTAAATTTGTGTTTGAATGCAAATGCACAATTTATTAGGTTCATTGGTAATCTTCCATGTCACAAACAACTTGGTGGTGTGCGGGATTAATGTGAATGAATTACAAAGCACATCACACCAAACATACATGCATGATCATCATATAAGCATCTCAAGGATAGGAAATAGTAGCATCACACAAAGAGTATATGATCAAACACAAACAAAGTTTAAGCCATAACACAATATAAAATGTTTTCGAAATTGAAGAGAGCAACAAAACACAAAACACTCTTATGATGCCCTATGATCTATATACACTTCTCCCCCTTTTGCAACAAGTTACCAAGAAGTTCAAAGGATATAGAGCTAATCGTCGCTCTTGGCATAATATTCTCCATGAGATGGTGAAGTTGCACCCGTGGCCGTAGAAGGAGTCGAGAGAAGAGCGGCTGCAAATGCTTTGCCAGAAGTCTTCTGAGGTGGTGGAGTATAAACTGGAGGTGCTAGAGGTGCTGGAGTTGATGGATCTATGGCAGGAGTAGACTTTGACTGTCTCTCTAAACTGGGCACTACAGCTGACCTGACCTGAGTCTTAAACTGCGTATGATCCTGGAGAGGAAACTCATCATCATCTGTAGAGTGGGGGCTGGGCACTGCATCCACTTATTTGTTAAAATCATCAATAGTAGTGGTTAGCTCAGTCACGATGACATCCAGAGCATAGAACTTGTCTTCCATTATCCTCTCAAGACTCTTCTCGTTCTTGAGGATCTCTGCAACATTCTTTTCTATCCCTTGGATAGAGCTGATAAGAAGTGCCATTTGGTCGCTCTTCGTCTTGGGCACCGGAGCACTAGTGGCTCTAGTTGCCTCTGCCTCTACATGTGCAGTAGCTGAAGTGGGATGAGATGGATCCATCACCAGAACATTATCCTCAAGTTCTGACTGAAGGGGCATATGAGGACAATTAATTGAATATACATTCTTCTCCAACTTGGAGTTGATGAGCATCTAGATGTGTGGTGCATATCCACAAGATCGTTTTCATGAGTAGCTATCCTCTTGATTGTCTCTACAATCAAATCCATCACTCTGAATCTGGTGTGGGTGTCTACATGGTGCATCATATTGATGGAGTACCCCCTGATCATCTTGTCATCTCCAGACTTGGTAATCAAAGTGTATCTCATAATAGTGTTGGTGGTGGGTAATCCTGCTTGAGTAGATAGAGCCATACTTATGGGTCTTCAAATATGCAGCTGGGATAGGAGTGTAAATGTCAGCCATGGAATTGTGATTCATTTTCTCTTCCGTGTAGACAACAAGATCTCCTTCTACATTTGGGGCTCCTAAGATGGTATCCCACTCATCCACTGTAGACTCGTACTTGACTCCCTCGTTCATCCAAATGATTCGTCCATCTGGGTAGAAGTATGTTGTAGAGTAGAACTACATGATCAGCTCATCGTTCCAAGATGTGAACTCTCTGCCAACAAATGTGTCATTGTCAATGGCCTTGAAGTTCTCTAGCACATGGGGAAAGTAATCCTCATATTCCTTGATGTATGCCTAGTCGACATATCTCATGTCACTCACTACAGGACTCTTGTCCAATAGGACAGTCTCATAGAAATATTGTTGTTCTTTGGTGTACAATCTTTCATTAACAACATTCTTCCCCCTGGAGGCATATGGGTCATTTTCTATCCAGTTCCTCATCCCTTGATCTATCCTCTTCTTCATATCCTCCGCATATGTATGGGCATCATTATGCTCTAGCAGATGATGTCTGAGCTTCCTCAACACGGTCAACTCTTCTTCATCTCCCATGGTGGAAGATCTCTTGTTCTTCTCAGCAAGTGGGATGTCTCTGGTAGTCCTCTTGGGTTTGGGTGCTACTAGCTTCTTTGCATTAGTTGGCTTACTCTTGGATGGGCCCTAACTAGGCATTGCATTAGCCAACAACTTCTTCTTCTTAGAGGGAGGAGGCTTTGTTGCAGGTTCCTCTTCCTCTTCTTACTCATGCTCAGATGGGTCCTCATACGTAGAGGTAGGTCTGCTAACAACATGAACAATCCGCTTCCTGGTTCTCTTCTTCTCTCTTGCCTTCTTAGGCATGGATTTCTTTGTAGGCTCAACAAATAGAGACAAATTTTCTCTAGCACTCTCTGGTGCTCTCATAGGATCTGAGCTGGCATATTCCTTTCTCACCGGCCTCTTTGAAGAAGTGGTTTCATCAACTTTCTTCTTGGCTGTCTTCTCCTCCTACTTCTTGGAAGTACCTTCTTTAGGCACAAAATCGGCATCTTCCTCATTAGAGTTGAGGTTTATCCTAGCCCTAGTGGATACCTTGGGCAAGCCATGAGAACTGGGTGTGCCAGGGTTTTCTGAAGAAGAACTGGCCTCTAGACTAGTTCCACCTTCCAAATCAACATTCCGCTCTTTGAAATCATTCCGATTGGGATCAGAGCCCGACATGCTGACAAACTATCCATATGAATAGATATAGAAGAGAAAACGGGATAAGCATCACAAAATAGAGAGGGTTTTGGCATATTTGAACTCAGAATTTTAAATTTAACTTTTTGCTAAGTGTGTTTCGGTTCCATCGAGTCATGAATTTTGGAGCCATCGAGACATACACTCTGATCAACATAAACTTTGCCACTCAATTCGGTTTCATTGAAATGAGCAACTCGGGTTCACTGAGAGTGTTCTAAGTAACCCCAATCTACAAATCGGTGAGACTGATTCGTCGTGACCCGGTGATGCCGAGACATACATGGCAGAAAATTAAACCTACAAAATTTTGTTCTTTAATCTAATCTGAGTTTTTCATGGGTAGGAGTTTAGCATACAATGGTATGAAGTCAAACATAACCTAATGCACAATATTCAAATAAGGGAGCGCAATAGGGGCGCTATATTTAACCTAACTTGGTGCGGATCTCCTATGGCGGCGATGGCGGATTCCCAACGGCGAGGGCACACGAGAGTTGGAGGGCGATGTCTGAAGACTCACAAGTGGCAGAAAGGGTTTGCCAAGGACGATGTTTGAAGAACTAATTTCAAAAATCAGGTCCGTAGATATATATATCCCCTTATTGTTGGTATCACCGATTTGGAAATTTCAGTGCCACTGAGTTTCTTAATTGCCCAATGCTTTGGTGGAACCAAAATTTTGGGATCAGGTATACCGAGGTTTAAAAACCAGATCAACCCAATGCTTCGGTGGAACCAAAATTTTGGAGTTGGTTACACCGAGTGGCATAAGGGAGGTTTTGGAGGTTTGCTCTTGTCGAAACAGAACTCCGAGTGCTCCGCACATAGAGGGTTCATGAAGTGCTTGTTCACATTTTGTGATGAAGCATGAATAGAATTGGAGACGAGAAATCATAAATAGCTAGAGGGAGGTACTCAGGCATTCTTGTAAATCCAATTGGCCAAAGAAAATGAAAACCAAATAACAATAATTGGATATCCTCAAATGATAAAAAATATGCATACCAACATGCTCACACAATAACATGTCAAATGAAATATGGCAAACATGCAAGACCACCCTAGTATCGACCAAGCAATTTGGCGATGGCACAGTCATCTATATATGAGTACAATTATTAGGATCCAAGTAAGAACACTTGATCATAGGTCATACTCATCGTTTAAGCACAAGTGGTGTTACCACTTTTACATAAAGCGTTAATGTGTTCATATATTTTAAGTGCCTCATGTGTGGCTGTTTCAATGCATTGTTGCTCATCACATTTTATCATTCTTTGTGCTCAGATTGTGCAGGCGATTCTTCCTGTCATCATGGAGTTTGAGAGAGACGAAGGGATACATGTCGGCCTCTATGCACAATGAGTACAAGAGTTGCTGGTCAGTATTAATTTATGCGAGTCCATTCATCTTATCATTCAATTTAGATGCATGGTTTGTATGTTTTAGGATTTTTAACAAAAAATGATTATGAGATACTCTAAGTAATGAGGCTCAAATTCAGTGAATTCTTGGATAAAAATCCCTAATTTCTCTTGCTTGGATTGAGATCACCATATGCTGAATCAGTTTTTTTAACAAGGTACTTAATGGGACACCTCATTGTTTTAGAACCTTTAACACTTGTATGTGGGTGTGTCAGGTTATAGTTACAAGTATTTTTTTATTTTTTTGACTTCATTTTTTGGTGTCATTAGAGAGTGAAATATTTTGTACTTCCCATTGTTATGATGTGTTTTATTATCCTAACTGAGTGGCATAACAATTTTGTCCAAAGGAGTTGTGCATTCGCAAGTTTCTCTTTCTTTACGCATGTCCCTAGATTTAGATGTCGGTATGTCCCAAAAGATGCAAATGAGTGGCGAAGCCATAATATTTTTGGGTTGACGACGCAATTTTAATTTTCTTGCCTATAAATGGATTGAAGGTCCAAAGCCACGGGTGAGGTCCTCTCGTTTGTGAATTTGTTATGCTTTTGGGTGTACCAATGATATTTCTGGTGTGGGCAGGTAACATTCAGTAAGATTAATTTACATGTACAAAGGTTCTACTATAATTCAGTAAGATCAATATGTTTTCTCACGAAGAAAATTATAGGTTCAAAAAAAGGAAAGTGGCAAATTGCCACCACTTCAGCAATTGTAGCGTATGTTTTCTCACAACGGAGATCCAAGGAGGATGTTGTAGGAACTATTTGTGGCTGCTTGTAAGATAATGGCTTTCCTTGCCATTTTGATCTTGCTACCTAAACTGTATGTCACTACTTGCCAGATTGATCATTGTGGATGACATGGACTACCTAATAAGAAGAGACTGTGTTGTACTACATGACCTTTTCAGGCTTACCATCCACCAATACTCAAGATGCATACTGATAGGTTAGTATTCTGGGGTACTCACACCTGCAATGTACACTTTTAACTCTCTCGAAGGGAAAAAGGGAAACAACCCTACTCAGCATTTTGTACTGTTTTGCTAACTGATAGCCCATTATGTTTTTCAGGAATTGCAAATGCCATAGACCTAGCAGATCGGTTTCTACCAAAGCTTGAATCCTTAAATTGTAAGCATTCTTACTATATTTATTGTTGTAAAAATGGAATGGCTCCTTGTATTGATTTGAGACGTTGTTTAGCTTTCCAACATATGTTTACATAAGTGAACTTTTATTGTTTATTACTACAGAGCTAGATCTCCCTCTATGCTCAACATCGGTAATGAAGTCATATCACTTGGCTTGCCAGCAAGTGGGTCACGATGAACCAATTTATGTGCTACTCTCTTGCATTTGGATGCCTGTCATCATACTGATCTGATCTCTATTGTAGGTTCCACAAAATCACTAAACTTGTTAATTTTGCAGCCTCCTCGTAGTAGAGCTAGGGGAGCAATGTCTGTTGGATCCAAGAGGAGCACTTGTGTAGGATCCGTTGTGACCAAGTATGCTTCTCTTCCTCCTTGTCCTCTCGATCCACTGCCTCTCCTTGTTTCTGAATTTTGTCATGAGAGTGTGAGGTTAGGCTCAAAAGATACAGTGGTTACTGCCGACAACAACGACTGGCCCGGGATCTGAGACAACGGATGCAATGAGCTTGAGGTGAAGATCATACACTACATCCATGATCACTATTTTCCCTAATTTTTGTAGAGATGATTCCAATACGATTTAGCGATGTGATGTTAGAACCAAGATGCATGTGTCGTTTGTTCTATCAAGTGTGTAAAGAACTTCGAGTTTTGTTCTTGATGATCTGAAACCCCTAGTTTGTCGTGTCTCCGTGCTGCTTAATATGCCTATGATGCAATAACACTACATATTATAAGAAGGAAAGTGGAAGGGGAGTCTCCGACCTGGCACCACCCACCGCTAGTAGGGGAGAATGTGGTGGGGAAGATGAGGCACAATCGATAGCAGAGGAGGGGCATGACAGGTGCCACCGCCAGAAAAGAGAAACCACTTGGTATGTTTAGCCCCATCTGCATGATTATTTCTTGCAAACCAGAATACACTACATAACCTAAAATTTCCCCTCCCCCCAAATCCAATCAATACTCTACATCCCTCGTCCCCTTCCTTTGTTGTCATGCCACTTTTTCTTTTGGAGGCACCTCGATCCTCCTAAGTCTTCCCAGTTCATGCCTTCCTCCTAGACTCCATACCGAGCGAGTTCTTGCACTAGAGTTCATGCACATGTCGGGAGGTCATTGTAGAGGCAACCTTGTGCCAACTTTTTCGATGGTGATGGAATCATTTAAACCAAAGGCAGCACGATCAACCGTGTGTTGTTGTGGTAGTGTGTAGAAAGTCCGTTGCCACACTAGTCACCGAGATGGTGCACCATTGACATCTTAATTGTTATCTCTATTGAGTAGGAAGAAGGAGTAGACTAGGACATGACATTAGGCTCGTCAGTGAGGGCAATGCCGTCAATGATAGTGTGGACAATTTCCCTTCACGCGCATGAAGGGACAAAAAAATTAGTCTACCTAGATGGAAGAAATAAAATTCTAGAGTAAGCCTGTAACAGCTTGAGACCAATGATCCAGAAGATTCCCATTTTATTCCATTGTCATCGTGTGATTCATTTGGTTGTTACATTCATCATTGCATCATTCGCATCATCTGCATAGCATCGTCACTTGTTTTTGAAAAACTCGCATCTGTTCGTAGTTGTCGGTTCTCCTCATTCGTGTCGTCGACCGTTTCGAGACCAACCACACTCGCCCGCGCCCGCGACATCATAACATATTGTTTTTAAAAGTGTGTATAATACTTTCTCAGACTGGGTCAAAACTTGGCGAGAGGTTATAATAGTAGGGAGACTGTCTGCATAATTTTCTCGCATTCGGAGGTCGTTTGATACCCCAACGGTCGACTGTAGTGGCACCGTCATCGGTTTATTCATCAGACGTTTTCGTTTATAAAAAACCCAGTTGTTAGGTTGCCCACACTTTCCCTCTCTTATTTTCCTAGCCCCTCTGCATAGTGCATAGACCCCTCATGAATGTTGGGTCCAGATGATCTCTGTAATATCACAAACCACCATTAGTTTTTTACCTTGACTTCCTAACCTATTTTCCTGATCGTCCGATCTAATCGGAAGGTCCAAGCCTAGTCCAATTAGGGATTTGGTCTAGGGTTTGAAAAAATGGTTTATATATATAAACCATTTTTTTCGAACCCTAGAACAACTCCCTATTTTCTAGGGATCCTCTTAGCCACTGCCATCCAACCAATTCCCTGTCTTCCTCGGGATCTCCTGCGCCTCTACTCACAGCCTCCCTTTTGTCCCTCCTTGATCTCCGCATAGAGCCAATCCTCCCACAGCCATCCTCTATTTCCTCCTCCTCCTCCTCCGCAGCACCCCTAATATGTTGAAATCTAAGATGGGCTTTAGGCCCATAAGACAATTTCAGAAAAATCTCTAAGGGCCCATGTAGGTGGCATAATAAGGGGGGTGGGAAGTTTAGTACCACCTTGCTAGTGGAGAGGGAGTTGGACCTATTCATAAGGTACTCTCTTGTACATGCTATGCCTCGTCTGCCACACTCCTCCTCCATCGCCTGCCTCTCCACGCCGCGCCACGTCACGACGTGCCACGGATTGCTGGATTGAGCCGAGCCGAGCTCATACCTACTCGCTGATTTTTGCCTGTCGGGAACGAAGAATACGTAATGCCACATTCTGAGACGTTGGATCATTGGCTACCGACTCAGACATGGGTCCAGCCCACGTGTCTCCACCCGGACACCGCCTACATAAGCAGGGCTTTAGCCAACCCTAGCCTCCACATAAAACGGATCACATCTGCCTCCACGCGCACACCGCCCTGTCGTTCCTTTTGCTGCTGCTTCCGCCGGCGGGTCCATCATGTTCACCGCGTACACGGTTGACAATAGAGTAGGCCTCCGAAGCCATGCCTCTCTAGGTCCTGTACGGGGAGAGGGGCAATAAGGTTTTTGGGGAGCGACTACACGACTGCTGGTTGTCGTTCCTTGTGACTACCTCACCTACGTCCGCATCGTTTTTGTCGTCATCACTAGGTCAACCGACATTGACCGTGCTGGTGCCACTAGAAGCTCGAAGCCGACAGGAAGGCGACCGAGGACATGGCCTCCGCCAACGCTGCTGCTATGGCCAACTGGCCTATTAAAGGGTATAAATTGTTTACCCCGCTCTTATTTATTTTAGTTGTTGCACTACTAGCGTTATGCGTAGATGGATCTACTATTAGCGTAGTATGTGTTTGCATGTTTGAATATCAACATGTTTGCGTTTCTTTCAATGCCATGCTAGTTATTATTTCATGGATTAATCTGATTGAAAAAATGCGTATTTACTCAACAATCCAAAAACCTAATTTGTGTAGAAATTTTTCGAGTAATGGTTTTGCTGCTGCACTAAAACCGGACAAGTTTATTGGTACATATTTTAAGTGTTGGCAGACCAAAACCACCTTATGGCTCACGGCTATGAACGTGTTCTGGGTTGCCGGTGTGACTCCCATAGGAACGACCACTCCTAAAAAGGAGAAGGTGTTCAAGGAGGCCACTGTCTATTTTATCGGAGCAGTTCTTAGCGTGACCATAGATAAGCTGGTTGACACATATTTACATGTGGGGATCGCCAAGGATAAATTTGGGGCCACCGATGCTGGGGGTGAGATGTATGTTATGGAGCAGTTCCATGATTATAAAATAGTTGAGAACCATTCTGTGTTGGAGCAAGCTCATGAGATAATATGCATTGCTAAGTAACTTGAGGTTCTTAAGTGCAATTTACTTGGGAAATTTGTCGCAGAGTGTATAATTGCTAAGCTCCCTAATCCCCGAAGGATCTTTGCTACCACTCTAAAACATCAGAGGCGCGAATTCTCAATAGAGGATATCATCGGGCATCTGAGTGTTTAGCAGAACTCGAGAGCAAAGGACTCGCATGGAAAAGCGGTTGAAAGCTCTTCTATTACCACAAGCCCAAGGGAAAGAATCCCATCCAACAGAATACGAACTTCAAGAAGAAGGGAAAGAAGACCTTCAAGAAAAATAGGAAGGGAGATGGCTGCTTCAACTGTGGTTCAAAGGAACATTGTCCAACAACTGCGCAAACAGGTACAAGATGCCAGCGCATGACTCCAAGTCTGCAAATACGATTGTGGGCAACAATTGAAGTGGTGCATCTGGGTATGGTAATTTATTTATTGTTTTTTCAGTTTGCTAGTCCACCGATTTGTGGGTGGACACGGGTGCAAATATTCATGTGTGTGCTGACATCTCATTGCTCTCTTCTTATCAGGTCACAGGGCGTGGGTCCGTATTGATGGGGAATGGCGCGGGTGCTTCTGTTCTTGGTGTTGGCACGGTCAATTTGAAGTTTACTTTGGGAAGGATTGTGCAGCTGAAGAACTTGCAGCATGTATCCGCCATTAAGAAGAACCTCGTTAGTGGCAACCTTCTATGTAGAGAAGGGTTTAAGTTGGTCTTCGAGTCTAATAAAGTAGTTGTTACGAAATATGGACTTTTCCTTGGAAAAGGTTATGAATGAGGAGGTCTGTTCCGCCTTTCCCTTGTATATTTTTGTAATAAATTCGTGAACAATATTCATTCGAGTGTTAATGAATCTGAAGTTTGGCATTCACGTCTTTGTCACATTAGTTTTGGTGTTACGACACGGGTAGCAAAACTGAATTTAATCCCGAGTTTTAGCCAAAGGTTCAAAGTGCCACTCGTGTGTGCAAGCAAAGCAACCTCACAAGCATCACAAGGCTACTGAGGAGAGACACTTGGTGCCATTCGAATTCATACATTCCGATCTCTGTGAGATGAATGATGTGTTGACTAAAGGTGGAAAGAAATACGTCATGCCATTGATAGATGTATAACAGCCCGGGACTGACGCTCCAAAAGATTCCCCATTTAATTCCGTTGTTATCGTGTGATTCGTCTGGTTGTCGCATTCATCATCGCATCATTCTCATCATATGCATGGCATCGACACTTCGTTTTCATCATTTCTACAACTTGCATCCATTCCTAGTTGTTGTTTCTCTCCGTTCGTGTTGTTGACCGTTTTGGGACCAACCACACATGCACGCGCCTGCTGCATCAATAAAATATTGTTTTTAAAGTGCGCATGAAATATTTTCAGATTGGGTCAAAAGTTGATGTGCAGTCTCGTTTTAGGGTAGGTAGACCGCCTGCCAAATTTGGTCGCAATCTGAGGTCGTTTGATACCCGGACGGTCAATTGTAGCGGTCCTATCATCAGTTATTTGTCAGACGTTTCGGTGTTTGAAAACTCGTGTCACGGGCTCACATTTCCCTCTCTCCTCAGCCAACAACCCCTCTCCATAGCCCACTAGCCTACCTAACACCCACCCCTTCGACCGGACCTTCCGATCACGATCGGAGGGTCGATAAACGACCCCAAACCCTCCAAACCCTATCCCATACCCTATTTAACCCCCCACCTACCAAAAATCGACCTAACCCTCTCCCACCTCGGGCTACATGCCTGACCTGTCCAGCCGCCGCCTCCTCACCTCGAAATCCGCCGTTGACAGATCCACCGCCGCCACTTGGCGCCATCTAATTGGACAGCCGCCGCCGTGCCGCCGCTCCCAGCCAACCACTGCATGCCATGTCGCCCCTCAGCCTCCCCAGTGCCGCAGGCCCGCCGTGGCCCACAGCCGGCCCTCCCACGCCAGGTCCGCCTACCCCCGCGCCCACAAGCCCGAGGGTGGCGCCGCCAGGGAGCTCAGCCCCGACCTCCTCCCGATCCCGCCACCGTTGCCTCGCCCGTGCCTCCGCCCAGCATGCCCTACGCCTAAATCCTTGTCGCCGACATCACCTCGCAGCCACGCTTCCTGAGGCTGAGCTTACCCCGCCGCGAGAGCCTCCGGCCGCCTCGCCTCTAGCCCGTCTCCGGCCGGATCCAGCCAGGAGGCATCGGATCCCAAGGTCCTATGGCCAGATTTGTTGCCTCCGCTCGCCCTCCTGTCTCCCCGTGCTCGTTGGTGTGCCCATCATTGCCGGTGCCCGCGTTAACCTCGAGCCTCCTCCTGCCCAGATCGGTACAGGCCGTCCTGGTACCACTGCATCCCTGACCCCCAAACCATACGCCCGCGAGATCTCCTCGTCCCGCACGGCCCCATCCCGTTCCCCCCGAGGTGATTTGTTTACTAAGTCCCTAAAAAATGCATGATTTTACAGCATCATTGCATTTTGAGAAGTCCATAACTTGGAGCACATGTGTTCGTTTGTGATGATTTCTTACATATAGGTGCATCTATTTTTCGTGCTCTACATGATACAACCATTTGCATGCTCATAAAAACTCATCTAGGTACTTTAAGTAGTGTGGCATTAGTGCATCCCGTCGTAGTTGTAAATTGGTTATGTTATTGAAAAATCTAGTGGATGATTGCATCTCATCGGTAGGCCTTTTGCATGTGGTGTCTTCATGAGAATTGCCCTTTGTGATGTCTACCTTGATGCCATGCCTTTCTTAATAGATATGAGTTAATTATTATGTTCATATCTTGCTCTCAAGTTGCTATCGCGTTAAAACTGAAATCTGTTAACGTTAAGTTCCATTTTTCGGTGCTCGTATTAAGCAATCCATGCTTCCTTATAGTTGAGTCTTTGGAGTGTGTTGTAGTATGCCATGTCTACTTGTTTTTGATAGGTTTGCCATGCCATGGATCTTGTGTTTAGCTGTATATTTCATCATGAGAACATCCTTAACCAATATTGCTGTTTTAAGATGTCTAAATATTTCTAAGTCTGGAATCTGTACTATTTTGTTGTTGTGTTTCCATGTGTTTTGCTAGTGATCTACAACCCCTTTGGGGTTGGTGCAATGGAGTTATTTGTAGATCATAATGTCCCCGAGCTTGCTGCTAAGTTTCATGAAAATATATGCCCTGTAGAATGTAGTTTTATTTCTCTCAATATGCCTTCATGATAAAAACTGGTCTGCTTAAAAACCTGAGATTTTCACTTAGTCTGAAACAACTTAGTTCAATATGTCTTCTTGTGAGCTCATTTCCTAATTATTCATGCTTCTAATCAACTTGTTGTTAATAGATGAATAGTTAAGCATCATGTAGGCTTCACCACTATGTCCTTGTTGAGCATTTTACATGGCTGTATCTTGTTAATTTGTGGGTTGCAATATGCCATGTTGCTGTTTTGGGGCAGGTTATACCCAAACTTGTGTTGGTTGTTGTGGTTGAACCATAGCTCCGTTTTGGGCATGCCATATATGAAACTTGCTTAGAATTTAATGTAGGATCATAATATATTGTTGCATTCATGATGTGAAATGATTGTGGTTGGAATTTTCATGAATTTTGCATTCATGTCATATTATCTTGTGCGGGTCATAACTTCTAGACCATAGCTCCGTTTGAGATGTTCCATATATGTAAATCGACTAGAATAAGATGTAGAGTAACATGGTGCATTTATTTCTCTGTTTAACAACTCTAAAATATGTTTAATACAGATCTGGACAAAATTCACAATTTGCATATGGGGACATTTCGGAAATGCTATAAGTTGTTTCCGGCCTCATTTAATATGCCTAGATGTTGTAGTTGTTTATGCTTCACCTCTTTCCATGTTTAACAACACTTAATATTGTCGCGTACCTAATGGGGAGGAACTAAGTACTTCAATGTGGAGTTTCGTCAATATGCAACTCATGGCATATTGAACTTCACTTAATGTGTAGGAGTTGATTGTTGTGCTTTGTCATGTCATGCATAACATGCATCATATTTGATTGTGCATCATGTCATGCATATGTTGTGGTGTTTATCATGTGTTGATTGTTTGTTTCGGATTGTGTTGGGGATATAACCCCGTGGTAAGACCCGCCCAGGTGGGGCCGGGTCATACCTGGCGGCTCATAATCCAGACTGATGAATCAGGCCAAAAGACGTAGGCCTGACAGTATGGTGGCTTACCAAGATGGGCCAAGATGAATGCCCAGAAGGAAGATGGTATGAAGACCCAGGCGGTTAAGCCACCCGGAGATGGCTTGCCCAAGATGGTAAGGTAGCAATAGATATAGAGTCAGATACGTTGTAAGAGTCGGTATGAGACTTCTGTAACCCATGGTATTGACCTCCTATATAAGGGCGAGACCCGGGGCGACTTAGACAGAAATCAACCAATGGAGAACTAGGTCAAGCGAATCCTCTCCCTTGTAATCGATACTCCAATCAATAAAACACAAGCAGGACGTAGGCTTTTACCTCTTCTTGAGGGGCCGAACCTGGGTAAACTCGTGTCCTTCGTTCCAATCAACTCCTTTGAGTCCATCACCTTAGTGATGGCCTAGAACCTAAGTCCTCGGACATCTGCCGTGACAAAACCACGACAGTTGGCGCCCACCGTAGGGCTAGCGCTCGGTGGTGTTGACTTCTCAAAGGGATCTCTCCCAGGGATCAAGGGGTACATTGTTGGAAGGATGAACAAGAGTCACCGCGGTCGGCTCTACATCGACGACGCCGGCTGGGGCCCTGAGGCCGACTCTATCGAGAACGTTTTCCAGGTTTCCTTTAGTGGAATCCATGTTTTCATCGGCCAGATTGGCAGATCTACACCCGGGATGGATGTCTGCACCGACGTCGTCGAGCCGGCTCGGCGTACGCAACCCGCTCGACGTGTGCAACCCGCCCGTGCTAACCCAGGCAGGAATCATGTCTTCGTCGGCTTCACTTAGGGCATGGATCTTGAGGGTTCCATGTCATAGGAAACTCTCGCTGTTCGGAGGATGGGTCTTCAAGCAGAGAGACGGAATCAATCTACCCGCTTCATGATGGCAGGCTCGGGGGCTATGACGAGCTTTAGCTCGAGTCGGAGTGTCATGAGCCGGAGGATCATGGGCCGCCAACTCATGCGGCTGTCTTGATGGCGGGTTCAGCACCAGGCCGAAGCAGCACAGCCGCCGGGGCAGCTGGGTCGGGGGCCGACCCGCTGCCGGCTCAGGTTCTTCTGGACCTAATGAACGAGCTTATGACCCTAATGGCAACAGAGGTCGCAGCTGAGAATCAACCAGCCCGGAACAGAGAGATTGCAAGATTGAAGAACCAGATGACTGAAGTCCAACATGGGATGAGCGCGCTGAAGGCTCAGATGGATGCGGAGGCAGAGCGCCTTAGGGCGGATGCTTTTCTCCTTGAGCTGGAGCAGCAATCTGCAGCGGCAGTTCAGCGGATGAGGCACCAGTCCCGTTTGCTGAACAGTATGAGTCCAAAAACCATTCTAACATGCCGGGAACGGGACGGACAATGGAAGCAAAGTCGGCCAGCGGCTCGGCAACAGCTTAACCCGCCCCGATGGAACCATACCTCACCAATGGCTTTTCCAACACCAGCGGGTCACTATTCCAACCTGATGGAGAACATGGTGGCGGCAGCAACACAGCTTGGTACGATCCCTATCCCGGACGAGGCGCCTTTCGCAGTGGAAGTGCGGAACGCTATTAGATACCTACAGACGACGATGCCCCAGCAGGAGAAGTACACCTACAGCCGGAGTCGCGTGCATTCAAACCCCATCCCAATCGCAGCTTTAGCCGGCATTATGAGTCATCGATGGTCTTCAGCAGTGGTCGGCACCGGGACCCGCCACGAGATCATCAGGCGGTTTAGGATGCTCACATGCTGGTGGACCGGGTAAGAGCACAACGGGAGGCGGCGGCTCTGGCGGCGGTGGCGGCTCATCAAGAACCTACACCTTCCATCTCGATAGGAGTAGGAGTAACCACCAGGGCCGTGGGAGTGCCATGCTTAGTGCTGGCTTTGCGGAACGAGCGTCTGGTGAAGGATTTCAAGGGCCCTCGCAAGGTCCCAAATTACACTGCTGACCTGCCTTCGGAGGCTTGGATTGAAAGCTATGAGCTGTCCATGGAGATGTTAGACGTCAACGATGCAGTATGTGCCAAGTATTTCATCATGATGCTGGAAGGGCTGGCTTGCACATGGTTGAAGGGCTTGCTACCCAACACCATTAATTTTGGGTCGAGTTAAAGGCGAAGTTCATCAAAAATATCCAAGGAACGTACAAGCAACCCTTGACGATTGTGGATTTGGATCATTGTGTGCAACAGGAGAATGAGTCGGCTCATCATTGGGTCCGGCGGGTCTCAACTATCATCCACTCGTCTGAACAGATTATGACGGCTCAAGCAGTTTTGATTCTAGAGAAGAATTGCCACTTTATGCCTCTAAAGCAGAAGCTTGGCCGTCTCAAGCGCTCGTGTCAAGACATGGAGGAGCTCATGGCAGCTCTCATGAAGTACGCCGACTCTGGCAATACGAAAGATCCAAGCTCTGATGAGGATAAGCCTTGTTAGAGTAAGAAGAAGAACAATGGCAAGGGTGCGGCATGCAATGGCAATCAAGGCAACAGGAAGAATCTAGAAGGTGGGTCAGAATTGGTGACCACCGCCAGCACCGGGAACAATCGTGTTAAGGGCAACAGGAATTTCAGACAACCCTTTAATAAGAATAAAACCCCTTTCAACTTGGAGGAGATGCTCAATAAGCCTTGTCCGGAGCACAGCCGGCCCAATAGGGTGACGGGTCACACATGGAGGAATTGCCACATTATGTGACAGCTTCGGGATTACAGCTTGCGGTAGCATCACAGCAATGGTGGCGGCCCGCCAGGCGACTCAAGGCAGGGAGGGTCAGGAGCTGGCCTTGGTTCTGGCGGCTCAGGATCCGGCTATCAGGGCCAGGGCAATCAAGGAGGGCATCATCAGCAATTTGGAGGCAATAATCAGCAGCAGAGTAACCAGTCTAGGTATTAGAGTAATCCAAAGCACCTCATCTCGACTCAGTATCATGTTTTACAACCAGCCTGGACAGGTGAGATCAGAAGTTGTGCAAGCGTGCGGTTAATGCGATCATGCCGACTCTCCCACAATACTTGAAGTGGTCTGAGTACGACATAACTTGGAGCAGAGAGGATCACCCATAGCATGTTGACGACCCAAAAGTCAGGCGGGTTATGTACCCAAAAGGTTGACTCCATCAATAGGTCATCTAGGGGGCTTCCAACCCACCGAGTTTAGCTTATCAGACCCCATTGATCGGCTCTTAAGCCAAAATTAGGCGGGTTATATACCCAAAAGGTTGACTTCGTCAACAAGTCATCTTGGGGGCTTCCAACCCACCGGGTTTAGCTTATCAGAACCTATTGATCGGCTCTTAAGCCAAAGCAAGGCGGGTTATATACCCAAAAGGTTGACTCCATCAACAGGTCATCTAGGGGCCTTCCAACCCATCGGGTTTAGCTTATCAGACCCTATTGATTGGCTCTTAAGCCAAAATTAGGCAGGTTATATACCCAAAAGGTTGACTTCGTCAACAGGTCATCTAGGGGGCTTCCAACCCACCGGGTTTAGCTTGTTAGACCCTATTGATCGGCTCTTAAGCCAAAGTCAGGTGGCTTATATACCCAAAAGGTTGAGTCCGTCAACAGGTCATCTAGGGGGCTTCCAACCCACCGGGTTAAGCTTAGCAGACCCTATGGATTGGCTCTTAAGCCAAAGTCAGGTGGGTTATATACCCAAAAAGTTGACTCCGTCAACAAGGTCATTTAGGGGCTTCCAACCCACTGGGTTTAGCTTACATACCCTCTTGATCGGCTCTTAAGCCACCGCAAGATCGAGTTAAACCTGCCTATAAGCTGATGCTGCTCCGCTATGTGACCCATCGAACTCTTACAAGTTAATCTCGCCTGGAGACCCTGAGCCGGTTCAAAGAGGTTGACGGCCAATCTCGATAGAGATCCTGTACTGGTTAAGGTTAAACCGGTGGCTCTTTTCATGTGAGGGCCGGCTTACGGAAAGCGAGGATACACTCTCTCATCTACTGCCGACTCTCCACTTTGTGGCTCATTTCGTACTCTTAGAGAGTTAATCTTTTAAAGACCCTGCACTGTTTAAGGTTAAAACAACGGATTTATGTCACATGAGAGGCAGTTTATTGCTTACCAGGGTACTCATGCCCTGCCGCGTCATTTTCTAGGACGTTACACTCCTATCAGTTAATCTCGCTTAGATACCCTGAGCCGTTCAAAGAAATTGACGGCCAATCTCGATAGAGACCCTGTACTGTTAAGGACTTCAAGTAGCGAGTCCACCTAGAAGAACCGATACATGAGTTATTGCAAAAGCGAGTCAGGAAAGATTTAGCATCTCCGTGGTGTGCTATTCTAAGCCGCCCTCATAACAGTGCGGAGAATATTTTGCTTTTATAGGATGCTTTCTTAAGATGAGCCGCCACGACATGTGGTATGGATTGAAGCACAAGGCAGACATAATATATTAAGCCGTGTGATTTCCTATGTGCACGATGGCACAGGAAAGACAAGTTTTTTCCTAAGGCCGATTACAACGCTCTCCACAGAGTTCAAAAAGCAAGACTTAAAGTTTTTTACACCGCTCAAAATTTTGGCGGGTCAAGAAGTCGGGTTAAACCATGGCAGTATCAATTTGATCAGCTGGACGGCGAGTCATCCTGTGGCGGGTCTTCGACCTCCTCGATCTGAAGATTGTCCATGTCCCAGTTGCAGTTGGTTAAAGCTTCAAAATTGGCCTCATCAAAGAGGGGAGATGGGTCAATGTCAGGGGCAAAGACATGCTTACGGATACCTGGCCTCGAAGGTTGGGCCGCGCACTCGCTTGTTCTCAATGTTGTAAGCCGCCTGATATGTTGACAGAATCACTTCTTCCGCCAACGCTGATGCAAGGACCCTGGAGGCCTTCATACAACGAACATAGTGGGCCTCTGTGAATTCTGAGCCATCTTCCTTCTTTGATGGAAAGCCATCCATCATCTCTTCAGGAGTTAGCTCTGGGGCAAGGGCCAAAGCCCGACTTATTGCAGCAATGGCTCCCTTCTAGGTGGCTGATTTTTCGAGTTCTTGGATTTGCTTTGGTAGGGTTGACAACACTTCTATGACTCCTTTCATGAACTTGGGGATTCTTTCTTTGTTCAGCATAGCTTTGATAGTGCAAAGAGTCCAACAGTACAATTGCTCATACAAAGTGTAGACGACTTTCAGCTGCAACAGACCGTCAGCACCAAGTTGACGGCTTCTTTGACCTACACAAGATGGATTTTGTGTTATAAGCCGCCTGCACAATCTTTAAGTAAGAACATTGGCTGAGGTTTTCAGTACTTAGCAAAGATAGCAGCAGTCATCTTTGAGATATGGCACTTCAGGGAGTTCAACTCATCTGGCACAACCATGAGCCGCTGGTCAGCATCGTCCACATGTTCGGCCAGGGCAGTTCGCTCCGTCTCAGCCACCTTCGTGAAGCCAGCAAACTTAGATTTAACTTTTACAAGTTCTCCGGTGGCAAGCCGACACTTCTCCTCTGCTTCACTCCTGGTGGCTTGCTGGGAGGCCAGATTGCTCTTTAGGTCGGTCAGTTCAGACTCGGCACTGCTTAAAGCTTCCTATGACATACAAAAAGCAAATGAGGGGTAAGTCGCCAGTATAACATATTACTAGATGGTTAAGTTAAGAAAATATAATGCAAGTCTCAAGCAGATTGCAAGCAATATACTCGACACTTGGGGGCTAATGTCTGTTTGTTCTCCAAGACTACAAGTAAGTTCCGGCTCATCTTCATCAAGTTAAGCTGACACTTGGGGGATACAGTGATGTTTTCTAAGCCTACAATGAAGTTACGGCTCATATTCGTCAAAGATAAGCCGGCACTTGGCGGCTAGATATGGCTATTCGTTCAATCTACACGGAAGTTTTGGCCCATTATTTCTATGCTAACCCGAACTTGGGGGCTACCATTGATCAACTACTTAACACTGAGTACCGACTCAATGTTTACATATTAAGCCGATACTTGGGAGCTACAGGCTAAGTGGTTCTACTTATGACAGGGATTGGAAGACCCGGTTTACCATTAGCAAATATTAAACCGGCTCTTGGGGGCTACATAAGGGCATTAGGAAAGGAAGGAGTACCTCATATTTTTTCTTCATCAGATTAACAAGTTTGAGCTCCATATTCCGGCTTGTGGAGAGACAGTTCAGATAACCGGCATGTAGTTCGTCGGCGGTTAATTTCTCCAGCACGGGGAACTCAAAGTCCAGTTTGTTAGAAGCTTCAGTTTTCTCAGTGTGCTTTGTCAGCACATGAGGTTGAGGAGTTTGAAAGTTGGTACCAGTAATGATGACGTCCGGAAGAATTGGATCGTCGACGGCTATTGAAGGGCATGGCGGCTTAGATTTGGTCCTTGGAGGACTCTCTGTTGCCGTCTCATGGGCCGCCGACTCGACAGAATAACGAGCGTCTTCAGGCACATCCTTTGAGGCTGCAGAGGGATCAGTGTGTGTTGCAGGAGAGTCCAGCTTTGCAGGCTCCGGCTCTTGGGCGGTGGGGGCAGAGGTAGACCCGCCGGTCTTCCTTCGTTTCGCTTGAGCCCTGAAAGCACATAAGGTTATTGTATAAATTTCAAGGAGGACAAAGGATATGATGCAAGCATGAAAGCACGTACTCTGGTTGATCTTCAGAGGTGGTAGCTTAGTTGCCGTAGAGTCGCCTGATGAAGGGGGCGAATCCTGAAAGCAGTTAAAGCAATATAAAGACTGAGTAAAGTTGTAAGGCAAGCTTGACAAAATTAAACCAAGTTAAACAAATACCTCAGTCGACCATTTCTGCTGAACCGAATAGTTAGACAACCCGGCCATAAGATATTCAGAGCCGGTGCTCCGGGTTTGGCATCGGGAGAGGTGCTATTGCTTTTTCAACAGAAAGTTGGGGTCTAAATAAGCAAGAGGATGAGAAAATGGGACTTTTGGGACGACCCGCCGTATCTTCTTTGGTGGAAGATGTTCTGAGTCAGATGAAACATAGGTTACCTCAGGAACGTTGGCATGGCTTGTCTCCGTTTCATCCTGTGAGTTATTATTGTCAGTAAGGTGCATAGCAAGACGGTCAAGAGAGTCAAATTCTACCTTTGAATCGTCAACCTCATGCTACTCTTGAGGTACAGTTTTCTTCTTTCAGCCGCCGACCTTCTCCTTAGACTTCTTCGGAGGGGGGATATATTTCTTCTTCCAGGAGTCGGAGTTAGCCTGAAAGCATAAGCCGCCGAAGGAGGTTAAAGGTTGCAACATACATCGATAGTTAATGCGAAGGAAATGAGATTTGAAAGCCGCCCTTACATCTGGGGCCGGGTTTGCGGCACAAAATGGTTGTAAGCCAACGGTGCGGCAACATTCTTAGGACTCATGGATAAGTCCCTTGATGGCGGAAATGATGATGTCCTCTGTCAAAGTGGTATGATTAAAGCAGAAGGGGTTATTGGCGTCACCCATGTATTCACACATGAGATGGTCCCGCCGGCTCAGAGGCATAACCTTCCAGGAGACCCAACAGCGGGTCACATCAAACCCTGTCAAACCATTGGGCATGAGGGCTCTAATTTTGAAGAAAGCAGGAGCATACTTCGCCCGTTCAGAGGCTGACATCCGATCAGGGAGCCTAGTTGTGGTACGGAGCCGAGTAGGACGATAACCCGGCAATGGACGTTCTTCCTTTTGAGAAGTGTCTTTGCAATAAAACCAGGTTCTATTCCAGTCCTTGGGGTGACTTGGCATTCGAACAGACGGAAAGGTCATATCCCATCTTCTTTGGATGGAGACTCTATCGAGCTCTAAGCTTGGGCTAGCCGCCACTTCTGTCTGGCGGTTTACGTAGAAAAACTCACGAAAGGGGTCAACTGACGGTTCTTCTAGTAAGTAAGCTTCACAGAGGATTTGGAAGTTGCACATATTTGAGACGGACTTGGGCGCAATGTCCTGAGGATGCAACTTGAAGAAATAGAGGAAATCTCAGAAAAATTTAGAGCCGGGCGGGCTGAAACTGCGTGCAAGGTGGTCCGCAAATATGACTACTTCGCCCTCTTGGGGGATGGGTTTCTTCTCCCTGCCAGGAACCCGCCAATGGATGACATTTTTGGCTGGCAAGGTCCCTATGTCTACGAAATCTTGCAAAAACTCCTCAGAGACCGTAGAGCCAACCCAATTACAGGAAGAGGACGCACGAGGCATAATGGCGTCTTAGAACTGTGAAAAGTAAGAGTGCACGGTAAGTTAGAAAGACAACGAAGGGAGGATGATGAATCTAAGCACTATGAAGCTAAGTCGCCAGTGCGGTTTATGGCAAGACCCGGAAGTTTAATGGCGGGTTATGTTTGCAGAGCAACGAACCAAAATACAACTAAGTGTGGAAAACAGGTTTCACATATTGTCTTTATAGTTACAGATCTATGGACAGAGGAAAAGAAGATTTATTTCGGACCTAGTGACGAACTGGGGGGAAAACTGAGAGTTTCAAAGGCAGTAAAAGGCAACAACTACAAATCTGCACTAGGTTATTGATGATTTCGGACGATCTATCACAGCGGGAAGGTGAACACTACAAGATTTACCGAGTTATGTGTCATTTGGCATTATGAAGAACTTGCGTTCTAACGGGGCCGAAGAACTCCATGGATTTGTCGCACTAAGCTACGGATCTAGGGGATGGAGAAGGACTTACCGGAAGTGACGCGATGGACGCGGGCAAAGTTCTGGTCAGTTCAGGTTGATGCAGCGGCCTAGGGCAACGACGACGATGGAACTTCACCGGAACGAGGGAGTTTGGGGGCGCTAGCATCGAGATGAAGAATAAGAAGCACAGGCGACGAAAGGACCCTTCGCGGTCCTATTTAAGAGGCTAGAAGGTTGAAAAGGGCGCGGGAATCAAGTCGGCAAAAACTGACCGACCGAGATGGACGCCTCGATTTTCGGGCCAACAGTTTAATGAAAAGATCCGTTGTGAAGTCAGGGAATCTTTTTGGCATATCCGGTGTGACGTCACGACGGGTTACATATTTTCGTTTAGGTGATGGAGTGTGAGACTTGCCGCCTAGTGGGTTTGAAGATTGACCTAAGCGGGATCAAATCAACTTGCGCCTAATGTTGGGGATATAACCTCATGGTAAGACCCGCCCAGGTGGGGCCGGGTCCTACCTAGCGGCTCATAATGCAAATTGATGAATCAGGCGAAAAGACGTAGGCCCGACAATATGCCGGCTTACCAAGATGGGCCAACATGAAGGCCCATACGGAAGAAGGTATGAAGACCCGGGCGGTTAAGCCGCTCGGAGACGGCTTGCCCAAGATGGCAAGACAACAATAGAGTTAGAGTCAGATATGTTGTAAGAGTCAGTATGAGACTTGTGTAACCCATGGTATTGACCTCCCATATAAGGGCGAGACCCGGGGCGACTTAGACAGAAACCAACCAATCGAGAACTAGGTCAAGCGAATCCGCTCCCTTGTAATCGATACTCCAATCAATACGACACAAGGGACGTAGGCTTTTACCTCTTCTTGAGGGGAGGAGCCTGGGTAAACTCGTGTCCTTTGTTCCAATCAACACCTTTGAGTCCATGACCTTAGCAATGGCCTTGAACCTAAGTTCTCAGACATCTGTCAGGGCGAAACCATGACAGATTGCTTCTTCTTGATAGAGTTTCGAAAGCGTTCGGAGTGTGAGATTCGTTCGTGTACTTCACCGATCAGCATCTTCATGGATTCAATCTTCTTCCAAGCGGGATCTCAGGCAGGATGACACATATCCCCGGATACCACTACTATCATTGCTATGCTAGTTGTATTGCTTCCATCGTTATTTCTTGCTACCTACCACTTGTTTGTCAAGCCTCCCAACATTGCCATGATAAGCCTCTAACCCCTTCACATCCCAGCAAACCTTTGTTTGGCTATGTTACCGCTTGCTCAACCCTTCTTATAGCGTTTCTAGCAGCAGGTGCAATTGCTTCCATGTGTCTACATGGACATTCTTTTGTTATCCCAATATTATTGCTATTTAATTTAATGCACATATACTTGGTAAAGGGTGGAAGGCTTGGCCTTGTGCTTGGTGTTTTGTTCCACTCTTGCCGCCCTAGTTACTTGTGAACCGGTGTTATGTTCCATAATTAAGCGCTCCTAACATGCTCGGGGTTATTATGGGGACCCCCTTGATTTTTGTTTTAGGATAAAACTTGTGTGGCATGGCCCAACTTTGGTATTGCATTTTCCCAACATAATAATTCTGATCACCTTATTAAAGCATAGAGGGTCGCCCTCTCATGGATTAATTTAACATAATAAAGGGGATCCAGTGCTGTTGGTGCTAGTCCAAAACTAGAGCACCGTGCGGGGCCAACCCGGGGCAACTCAGGTGATCTCTATCAGGCCACCTTACACTTCGCTTATCCGTCATGTCCTGAGAACGAGATACGTAGCTCCTATCGGGTTTGCTGACATGTCGGGCGGCCTTGCTGGACCTGTTTTACCTTTCTTGAATGTCTTGCACGTGGGATTTCGACGACACTTCGAGCTATCTCTAAGTTGAGATTTACCATCGGGATTCCTCAAATACTACGGGTGATTCTGCGGTTGAGGAATTCCAATGTGGCGTGTGGTTAATTTGTGATGGATGAGTTGGAGCACCCCTGCAGGGTTAAATCTTTCGGAAAGCCGTGCCCGCGGTTATGTGGCAACTTGCAAACTTTTATTTAACACCTGACCATAGAAAACTTGAAGTAAACTCTAATAAAATACACGAACGTGTGCGTAACCGTGACTGTCTCTTCTCGTGAGTCCTTATCCTAGAGAGAACACAGTGGGGTTATGTTTCACGTAAGTAGGTGTTTAGGATCACTTTGTGAGCATTACTAGTTCATGTCCGTTATGCGTAGACCACCATACTTACTTTTTGTATCGTAAGTTAGCCACTTAAATAAATGCTTAGTTGCTTGTTGCAGCCTCACCACTTTACCATACCTCACCCATTAAGTTTTGCTAGTTTTGATACCCTTGGAATGAGATTCACGAGTCCCTATGGCTAACAGATTACTACAACAACAGTTGCAGGTACACGTAATGCGATGATTTGACGTGAGCGTGATTCTTGTTTGATTTGGAGTTATTCTTCTTCTTCTTCGTAGATCTAGGATGGCTTTCAGGAGGTATCCTACGATGCCAAGGATGGATGTCATTTTATCGTTTGGTTTCGTCCATAGTTGGACCCTGCTCTTATGTATGATGTTGTAACATGTTGTGTATTGATATGATCTTGCTATAGCTTGTGGCGAGTGTAAGTCAATTCCATATACTCATCTCTTCTATACATGTACTTGTAATGATATCCATTCTTGCAATATGACGGGATGCGCTTCTATCCCTGTCGAGGAACTCATGCCGAAATAAGGATAGGATCGCATCTTGGGCGTGACAAGTTGGTATTAGAGCTTGTACCGGCCTAGGAGCCCCCTTGATTGATCGAACTTGGCCGAGTCGAGTCTAGTGAAAAAATGTTTTGAGTCTAGTTATATATCGGAGAGTAGGTTTCTTTTACTCCTCTTCTATACTCCGGTGAGGTATTCGACTTAGGAATTTTTAATTATACTCCTGTTCTCTTTTTCACTCAATTTTTTTAGGGTCATGCGGGTATTGTTGGGATCGTTCCAATATCTTTGTGACGAGAACATTGTTCTTGGTGCCTCCCGACATTTAGGGGTTGTGGTAGTGTCCCTGGGAGTTGAGCTCCGAGGTGTTGTTGTCACATTTGTATCGTTGCAGTTCCGAAATACCAGAGGTCGCCGACATCGAAAACACTTCTATACTATTTGTGGTGAGAGTAGTTGGCGCCACCCAGTACTGGGAGAGTGATCAGTTGTATTTCCATAACTAGTACACCAGATGTTTTTGAAGGTCTAAGGTACACGATTTCCGAGGTTTTTCTTGGTTATGTGTTGATGGATTGATACAGTTGGAGTGTAGGGCTTGTTAGATGTGTCAGATATTTTGCCTCCCTATATCCCCAACGCCAGATTGCATAACTAGAAAGTTTTGGGAGTTCTTAGGTGGGAATTCAAGTAGGTACCTAGGATTATCTTTCCAACAAGTGCATAATGGGTATGTACTTATTCTGGCTTGTTTCGTAAGCCTCATCCTTTGTTTTGTTTTTGAATATGGTAATTCAAGTTGCTTCGATGTCAAGTGGTGTTTTCATATCTTTTATAAGTAGTGTTCTCATATTTTATGGGAATGCTAATACGTTTTTTCAACTGGAGTGGTCGTGAAATTCTTTTCAACCGGTGTGCTCCTCTTCAAGATATTCAATCACCTCAAATATTTGCAAGATCAATCCTCATGTTTGTTTATGGAGTTCTTTTCATCCGTCCTAAGTTGTCTTTGTTTTTCCCCACCCTCCTGTCCTTTTTCTTCATCAATTAAATCTCATCCAAGTGTCTTTCTCTTCATTGATACTTCGCTATCATTTCTTCTGTAATGTATCTAGTGAGTTCTTGTGGAGATTCTCAAGAGTTTCAGTTTTAGGATCTTTCCTCATATTCTTCGTTCTTGTTATTTTTCTCTGGCGCATTCAATTCAAGATCTCGGAGTTCATCATATCCTTTTCAATCGCTAAATGCTTCCCCATGTCAGAAATTCTGTCAAAGTATGTCTTGTTTTTCGTCTCTCTCTTTTTTATCCGGAGTGCTGAAGATATCTCACAAGACTTTCATTTGCATTCATATGCTCTTAAATTATTTCGAGGTTCACACCTCATCAAGTTCTTAATTTTTCTGGTGCAATATCTACTTCTAAGCGATTGTTTCAACGGTGGTTTCTTTTGAGTGGGCCCATAACCCATAGGGTTTTCTCTAGGATCTTACTTGGCTCTTCTATTCTTTCCGGAGATCCCAAGTTCTTTTCAATATGACGCAAGAATGAATTTCATTAGTCATATTCCTTCTCAAAGATCGTTTCGAATTAATTCTCATCATTGGCTCAACCTTTCTTTCTTCATTATTCCGGAGTGTCCTAGTAATTCATGGTGGCGTTTCTCGTCGTCATTCTCAATGTTCAAGACCCAAGAAGAGTTTCTCTTAAATCTTGGTCCATTCTTGGAGATTCATGGTTTTCAGCTTCATGCTATTCCGTGCAATTGTTTTCGATCATGAGTAATTCTTTTCATATCTGTCCGAAGCATTTCAGAGTTGTATTCATTTCTCGATCCTCCGAGGGCCATCATTTTAGAAGATTGCTTGTTCTCAGCTTTTAGCTTTCATTCTCAAATCCTTCTTAATTGTTGTCTCTTCGTTTGTCTCTCAATTATTCTAGCGCTTCGTTCAATATTTCTTTAGGCGGTTCATGATCTCTTCATTGTCAGGTATTCCATTCAGTTCTATTATCCCCATGTTGGAAATATGCCCTAGAGGCAATAAATAAAGTGTTTATTATTATATTTCCTTGTTCATGATAATTGTTATTATCCATGCTATAATTGTATTGATTGGAAACACATTACATGTGTGGATAGATAGACAACACTTTGTCCCTAGTGTGCCTCTAGTAGACTAGCTCGTTAATCAAAGATGGTCAAGGTTTCCTACCCATTGACATAAGGTGTCATTTGATAACGGGATTACATCATTAGGAGAATGATGGGATGGACAAGACCCAAACTATAAACGTAGCATATGATCGTGTCAGTTCATTACTACAGTTTTCTGCATGTTAAGTATATGTTCCTACGACCATGAGATCATGTAACTCATGGACACTAGAGGAGTGCCTTGTGTGTATCAAACGTCACAACGTAACTGGGTGACTATAAAGGTTCTCTATAGATATCTCCGAGGGTGTCTGTTGGGTTGGCATGGATCAACACTGGGATTTGTTACACCTCTATGTCAGGTAATAAAACATCACAACTAGCCTTGCAAACAATGTGACTAAGTGTTAGTCACAATATCTTATATTACAGAAAGAGTAAAGAGGCTTGCCGGTAACGAGGGTGAACTAGGTATGGAGATACCGACGATCGAATCTTGGGCAAGTAACATACCGAAGAACAAAGGGAACATCATACGGGATTAACTAAATCCTTGACATAGAGGTTCTACTGATAAAGATCTTCATAGAATTTTTAGGAACCAATATGGGCATCCAGGTCCTGCTATTGGTTATTGACCGTAGAGGTGTCTCGGTCAAGTCTACATAGTTCTCGAACTCGAAGGGTCTGCACACTTAAGGTTTAGTGACGTTTTGGTAGTATAGAGTTATGCATGGTGGTAACCGAAGGTTGTCCGGATTCCCGTATGATATCCCGGACGTCACGAGGAGCTCTGAAATGGTCCGGAGGTAAAGATTGATATATAGGAAGTCCTGTTTTGGTCACCGGAAAAGTTCCGGGCTCATCGGTAGTGTACCGGGAGTACCGGGAGGGTACCGGGGGACCATCGGGAGGTATATTTCGACCCAAGAGGTATATTTCGACCCAAGAGGTATATTTCAGCCCTTAGTGGGA
Organism: Hordeum marinum; assembly: GCA_022496015.1. Taxonomy (NCBI): domain Eukaryota; kingdom Viridiplantae; phylum Streptophyta; class Magnoliopsida; order Poales; family Poaceae; genus Hordeum; species Hordeum marinum. The sequence continues at coordinate 234,558,268 of CM039675.1, forward strand.
TTGCCAAAGTCCCACAGAAGGCCCATGCATCTGGGAAGAAATTCGAAAGTGGAAAAGGTGGAAAAAGGCAAAAAGGTGGAAATAAGGAAGGAGTCCTAATCCTACTAGGAGTGGAGGAGGAGGACTCCTCCTCTCCACTTCGGACGAAGCCTCCTAGGGCTGGCCCTTGCGCCAAGCCTCGTCCTATCCTCCTCCTATATGTACTAGAGGTTTTAGGGTTTTGCTATAGATTTTCAGCCACATGTAACCCTACCCTCTAGTCCGCAGTTTCTCCTCTAGATCAGTTTCAGCAGTGCTTAGGCGAAGCTATGCTGGAATTACTCCACCACCATCGCCACAACGCCATCGCTCTTCCAGAGAACTCGTCTACCTCTCCGCTCCCACTTGCTGGATCAAGAAGGCAGAGATCGTCATCAAGCCATACGTGTGCTGAACGCGGAGGTGTCGTCCATTCGATACTAGATCGGGACGGATCGTGATTGGATCGCGGGACGCTCGGCGATTTGGATCGCGAATACGTTCGACTACATTAACCACGTTTCTTAACGCTTCCCACTTAGCGATCTACATGGGTATGTAGATCCACTCTCCCTCTCATAGATGCTCATCACCATGGATAGATCTTGCGTGTGCGTAGGATTTTTTTATTTCCCATGCAACGTTCCCCAATACTGGAATCATGAGCTAGGTCTATGTGTAGATGAGATCTCGAGTAGAACACAAAGAGTTTGTGGGCGTTTATGCTTAGATTGCTTCCTCCCTTGGTCGTGTTTTGGTTCAGTGGTATTGTGGGATGAAGCGGCCGAGGCCAAGCTTACTCGTACATTTACGAGAGATCGGTTCCATCGACTGACGTGTAACTTCGTTGCACAAAGATGGCTGGTGGGTGTCTGTTTCTCCTACTTTAGTTGCATCGGATTCGACAAAGGCGGTCCTTGAGAAGGTTGAAAAGCAACTTATGTATCACCGTTGTGGTTTAGCATGGGTGAGAATTGTTCTTGCTAGATACCCGTAGCAGCCACGTAAAACATGCAACAAGAATTAGAGGATGTCTAACTTATTTTTGCAGGGTATGTTGTGATGTGATATGGCTAATCACATGATGAGATATATGTGATGTATGAGATGATCATGTGTTGTATAGAATATCTCGACTTGCATGTCGATGAGTACGACAACCGGCAGGAGCCATAGGGTTGTCTTTAATTATTGTATGACTTGCGTGTCAATCATTAAGTGCTATGTAATGGTTTACTTTATCGCTAAATGGTAGCAATAGTAGTAGAAGCATGGTGGGCACGACAAGCCCGATGGGACATATTGATGGAGATCATGGTGTCATGCCGGTGACGATGAAGATCATGCCAGTTCTTTCAAGATGGAGATCAAAAGCACATGTTCATGGCCATATCATGTCTTTTATGATTTCCGTGTGGTGTTAATCCTTTTATGCACCTTGTTTTGCTTAGGACGACGATAGCCTTATAAGGTGATCCCTCACTTAAATTTCAAGATGAATTGTGTTCTCCCCGAGTGTGCACCGTTGCGAAAGTTCGTCGTGTCGAGACACCACGTGATGATCGGGTGTGATAGACTCTACGTTCACATACAACAAGTGCAAGCCAGTGTTGCACATGCAGAACACTCGGGTTAAACTTGACGAGCCTAGCATGTACAGACATGTCATCGGAACACAAGAGACCGAGAGGTCGAACATGAGTCATATAGTAGATATGATCAACATGATGATGGTCACCATTGAAACCACCTCAACTCACATGATGATCGGACTTGAGTTGGTGAATTTGGATCATGTGTCACTCATATGACCTGAGGGGTGTCAATTTGAGTGGGAGCTTTGGTAATTTGATTAACTAAACTCATTATATTGAACAATAGTCTAAGTAACCTTTGCATATTTATGTTGTAGATCAATGGCTCGTGCAGTAGCACCCCTGAATTTTAATGCGTTCCTAGAGAAAGCTAAGGTGAAAGATAATGGAAGTAACTTTGTGGACTGGGCCCGTAATCTGAGGATTATCCTCATGGCTTCCCAAAAATCATATGTCCTTGATGCACCGCTTGGTGACCAACCCAAAGACATGTCATCCGAAGATGTTAAGAATGCTTGGGAGGCACGTTCTAGAGATTACTCAATAGTTTAGTGTGCAATATTGTATGGCTTAGAACCGAGACTTCAAAGATGTTTGGAACGTCATGGAGCATATGATATGTTCTACGAGTTGAAGTTTATCTTTCAAAATAATGCCCAGATCGAGAGCTATGAGACCTCTGATAAGTTTATGCTTGCAAAATGGAGGAGAACGGGTCTACCAGTGAACATATACTTAGAATTTCTGGGTATTCGACTCATCTGGTGGAGTTGGGAATTGCCCTTCCGCCAAAGGCGATCACTGGCAGAGTTCTTCAATCACTGCCACCTAGCTACAAGAGCTTTGTGATGCACTATAACATGCAGAGGATGAAAAAGTCATTCGCCGAGATGTTTGCGATGCTGAAAGTCGCTGTGTCTGAAATCCAGAAAGAACATCAAGTGTTGATGGTCAATAAAACCACTAGTTTCAAGAAGAATCGCAAGGGCAAGGGCAAGAAGGGTAAATCCAAGAAGGATGGCAAATCAGTAGCTCCTCCTGTAAAGAAAACCCAAGGCTGGACCCAAGTCAGAAACTAAGTGCTTTCATTGCAAGGGAACTAGTCATTGGAAGCGGAACTGCCCCAAGTACCTAGCTGACAAGAAGGCAGCCAACAACAAACAAGGTATATATGATATACATGTTATTGATGTGTACCTTACTAGCTCTCTGTCACATCCCTAGCTAGTTGTCCTAGGATAGCAGGTGTGTGCATCATATTTCAAGTTTTGCATCAATTTGAAATGGGGATCAAAAGAAACCTCAAACAATTCATTTGAACCAGACCAACTCAATGATTGTGAAAAACCAACAAATTCAAAATGCCCCTCTAAAATGACCCATATGTCTGATAAATATGGAAATGAATATATTAGGGGCTGTCGTGGATTTATCACGGCAGATGTCCGGGTGAACGGACTTGGATTCGAGGCCATCACTAACGGGGTGGACTCAAAGGGGTTGATCGGGACGAAAGACACGGATTTACCCAGATTCGGCCCCTCAAGTCGAGGTAATAGCCTACGTCCTGCTTGTGTTTGTATTGGTTGTGTATCGATTACAAGGAGCTAGAAGCTTGACCTAGTTCTCGATAACCTATCCTCTAAGTCGCCCCAGGTCTGCCTTTATATTGGAGGTCAGGACCACCGGGCCTTTACAATTATCTATCCGGGTCTTCTTGTGACTCCGAGTCTCTTTCTATCTTTCTGTCCAAGTTGTCCTTGAGATAGCTTACACACCCGGGTCTTCTACGTCTGGGCCATCATGCGGCCCACATCTTGAGCCGTCTATCTTCCCGGGCCACCAGTCTTACGGCTCACCCATGGGCTAGCTTACAAGTCATCAATATGAACCAGAGCCTCTAAGGTGGGTCATATTGCGGGGTTATATCCCCAACAGGGGCCATCTTAAATATTTGAACATTTATAGCATTTCAAAAATAAATATTAAAGCTGCTGAAAATGCCAAATAAAGCATTAAAAATATTTCAGTTTTTGAAATATTCTGAAACTTTTTATAGAAGTTTGAAATATTCAAACTTAATTTTAAAAATATTTGGGATAATTAATATTAGCATTTGTACCTAAAAATAAATAAAACAAATGTCAGAATTAGAAAACAGAAAGTAAGAGAAATGAAAAAAAGGGAAAGAGGCCTAGGAGGAACCGGCCCAACTGGCCCATGCCAGTCATCCCTGTCCTCTCACCAGGAGGACAAGGGCACGCGCTCGCCGCACACCGGCACGCGCCCGGCCACCTCCTGCCTGGCTGCTGCCCAAGAGGCCTCCGGAAGCGCCAGCGCGAGTCCCCTCGTCGTGGCTCTCTTCTCCTCTCCCTCTCTCCCCTGCCACGCTCTCTCTCTCGCTTTCTTCCCCCTCTACCGCCATGGCCGAACCCATCATCACCATAGCGCCGCCGCTCCAGCCGCTCCCCTGCCTCCTAGAATTGCCCCCGAGCTCCGCCACAACCACCCTCATCCTCCCCATGAAGCTAGAAGATGCCGAGAGACCTCTACGCCGCACCATCGCCGTTCTTCCCCACCTCCGGTTGCCTCTCCCCGTCGTCGATCCGCCGTCTGCCGGTCATCCCCGAGCCCGCTGAGCCTCCCCTGCTGCCCCCTGTGTGCCCCTGTTGCTCCCCCTTCTTCCCCCCCGGTCTTCTTGTGCCCTCTAGCACCGTAGCCGGACCTTCCCGAGCCACCGCCGCCGCCGAGCTCATCGTGGCCGTCATCTCCGGCGACCCCGAGCCCCCAGACCAGCCCCACACGACGTGATCGAGCACGGGCTCCCTCTCAGCGTCTCCGGCATGAAAATCCGTGCCCTATGGCATGTTTCCAGCCAACTCTAGCGGACCTCCGCCGCGGGCTTGGTCGCCGCCGGCCCCGCTCCAGTGGGCGTCGACGTGGCCGGCTGATTAGTGCTAATCAGCCCGGCTAATCAAGCCATTAGCCGCTCACAGCGGGCCCCTCAAAGGGTCAAACCTCTTGTCATCGTGGGGAACTAGCCCCTGACGCTGACATGAGGGCCCCACCCTGCCAGGTTTGACCTAGCCGTGTCTGTTGACTGTTGACGTCACAATGACGTCAGGCTGACGCATTACTTCAATTTCTAGTATTAAAACAAATCAGGAAATTCCAGAAAATGTTTAAAATTCTAAAATTCATATAAATTAATCGGTAAATCAGATGAAAATAATTTATATATGAAAATTTATCATAAAAATCCAATGAATCCAATGGTGCCATTATCATGCATGTTAGAGCAACCTATGTAGATGAACATTGACATTTACTAATAGGTTAACTTATGAAATATGAAATGGAGAATGATTTTGAACCTATATTCAAACTCACTTCAAATTAACTTGGAAAATAGTTGCATTAGCTCATCCATACATGCTACCATTCCATGATCATGCATCATATTGTTGCACTTGCGTGTATTGATTGCTATTTATCTACATTGCGGTAGGCCCTGCTTCTGAGGATACCTCTGAGTATTCCAACGAAGGAGAAAACCTTTCTGCTACCCAGCAAGGCAAGCAACCCCTTTGATCATTCCGATAACATCCCACTCTCTCGCTCCTGCTCTTGCTTATTGCATTAGGACAAACGTTCACTTGTCTGTCAAACACGGTAGATGAACCTATTCTTTTGCATGACCTATCATTGTCATAGTAAATAGCTAAACCTTGCAACCTAGCATACCTGGTAGATGCTTGTGCCATGATGTGCTTTGCTTACTTTGCCTGCTATGCTTGCGATGCTTAGAGTTGTGTCAGGTATGATTCATCTGGGTGATGAACTGGAGTGAAACAATGTTGTTCTGATGTGATAAGCTTATGATGAACCCAATTTGGTAAACGTAGCGATGAGAGGCTATGTAGGAGTACATAGCGGGTTGTCTCATTGGGACCGTTCTTAGGAACTGAGTTCCGTGTTTGCGATCCAAGAGTAGTTACTACCACATGTTGGGATACTTAATTGACCCTCTCGACTTATCAATCGCTTAGTCCTTGGTCCAGGAGTTGCAATTTGTTTCTGGTGTTTATAGCATGTTGGAGGCCGTGCGTAGCGCTGACCCTAGGGGTGGGTTACGATGCGGTAGGCAGTGGCACGATGTACCAAGGGTCACCCGAATGGTGGGCTTGGGAACCCTACGCACATCGTTTGGGTCCATAGCAGAAACTTCGGCCAGACTTCCGTGCGGGTTCAGTCTCAAATAGGCAATAGCCTAGACTAGAGGTCTTATGTGATTGACGTTCGTGGCCGACTCCCTCGCTGGGCTTTCGCTTGAAGGTTGCCGAGGTGCATGGTTTTATGAGCACACAACGATAAGTGGCAAGAGCGTGTGTGAAGAAGTACACCCCTACAGGGTATAAAACTATTCGAATAGCCGCGTCCTCGATATGGACTACTTGGAGAACTTATGTTGTTCATAGGTAATCAAATGGATACTCATAAAAATATCAAGACAAGTGTGAGTACAATAGATGGCACTCTTCCAGGAGAGGGAAGTGAATCTATGGTGGTGTATTGTTATGGAGTTAGTGGACTCGTGTGTGACTTATAAAATGTAAATAAAGAGTTAAAATTGAGTAGTGTAGGTTAGCCATGAGTCAAAGCTGGCATTGCTGCATAAACTCCACCACTCCCATTGTTGATATGTGAGCACGAATAGACTAGGTCTGCTTTAAAGACTTGCGGAGTACATTTGTACTCATGTTTGCTTAATAAATGCTGCAGATGAAACCCAGGACCCTTCGGGTGGGTTCTTTCTAGATGTCGACGATGCCGAATATCTGGTGTCCCAGCTCCGACCTTTGCCCTGTGGCGGGCTGTAGATAGTAAGGCCATGTGCCTTTTTACCCCTTTCATATGTCTGTACTCAGATAGCTTTATGCTTCCGCTTGGTTTGTATGAACATGTTTGTATGATTTGAGTGTCGGGTCATGTGACCCCTATCTATAAGAACATATTATGCATGGCTCATCTGAGCCTCTTAAATAAAAGTCATGTTATTGTATGGTTATGTTGTGATGCCATGGTTGTATCTATGCATATCGGGGATGTCGTGCGTACGTGTGACGTGTAACGGTATGTATGGGATCCGACACCTAGTTGTGTGCCTTTAGTAGTACTCTTTACGGGAAATTGCCTCGTTGTATTTCCAGCGAGCCATGGTAGCTTGCTACTGCTCAGGACACATTGATTGACCGGCATGTATCCTTCTTTGCTGATGTGTTTGTCCCTTCGGGGAAATGTCTCGCAGTGTAATGGAGTCCCGGTAGCCTACTACGACTCGTCTACGTGCAGTGATGGCATTTATGTCTCGCGGCGTTATGGAGTCCTTGTACCTTGCTATGACTCGTCTACACACGCTTGAGGCCGACACCTGCATTGCTGGGTTACGTATGCCTGTTTCCGTACGGATGTGGCACTTGGGTTCTATGACTAGTCATGTCGGCCCGGGTTCTCTATCGTTTGATTGCCAACGACATGTTCACATACGTGAGCCAAAAGACACAAACGGTCCCGACTAAGGTAAGGCTGTAGCCGTGGAGCTTACCATGCGTGAGGCCGCAAAGTGATGTGATATGTTACAGTATGGATTCATATGTCTTAGGATCGGGGTCCCGACAGCGTTGGTATCAGAGCCTGACTGACTGTAGGACTACCAAGCCAAACCGATCGAAGTTGAGTCTAGAAACACTATAGAAAAGTAGGGAAATTGATTGTGGAAGGGAAAGTAAGGCTCTTTTTACTCCTCTTCTCAAGTTATTCTATTATGAGTAATTCTCATGTTTTCTACGGGGATAAGAACTAGGCCTCTCACCTATTGCTTAGGATGACGAGTTACTAACCATGGACTATTAGCTAGTTTGTTGCAAGTGAATTCGGTACTCAAGTATTGTTGCTGTGACAAACAGTTGGAGAAGAGATTTGAGTCTAGATAGTCGAGTGGTTATGCTTTTCCAATCTTTTGCAGTTGTCTCTAAATCCTTTTTGAGCAATTACAGTCGTTATGTTGTCCAATTTCTGCTAGAGTCTCTAATGTCTTTGCATCATTCTTTGTTTCAGATGCCCCCTTGTCCCTCCCGTCAGGTGGTCCGTCTGACTAGGTGCATCAATGTACCAGGTCACACGGCCATGTTAGTTAGAGTTATGATAGAGGCTGGTTACCATTGGTACCCAGAGTACTCAGTGGAGGAACAGTATCGAGATTTCAACTAGAGCCAGTATCTGTGTACTGTTAAGATATATCCTTCATATCCTGGAGCTGCAGAGCCGCTTCACTGGACTTATGGATTAGGTGTCACCATAGACATGGCAGTTCAGGAAGCTGCCTACACCATGCTGACTATCATGAGGTTTCACCATGGTCTGCTTCGGAACACAGAGTTCTGTTATGTTCCTGCTTCTCTGGGAGGAGAGGATAGCTATCTTAGCGCAGCCTACTATGATCATTCTCATGAGGACCCTCAGCTGCAGTGACCGCTCAAATGTTGGAGAACAGGGATCGTGATGCACGTGCCCTACACATGGAGCTTTATGCTACCCATGCACGTCTTTGGACTGCCCTGACGCAGTTGGCACTTGTCGTGCAGACAGGCTATGGACATTTGGAGATGCTGAACCCATCGCAGACTCATCTACCAGCACATGTAGACTGGCCTGATGTTGGAGGCATCACCCCTCTTCGAGGACCGTTGTTGCCGCCAACAAGGGAACCAAGGCCACATCCGTGTCCTTACGGTTTCTAGGGGTCACAGGCTAGAGTGTTTCTAGATCCTCAGTTTCAGCTCCCGAGCCACGTGGGTAACCTATATGAGGCATTCTATGGTGATGCTTGAGTACTTGGATGTTAGCACTAGTATGGTAGAAGTTGTATCGCCACAGTCATGCATGTCTTGTGGGGTATGATTGAGGTTGAGAGTTGAGTTCCGGAGGTGTAGATAGATAATGTATAGGAAGCTTGTAATGCCTCCGATGAGTTGTGTCATCCCTCCGTAGTTTGTATTTCAGCTTGGGATTGTACTGAACCTTGTCATGGTGTGTATGAATCATGGTGTTCTTATGGCAGTTGTTATTACCATGTTGATTGGGTGTTTACCCTGCATGCCATGTTGTCCAGTACATTCCTTATCTCATTCCTCAGATTTGGTGTTTTCCGTGTCTAAGTTGTGGGTTTGTTTTTCCCAGGATGGTGGCAACTAGGAATAACCCCGTGCCTGCCCCCGAGCAGGGTGAAGGAAGTCAGCCAAGGCAAGAGAACCTGCCACACGCGCCCTCTTTGGCAGAAGTGATGCTTGAAGCTGAACGAAAGAAAAGGGAGACCAACAGGCTGTTGGAACGAATTGAGCATAACACAACGCGTGCTCCCCGCAAAGATCACAATGATGGCGTTTCTCTCGGTGATTTCATCAAGTTGTGCCCACCTAAGTATCATCATTCGGTCGACCCGCTCGACGTGGATGACTGGCTGACCAACATGTCTCGCAAAATCCGGGTTGCCAATGTATCCGAGGCCAACAAGGTGACCCTTGCTTCTTACTGTCGGGACCCCGATCCTATGTCATATGATTCCATACTGTAACAAGCCACATCACCTTGCGGCCTCACGCATGGTACTCCACGGCTTCCACCTTACCTTGGCCGGGACCGTTGCGTCTTTTGGCTCACGTATGTGAACATGTCGCTGGCAATCACACAACAAAGAACTCGGGCCGACATAGCTAGCCATAGAACCCAAGTGGCACATCCGTATGGAAACAGGCATACATAACCCAGCAATGCAGGTGTCGGCCTCAAGCGTGTGTAGACGAGTCGTAGCAAGTTACAAGGACTCCATTACGTCGCGAGACACGAATGTCATCACTGCACGTAGACGAGTCGTAACAGGCTACAGGGACTCCATTACACTGCGAGACATTTCCCCGAAGGGACAGACACAGCAGCAAAGAAGGATACATGCCGGTCAATCAATGTGTCCGGAGCAGTAGCAAGCTACCATGGCTCGGTGGAAGCACAAAGAGGCAGTTTCCCGTAATGAGTACTACTAAAGGCACATGACTAGGTGTCGGATCCCATACATACCGTTGCACGTCACACGTACGCACGACATGCCCGATATGCATAGATACAACCATGGCATCACAACATAACCATACAATAACATGAATTTTATTTAAGAGGCTCACACGAGCCTTGCATAATATGTTCATACAGACAGGGGTCACATGACCCGGCACTCAAGTCATACAAACATAGTCATACAAGCCAGCGGAAACTAAAGCTGTCTGGGTACAGACGACAAAATATAAAAGAGGCACATGGCCTGACTATCTACAGCCCACCACACGGGCAAGATCGTAGCTAGGACACCAGCTATTCGGCATTGTCAACGTCTAGATAAAACCCACCTGATGGGTCCTGGTTTTCTTCTGCAACATTAATTAAGCAAGGATGAGTAAAATCGTACTCAGCAAGTCTTTAAAACAGACCTAGTCTATTTATGCTCATGTATCAACAAAGGGGTGGAGGATCTTATGCAGAAAGCCAGCTTTGACTCATGGCTAACCTACAGTACTTAGTTTTTAACTCTTTGTTACAATTTCAATTATCGCACACGAGTCCACTAACTCCATCTCAATACACCACCATGGACTCACCTTCCCCTTCCGGAAGAGTGCCATCCACGTTACTCACACTTGTCTTGAGATTTTTAGAAGTCTCGATTTGATTATCTATGAACAACATAAGTTCTCCAAGTAGTCCATATCTGAGGACGCGGCTATTCGAATAGTTTCATAACCCTGCAGGGGTGTACTTCTTCACACACGCTCTCGCCACTTATCGATGTGTGCTTATAAAACCATGCACCTCGGGAACCTTCAAGCGGATGCCCAGTGAGGGAGTCGGCCACGACCATCATTCACATAAGACCTCTAGTCCAGGCTATCGCCTATTTGAGACTGACCGGCACGGAAGTCCGGCCGAAGTTTCCGCTACGGTCCCAAACGATGTGCGCAGGGTTCCCAAGCCAACCATTTGGGTGACCCTTGGTACACCGTGCCACTGCCTACCGCGTCGTAACCCACCCCGAGGGTCAGCGCTACGAACGGCCTCCAGAATGCTATAAACACCAGAAACTACTTGCAATACCTGGACCAAAGACTAAGCGACTCATAAGTCGAGAGGGGTCGAGTTACCGGAACCCAATGCGTGGTAGTAACTAGTCTTGGATCACAAACACGGAACCCAGTTCCTAAGAATGGTCCCAATGAGACAACCCACTATGTACTCCTACATAGCCTCTCATCGCTACCTTTACCAAATCGTATTCATTATATGCTCATCACATCAGACAACACCGTTTCACTCAGTTCATCACCCAGATGCCCCATCGGACAACATCGATCACATGTCAGACATACTCTAAGCATAGCGAACATAGCAGGCAAGGTAAGCTAAGCACATCATGGCACAAGCATCTACCAGGTATGCTAGGTTGCAAGGTTTAGCTATTTACCGTGACAAGATCAGGTCATGCATAAGAATGGGATCATCTACCGTGTATGACTGACATGTGATCGTTTGTCCTAATGCAATAAATGAGAGCAGGAACGAGGGAATGGGATGTTATCGGAATGATCAATGGGGTTGCTTGCCTTGCTGGGTTGCGGAAGAATTCTCTCCTTCGTCGGGGTACGGGGTAGTATCCTCCGGATTAGGGCCTACCGCAACGCAAATAAAAACATTCAATACAAGCAGATGCAACAATATGATGCATGATCATGGCATAATGGTATGCATGGATGAGCTAATGTAACTAGTGATCATGTCAATTTGAAATGCATTTGAATATAGGTTCAAAGGTGTTCTCATTTCAAATTCTATATATTGACCTAATGCTAAAATGTCCATGTTCACCTATTTAGGTTGCTCTAACATGCATGAGAATAGCACCATTGGATTCATTGGATTTTTCTGATAAATTTTCATATATAAATTATTTTCATCTGAGTTACACATTAATTTATATGATTTTTCAAAGTTTTAAATAACTTCTGGAATTATTTTTAAATAGGAAATTGACTTATTGCATGAACATGATGTCATGATGACATCAGCTGGTCAGCTGACACGGCCCAGACTCAAACCTGACATGTGGGGTCCACATGTCATTGACTTATTTACTTAACTATTAAAATTAACACTAATCCTAACTAATTAGCACACCTGGGCCCACATGTCATTGTCTAATTAACTTAATTAATTAAAATAATTATTTTTTTACTAATCAGAGGTTAACCAGAGCATGGCCCCACCTGCCAGTGGTCAACCCCGTGGTCAACCGACCAGGGTCACCGGCGTTGAGCCGCTGGCGACTCCAGGAACGGCGGAGGGGCTCGGAAATCCTCCTCCGGCGACCAAAACCACGGCGGATGCCACCTATCTACTCAGCGTCGACGCGCACGTCCATTTGGGCACGGCCCCGAGGCTGGGGAGGCCTGGAACGTCGCCGGCGACGACCTTGGCGGACGGCGGCGCTCGGGCTCCGACGGAACCACGGCTACAGACCACAGCAGCACACGCTCTAAGCACCTACGGCTCCTACAGGACTCTACGAACTCGATGATATCCTCAGAATGACCTACTGGTCACCGGAGTTGTCATCGGCGACGAGAACGGCGGCGACCGGATCTCAGGCTCGAGCCAGAGCTTAGCTACGGGCCTCGAAATCGAACCGAAAGAGAGGGGAAATGCTCGGGGGCTCACTGCGGGTGTTGAGGCGACGAACTGGACCTCGAGGACGGCTTGATGGCGAGGAATCAACGACGGCGACCTTCTGACCCGAGGAGGAAGAAGAGGTCAGGGTTCCCTCGATGGAGCTCCGGGCGGCGATTCCTTCGGCGAGGAGGACCAGGGGGTCGAGGCGGAGCTCCTGCCTCCTCTACAACACGGGGGATGGATGGAGGTGAGCAAACGGCGGCGAACTATGGGGCGGCCATGGCAAAGCAGAGAGGAGAAGAGGAGAGAGCAGGGGAATGGAGGGATAGAGCGGTAGGGAGGCGCATCGATGCTTATCCCCGGCGTCGCGTTGGCGAGGGAGGGGCCAGGCAGGCAAGTGGCGTGGCGCCACCGACGTGAGCGCGCGGCGACCACGCGCCATGCCGACTGGTCGCCTGGAGGACGAAGACCCTCCTGGGCCAGATGGGCCACCAGGTAACTCCCTCTCTCTCTTTTCTTTTTCCCTTATTTCTATTTTCTGATTGCCTCTGACATTTGTTTATTTCTTGCAGGTCCAAATACCCCTTCAATAATTCTAAAACTTTTTATAACTTCAAGTTTGAATATTTCAAACTTGTATCAAAAGTTTCAGATTATTTTGAAAGCAGTGATAATGATAATATTTTTATTTGTCATTTTCAGAGACTTAATTCAATAATTTAAAATATTTCAAATGTTCAAATAATTGAAATGGTCCCTGGTATATCCATGCCCTTAATTATCGGACATAGGGAACATTTTTGATGGGCATTTTGGATTTGTTGAAATTTCATTTGTTTGGAATTCCTTTAATTCATAAAATGCTTAGGGTTTCTTTCTTTCTCCCCATTTCATATTGATGCAATGATGATGATGATGATGATGCAAACACAATGCTAGCCTACACACTTGCTTGGGTTGTGACAAGAGCGCGGGGAAGAGCGTCGGGATTTTGAAGTCGTCGGGAAGAGCGCGGGGTACTCTAGTCAAAGACGATCTTCTCTTTCCCATGTCGCCTCCTTTTTAGAATGATGCGACCATTGAACCTGAAGAAACTTGATGTTCCGACGCCGAGTGGTACGCTCAGCTTGGTCGAGAATATGAACGGGGTATTCTTGGTATGAAAGGTTATCTTGGAGATCAAGCGTTTCGTGGTCCACTTCTCGGACAGGGTCCTAAAAGCAACGCCTGAGTTGAGAGACGTGGAAGACATCATGTACTTTGGAAAGATGCGAAGGAAGTTCCAATTGGTAGGCAACCTCTCCTCGTTTAGCAAGAATGCAAAAAGGTCCAATGTAACGAGGAGCAAACTTGCCTTTGATACCGAATCGATGGGTACCCTTCAGAGGTATAACCCGAAGGTAAGCCTTCTCATCAACTTCATAAGTCACTGACTTATGATGACGGTCATATTGACTCTTTTAACGGGATTGGGCTGTTTTCAACTTTTCACGAATAATGCGAACTTGCTCCTCTGCATCCTGGATCATGTCCGGACCAAAGAGTTGCCTCTCTCCGGTTTCTGACCAGTTAAGAGGTGTTCGACATTTTCGTCCATAGAGAACTTCAAAAGGGGCTTTGCCCAAGCTTGATTGATAACTGTTGTTATATGCGAATTCAGCAAATGGAAGGCAGTTCTCCCAGTTCATACCGAAAGATATAACACACGCTCGGAGCATGTCTTCGAGAATTTGATTGACTCGCTCAACTTGACCACTTGATTGAGGGTGGAAAGCAGTGCTAAAGGATAGATGAGTCCCCATGGCAGTTTGAAAACTTTCCCAAAATCGAGAAGTAAAGATACTTCCACAGTCTGAGTTAATCTCCAAGGGAACACCATGAAGAGAAATTATTCGAGAAACGTATAACTCCGCTAGCTGACTAGCAGTAATGCTTTCCCGAACAGGAAGAAAATGAGCCACTTTAGAGAGGCGATCAATGACTACGAATATAGCATTGTTCCCTCTCTTGGTCCTGGGAAAACCGGTGATGAAATCCATACTGACCTTATCCTATTTCCATTCAGGAATGGCTAAGGGTTGAAGGGTGCCAGCAGGCCTTTGATGTTCTGCTTTCACACGACGGCAAACGTCGCAGTTAGCAACATATTGAGCAATTTCTCTCTTCATCCTAGTCCACCAGAATCTCTGGCGTAGGTCCTGATACATTTTGGTACTACCCGGATGAATTGTGAGAGGAGAGTCATGAGCCTCCTTAAGGATCAATTGTCGCAGATGTTGTTTCTTTGGGATCACCAAGCGATTCTCAAAGAAGACAACCCCTCGATCATCTTCCAAGAAGCATCTAACATTACCCTTCTTAATGTTTTTCTTGATCCGAGATATCCCGGCATCATGCTTCTGGGCTTCTATAATTTGATCCAAAAGAGTAGGTTTCGCCACCAAGTTGGACAGGAACCCTTGAGGAACAATGTGAAGATTTACCTTCCTGAATTCCTCATGGAGAAGAAGTTGACCTTGCTGTAACATCAAATTGTTAGAATAAGATTTACGACTTATTGCATCAGCCATGACATTGGCTTTCCCCGGGGTGTAAGTTATCCCTAAGTCGTAATCTGTTGGAAATATGCCCTCGAGGAAATAATAAATTAGTTATTATCATATTTCCTTGTTCATGATAATCGTTTATTATCCATGCTATAATTGTATTGATCGGAGACTTAGATGCATTTGTGGATACATAGACAAAACCATGTCCCTAGTATGCCCCTAATAGACTAGCTCGTTGATCAAAAGATGGTTAAGGTTTCCTAGCCATGGACATGAGATGTCATTTGACAACGGGGTCACATCATTAGGAGAATGATGTGATGGACAAGACCCAAACTGCAAACGTAGCATATGATCGTGTCAGTTTATTGCTACCGTTTTCCGCATGTCAAGTATGTGTTCCTATGACCATGAGATCATGCAACTCACAGATATCGGAGGAGTGCCTTGTGTGCATCAAACATCGCAATGTAACTGGGTGACTATAAAGGTGCTCTACAGGTATCTCCGATGGTGTCTGTTGAGTTGGCATGGATCGAGACTGGGATTTCTTACTCCGTGTGACGGAGAGGTTTCTCAGGGCCCACTCGGTAATGCAACATCACAATAAGCCTTGCAAGCAATGTGACTAATTTTTAGTTGCGGGATATTGTATTACGGAACGAGTAAAGAGACTTGCCGGTAACGAGGTTGAACTAGGTATGGAGATACCGACGATCGAATCTCGGGCAAGTAACATACCGAACAACAAAGGGAACGTTATACGGGATTAACTGAATCCTTGACATAGAGGTTCGACCGATAAAGATCTTCGTAGAATATGTAGGAACCAATGTGGACGTCCAGGTCCCGCCCATTGGTTATTGACCGTAGAGGTGTCTCGGTCATGTCTACATAGTTCTCGAACCCGCAGGGTCTGCACACTTAAGGTTCGGTGACGTTTCGGTAGTGTAGAGTTATGTATGGTGGTGACTGAAGTTTTTTAGGAGTCCCGGATGAGATCCCGGACGTCACGAGGAGCTCTGGAATGGTCTGGAGGTAAAGATTCATATATAGGAAGTCCCAGTTTGGTTTCCGGAAAAGTTTCGGGCTCATCGGTAGTGTACCGGGGTGCCGGTAGTGTACCGGGAGTGCCGGTAGTGTACCGGGAGGCCTCCGGGAGGTGTATTTCGACCCCAAGAGGTCCATGGGCTGTGGGAGAATAATAACCATCCCTTAGTGGGCTGGGAATGCAGCCACAAAGGCCCATGGCGCAGGAGAGAAAGTCCTAAAGCAAAAAGTGGAAAATCAGCCAATAGGAGGCAATCCTACTCCAACTAGGATTGGAGGTGAAGTAGGATTGCTTCCCACCTCCTATTTCGCCCGACCCAAAGGCCTTGGATGCCTCTCCTCTCCTCTCCTCCTATATATACTACTGGATTGGGTGGTTTTTGGACAGAATTTCCGGCCACGTGCTACCCGTTACACCGGTGCATAGTTTCTCCTCTAGATCGGTTTTCTGCAGCGCTTAGGCGAAGCCCTGCCGGAATTGCTCCACCACCATCACCGGAGCACCGTCATGCTGCCGGTGAACTCTCTCTCCTCTCCACCTCCTCTCGCTGGATCGAGACGGTGGAGATCATCATCAAGCTGCACGTGTGCTGAACGCGGAGGTGCCGTCCGTTCGGCGCTAGATCGGAAGGACCGTGATCGAGATCGCGAGACGTTTCGTGATGTGGTCACGAAACGGATCGTGATGAGTTCGCGGTATAGGTCGTGATCAAGATCGTGAGACGGATCGTGATGAGTTCGCGGGACGGATCATGATGTGTTCGCGGGACGGTTAGTGATTGGATCGCGGGACGCTCGGCGATTTGGATCGCGAAGAAGTTCGACTACACCAACCGCGTTTCTTAACGCTTCCCGCTTAGCGATTTACAAGGGTACGTAGATCCACTCTCCCTCTCGTAGATGCTCATCACCATGGATAGGTTTGTGTGTGAGTAGGAAATTTTTTATTTCCCATGCGACGTTCCCCAACATAATCTGTAATCAACTCTACCCACCGTCTTTGCCTGAGATTCAAATCCGGCTGGGTGAAAATATATTTCAGACTTTGGTGATCAGTGTATATCTCGCAAAGATTGCCCAAAAGGTAATGTCGCCATGTCTTTAGTGCATGGACTACAGCTGCAGGCTCAAGATCATGTGTTGGATAATTATCCTCATGTGGACGCAACTGCTGAGATGCATAAGCAATCACATGACGATCTTGCATGAGAATGCAACCTAATCCTTGTTGCGAGGCGTCGCAATAGATAATAAAGTCCTTAGAAATATCTGGTGGCACCAGAACGGGAGCAGAGGTCAGTCGTCTTTTCAACTCCTAAAAACTATGCTCGCATTGTGGGGTCCACTCGAACTTCTTATCTTTCTTGAGGAGTTCAGTCAGAGGTTTCGCAACCTTGGAGAAGTTCTCAACAAAGCGGCGACAATAGCTCGCTAAGCCAAGGAAACTCCGAACTTGCTTATTCGATTCAGGTTGAGTCCAATCAAGGACGGCCTGAACTCTCTCGGGGTTGACAGCAATACCTTTGCCAGAGATCACGTGGCCCAGATAGGTCACTTCCGGCAACCGGAATTCACACTTGGAGAATTTGGCATACAGGCGGTGCTCTCGAAGTTTCATCAATACCAGCCTCAGATGCTTGGCATGTTCTTGTTCGTTCTTCGAGTAAATGAGTATGTCATCGAGGTAAACCACGACGAACTTATCCAAATACTCCATGAAGATCGAATTCATCAGACGAGAGAAGGTAGCTGGGGCATTGGTTAAACCGAAGGACATGACGGTGTACTCGTATTGGCCATAGCGAGTGACAAAAGACGTTTTTGGAATGTCCCCGTTTCTAATTATGATTTGATGGTATCCCAACCTCAAATCCATTTTTGAAAAAACAGAGGATCCAGCGAGTTGATCATACAAATCATTGATCCTGGGGAGCGGATACTTGTTTTTGATAGTGACCAAGTTCACTGGTCGGTAATCCACAACCATCCGATCCGATCCATCCTTCTTCTTGACGAAGAGGACGGGGCAAGCCCAAGGAGAAGAACTACGACGAATGAAACCTTGTTTCAAAGCTTCATCGAGTTGGGTTTTTAGCTCGGCTAGTTCTAGGGGTGCCATCTTATAAGGTCTTCTGGCTATTGGGACTGTCCCTGGAATAAGTTCTATCACGAACTCAACATATCTGACAGGTGGAATACCTGGCAGATCTTCTGGAAAGACATCCGGAAAATCACGGACTACCGGAATATCTTCTAGCTCAGGGAGAGGGCTAGCATTTAAGGAATAGAGTTGGCGCTTGGTTGTTCGAGTAGAGACATTAACTATCTCTCCCGAGGGATGTGTAAGTTGAACATTCCTAGAATGAGTATCAATCTTGGCATAGTGGGCTTTCATCAAATCCATACCTAGAATGATATTGATGTCCGAAGACTTAAGAGCTATCAAGGATGCTAGGAATACTAGTCTATCCTCCAAAATTTCATTGTCATGGCTCACTCTAGAAGTTTGCCACTTTGATCCAGGAGTCTGAACTACTAAAGGAGTGGGCATGTCACAGAAAGACATGTTATGCAACTGTGCATAACTTTCTGAGATGAATGAATGAGATGCCCCAATATCAAATAGAACAGATGCTGGATGGCTATTAACAAGAAGCATACCTAGAATGACATCAGGGTCTTCAAGAGCTTCTTTAGCAGACACATAATTAACTCGCCCACGGGCAGGAGTTGGCTTCACATAGAAGGCTTTCCCTGGTTTTCCGCGTCCAGCGGGCTTGGCATTGTTCTGGGGACATTCACGAGAATAATGTCCCGGTTCTCCACACTTGTATCATACCACTGTAGCACGAGGGGCAACATTTACTTGTGGTCCTCCAAATGGTCTGGGTGGAGGGTTGGACTGAACTGGACGAGGTGCCTGGAAGGATGGCCTCGCAGTGTACCTTGCCGGCATAGCTGCATTGGGTACCCATATTCGGCGCTTGTTGGGTCCTGAACCCGATGCAGGGTTGATGTCACGGTTATGCCTCCTTGTGGCCTCGTAGTCAGTCTGTCCGGACTCAGCATTGATAGCTTTATTGACGAGACTTTAAAGGTGGTGCACTCGTGCAGACAAAGATCTCGACGAAGCTCGGCATTTAGTCCCTTGCGGAACCTAGCCTGCTTCTTGGCATCGGTTGAGACTTCCTCTGGAGCATAGCGAGCAGGGTTTCCAAACTCGCGGCTGTATGCACCCACTAACAATCTGCCCTGGGTGAAGGCACAGAATTCCTCTCTCTTGTGGTCCATCAGCCCTTCCGGGATGTGATGGAGACGAAATGTGGCGCTAAACTCTGCCCAGGTTGGCGCAGGTCCTTGGGGACGCATAGCTTCATAGCTTTCCCACCACAGGTTGGCAGGTCCCTCCAGAAAGTATGTCGCAAAGGTCACCTTGTTAGCCTTTGAAACATTTGCAGCTCGAATCTTGTGTGACATACTGGTCAGCCAATCATCCGCATCGAGGGGATCGATCGAGTGATGGTACTTAGGCGGACACAGTTTAATGAAGTCACCAAGTGACACTCCATCATGGTGATCATTGCGGGGAGCACGAGCGGTGTTCTATTCAATCCTCTCCAACAGCCTGTTGGTCTCCCTCTTATTCCTATCAGCTTCTAGCATCACCTCCGCTAGAGATGGTCCTCGTGGCAGCTCTTCTTGCCTTGGCTGTCTACTCTCACCTTGCTCATGAGCATGCACGGGGATGTTCCTGGTTGACACCATCCTGAGGAAAACAATCCATAGCTTAGACTTGGGGAACAACAACTCTAGGGCATGAACTAAGGAATGCACTGATCAACATGGCATGTAAGATAAACACCAATCAACATGGTAAAGCAACTACCATATGAACATTAGGTTTCATACACACCATGGCTTAGTTCAGTACAAACCCAAGCTGAAAACAACTACGGAGAGATGACACAACTCATCGGAGGCATTACAAGCATCCTATACATTATCTATCTACACCTCCGGAACTCAACTCTCGACCTTGATCATATCCCACAAGACACACAGGACTGTGGTGATATGTCTACTACCATACTAGATCTAACATCCACGCACTCAAACTCACTGTACTCCAATGTATCCGAGGCCAACAAGGTGACCTTTGCTTCGTACTGTCGGGACCCCAATCCTAAGTCATATAATTCCATACTGTAACAAGCCACATCACCTTACCTCGGCTGCCACCTTACCTTGGCCGGGACCGTTTGGGTCTTTTGCACGTATGTGAACATGTCGCTGGCAATCACACAACAAAGAAACCGGGCTGACATAGCTAGCCATATAACCCAAGTGGCACATCCGTACGGAAACAGGCATACATAACCCAGCAATGCAGGTGTCGGCCTCAAGCGTGTGTAGACGAGTCGTAGCAAGTTACAAGGACTCCATTACGTCGCGAGACACGAATGTCATCACTGCACGTAGAAGAGTCGTAACAGGCTACAGGGACTCCATTACACTGCGAGACATTTCCCCGAAGGGACAGACACAGCAGCAAAGAAGGATACATGCCGGTCAATCAATGTGTCCGGAGCAGTAGCAAGCTACCATGGCTCGGTGGAAGCACAAAGAGGCAGTTTCCCGTAAAGAGTACTACTAAAGGCACACGACTAGGTGTCGGATCCCATACATACCGTTGCACGTCACACGTACGCACGACATGCCCGATATGCATAGATACAACCATGGCATCACAACATAACCATACAATAACATGACTTTTATTTAAGAGGCTCAGACGAGCCTTGCATAATATGTTCATACAGACAGGGGTCACATGACCCGGCACTCAAGTCATACAAACATAGTCATACAAGCCAGCGGAAACTAAAGCTGTCTGGGTACAGACGGCAAAATATAAAAGAGGCACATGGCCTGACTATCTACAGCCCACCACACGGGCAAGATCGTAGCTGGGACACCAGCTATTCGGCATCGTCAACGTCTAGATAAAACCCACCTGATGGGTCCTGGTTTTCTTCTGCAACATTAATTAAGCAAGGATGAGTAAAATCGTACTCAGCAAGTCTTTAAAACATACCTAGTCTATTTATGCTCATGTATCAACAAAGGGGTGGAGGAGCTTATGTAGAAAGCCAGCTTTGACTCATGGCTAACCTACACTACTTAGTTTTAAACTCTTTGTTACAATTTCAATTGTCGCACACGAGTCCACTAACTCCATCTCAATACACCACCATGGACTCACCTTCCCCTTCCGGAAGAGTGCCATCCATGGTACTCACACTTGTCTTGAGATTTTTAGAAGTCTCCATTTGATTATCTATGAACAACATAAGTTCTCCAAGTAGTCCATATCCGACGACGCGGCTATTCGAATAGTTTCATAACCCTGCAGGGGTGTACTTCTTCACACACGCTCTCGCCACTTATCGATGTGTGCTTATAAAACCATGCACCTCGGGAACCTTCAAGCGGATGCCCAGCGAGGGAGTCGGCCACGACCGTCATTCACATAAGACCTCTAGTCCAGGCTATCGCCTATTTGAGACTGACCGGCACGGAAGTCCGGCCGAAGTTTCCGCTACGGTCCCAAACGATGTGCGCAGGGTTCCCAAGCCCACCATTCGGGTGACCCTTGGTACACCGTGCCACTGCCTACCGCGTCGTAACCCACCCCGAGGGTCAGCGCTACGCACGGCCTCCAGAATGCTATAAACACCAGAAACTACTTGCAATACCTGGACCAAAGACTAAGCGACTCATAAGTCGAGAGGGGTCGAGTTACCGGAACCCAATGCGTGGTAGTAACTAGTCTTGGATCACAAACACGGAACCCAGTTCCTAAGAACGGTCCCAATGAGACAACCCACTATGTACTCCTACATATCCTCTCATCGCTACCTTTACCAAATCGTATTCATTATATGCTCATCACATCGGACAACACCATTTCACTCAGTTCATCACCTAGATGAAACAGACCTGACATACTCTAAGCACAGTGAACATAGCAGGCAAGGTAAGCTAAGCACATCATGTCACAAGCATCTACCAGGTATGCTAGGTTGCAAGGTTTAGCTATTTACTGTGACAAGATCAGGTCATGCACAAGAATGGGATCATCTACCGTGTATGACTGACATGTGATCGTTTGTCCTAATGCAATAAATTAGAGCAGGAGCGAGGGAATGGGATGTTATCGGAATGATCAATGGGGTTGCTTGCCTTGCTGGGTTGCGTAAGAGTTCTCTCCTTCGTTGGGGTACGGGGTAGTATCCTCCGGATTAGGGCCTACCGCAACGCAGATAAAAACATTCAATATAAGCAGATGCAACAATATGATGCATGATCATGGCATAATGGTATGCATGGATGAGCTAATGTAACTAGTGATCATGTCAATTTGAAATGCATTTGAATATAGGTTCAAAGTTGTTCTCATTTCAAATTCTATATATTGACCTAATACTAAAATGTCCATGTTCACCTATTTAGGTTGCTCTAACATGCATGAGAATAGCACCATTGGATTCATTGGATTTTTCTGATAAATTTTCATATATAAATTATTTTCATCTGAGTTACACATTAATTTATATGATTTTTCAAAGTTTTAAATAACTTCTGGAATTATTTTTAAATAGGAAATTGACTTATTGCATCAACATGATGTAATGATGACATCAGCTGGTCAGCTGACCCGGCCCAGAGTCAAACCTGACATGTGGGGTCCACATGTCATTGACTCATTTACTTAACTATTAAAATTAACACTAATCCTAACTAATTATCAGGCCTGGGCCCACATCTCATTGTCTAATTAATTTAATTAATTAAAATAATTAATTTTTTACTAATCAGAGGTTAACCAGAGGATGGCCCCACCTGCCAGGGGTCAACCCTCGTGGTCAACCGACCAGGGTCACATGCGTTGAGCCGCCGGCGACTCCAGGAACGGCGGAGGGGCTCCGAAATCCTCCTCCGGCGACCAAAACCACGGCGGATGGCACCTATCTACTCAGCGTCGACGTGCACGTCCATTTGGGCACGGCCCCGAGGTTGGGGAGGCCTGGAACGTCGCCGGCGACGACCTTGGCGGACGACGGCGCTCGGGCTCCGACGGAACCACAGCCACAGACCACAACAACACACGCTCTAAGCACCTACGACTCCTACAGGACTCTATGAACTCGATGACATCCTCAGAATGACCTACTGGTCATCGGAGTTGTCATCGGCGACGAGAACGGCGGCAACCGGAGCTCGGGCTCGAGCCAGAGCTTAACTACGGGCCTTGAAATCGAAGAGAAAGAGAGGGGAAATGCTCGGGGGCTCACTGCGGCTGCTGAGGCGATGAACTGGAGCTCGGGGACGGCTTGATGGCGAGGAATCGACGACGGCGACCCTCTGACCCGAGGAGGAAGAAGAGGTCAAGGTTCCCTCGATGGATCTCCGGGCAGCGATTCCTTCGACGAGGAGGACCAGGGGCTCGAGGCGGAGCTCCTGCCTCCTCTACAGCACGGGGGATGGACGGAGGTGAGCAAACGGCGGCGAACTATGGGGCGGCCATGGCGAAGCAGAGAGGAGAAGAGGAGAGAGCAGGGGAACGGAGGGAGAGAGCGGCGGGGAGGCGCGTCGATGCTTATCCCTGGCGTCGCGTTGGCGAGGGAGGGGCCAGGCAGGCAGGTGGCATGGCGCCACTAGCGTGAGCGCGTGGCGACCACGTGCCATGCCGACTGGTCGCCAGGAGGACGAAGACCCTCCTGGGCCAGATGGGACACCAGGTAACTCCCTCTCTCTCTTTTCTTTTTCCCTTATTTCTGTTTTCTGATTTCCTCTGACATTTGTTTATTTCTTGCAGGTCCAAATACCCCTTCAATAATTCTAAAACTTTTTATAACTTCAAGTTTGAATATTTCAAACTTGTATCAAAAGTTTCAGATTATTTTGAAAGCAGTGAGAATGATAATATTTTTATTTGTCATTTTCAGAGACTTAATTCAATAATTTAAAATATTTCAAATGTTCAAATAATTGAAATGGTCCCTGGTATATCCATGCCCTTAATTATAAGACATAGGGAACATTTTTGATGGGCATTTTGGATTTGTTGAAATTGCATTTGTTTGGAATTCCTTTAATTCATAAAATGCTTAGGGTTTCTTTCTTTCTCCCCATTTCATATTGATGCAATGATGATGATGATGATGCAAACACAATAATAGCCTACACACTTGCTAGGGTTGTGACACTTACTTTCTGGAAGGACCCGCCAATCTATGGTGGGAAAATTATGAAGCCATGCGTCCCGCAGGCCCCGCACCAACTTGAGTGGAATTCAGCGTGGCATTCCGTACCCATCACATCCCGGAAGGGCTGATGGATCACAAGAGAGAGGAGTTCTGTGTTTTCACCCAGGGTAGACTGATAGTGGATGCCTATAGCCGTGAGTTCCGCAATCTTGCTCGTTATGCTCCGGAGGAAGTGTTAACTGATTCCAAGAAACAGGCTCGGTTCCGCAGGGGACATAGTCCTGAGCTCCATCGATATCTGCGCCTACACGAGTGCACAACCTTCCAGGATCTCATCAACAAGGCTATCAATGCCGAGATTGGACAGGCTGACTACGAGGCAACTAGGAAGCACAATCGTGACTTCAGCCCCGCATCTTGCTCGGGCTCCAACAAACGCCGAGTCTGGGTGCCCAACGCAGCTCTGCCGCCAAGATACACCGTGAGGCGATCCTTCCATGCGCCTCACCCAGCTCAGCCCAACCCTCCAGCCAGGCCATTTGGAGGTCCTCCTGCCAATATTGCTCCTCGTGCCACCGTGGTCTGCTATAAATGTGGGGAACCAGGACACTACTCCCATGAGTTTTCTTAGAACAATGCTAAGCCAGCTGGAAGTGGGAAGCTAGGAAAAGCCTTCTATGTGAAGCCAGCTCCTGGTCGTGGACGAGTGAACTATGTTTCTACAGAGGAAGCCCTTGAGGATCCTGATGTTATCCTAGGTACGCTCCTTGTCGATAGTCATCCAACATCTATTCTATTTGATACCGGGGCATCTCATTCATTCATCTCAGAAAGTTATGCACAGTTGCATAACATGTCTTTTTGTTATATGCCTACTCCATTAGTAGTTTAGACTCCTAGTTCAAAATGGCAAACTTCTAGGGTGAGCCATGACAATGAGATTCTTATGGATAGGCTAGTCTTCCTAGCATCCTTGATAGCCCTCAAGTCTTTAGACATCAATATCATCTTAGGCATGGACTGGATGAAAGCCCACTATGCTAAGATCGATACTCATACTAGGAATGTTCAACTTACACATCCCTCGGGTGAGATAGTTAATGTCTCCACTCGACCAGCCAAGCGCCAACTCTGTTCTCTCAATGCTAGGCCTCTTCCAGAATTAGAAGATATTCTCGTAGTCCATGACTTTCCGGATGTCTTTCCAGAAGAACTCCCAGGAATTCCACCTATCAGAGATGTTGAGTTTGTGATAGAGCTCACCCCAGGGACTGTCTCAATAGCCAGAAGACCCTATAAGATGGCACCCTTAGAACTAGCCGAACTTAGGATTCAACTTGATGAGGCTTTGAAGAAAGGTTTCATCCGTCCTAGTTCTTATCCTTGGGCTTGCCCCATCCTCTTTGTCAAGAAGAAGGATGGATCGGATCAGATGGTTGTGGATTATCGGCCAGTGAATTTGGTCACCATAAAGAACAAGTATCCGCTCCCCAGGATCAATGATTTGTATGATCAACTCGCTGGATCCTCTGTCTTTTCCAAAATGGATTTGAGGTTGGGTTACTATCAAATCAGAATTAGAAACAGGGACATTCCGAAATCGGCTTTTGTTACTCGTTATGGCCAATACGAGTACACCGTCATGTCCTTCGGTTTAACCAATGCCCCAGCCACCTTCTCTCTCTTGATGAATTCGATCTTCATGGAGTATTTGGATAAATTTGTCGTGGTTTACCTCGACGATATACTCATCTACTCGAAGAACGAACAGGAGCATGCCGAGCATCTAAGGCTGGTGTTGATGAAACTTCGAGAGCATCGTCTGTATGCCAAATTCTCCAAATGTGAATTTTGGTTGCCCTAAGTGACCTATCTAGGCCATGTGATCTCTGGTAAAGGTATTGTTGTCAATCCCGAGAGAGTTCAGGCCGTCCTTGATTGGACTCAACCGGAATCGGTTAAGCAAGTTCGAAGCTTCCTTGACTTAGTGAGCTATTGTCGCCGCTTTTTCGAGAATTTCTCCAAGTTTGCGAAACCTCTGACTGAACTCCACAAGAAAGATAAAAAGCTCGAGTGGACACCACAATGCGAGAATAGTTTTAAGGAGTTGAAAAGATGCCTGACCTCTGCTCCCGTTCTGGTGCCACCAGATTTCTCTAAGGACTTTGTTATCTATTGCGATGCCTCGCGACAAGGATTAGGTTGCATTCTGATGCAAGATCGTCATGTGATTGCATATGCATCTCGACAATTGTGTCCACATGAGGATAATTATCTCGCACATGATCTTGAGCTTGCAGTTGTGGTCCATGCACTGAAAACTTGGCGACATTACCTTGTGGGTAATCATTGTGAAATTTACCCTGATCACCAAAGTCTGAAATATATTTTCACCCAGCCAGATTTGAATCTTAGGCAAAGACGGTGGGTTGAGTTGATTACAGATTACAACTTAGCGATAACTTACGCCCTGAGGAAAGTCAATGTCATGGCTTATGTACTAAGTTGTAAGTCTTATTGTAATAACCTGATGTTACAACAAGGTTAACCACTTCTCCATGAGGAATTTTGGAAGTTGAACCTCCACATTGTTCCTCAAGGATTCCTTTCCAACTTGGTGGCGAAACCTACTCTTAAGGATCAAATAGTATCTATTCAGAGGTATGATAAGGGTATACCTTGGATCAAGGAGAAAATTGCTAGCGAAAACGCTAAAGATTTCTCCAAGGACGATGAGGGTGTTGTGTTCTTCTAGAACCGGTTGGTGGTTCCCAAGAGAACATGCTTAAGGCAGCTGATCCTTAAGGAGGCTCATGATTCTCCTCTCACAATTCATCTGGGTAGTACCAACATGTATCAGGACCTACGCTAGAGGTACTGGTGGACTAGGATGAAGAGAGAAATTGCTCAGTTCGTTGCTAACTGCGACGTTTGTCGTCGCATGAAAGTAGAACATCAAAGGCCTACTAGCACCCTTCAACCTTTAGCTATTACTGAATGGAAATGGGATAAAGTCGATATGGATTTCATTACCGGATTTCCCAGGACTAAGAGGGGGAATAATGCTATCTTTGTGGTCATCGACCGCCTTTCCAAAGTGGCTCATTTTCTTCCTGTTCGAGAGAGTATAACTGCTAGCCAGCTAGCGGAGTTATATGTTTCTCGAATAGTTTATCGTCATGGTATTCCTTTGGAGATTAACTCAGACCGCGGAAGTATCTTTACTTCCCGATTTTGGGAAAGTTTCCAAACCGCTATGGGGACTCATCTGTCCTTTAGCACTACTTTCCACCGGCAATAAAGAGGTCAAGCTGAGCGAGTTAATCAAATCCTTGAAGACATGCTCCGAGCTTGTGTTATATCCTTTGGTATGAATTGGGATAAATGACTTCCATTTGCCGAATTTGCCTATAACAATAGTTATCAATCAAGCTTGGGCAAAGCCCCTTTTGAAGTTCTCTATGGACGAAGGTGCCAAACACCTCTTAACTGGTTACAATCCGGAGAGAGGCAACTCTTTGGCCCAGATACGATCCAGGATGCAGAGGAGCAATTTCGCATTATTCGTGAAAAATTGAAAACAGACCAATCTTGTCAAAAGAGAAAATATGATCGTCATCATAAGGGTGTGACCTATGAAGTTGATGAGAAGGCTTATCTTCGGGTTACACCTCTGAAGGGTACCCATCGATTCGGTAGCAAGGGCAAGTTGGTTCCTCATTTCATTGGACCTTTTCTCATTCTTGCTAAACGAGGAGAGGTTGCCTACCAATTGGAACTTCCACCACATCTTTCCAAGGTTCATGATGTCTTCCACGTCTTGTAATTCAGGCGTTGCTTCTCGGACTCTATCCGTGAAGTAGACCACGAAGCGCTTGATCTCCAAGATAACCTTACATATCAAGAATACCCTGTTCGTATTCTTGATCCAGCTGAGCATACCACTCGGCATCGGAACATCAAGTTTCTCAAGGTTCAGTGGTCACACCATTCTGAAA
This sequence comes from Hordeum marinum, assembly GCA_022496015.1. NCBI lineage: Eukaryota > Viridiplantae > Streptophyta > Magnoliopsida > Poales > Poaceae > Hordeum > Hordeum marinum. The sequence goes on from CM039675.1 coordinate 234,586,518, forward strand.
AGGAGGCCACATGGGAAAGAGAAAATTGTCTTCGACTAGAGTACCCCGCACTCTTACCGACGACTTCAAAATCTCGGGACGAGATTCTTTTGAGTGGGGGTGAGTTGTCACATCCCTAGCTAGTTGTCCTAGGACAACATGTGTGTGCATCATATTTAAATTTTTGCATCAATTTGAAATGGGGATCAAAAGAAACCTCAAACAATTCATTTGAAACAAACCAACTCAATGATTGTGGAAAACCAACAAATTCAAAATGCCCATCTAAAATGTCCCCTATGTCTGATAAATATGGACATGAATATATCTAGGGCCATCTTAAATATTTGAACATTTATAGCATTTCAAAACTAAATATTAAAGCTGCTGAAAATGCCAAATAAAGCATTAAAAATATTTCAGTTTTCAAAATATTCTGAAACTTTTTATAGGAGTTTGAAATATTCAAACTTAATTCTAATAATATTTGGGATAACTAATATTAGCATTTGTACCTGAAAAAGAAATAAAACAAATGTCAAAATTAGAAAACAGAAAGTAAAAGAAATAAAAAAGGGAAAGAGGCCCAGGAGGAGCCGGCCCAACTGGCCCATGCCAGTCATCCCTGTCCTCTCGCCAGGAGGACACGGGCACACGCTCGCCGTGCGCGGGCACGCGCCCTGCCACCTCCTACCTGGCTACTACCCTGGAGGCCTCTGGAAGCGCCTGCGTGAGGCCCCTCATCGTGGATCTGTTCTCCTCTCCCTCTCTGCCCTGCCGTGCTCTCTCTCTCGCTTTCTCCCCCCTCCGCCGCCATGGCCGAACCAATCGCCGCTGTAGCGCTGCCGCTCCAGCCGCTCCCCTGCCTCGTAGAATATCCCCCGAGCTCCACCGCAACCCCCCTCGTCCTCCCCATGAAGCTAGAAGACACCGGGAGCCCTCTACGTCGTTCCATCGCCGTTCTTCCCCGCCTCTAGTCGCCTCTCCCCGTCGTCGATCCGCCGGCTGCCGGTCGTCCCCGAGCCCATTGAGCCTCCCCTGCTGCCCCCTGCGAAGCTCGTCATGGCCGTCGTCTCTAGCGACCCCGATCCCCCAGACCAGCCCCACTCGATGCGGTCGAGCACGAGCTCCCTCCTAGCGCCTCCAAAGCGCGAATCCGTGCCCTAAGGCACGTTTCTGGCCAACTCCGGCGGACCTCCTCCACGGGTTTGGTCGCCGCCGGCCCCGCTCTGGTGGGTGCTGATGTGGCCGTTTGATTAGTGCTGACAGCGGGCCCCGCAGAGGGTCAAACCTCTAGTCAGCACAGGGAATTAGCCCCTGACACTAACATGAGGGCCCCACCCTATCAGGTTTGACCTAGCCGGGTCTGTTGACTGCTGACGTCACTGTGACGTCAGGCTGATGCATTAATTCAATTTATAGTATTAAAACAAATCAGGAAATTCCTAAAAATGTATAAAACTTCTAAAATTCATATAAACTAATCTGTAAATCAGATGAAAATAATTTATATATGAAAATTTATCAGAAAAATCGAATGAATCCAATGGTGACATTATCATGCATGTTAGAGCAACCTATTTAGATGAACATTGACATTTACTAATAGGTTAACTTATGAAATATGAAATGGAGAATGGTTTCGAACCTATATTCAAACTCACTTCAAATTAACTTGGACAATAGTTGCATTAGCTCATCCATACATGATTCCATGCCATGATCATGCATCATACTATTGCACTTGCATGTATTGATTGCTATTTATCTGCATTGTGATAGGCCCTGCTTTTGAGGATACCTCCGAGTACCCAGCAAGGCAAGCAACCCCATTGATCATTCCGATAACATCCCACTCTCTCGCTCCTGCTCTTGTTTATTGCATTAGGACAAACGTTCACTTGTCTGTCAAACACGGTAGATGAACCTATTATTTTGCATGACCTGTCATTGTCACAGTAAATAGCTAAACCTTGCAACCTAGCATACCTGGTAGATGCTTGTGCCATGATGTGCTTTGCTTACTTTGCCTGCTATGCTTGCTATGCTTAGAGTTGTGTCAGGTATGATTTATCTGGGTGATGAACTGGAGTGAAACAATGTTGTTATGATGTGATAAGCTTATGATGAACCCGATTTGGTAAAGGTAGCGATGAAAGGCTATGTAGGAGTACATAGCGGGTTGTCTCATATGGACCATTCTTAGGAACTGAGTTCCGTGTTTGCGATCCAAGACTAGTTACAACCACACGTTGGGATACTTAATTGACCCTCTTGACTTATCAATCGCTTAGTCCTTGGTCCAGGAGTTGCAAGTAGTTTCTGGTGTTTATAGCATGCTGGAGGCCGTGCGTAGCGCTGACCCTAGGGCTTTTACGACCAGATAGGCAGTGGCATGGTGTACCAAGGGTCACCCGAACGGTGGGCTTGGGAACCCTGCGCACATTGTTTGGGGCCGTAGCAGAAACTTTGGCCGGATTTCCGTGTGGGTTCAGTCTCAAATAGGCGATAGCCTCGACTAGAGGTCTTATGTGATTGACGGTCATGGCTGACTCCCTCGCTGGGCTTTCGCTTGAAGGTTGCCGAGGTGCATGGTTTTACAAGAACACAACGATAAGTGGAGAGAGCGTGAGTGAAGAAGTACACCCCTCTAGGGTATGAAACTATTCGAATAGCCGCGTCCTCTGATATGGACTACTTGTAAAGCTTATGTTATTCATAGATAATTAAATGGATACTCATAACAATATCAAGACAAGTGTGAGTATCGTGGATGGCACTCTCGTGGGACACGGAAGTGAATCCATGGTGATGTATTGATGTGGAGTTAGTTGACTTGTGTGCGATATATAAAATCTAAACAAAGAGTTAAAATTGTGTAGCATAGGTTTGCCATGAGTCAAAGCTGGCATTGCAACATAAACTCCACCACTCCCCTTGTTGATACATGAGCATGAATAGTCTAGGTCTGCCTTAAAGACTTGGTGAGTATGATTGTACTCACGTTTGCTTAATAAATGTTGCAGATGAGATTCCGGACCCATCAGGTGGGTTCTATCTAGATGTCGACGATGCCGAATAGCTGGTGTCCCAGCTACGACCTTATGCCCTGTGGCGGGCTGAAGATAGTGAGGCCATGTGCCTTTTTACCCTTTCATCTGTCTGTGCTCAGACAAGTTTATGCTTCTGCTTGGTTTATGTGAACTTGTTTGTATGACTTGAGTGTCGGGTCATGTGACCCCTACCTGTAAGAACATATTATGCAAGGCTCGTCTGAGAATCTTAAATAAAAGTTGTGTTGTTGTATGTTTATGTTCTGATGCCATAGTTGTATCTATGCATTTTGGGCATGTCGAGCGTGCGTGTTACGTGCAATGGTATGTATGGGATCCGACACCTAGTCATGTGCCTTTAGTAGTACTCTTTACGGGAAACTGCCTCTTTGTGCTTCCACCGAGCCTGGTAGCTTGCTATTGCTCTGGACACATTGATTGACCGACATGTATCCTTCTTTGCTGCTGTGTCTGTCCCTTCAGGAAAATGTCCCGCAGTGTAATGGAGTCCATGTAGCCTGCTCCGACTCGTCTACGTGCAGTGTTGACATTTATGTCCCATGGAGTAATGGAGTCCTTGTAGCTTGCTATGACTCATCTACACACACTTGAGACCGACACCTGCATTGTTGGGTTACGTATGCATGTTTTCGTACGGATGTGCTACTTATGTTCTATGACTAGTCATGTCAGCGCGGGTTCTCTGTCATTTTATTCTATGACTAGACATGTGCCACTTGGGTTCTCATGTCGGCCCGGGTCCTATGACTCTCGTTGTAGTGCCTAGGTATTTGATACCGGTTCGGTTGCTCACATTTGCAACTCAAAGAAGGACCTACGGAATAGATGGCGGCTGGCTAAGGATGAAGTAACGATGCGCGTGGGAAATGGTTCCAAGGTTGATGTGATCTCCATCGGCACACTCACTCTTCGATTACTATGTGGATTAGTGATGAACCTGAATAATTGTTATTTAGTGCTTGCGTTAAGCATGAACATTATATTTGGATCTTGTTTATTGCGAGACGGTTACTCATTTAAATCAAAGAATAATGGTTGTTCTACTTATATGAGTGATATATTTTATGGTCATGCGCCCAATGTGAGGGTTTTATTAATATTAAATCTTGATAGTGATGAAACACATGTTCATAACATTGATGCCAAAAGATGTAGAGTTGATAATGATAGTACCACTTTCTTGTGGCACTGCCATTTGGGTCATATTGATGTAAAACGCATGAGGAAGCTCCATGCTGATGAACTTTTGGATTCACTTGATTTTGAATCACTTGACACATGTGAACCTTGCCTCATGGGCACGATGACTAAAACGCCGTTCTCTGGAACAATGGAACGGGCAAGTGACTTGTTGGAAATCATACATACTGATGTGTGCGGTCCAATGAATGTTGCAGTGCGCGGTGGATATCATTATTTTCTCACCTTCACTGATGACTTAAGTATATATGGGTATATTTATTTAATGAAACATAAGTCTGAAATGTTTGAAAAGTTCAAGCAATTTCAGAGTGAAGTTGAGAATCATCATAACAAGAAGATCAAATTCCTATGATCTGATCAAGGAGGTGAATATCTGAGTTATGAGTTTGGCAGTCACTTAAGACAGTGTGGAATTGTTTCACAGTTGACACCGCGTGGAACACCATAGCATAATGGTGTGTCCGAACATCGTAATCTAACCTTATTAGATATGGTGCGTTCTATGATGTCTCTTGCCGATTTGCCACTATCGTTTTGGGGTTATGCATTAGAGACAGATGCATTCACTTTAAATTGGGCACCATCAAAATCCGTTGAGACGACGCCATACGAACTGTGGTTTGGCAAGAGGACAAATTTATTGTTTCTTAAAGTTTGGGGATGTGATCCTTATGTCAAAAAGGTTTAGCCTGAATAGATGGAACCCAAAGCGGAGAAATGCGTATTCATAGGATACCCGAAAGAGATGGTTGGGTATACCTTCTATCTTAGATCCAAAGGCAAAGTGTTTGTCGCTAAGAATGGAACATTTCTTAAGAAAGTGTTTCTCTCGAAAGAATTGATTGGGAGAAAAATAGAGCTTGATGAGGTTATTGAACCTTTACTTCAACCATAGAGTAGCGCAGTGCAGAAAGATGTTTCTGTGGAGCCTACGACAGTTGAAGAGGAAGTTAATGATGATGATCATGAAGGTTCGGTTCAAGTTACTATTGAACCTCGTAGGTCGACAATGGCGCGTACTGCTCCTGAGTGGTACGGCAACCATGTCTTGGATCTCATCTTTTTGGACAACAATGAACCTACGAGCTATGGAGGAGCGATGATGGGCCCGGATTCCAAGAAATGGTTAGAGGCCATAAAATCCTAGATGGGATCCATGTATGAAAAGAAAGTATGGACTTTGGAAGCATTACCTGAAGGGCGAAAGGCCATTCAGAATAAATGGATCTTTTAAGATGAAGACGGACGCGGACGGAAATGTCACCATCTATAAAGCTCGACTTGTGGCAAAGGGTTTTTCACAAGTTCAAGGAGCTAACTACGATGAGACCTTCTCACCCGTAGCGATGCTTAAGTCCGTCAGAATCATGTTAGCAATAGTTGCTTATTTCGACTATCAAATTTGGCAGATGGATGTCAAACAGTGTTCCTCAACGGTTTCCTTGAGGAAGAGTTGTATATGATGCAACCAGAAGATTTTTTGATCCAAAGAATGCTAACAAAGTTTGCAAACTCCAACAATCCATTTTTGGACTGGTGCAATCATCTCGGAGTTGTAATAAGCGCTTTGATGAGGTGATCAAAGCGTTTGGGTTTATACAAGTTTATGGAGAAGGTTGTATTTACAATAAAGTGAGTGGGAGCTCTATAGCATTTCTAATATTATATGTGGATGGCATATTGCTGATTGGAAACAATATAGAAATGCTGGAAAGTGTGAAGGAATATTTGAACAAGAGTTTTTCAATGAAGGACCTAGGAGAAGCTGCTTTCATATTAGGCATTAAAATATATAGAGATAGATCGAGACGCTTAATAGCACTTTCATAGAGCACATACCTTGATAAAGTTTTGAAGAAGTTCAAAATGGATGAGTCCAAGAAGGGGTTCTTGCCTGTGTTACAAGGTGTGAAGTTGAGTAAGACTCAATGCCCAGTGACTTCATAAGATAGAGAGAAGATGAGTGTCATCCCCTATGCTTCAGCCATAGGCTCTATCATGTATGCAATGCTATGCACAAGACCCGATGTCAGGCTTCCCATAAGTATGGTCGGAAGGTTTCAAACTGATCCTGGAATGGAGCTCTGGACAGCGGTCAAGAATATCCTTAAGTACCTGAAAGGGACTATGGAAATGTTTCCCGTTTATGGAGGTGATGAAGAGCTCTTCATAAAGGTTTATGTCTATGCAAGCTTTGAAACTGATCCGGATGACTCTAAGTCGCAAACCGGATACGTATTTATTCTCAACGGGGGAGCGATAAGTTGGTGCAGTTCCAAGCAAAGCATGGTAGCTGATTCTACAGGCGAGGCAGAGTATATCACAGCCTTGGAGGCAGCGAAGGAAAGTGTCTGGATGAAGCGGTTAATGATTGATCTTGGAGTAGTGCCTAGTGTACTGAATCCCATGACTTTGTTCTATGACAACACCGGTGCCATTGCTCTGGCCAAGGAACCAAGGTATCACAAGAGGACCAGATACATAAAGCGACGCTTAAATTCCATCCGCGATTACATCAAGGAGAAGGACATAAATATATTCAAAGTGCACACGGATCTGAATGTTGCAGACCCTTTGACTAAACCTCTTCCAAGGGCTAAATATGATCAACACCAGAACTGCATGGGTGTTCGATTCATTACAATGTAAATCGCATAGTGATGTGAACTAGATTATTGACACTAGTGCAAGTGGGACACTGTTGGAAATATGCCCTAGAGGCAATAAATAAAGTGGTTATTATTATATTTCCTTGTTCATGATAATTGTTTATTATCCATGCTATAATTGTATTGATTGGAAACACATTACATGTGTGGATAGATAGACAACACATTGTCCCTAGTGTGCCTCTAGTAGACTAGCTCGTTGATCAAAGATGGTCAAGGTTTCCTAGCCATTGACATAAGATGTCATTTGATAACGGGATCACATCATTAGGATAATGACGGGACGGACAAGACCCAAACTATAAACGTAGCATATGATCGTGTCAGTTCATTACTACAGTTTTCTACATGTCAAGTATATGTTCCTAGGACAATGAGATCATGTAACTCACGGACACCGGAGGAGTTCCTTTTGTGTATCAAACGTCACAACGTAACTGGGTGACTATAAAGGTTCTCTACATGAATCTCTGAGGGTGTCTGTTGGGTTGGCATGGATCAACACTAGGATTTGTTACTCCGTGTGAAGGAGAGGTATCTCGGGGCCCACTCGGTAATACAATATCACAACAAGCCTTGCAAGCAATGTGACTAAGTGTTAGTCACGGGATCTTGTATTATGGGACGAGTAAAGAGGCTTGCCCGTAACGAGGTTGATCTAGGTATGGAGATACCGACGATCAAATCTCGGGCAAGTAACATACCGAAGAACAAAGGGATCATCATACGGGATTAACTGAATCCTTGACATAGAGGTTCGACCGATAAAGATCTTCATAGAATATGTAGGAACCAATATGGGCATCTAGGTCCCGCTATTGGTTATTGACCGTAGAGGTGTCTCAGTCATGTCTACATAGTTCTCGAACCCGTGGTCTGCACACTAAAGGTTTAGTGACATTTCGGTAGTATAGAGTTATGCATGGTGCTAACCGAAGGTTGTTCGGAGTCCCGGATGAGATCCCGAACATGAAAAGGAGCTCCGGAATGGTCTAGAGGTAAAGATTGGTAGATAGGAAGTCCTATTTTGGTCACCGAAAAAGTTCTGGGCTCATCGGTAGTCTACCGGGAGTGCCGGGAGGGTACCGGGGGGACCATCGGGAGGTGTATTTCGACCCAAGAGGTTACATGGGCTGTGGGAGGATGAATAACAGCCCTTAGTGGGTTGTACAAAGTCCCACAGAAGGCCCATGCGGCTGGGAAGAAATTCTAAAGTGGAAAAGGTGGAAAAAGGCAAAAAGGTGGAAATAAGGAAGGAGTCCTAATCCTACTAGGAGTGGAGGAGGAGGACTCCTCCTCTCCACTTTGGCCGAAGCCTCCTAGGTCTGGCCCTTGCGCCAAGACTCCTCCTCTCCTCCTCCTATATATACTAGAGGTTTTAGGGTTTTTGCTATAGATTTTCAGTCACGTGCAACCCTACCATCTAGTCGGTAGTTTCTCGCCTAGATCGGTTTCAGCAGTGCTTAGGCGAAACCCTGCTGGAATTACTCGACCAACATCGCCGCAATGCCATCACGCTGCCGGAGAACTCATCTACCTCTTCGCTCCCTCTTGCTGGATCAAGAAGGCAGAGATCATCATCAAGCCGTACGTGTGCTTAATGCGGAGGTGTCGTCCGTTTGGTACTAGATTGGGACGAATCGTGATTGGATCGCGGGACGCTTGGCGATTTGGATCGCGAATACGTTCGACTACATCAACCGCGTTTCTTAACGCTTCCCGCTTAGTGATATACAAAGGTACGAGGAAACACTCTCCCTCTCGTAGATGCTCATCACCATGGATAGATCTTGTGTGTGTAGGAAATTTTTGTTTCCCATGCAACGTTCCCCAACACCCCAATCATTCCAAATTCTTACCGGTGTTTCATGAAGACTTCTTCAAGTTGGTGCCTGATCTCTCCCTTTAATTCCTTCGAGAAGAATAAGTAGTATGCAAATCTGTTGCTTGTCATGAATTTAATTTGATGAAGGATAAGCATAACATATTCTTGTTCTTGCTTCATCAAGTGATTTCGATCCTTCTTCCGGAGTTGTGCATGATATCAAATTCTCTATTCTAAGTGGTCCTTCTTTTCTTTTTTGGAGTTCAAGTTGCTCAAATATCTCGTCGTGAAACTTCACCTAAAGCATAGCAAGGCCTCAATCTTGTCTTTTCGTAACCTTCAATTCTTTTCTATCATCCTTTCATTCCGGAGTTCTTCCCGACTGTTCTTCTTGGTGGGTTTTTAAGGATGTATTTCTTCTCAAAGGACTCCCTCCGTAAACTAATATAAGAGTGTTTAGATCACTAAAATAGCGATCTCAATGCTCTTATATTTATTTATAGAGGGAGTATTATTTATCTAGGGTTTCTAAGTTCAATTCCTTCGACATTGCCTTTTGAGATGGTGTTATTAATCTGGGTTATGTGGAGTCTCGAAGGAAAATTAGCAAGAATGTTATAAGTAAACCCATCTTGTCTTCTCGGAGCTATCTTGGCATGAATTTCACCTAAGGCATTCCTAAGGATTTTGGATATCATGGGGAATATCAATGATCCAACTTCTCAAGGTATCTTCTTGGTGAAATAAGTTTTGCATATCTTCATGCTCGCAAGCAGCCAATTGTTTCTGTTAGTGGTGGGTTGTCAACTCATAATTTTGGGATGTTCCCCATAATCCCACAACAAGTCTTTCCTTTTGTTGTTGATTTTCCAACAACTCTGCTAAATCCCTCCTTTGTAAGGATGCTTTCAATTCAATGGTGGTAGAAGTTGTCATTTTCTTCTCTCTTCTTTTCCATCCATTGGTCTAGCTTCTATTCTTTTGTTCTAGAGGCATAGCGATGTTTCTCTATTCAACCCATCATCTCATTTTGTGAAGATCATGTTCTTTTCTTGCTCATCCATCTAACCAGAGTGTTGTGAAATCTTTGCATGATTTTTCCAGCTTATGAAATTTTGCCCCTCTATCCTACCAAAGTGCTACCCAAATTTCTTTTGAATTCTTGCTGGTTCCTCATGTCGTTCTTCATATCTTTCCAACATTCATGTTTCATTGGTTTCACTAATTTGTAAAACAAGCAACTAAGTTTACCTCTTGCTATTTATCTTCCCCTTCTTATTCTTAGATTTCGGGACGAGATCCTCGTGTAGTGTGGGCGAGTTGTAACAGCCCGGGACCGACGCTCTAGAAGATTCACCTTTAATTCCATTATTGTCGTGTGATTCGTTTGGTTGCGGCATTCATCATCGCATCATTCGCATCAGCTACATGGCATCAACACTTGGTTGTCATCGTTTCCAAAACATGCATCCGTTCATAGCTGCCGGTTCTCTCCGTTCGTGTCGTTGACCGTTTTGAGACCAGCCACACATGCACTCGCCCGTGGCATCGATAGAATATTGTTTTTAAAGTGCGCATGACATATTCTTGGATTGGGTTAAAAGTTGATTTGCGGTCTTGTTTTAGGGTAGGTAGACCACCTGCCAAATTTCGTCGTAATCTAAGGTCGTTTGACACCCGAACGGTCAAATGTAGCGGTCCTATCATTGGTTATTTGTTAGACGTTTCAGTGTTGGAAAACTCGTGTCACGGGCTCATATCTCCCTCTCTCCTCAGCCCACAACCCCTCTCCAGAGCCGACCTAACACCCAACCCTCCAATCGGACCATCCGATCACGATCAGAGGGCCGAGAAATGAACCCAAACCCTCTAAACCCTATCCCATACCCTATTTACACCGATTGGCATAAGGGAGGTTTTCGAGGTTTGCTCTTGTCGAAACAGAACTCTGAGTGCTCCCCACATAGAGGGTTCGAGAAGTGCTTGTTCCAATTTTGTGATGAAGCATGAATAGAATTGGAGACGAGAAAGCATAGATAGCAAGAGGGAGGTACTCAGGCATTTTTGTATATTCAATTGGCCAAAGAAAATGAAAACCAAATAACAACAATTGGATATCCTCGAGTGATAAAAAATATGCATACCAACATGCTCACACAATAACATGTCAAATGAAATATTGCAAGCAAGACCACTCTAGTATCTACCAAGCACTTTGGCGATGACAGAGTAACCTATATATGAGTACAATTATTAGGAGCCAAGTAAGAACACTTGATCATAGGTCATACTCATCGTTTAAGCACAAGTGGGGTTACCACTTTTACATAAAGCATTTAATGTGTTGATATCTTTTAAGTGCCTCGTGTGTGGCTCTTTCAATGCATTTGCTCATCACATTTTACCATTCTTTGTGCTCAGTGTGTGCAAGCGATTCTTCCAGTCATCATGGGGTTTGAGAGAGAGGAAGGGATACAGGTCGGCCTTTATGCGCAATGAGCACAAGGGTTGTTGGTCAGTATTAATTTATGCGAGTCCATTCATCTTTTCATTAAATTTAGATGCATGCTTTGAATGTTTTAGGATTTTTAACAAAAAAGGATTATGAGATACTCTGAGTAATGAGGCTCAAATTCAGTCTTCGATTTTCCTATTTGAGAATAATAATTTGCATGTATGTTTCTCTTTTAGGTTAGAGAGAAAGATTTTGATGTGAATTCTTGGATAAAATCCCTAATTGCTCTTGCTTGGATTCAGATCACCATATGCTGAATCAGGTTTTTGAACAAGGTACTTAATGGGACACCTCATTGTTTTAGATCCTTTAACACTTCTTTGTGGGTGTGTGAGGTTATAGTTACCAGTATTTTTTTATTTTTCTGACTTCATTTGTTTGTGTTATTACAGAGCGAAATATTCTGTACTTCCCATTGTTCTGATGTGTTTTATTCTCCTAACTAAGTGTCGCAATAATTTTGTCCAGAGAAGCTGTGCATTCACAAGCTTTCTCTTTCTTTACGCATGTCCCTGGATTTAGATGTCGGTATGTCCCAAAAGATGTAAATGAGTGGTGAAGGCATAATATTTTGGGGTTGACGAAGCAATTTTAATTTGCTTGCCTGGAAACGGATCGAAGGTCCAAATCCAAGGGTGAGGTCCTCCCGTTTGTGAATTTGTTATGCTTTTGGGTGTACCAATGATATTTCTGGTGTGGGCATGTAATATTCAGTAAGATTGATTTACATGTACATAGGTTCTACTATAATTCAGTATGATCAATATGTTTTCTCATGAAGAAAATTATAGGCTCGAAAAAAGGAAAGTGGGAAATTGTCACCACTTCAGCAACTATAGCGTATGTTTTTTCACAATGGAGATCCAAGGAGCATGTTGTAGGAACTATTTGCACCTGCTTGTACGATAATGGCTTTCCTTGCCATTTTGATCTTGCTACCTGAACTGGATGTCACTGCTTGCCATATTGATCATTGTGGGTGACATGGACTACCTAATAAGAAGAGACTGGGCTGTGCTACATGACCTTTTCAGGCTTACCACCCACCAATTCTCAAGATACATACTTATAGGTTAGTTTTCTATGGTACTGACACCTACAATGTACACTTTTAACTCTCTAGAAATGAAAAGGAAAACAACCTTACTCAACATTATGTACTGTTTTGCTAACTGATAGCCTATTATGTTTTTCAGGAATTGCGAATGCCATAGACCTACCAGATCGTTTTCTACCACAGATTGAATCCTTAAATTGTAAGAATTCTTTCTATATTTGCTGTAGTGAAAATTGAATGGCTCGTTGTACTGATTTGAGACATTGCTTTGCTTTCCAACATATGTTTACATAAGTGAACTTTTATTGTTTATCAGTACAGTGCTAGATCTCCCTCTATGCTCAACATAGGTAATGAAGTCATATCATTTGACTTTCCAGCAAGTGGGTCATGATGAACCAATTTATGTTGTAATCTCTTGCATTTGGATGCCTATCATCATACTGATCTGATCTCTATTGTAGGTTCCACAAAATCACTAAACTTGTTAATTTTGCAGCCTCCTCGCAGTAGAGCCACGGGAGCAATGTCGGTTGGATCCAAGAGGAGCACTTGTGTAGGATCTGTTGTGACCAAGTATTCTTCTCATCCTTCTTGTCATCTCGATCTAGTGGCTTTCTTTGTACCGGAATTTTTCCTTGAGAGTGTGAGGTGAGGCTAAAAAAGATACAGTGGGTACCGCCGACAACAATGACTGGCCCAGGATCTAAGACAACGGATTCATTGAGCTTGAGATGAAGATCATACACTCCATCCATGATCACTATTTTTCCTTACTTTTGGTGGAGATGATTCCAATACACTTTATAAATGCGATGTTAGAACCAAGATGCATGTGTCGTTCGTTCTATCAAGTGTGTAAAGAACTTCCAGTTTTGTTCTTGATGATCTGAAATCCCTAGTTTATCTTGTCTCCGTGTTGCTTAATATCCCTATGATGCAATAACACTACATAGTATAAGAGGGAAAGTGGAAGGGGAGTCTCTGACCTAGCACCGCCCACTGCTAGTAGGGGAGAATGTGGCGTGGAAGGCGAGGCCCAATCGATAGCAGAGGAGGGGGCATGACTGGTGCCACCGCCAGAAAAGAGAAACCACTTGGTATGTTTAGTCCCATCTGCATGGTTATTTCTTGCAAACCAGCAGACACTAGATAACCCAAATTTTCCCCTCTCCCAAATCCAATCAATACTCTAGATCCCTCATTCCCTTCCTTTGTTGTCACACACTTTTTCTTTTGGAGGTGCCTCCATCCTCCTCAGTCTTCCCAGTTCATGCCTTCCTCCTAGACTTCATCCCGAGCGAGTTCTTGCACTGGAGCGCATGCACACGCCGGGAGGGACAACCAAGAGGTCATTGTAGACACAACCTCGTCCCAACTTTTCCGAAGGTGATGGAAGCATTTAAACCAAAGGCGACACGATCGCCCGTGTGTTGTTGTGGTAGTGTCTAGAAAAGTCCCTTGCCACACTAGACATCAAGATGGTGCACCATTGACGTCCCAACTGTCATCTCTATTAAGCAGGAAGAAGGAGTAGACTAGGATATGCCATTAGGCTCGTCAGTGAGGGCAATGCCGCCAATGATGGTGTGGACTAATACGTCTCCAATGTATCTATAATTTTTGATTGTTTCATGCTATTATATTATCTGTTTTGGATGTTTTATATGCATTAATATGCTATTTTATATTATTTTTGGGACTAACCTATTCATCTAGAGCCTAGTGCTAGTTTGCTTTTTTTCCTTGTTTTTGAGAATTGTAGATAAGGAATATTAAACAGATTCCAAACGGAATAAAACCTTCAGAATTATTTTTTCTAGAACGAAAGGAAACCAGGAGACTTGAGAACCAAGGTAGAGGAGCCACCGTGGGGCCACAAGCCCTAGGGGTGCGCCCAGCAGGCTTGTGGGCCCACGGCAGCTCTCCCAACCCTAATCTTCATCCTATAAATTCCCAAGTATTCCATCATTATCAGAACAAGCCACGAAAACACTTTTCTGCCGCCAGAATCCTCCTTTCCCGGGAGATCCAATCTTGGAGCCTTTTCCGGTAATTTGCCGGAGGGGGATTCGATCATGGAGGGCATCTCCATCAACTCCATTGACCCTCTGATGATGTGTGAGTAGTTCACCACAGACCTTTGGGTCCATAGCTAGTAGCTAGATGGCTTATTCTCTCTCTTTGCTCATCAATAGCATGTTCTTCGTGATCTTCATGGAGATCTATCTGATGTAATACTCTTTTGCGGTGTGTTTGTCTTGATCAGATGAATCGTGGGTTTATGTTCATATTATCCATGAATATTATTTGAGTCTTTCCTGAATTCTTATATGCATGATTTCATATCTTTGGAAGTCTCTTCGAGTTATTGGTTTGGTTTGGCCAACCACATTGGTAATTCTCGCAATGGGATAAGTGCTTAATTTTGGGTTCAATCTTGCGGTGTCCTCACCCAGTGACAAACTAGGGGTAGTGAGGCACGTATTGTATTGTTGACATCAAGGAGAACAAGATGGGATTTTCATCATATTGCTTGAGTTTATTCCTCTACATCATGTCATCTTACCTAATGCATTACTCTGTTCTCCATGAAGTTAATACTCTAGATGCAGACATGAGTCGGTCGATGTGTGGAGTAATAGTAGTAGTTGTAGAATTGTTTCGGTCTACTTGACACGGACGTGATGCCTATATGCATAATCATTGTGGGGACCCCGACTCATAAGTCGTGATCACCGAATGCATGTGTACAGTGATCCCAGAGAACAATACTGACTTAAAACACAGAAGCTGAATAACAAGAGTCTTACATCCACACTTAGCGTCTTACACAAATGAAAACCATGAAGGTCTAGTCTTACATAGATAGGGCCATATTGGCCAAACAGTTAAATAGAACAAATAGCGGAGATCTTGCTCAAAAGGGTGAACCCATTGCCATCTGCCTTAACCTATAGGCATTCTGACTGGGAAGCGTCCTAGTTTGTGATCATCACCAACAAACTCTTCCACGTAGTCCTATTCTTCAATGTCTGGCCAATTAAATAACCAGTGGCAAGCCAATGAGTAATTTGAATGTACTCGCAAGCAACCCAAGTTATGGAACAAGGTAGTAATAAGGCATGATATAGCACTAAGAAGGTAATTTGCGGAAAACTAATTTTGAATACAATGACATGATCAAAACTAGGTAAGCATGCATCAACAGTTGGCAGGTATCCATATGAACAAGTTACAGATATCATCATAAGCAGGGGTTGAAGACCTCATGTTCATTCATCACATCAAGTCTTCAGACTTGTCTCAAGTGTCATCTCGGTGGCATCCACACACCCACACACACCAAGTTTTGCGAAAAGATCTAGATGAGAAGGGCCTCCATCTATCCATGACCATGGACACGGCTATTCAAATAGTTTTACACACTGCATAGGTTCCACACTTTACCCACAAGACTCGGGGAACTTCCGTGACATCCACTACACGCGGTATATAACATACCCGAGGTAAGCACCTGAACAATGTCATTCCCCTGGCGATACTAAACAAAGGGTCCACTCGATTGGTACCCAACCCACATGATGTACATCACTCGTAGCATCCATGCGGGGACCAACGGTGCGCTCGGTGCATGTGAAGACAACACATGATCATCCATACCGACACGACCCCGTATCGAGAGTGACCACGCCACTCCCGCCACTAGTAATGCAGGCTCCTTGCCAATACCCACCAAAGTAATCAACAGATCCCCATTCCATAAGGGGTATCGTGGTTGCGCGTGTAAGGTTAGGAAGGTCAGCAGACCTTAAAACTCTCCATTTTCGAAAAACACATGCAACTTGTTTCGATACACCACTTCTTTCTCAAGTGGTCACCCATCTCATAATCATATCCCTCGGGCATTAGTGGAACCCGACGGGGTTTCGAAAAAATCTTTGAAATCATCTCCTTAGTTCCATCACCATGCATAAAACCCGAACCCACTTGCATAGCATCTACTAACATCCTATCTACACCCACCTGCATAACCCTCATAAGATGGTAGGGTCATGCACGAGGCAAGTGTCAACGGTAAAAGTGTCAGAAGCAACCCACTGGAGTGGTCACTTCTCCACATGATCCAGTATAACAAAAGTAAAGTGCTATATGACATGCAATGAAAATGGTTTCTTATTATGCTCAAAGGGCTGCTTGCCTGGCGAAACATGGTCTTCCGGGTCTTCGAAGTCTTCGGGTCCAACTTCCTCATCAACAGTGCAATCTATCGTCGCGATAAATAGCGGTAAAAATAAGCATCACACAGAACAGAGCACACAACGCTAGTAGTAAAATGCTACACTATTCTTTGAAATACTAAAATCTACACTAAAAATAGTTGTTTAGGGTTTTGAAGTTAAAAAGGTTTTCAAAACTATTTAAAACAGGGGCCAATAATGTTGGGTAACATTGCATGGGAAACAAAATTTTCCTATGCACACGCAGATCTATCCATGGTGATGAGCATCTACGAGAGGGAGAGTGGATCTACGTACCCTTGTAGATCGCTAAGCGGGAAGCGTTAAGAAATGCGGTTGGTGTAGTCGAACGTCTTCGCGATCCAAATCGCCATGCGTCCCATGATCCAATCATGATCCATCTCGCGATCCAATCACGATCCGTCCCATGAACTTGATCATGATCCGTCCCAAAAACTTGATCACGATCCTTCTGATCTAGCGCCGAACGAACGACACCTTCGCGTTCAGCACACATACAGCTTGATGACGATCTCCGTCGTCTTGATCCAGCAAGAAGGAGCGGAGAGGAAGAAGAGTTCTCCGTCAGCGTGACAGTGGTCCGGCGATGGTGGTGGAGCTATTCCGGCAGGGTTCGCCTAAGCACTACAGAAAACCGATCTAGAGGAGAAACTATGCACTGGAGGAACGGGTAGCACGTGGCTGAAAATTCTATGCAAAAACCCTAAAAACTCCAGTATATATAAGAGGAAGTGAGGAGGAGTCTTGGCACAAGGTCCAAGCCTCCAAGGAGTTGGCCGAACCAGGTGGAGCAGGTGGACTCCACCTCCAATCCTAGTAGGACTAGGATTCACCCTATTTTTGCCTTTTTCCACGTTTTCTCTTTAGGCCTTTTTTCCCAAACCGCATGGGCCTTGTGTGGGACTTCCACCAGCCCACTAAGGGCTGGTAAACACTCTCCCACATCCCATGGAGCCTCTTGTGTCGAAATAACCCTCCCGATGGTGTCCCGGTACACTACCGGCACTCCCGGTACACTACCGTTGAGCCCGAAACTTTTCCGACGACCAAAACGGGACTTCCTATATATGAATCTTTACCTCTGGACCATTCTGGAGCTCCTCGTGACGTCCGGGATCTCATCCGGGAATCCGAACAACATTCGGTCACCACCATACATAACTCTATACTATCGAAACGTCACCAAACCTTAAGTGTGCAGACCCTACGGGTTCGAGAACTATGTAGACATGACCAAGACACCTCTATGGCCAATAACCAATAGCGGGACCTGGATGCTGATATTGGTTCCTACATATTCTTCAAATATCTTTATCGGTCAAACCTCTATGTCAAGGATTCAGTTAATCCCATATGATGTTCCCTTTGTTCTTCGGTATGTTACTTGCCTGAGATTCGATCGTCGGTATCTCCATACCTAGTTCAACCTCGTTATCGGCAAGTCTCTTTACTCATTCCGTAATACAAGATCCCACAACTAAAACTTAGTCACATTGCTTGCAAGGCTTATTGTGATGTTGTATTACCGAGTGGGCCCTAAGATACCTCTCCATTATACGGAGTAACAAATCCCAGTCTTGATCCATGCCAACTCAACAGACACCCTCAGAGATACCTGTAGAGCACCTTTATAGTCACCCAATTACGTTGCGACGTTTGATACACACAAGGCACTCCTCCGGTATCCGTGAGTTGCATGATCTCATGGTCATAGGAACATATACTTGACATGCGGAAAACACTAGCAATAAACTGACACGATCAAATGCTACATTTGTAGTTCATGTCTTTTCCATCACATCATTCTCCTAATGATGTGATCCCATTATCAAATGACATCTCATGTCCATGGCTAGGAAACCTTGACCATCTTTGATCAACGAGCTAGTTCACTAGAGGCATACTAGGGACAAAGTATTGTCTATTTACCCACAAATGTAATGAGTTTCCAATTAATACAATTATAGCATGGATAATAAACGATTATCATGAACAAGGAAATATAATAATAAACACTTTATTTATTGCTCTAGGGCATATTTCCAACAAATAATGCCAAATAGGGGTTTTGAATTGAGACAATACAAAAAAGGTTTTGAAATATTTTTACAAGTGGTACTAATAAATTCTATGGAATATTTCAAGATTTTAGGTTTAAAAATTATTGGATTGGGAGTTATTTTCTGAACCGTGGGATGCTTAGAAAATCCTCACAAAAATAAAAAGAAAAAAGGGAAAGAGAGCCCCTGTGCCTGGGCCAAAGGCAGCCATCAGCTGGGCTGGCCCAGCTGGCCAGCCAGCCAGCCACGCACGCGGCCAGATTTAAACCTCGTGCGCTGGGCCCGGCTGTCGAGGACTATGAGGGGAGAGAGAGCGCGGGAGGGCAATATGAGAGGCCGACAGGTGGGACCCACCTGTCTGATCCTTCTCCCACCTCGGGGTAGAGAGGGGAGGCACTCACTGGCGGTGATGCGGGGCACGGCGATGCCAGGCGATGGTCAGAACGGGCTCAGGGCCGAGTCGCCGTTCCGGAGGTGGTCGGATTCGTCGGTGGCGAGAACCCGCGGCAGAGGGAGCTTCGGGAGAGATCACCGGGGCCTCACCGTGCTGCGAACATGACGGGGTCAAGGGGGAAACGGGTCAGGAGAGCAAGGGAAGACCATCAGAATGGAAATGGGGACCGGAGGGGGTCGCTACCAGGAGATCGGTGATGGGGCCGCCGCGACGGTCCTCGGCTCGATCCCAAGTGTAGAGGGCGGGAGAGGAGCTGGGGCTTGGCCGGGCATCAACTGGGCAAGGAAGGGTACCATGGGAGAGGAGAGGGGCTTAGGGGAGGAGTTTATATAGGCGCCCGGTGGTCCACCGAGCTCGGGTGTGCCGGCGAGCTCGGGGCTGGGGCTAGGTTCAAGCAGAGGGGGCGAGGGCACGTCTGCGGTGCTCGTGGGGTTGGTCTTGGCCGAGGAGGGGAGGAGAGAGAGGCGGAGGTAGGCCTTCACGCCCGCGCGTGTGAGCTCACGCGTTGGCCGGCTCGGGCGGCATCGGGTACGCGCGAGAGGGGGTCAGAGGAGGGAGAGAGAGGAGGGGGCCGACACTTTTGAGTGTTGCAGACATCGACGGAACCTCGGGGGACAACTTCCCTCATCCCAAGGCTATCAGAGCCCTCGAGATGCTCCTTCTACAGTGCGGGCATGCACTGTAGCATGCTCCAGAGCATGCCTTTGTCATGCCATGGCATGCTCGCGTGCCCTGGACGTGCTCATGCATGTCTGTTGGGTCTTGGATGACATGGAGATGCTCTAGGAGCTAGGGGGAGCAAGGGAGAGTAGGGGTAGGAGGAGGGGAAGGGTCAATATGACCCTGCCATGGCTGTCCAGGGGGGCTAAATGTGGGTTTTTCCCTACTTACCCCATGGACCTTGGCCAGAGAAGATTACTGGAGGTGAAAAGCACTTCTTGATAACTGTGGTAAAAATTTGGAGGCAAGGGAAATAATAGAGGTGGTGACAGTAGTAACTTTACCATTTCACCAGAAGGTCTTTGATGGATGTTTGGGCAAGATAAATTTACCCACTTACAGTAATGTTTAGCAGGATCAAATGGTGGGGAAAAATGAGGTGGATCACCAGGTTTGAGCTCAAATGAGCAAAGTTGACAATAGAAACTTCGTGAACCCTAAAAACTAACAAAATCAGGTTTCTGTAGATCTAGTTATGCTAAGCTATTACCCTTCATGCACCACGTAGTGTATCATCATTATTTTGTGATTAGAACATGTCCCTGAAGGTTGGGATCAAGGGGAGAAACTTCACAATGTAAAGTTGTTCAAATTTGAATCTGGACAGGAAGGGGTTTGGAATAATTTGATGAACCAAATCAACTTGTATTGAGATGAAACTTTGCAAGATCCTCATATATGATAGTCTTGACGTGCTGAAATTTTCCTGGAATTTATTAAGAATATTTCTTATAGAAATATTCCAAAAGCTTGATTTGGACAGAAAGGGTTTAGAGGGGTTTTGCCCATGAATTTGAACATGACCATGTGTGGAACTCATATATATGGAAAATATATGTCCACTGAGTTTCCCTAAATTTTCTCCAATATTTCTAAGGCAGTTAAATAATTTTTGCCTATGAAAAACCATTGTTGGTCTTAAGAAAAAGCCTTTAAATAAAGTATAAAAATAATCTTTAAAATTAATAAATGGTGGTTTTGGGAAGTCATATATAGTAAGTTTGAATTGAAGCTTTTGGGGAGAAAGAATCCACCCAATTTGAGGACTTGAAGTGCAACTCTCAATTCAGGGGGTTTTGAAGACTTAATTTGATTAAATACTA
Source organism: Hordeum marinum (assembly GCA_022496015.1). Classification (NCBI taxonomy): domain Eukaryota; kingdom Viridiplantae; phylum Streptophyta; class Magnoliopsida; order Poales; family Poaceae; genus Hordeum; species Hordeum marinum. The sequence continues at coordinate 234,607,439 of CM039675.1, forward strand.
TTTGGTCAAAATAAAATTTGATAAAATGGTTTCGGGCACTATTCACATGGCATGATCATTGGGGAAGAAGTTTTGGTCAAGGAATATGAGTATGTAGAGGGATAGAATCTAAGAGTGCCATACACAATAATCAACAAGCAAGCAAGCAACAACTCAAACAAGCAACAAGCACTGAAAAAAGTTTTAATTTGCTCCAAATTTTTGTAAATCCAATCATAACAAGGGGATACAAACACAGGGTGTGACAATAATTGCCTTGGATATCTTCATAATTATTTTGTTTTCTATCAATTGCTCGATAGTAATTTGTTCACCCACCGTAATACTTACTATCATGAGAGAAGCCTCTAGTGAAACCTATGGCCCTCAGGTCTATTTTCCATCGTATACTTTCAGTTCTAAAACCAAAAATACAAAAACTACTTTTCTGCATTATGTTTACCTTTTGTTTTACTTTCCTTTCAAGCAATCTATCTCTATCAGATCTCATCCTTGCAAGTAACCTTAAAGGCATTGACAACCTCTTTATAGCATTGGGAGCAAGAGTTTGATTCTTTGTGTAGGTACACCTATTAGGGACTTGCTCGTATCTCCTACTTCATTGATACCTTGGTTCTCAACAACTGAGGGAAATACTTATCTACTTTGCTACATCACCTGTTCCTCTTCACGGAAACCAACGCATGCTCGAGAAGTACCAAGAAGGATTTCTGTCGCCGTTGCCGGGGAGATCTACATCAAGGCTACCAAGTACCCATCACAAACTCATCTCTTGCCTTTAAATTATCTGCCATTTGCCTCTCGTTTTGCTCTCCCCCACTTATAAAATGATTTTCAGAAAATACCAAAAAGATTTGCCTTTTTATTCGCCCTTTTTGTTCATCTTTTCATTCGTCTTTTCGTTTGCTTTTTGCTTGCTTATGTGCTTGATTGCTCGCTTTGTCACGATGACTCAAGAAAATACCTAGTTGTGTGACTTTTCCAATACTAATAATAATGATTTTTATTAGTACTCTAATTGCTCCCGCCACCCATGCGGAATCTTATGAAATTAATGCTGCTTTGCTCAATCTTGTTATGATAGAACAATTTTCCGGCCTTGCTAATGAATATGATGCATCCCATCTAAATACTTTCGTTGAGTCATGTGATATGCAAAAAATACGAAAGATGTGTATAATGATATTGTTAAATGGAAGCTATTCCCGTTCTAACTACGAGATCGTGCTAAAACTTGGTTTTCATCTTTGCCTAAAAATAGTATTGATTCATGGAATAAGTGTAAAGATGCTTTTATTTCCAAGTAGTTTCCACCCGCTAAAATCATCTCCCTTAGGAATCATATAATGAATTTTAAGCAACTATATCATGAGCATGTTGCGCAATCTTGGGAAAGGATGAAACTTCTGATTAGGAATAGCCCCGCGCATGGTTTGAGTTTATGGATGATTATACAAATTTCTATGTTGGATTGAATTTTGCTTCTAGGAATCTCTTAGATTCCACCGCGGGTGGTACTTTTATGGAAATCACATTAGGAGAAGATACTAAACTACTAGATAATATTATGGCAAATTACTCTCAATGGCACACCAAAAGATCTCCTACTAGTAAAAAAGTGCATGCTATTGAAGAGATTAATACTTTGAGTGAAAAGATGGATGAATTGATGAAATTGTTTGCTAGTAAGAGTGCTCCTATTGATACTAATGATACACCTTTATCTTCTTTGATTGGAAATAATAATGAATCTATGGATGTGTATTTTCTTGGTATGAACAATTTTGGTAATAACGCTTATAGAGGTAATTTGAATGTTAGGCCGTTTCCTAGTAATTCCTCAAATAATTATGGTAATTCCTACATCAATTCTTATGGAAATTATAATAAAATGCCCTCTGATCTTTAGAATAATATTAAAGAATTCATTAGTACGCAAAAAGGTTTCAATGCTATGATTGAAGAAAAGTTGCTCAAGATTGATGATTTGGCTAGGAACGTTGATAGAATTTCTCTTGAGATTGATTCTTTAAAAATTATATCTATTCCACCCAAGCATGATATTAACGAGTCTTTAAAATCCATGAGAATTTCTATTGATGAGTGTAAGGAAAGAACCGCTAGAATACATGCTAAGGATGAATGGCTTGAAAAAGTGTGTTCTCGTGATAATATTGATGAAGATCTTAAAGCGATTGATGTGTCTCGTATTGAATATTTGTTTTCCAGTGTTAATCTTGATAAGGATGGGACTGGAGATGAGTCAACTTTAGTTAAAAGGTGTCCCAATAATTCGGAGTTTATAGATCTTGATGCTAAGATTGATAAAAGTGGGATTCAAGAGGTCAAAACTTTAAATAGCAACGAACCCACTCTTTTGGATTTCAAGGAATTTAATCATGATAGATCATCCTTAATTGATTGTATTTCCTTGTTGCAATCCATGTTGAACTCTCCTCATGCTTTTAATCAAAACAGTGCTTTTACTAAACATATTGTTGATGCTATGATGAAAGCTTTTGAAGAAAAACTTGAGTTGGAACTTTCTATACCTAGAAAGCTATATTATGAGTGGGAACCTACTATTAAGATTAAGATTAAAGATTATGAGTGCGATGCTTTGTGTGATTTGGGTGCTAGCGTTTCCACGATTCCAAAAACTTTATGTGACGTGTTAGGTTTCCGTGAATTTGATGATTGTTGCTTAAATTTGCATCTTGCGGATTCCACTACAAAGAAACCTATGGGAATAATTAATGATGTACTTATTGTTGCAAATAGGAATTATGTGCCCGTATGTTTCATTGTTCTTGATATAGATTGCAATCCTACGTGTCCTATTATTCTTGTTAGACCTTTCCTTAGACCGATTGGTGAAATTATTGATATGAAGGAAGGGAAAATTAGATTCTAATTTCCATTAAAGAAAGACATGGAACACTTTCCTAGAAAGAAAATAAAATTACCTTATGAATCTATCATGACAACTACTTATGGATTGCGTACCAAAGATGAAAATACCTAGATCTATTGCCTTTTGCCTACTAAGGGTGTTAAACAATAGCGCTTGTTGGGAGGAAACCCAATTTTATTTTGCTTTATGGTTTTTGCTTATCTTTTGGTGTCTTTTGCACATTATTACTTCTGTATTAATTGTGTTTTTGTGTTCTAGTTAGTGTTTGAGCCAAGTAAAACCTTTGGGGTGATGTACGGTAGTTGTTGATTTGATCTTGCTGAAAAACAGAACCTTTCTTGCCCAGTCCAGGAATTTTCTAAAAAATTTAGAGAGTCGAATTGATCTGAAATTTTTACACAAGATTTATATACAAATTTCACAGATTTTATATTTTTTCAGAATTTTAAGAGTTAGAGAAGTATTCTAGATTTACATATTGCTACAGACTGTTCTGTTTTTGACAGATTATGTTTTCTTTGTGTTGTTTGGTTATTTTGATGAATCTATGGGTCGTATCGGGGGGTATGAGTCATGGAAAAGTTAAAAATACAGTAGGTATTACACAAATAAAACTAAGGAAGTAGTTCACACCATTATCTAAAGTGATGATTTATCTTTTTATACTAACGGATCTCATGAGTTTTCTGTTGAGTTTTGTGTTGTGAAGTTTTCAAGTTTTGGGTGAAGATTTGATGGACTATGGAATAAAGAGTGGAAAGAGCCTAAGCTTGGGGATGCCCAAGGCACGCCAAGCCATATTCAAGGATACCAAAAAGCCTAATCTTGGGGATGTCCCGGAAGGCATCCCCTCTTTCGTCTTCAACCCATCGGTAAATTTACTTGAGGCTATATTTTTATTCACCACATGATATGTGTTTTGCTTGGAGCGTCTTGTATGATATGCTTCTTTGCTTTTTAGTTTGCCAAAATTATCCTTACTGCACACTTCTTTTTAGAGAGACACGCTGAATCGTGAATTTATTAGAATACTCTATGTGTTTCACTTATATCTTTTGAGCTAGGCAATGTTGTGTGATAGCCTGGCATATTAGGGATGATAGACTACTCATATCAATAAGGAATTCCTTCTTTTTCGGAGCCCATTCGAACAGAACTCCCAAGTTAAGCGCGCTTGGCTTGGAGTAGTTCTAGGATGGGTGACCGACTGGGAAGAGGGTCCCGGGTGCGCACGAGTGAGGACAAAATGCGCAGAAAAGACTAGTATTGATCTGTGAGGCCAGTCTACATCCCGCCAGGAGTAACAAACACCGTGGGTGTGTCCGGGGCATTACAAGTTGGTATCAGACTCGACCCTCGCGGTTACACGGATCTTTGCCGACATGTGTGCGGTCATGTTGTTCACGAAGTTGGTGACCCGTCACGGCACACAGAATGACACATGTATCGGACTGGAAGCACAGACGTTTGTGCCAAGAGGGAACCTTCCTGTGACCCGACAAGGATTCCTCTGAATGGTGGTGTATGTGATAGCCTGGCATAGGGATGATAGACTACTCATCTCAATAAGGAATTTCTTCTTTTCCGAGAGCCCATTCGAACAAAACTCCGAAGTTAAGCATGCTTGGCTTGGAGTAGTTCTAGGATGGGTGACCGACCGGGAAGTTGGTCCTGGGTGCGCACGAGTGAGGCCAAATGCGTAAAAAAGACTAGTATTGATCTGTGAGGCCAGTCTAGATCCGGCGAGGAGTAACGACCACCGGCTGGTGTGTCCGGGGCGTTACATGTTGCTCTAGTGTTTCACTTATGTCTTTATAGAGCATGGTGGTGTTATATTTTATAAAAATTATTGAACTCTCGTTCCTCACTTATATTATTTTGAGAGTTTCTTAAAACAGCATGGTAATTTGTTTAGGTTATGAATTTAGTCCTAATATAATGGGCATTCAAGAAGGATATAATAAAAACTTTCATATTAAGTACATTAAATACTATGAGAAGTTTGATTCCATGCATATAGTTTTGAGATAATAGAGATGGTAATATGAGAGTCATGCTAGTGAGCAGTTGTGAATTGGAGGAGATACTTGTGTTAAAGCTTGTGATCCCCGTAGCTTGCACGTATGGTGAACCGTTATGTAACAAAGTCAGAGCATGATTTGTTTAATGATTGTCGACCTTTGCGTGAGGGTCTGGAGCGCGCGATGGATAACTCCTACCAACCTCTCCCATAGCAGCATGCGTCTAATGCTTCGTTTGATAACTAATAGACTTTTGCAATAAGTATGTGAGTTCTTCATAACTAATGTTGAGTCCATGGATTATACGCACTCTCACCCTTCCATCTCTGCTAGCCTCTTTGGTACCGCGCAACTTTCGCTGGTACATCAAACCCTCCTTCCTCAAAACAACCACCATATATTCCTCAAAACAGCCACCATACCTACCTATTATGGCATTTCCATAGCCATTCCGAGATATATTGCCATGAAACTTCCACCATGTAGTTTTTCATGACTTGCACCATCACTTCATACTGCATATAGAGTCATACTTTGTCATAGGTATCGAGTTGTAATTTCATTTTTTGAGTTATAAGTAAATAAAAATGTGATGATTTTTCATTAATAGAGCATTGTCCCGTGAGAGAAAAGGAAGATGGAAGCCATGACTCCCTCACAAGTTGGGATGAGTATCCGGACTTTACAAAAAATAAAAGAGGCCAGCAAAGCCCAAACAATAAAATAAAAGAGACCAAATAATCCCACCAAAATAAATAAAAATAAGAAAACAAGAAAAAGAAAGAAAAAATGAGAGAAAGAGAGAAGGGACAATTGCTACTACCTTTTTCCACACTTGTGCTTCAAAGTAGCACCATGATCTTCATGATAGAGAGTCTCCTATTTGGTCACATTCATATAACTAGTGAATATTCATCTTGCACGACCACTTAGTTTTCTTTTTGAGCTTTCATACACTTATAGCTGTAAGTGCATTTGTTGCATGGCAATCCCTACTCACTCACATTTATATTAATTGATGGGCATCTCCATAGCCCGTTGATACGCCTAGTTGATGTGACACTATCTTCTCCCTTTTCTCCTTGCACCTCCTCCATATTGTATTCCATCTATAATGATATATCCATGGCTCATGCTCATGTATTGCGTGAGAGTTGAAAAGGTTTGAGAACACAAAAAGTGTGAAACAATTACTCGAGTTGTTCATCGGGGTTGTGCATGATTTAGATACTTTCTATGGGGAAGATGGAGCATAGCCAGACCATATAGTCGTTCCTTTTGCTGCTGCTTCCGCTGGTGACTCCATCATGTTCACCGCATACACGGTTTAAGCGAGAGTAGGCCCTTGAAACCACGCTTCTCCGGGCCCCCTATGGGGAGAGTGGCGATTAGGTTTTTGGGGAGCGACTACGCAACTGCTCGCTGCCATTCCTTTTGACTAATTCAGCTATGTCCGCATCGTTTTCGTCTTCATCACCATGTCAACCGACACCAACCGTGTTGTTGCCACTGAGAAGCTCAAAGCCAACAGGTAGGTGACCGAGGACGCAGCCGCCGCCAACATTGCCGCTATGACCAACTGGCCTATTAGAGGCTATAAATTGTTTATCTCACTCCTGTTTATTTTAGTTGTAGCACTACTAGCATTATGCATAGATGGATCTACTGTTACTGTAGTATGTGTCTGCATGTTTGAATATTAGCATGTTTGCGTTTTTGTCAATGCCGTGCTAGTTATTATTTCATGGATTAATCTCATTGAAAATGGCCTATTTACTCAACAATCCAAAAACCTAATTTGTGTAGTATTTTTTCGAGTAATGGATTTCCTACTGCACTGAAACCAAACAAGTTTACCGGTACACATTTGAAGTGTTGGCAGACCAAAACCACCTTATGGCTCATGGCTATGAACGTGTTCTGAGTAGCCGGTGTCACCCCCACATGAATGATCACTCCTGAAAGGGAGAAGGCGTTCAAAGAGGCCACTGTCTATTTTATGGGAGCAGTTCTTAGCGTGATCATAGATAAGTTGGTTGACACATATTTACATGTGGGGGTTGCCAAGGATCTGTGGGCGGCGCTCGAATCTAAATTCGGGGCCATCGATGCTAGGAGCCAGATGTATGTTATGGAGCAGTTCCATGATTACAAATGGTTGGAAACCATTTTGTGTTGGAACAAGCTCATGTGATAATATGCATTACTATGGAAATTGTTGGGGATATAACCCTGTGGTAAGACCCGCCCAGGAGGGGCCGGGTCATACCTGGCGGCTCGCTATGCTAGGCCGCATGGAGGCTTACCAGATGGGCTAAGACGGAGGCCTAGAGACAGGAGATGGTATAAGACCCGGGCGAGTGAACCGCCCGGAGATGGCTTGCCAAAGGAGGGAAGGCGCTTTAGAGACAGGACCATACACGTTGTAAGGGTCGGTCTGGCACTCGTGTAACACGGGGCCTTGACCTCCAATATAAAGGCAAGACACAGGGATGACTTAGACAGAAACCAATCAATCAAAAGCTAGGTCAAGCAAATATGCTCCCTTGTAATCGATACTCCAATCAATACACACAAAGGAGGACAAAGGCTTTTACCTCTTCCTGAGGGGCTGAAACTAGGTAAACCCGTGTCTTTCGTCCTGATCAACCCCTTTGAGTCCACCGCCTTAGCGATGGCCTCAAACCTAAGTCTTGGGACATCTAGTGTGACAAAACTATGACAGTTGGCGCCCACCGTGGGGCTAGAGTGTGGTGGTGTTGAGTTCTCAAAGGGCTCTCTACTAGGGATCGAAGGATACGTCGTCGGCTTGATGATGAAGAGTCATCACAGCAAGCTCTACATCGATGATTCAGCATGGGGACCGGAGGCCGGCTCAATCGAGTACGGGTACCGGGTTCCCATTGGCAAGATGCACATGTTCATTGGCAAGATCGATAGATCCACGCCCGGGCCGGACGTCTGTGCCAACCTCGTCCAGCCGGCCCGGCGCATGATACCCACCCATGTTCAACCCGGGCAGAAGACTGTTTTCATCGGCTTTATGCAGGACAGGGAAGATTCCGTATTAGGAGGGGAAACCTTTGCTTTCTTGCATGAACGATCCTCCAAAGCTGATGCAGAGTCAATCTATCAGCTTCACGATGGTGGGTTAGGGGACTATGCCGATGGTGACAGTATTCCAGAGCCCTATGACCCGCCGAGCCAAGCTGCCATGTTCATGGCAGGCCCGACGCCGTCTTTTAATGGCACGATGTCCGGAGCGGCAGCAGGAGCCGCCACACCCGAGGCTGAGCCTCCTAAGCCACCGGCTCAATTCTTGCTGGAACTCATGGATGAGCTAACGACCCTGATGACCACATAAGTGACGACCGAAAATCAAGCAGAGCGCAATGCTGAGAATATCCGGATCAAGGGACAGATGGCTCAGGCCCAGGAGGACATTAACGCATTGTAGATTTAGATGAATGCTGAGTTGGAACGCTTGAGGGCGGAGGCTCTCCTTTTTAGCTTGGACCAGCGAGCTTCGGAGGCGATTCAACGAAGGAGGACCCAATTCGGTCTCCCTGTTCAGCCTCGAAATCTCTTCAACCATCCTGGAGCTGAACCAAGTACGCCGCCAATGGTAACCCAGGACACGGAGGCACCGCGGTAGCCAGATCCTCCACGGAGGAACAGGACCCCGCCCAGCCATTACTCTAACCCGGTGGAAAATATGATAGCAGGGGCTGCCAGGCTTGACGCCCTCCCCTTGGCCGAAGGAACGTCATTCGCTGAAGAGGCGCGGAATGCAATTAGTCTATTGTAGACAGCGGTGGCTCAACAACAGAAGTATACATACAGCCAGAGTCGGGTGCACTCTACACCGGTTCATAGTCGTAGCTACAGCCGGCGCATAGAGTCGCCGGCGGTTTGCAGCCGCTAGGAGAGGCGAAACCCACCCCATGATAACACGATTGAACAGGATGTTTAGGGGATCATGGATAGGGGTCGGGCTCAACGAGGATCAACACCGGTGACGGATTACCCGGAGATTCCTGAGTCGGCGCCAACAACCCCCCCCCCCCATCAGCACTTCATCTAGGGGAGTTGGTGTGCCATGCCTCACGACACAGTTAAGGAATGAACATTTGCCTAAGGACTTCAAAGGGTTGTAGAATGTGCCTAACTAGACTGCTGATCTACCCCCGGAGACCTGGATCGAAATCTATGAGCTTGCCACTAAGATGCTGGATGTCAGTTAGCCGGTTTGTGTGAAATACTTCATCATGATGTTCAAAGGACCGACCCGCACTTGGTTGAAGGGTTTGCAACCTAACACCATCATGTCTTGGGCTGAGTTGAAAGCACGCTTTATCAAGAATTTCAGGGGAACATGCAAGAAACTCATGACGATTGTAGATCTTGATCACTATGTATAGCAACAAGGTGAGTCGCCCCATCATTGGGTCCGTCGGGTCTTGACAGTGATCCACTAGTTACCCCATAAGCAGAAGCTTGGGTGGCTGAACCATTCTTGTTAGGATATGGGTGAGCTCATGACAGCTCTCACCAAATATGCAGACTCAGATACCACCAAGGACCCGGGCTCCGATGATGACAATTCAGCTCAGGGTAAAAAGAGCAACAATGGAAAGAATCAACAGCAGAACGGGGCTGGAAACGGCAACAAGGGTAAACGAAAGAACCTAGATGGCGGGTCAGAGTTAGTGGCGAGCAGCAGTGCCCGGAACAATCGTGCCAGGGGCAATGGAAATTTTAGGCCGCCATTCAACAAGGGTAAGGCACCTCAGCCTTTGAACTTGGAAGAGGCGCTCAACAAGCCTTGCCCAGCACACAGCCGACCGGATAAGCTGGCCACCCATACATGGAAGGAGTGCAGCATTACGTGATAGTTCCGAGATTACAGCCTTCATCAGCACTGTAACGGTCCGTCGAGCGGTTTAGGTCTGGGCGGCTCAGGAACCGGTTTCGGTGCCGGCGGGTCAGGTTAAGGTTACCAGCATCAAGGAAATCCAGGAGGTCATTACCAACAGTCACGTAATGGTGGTCAGCAGCAGAATAATCAGTCAGGGTACCAGAGCAACCCGAAGCAACTTAGCGGGGGCAGTATCATGTTTTCACTATGAGCCTTGACAAGCGGGATCAGAAGCTACACAAGAGGGCAGTTAATGCGGCCACGTCGGATCTCCCGTGATAGTTGAAGTGGTCGTAATACCCAATCACGTGGAGTCGGGAGGATTACCCGCCGCGGGTTGATAATCCAGGTCACCTGGCTCTGGTGGTAGCACCTCAGGTTAGGGGTTATCAGCTTACAAAAGTGCTTATGGATGGTGGAAGCAGCATCAATATCTTGTACTACGGCACTTTCCAGCGGAGGAGTTAACTAACAAGGCTCTTAAGCCATCATCGACAGTTTTTCATGGGGTGGTGCTTGGTAAGTCGGCCTACCCGGTGGGAAAGATTGCCCTGAAGGTGGCATTTGGAGATGAGTATTACTACATGGTAGAGACCTTGTGGTTCGAAGTGTTGAAAATTAAGAGCCCGTATCATGCTCCGTTTGGCCGGTCGGCTTTCGCAAAGTTTAGGGTCAGTCCTTGTTATGTCTATCTGTAGCTCAAGATGCCATCTCTCAATGGAAGGATTACAGTGGACGGTGATCGGAAGGTGGCCATTGAGTGTGAGGAAGGTGACGTGGCTTATGCGGAATCAAGTTGTGCGGAGGGAGAGCTCAAGTTATACAAAGACAATGTTGACCCTACATACATGACTCCATTGAAGAAAGCCCAGTATGGAGTCTAAGCCACCCTTGAAGTTTGCGGCGTATGATACCCAGCTGGTCGATTTTACTCTGAGCGACTCATCAAAGAAGTTCACTATCGGGGCTAACATGGACCCCACATAGGAAAGCGCGCTCATCGAATTCATCTGTGAGAAATGGGACATCTTTGCATGGAACCATCTGACATGCCAAGTGTACTGAGAGAATTTGCTGAGCACGACCTTAATGTGCATCCTAAGTTTAAACCGATCAAGCAGTTCCTCTGCCATTTCAACGAAGAGCGGCTTAAAGCAATTGGAGAGGAGGTGGCCCGGCTCTTGGCGGCAGGGTTCGTCGTGGAAGTATTTCACCCGAGTGGTTAGCAAATCCCGTGCTGGTGCTTGAGAAGAAAGACACGTGGCGTATGGGTATAGATTACACGTATCATAATAAAGTCTGTCCAGTTGACCCATTTGCTCTCCCTCGTATCGACCAGATTATTGATGCAACGACGGGTTGCAAGAGTTTATGCTTCCTGGTAGTTTATTCAGGTTATCACTAGATCAAGATGGAAGTTAAAGACCAGGAGAAGACGTCATTTATAATGCCTTTTGTTTTTTTTGCTATGTATCTATGCCTTTAGGTCTCAAGAGTGTGCAGGTGACTTACCAACATTGTGTGCAGAATTACCTACATGGTTAGATTGGGTGCAATGATCATGCCTACGTAGACGATATTGTGGTTAAGTCAAGAAAGAAGGAGTCGTTGCTTGACGACCTGAAGGAGACGTTTGACAACTTACGGGTCTACAAGATCATGCTTAACCCGGCTAAGTGTGTTTTCGGAGTTCCTACAGGTAAACCCCTGGGTTTCTTGGTTTCGGAACAGGGGATCGAGGCTAACCCAGACAAGATAAAGGCCATCACGTCACTGGCTAAGCCGGCGAGCGTCAATGATGTGCAGCGCTTGGTGGGTCATATTGCCGCTTTAAGCTGCTTCATTAGCCGCCTAGGCGAGAAGGCTATTCCTCTATACCAGATGATGAAAAAGATGGTTGACTTCGTCTGGAGTTAGGCTGCGGATGAAGCCCTCGAAGCGCTCAAAAAGAAATTGGTTCAGCCGTCGATTTTGGCTGCTGTGCCTGAGAAAGAGCCTTTTTCCTCTACGTGGTGGCTAACAACACGGCTGTGAGTGATGCGATTGTTGTAGACCGTAAGGAAGCAGGGAAGGAGTACCCGGTTCAAAGGCCGGTTTATTATGTTAGTGATGTTCTCATAGAATCCAAGTAAATGTACCCAGATTGGCAGAAACTGATATACGGGGAGTTCATGGCAAACCGTAAGTTGAAGCACTACTTCCTTGGACACCAGATCACTATGGTTAGCTCTGTCCCATTGGGTGATATAATTCGAAACCAGGAAGCCACATGCAGGATTCCTAAGTGGGCGCTGGAGCTTGGGCCAGTTAATCTAAAATATGTGTCTTGCACGACTATTAAGTCTCAGGCATTGGTGGACTTCGTAAACGACTGGACATAATGGCAGTCGCCTGAGGAAAAGCCGGACAACACATATTGGACAATCCAGTTTGACGAATCCAGACAATTGGAGGGATCAGGGGCTGGAGTTATCCTAACTTCCCCCAAAGGTGATAAATTATGTTATGTGATGAGGCTGATGTTTCCTTGTAGTAACAATGCAGCTAAATATGAAGCCTTGCTTCCTGGCCTCCATGTGGCCAAGGAGATGAATCTGAGATGGGTTAGATGCCTCGGCGACTCAGACCTCATGGCTCAACCCGTCGGTACTTGAAGGGTATAGTGATGCGAATTGGATCTCTGATGCTGATGAGATGAATGCCACTACTGGGTACATGGTTACCCTTGGAGGTGGTGTTGTTCCCTGGAAGTCTTGCAAGCAAACGATCTTAACAAGATCGACAATGGAAGTAGAATTAACAACATTAGACACATCTGGTGTCGAAGCAAAATTTCTTTGAGATCTTTTGATGGACTTGCCAGTGGTTGAGAAGCCGGTTCTGGCTATCCTTATGAACTGCGATAATCACACTATCATTGTCAAAGTGAAGAGTTCAAAGGACAACATGAAGTCCAACAAACATATAAGATTGAAATTGAAAGCTGTCAGATGTTTAAGAAGCTCTGGAGTGAGAGTGTTGGATTACATCCAAATGGCTAGGAATTTGGCAGATCCCTTTACTAAGGGGCTATTACGTGTTGTGATAGATAATTCATCAAGGGAAATGGGTATGGGACCCACAATAGTTGCCATGGTAGTAATGTGATCGGAGATCTCGTGAAGTAGGACCTGGGGAAACAAGCCAGCGGTGAACTGAGGAGAGTAACTTTACTAACCCACTCCGTTGGAGATGCAATACTCTCGGATACTTTAAGGTAGGATGAGTACTGTCTTAGTGAGTTCTAAAGCTTATATGTAAGCAAGATGCTGTCCTACAGAGCGATCTTTGGAGGAACACACCTATATGAGCCTGACTGCTGGTCACAGTCTATGAGATTGGGGTGATCTCTAGTAAACTCATGAATCGACCAGGAGTGTGACTAATATGCTCCACCCGAGGGGTCATCCTTTGGTAGCCTAGTACTAGTAAGACATCTGGTGAAACTTCTTTACGCCAAACTAACAATTCAAGGCATAGTCCATTCTTTAGTTGTGAAGGAGCGTAGCTACATGCTCTAGATGAAGCTCAACCCTAACAGATCTTAACTGGAATACTGGTATATCAAAACAATAATTAGACAGAGGAAGAAATGGGCCCTTGAGATCCGGTGAGGGATTGTTGAAATCTAAGATGGGCTTCAGGCCCATAAGACAATACCATAAAAATCTCTAAGGGCCCATGTAGGTGGCATGACAAGGGGGTGGGGAGTTTAGTACCACCTTGCTAGTGGAGAGGGAGTTGGACCTCTTTATAAGCTACTCTCTTCTACATGCTATTGGAGGATGAGAAGAGAAGAGGCCCTCGCACACTCCTCCTCCGCCGCGCCACGGGTTGCGGGATTGAGCCGAGCCGGGCTCATACCTACGCGCTTATTTCTGTCGGTCGAGAACGGAGAAGACATAACACCACGATCTGAGACATTGGATCATGGGCTACTGACTTGGACGTGGGTCCAGCCCACGTCTCTCCACCCTGACACCGCCTACATAAGTAGAGGTTCGGCCAACCCTAGCCACCATGTAAAACAGATCACATCTGCCTCCACGCGCACACCGCCTGTCATTCACTACAAGAAACAGGTAATTTGCCGTCCGCCATCCCGGACGGCAAAGGCATGAAGCACGGACGGCAAAGGCTTTGCCGTCCGCTAGTGGACGGCAAACCGTCCGGCTGAATAATCCACGGTAAAGGCCGCTTTGCCGTCCGCTGGCGGACGGCAAAGACCTTAGGTTCTTTGTCGTCTGCCAGCGGATGGCAAAGAGCCTGGGCAGCACACGTGGGCACTTAGCTCCGTTAGGGGGCTTAACGGCGTGCTTTGCCGTCCGCTGGCAGACGGCAAAGAACTAACCTTTTTTTGATAGCTGGGGCTGGCCTAGGTGGGTTCTTTGCCGTCCGCTGGCAGACGGCACGTGGTCACTTTGTCGTCTGCCAGCAGACGGCAAAGTGGCTATATAGCCCCTGTTTTTTTGTTTTTTCTTAAAATCATTCAGTTTGACAGAATATTCATATATATCCAACATATACATATCCAGAACATACATATCACTCAACAAGTTCCAACAAGCATACCAAATAAGTTGAAACAAGCATATATATACCAATAATTAAGTTCCAACATACAAGTCCAACATATATACAAGTTTCCAACAACACACATTATGGTTTACAACAACATATCCATACATATGTATCCAAAACAAGTTTTCCATAAACATAAAGGTAGCATAAGTAGAAGAGTAGAGTCCATCAATGCACTCTTCCTCATCTATAGCAAATCTGCAAAGTAGGAAAGATATAGTTAGAAGAAGAAGACTAGATAGAACAAGAAGAACAAAATGAAGAAAAAAGAAGAAGAAGAATTTATCTTCTATTTCTTTTTCTCCTCTCCTCTCCTCTCCTCTTCTCCAAGGTGGTAATTCCATTTTGTAGCTAACTAATCATATCAAGTAATTTTGGAGGAAAAAATGCTAAGTATAGGTCATTTTATAGCTATCCTAGGTAGAATATATCATTTTGGAGGTAAGTAAGGTTATTATGTATTTTTGAGGAAAATAAGCTAAGTATAGGTCATTTTGGAGGTAAACCAAGGTTATTATGCCATTTTTACCTAAGTGAGCATATTATGTCATAAATGAACTAGCTAAGCTAATTATATATCAATATTGAGCTATCCTAGGTAGTTATGAATTTTTTTACCTAAGTGAGCTAATTATGTCATAAATGAACTAGTTGTAGATCATTATTGAGCTATACTACCTACTAATGCCATTTTCTAGCTAACTAAGCATATCATGTCATTTTGGAGGAAAAATGCTAAGTATAGGTCATTTTATAGCTATCCTAGGTGAATATAACACTTTCTAGCTAACTAAGCATATCAAGTCATTTTTGATGAAAATAAGCTAAGTCTAGGTCATTTTATAGCTATCCTAGGTAGAATATATCATTTTGGAGGTAAGTAAGGTTATTATGTATTTTTGAGGAAAATAATCTAATTATAGGTCATTATGGAGGTAAACCAAGGTTATTATGCCATTTTTTATCTAAGTGAGCATATTATGTCATAAATGAACTAACTATGCTAATTATAGATCATTATTGAGCTATCCTAGGTAGTTATGCCATTTTGTACCTAAGTGAGCTAATTATATCATAAATGAACTAGCTCTAGATCATTATTGAGCTATACTAGCTACTAATGCCATTTTCTAGCTAACTAAGCATATCAAGTCATTTTGGAGGAAAAAATGCTAAGTATAGGTCATTTTATAGCTATCCTATGTAGAATATACCATTTTCTAGCTAACTAAGCATATCAAGTCATTTTTGATGAAAATAAGCTAAGTATAGGTCATTTTAGAGCTAAGTAGTTCATTTCTTAAGCTAAGTATGTATTTGTTAATGAAAACACTTGGGAAAGCTCACCATCAACATGGACTTGAAGGACCGGTAGGGTTTGGGCCAGGGTGAGACGTAGAAGGACCGGTCGGGGTTGCGGTAGATGCAGAAGGATCGGTCGATGCTTGTCGGGAGGCACGCTGCACCAAAGATCATTTGCAATGTATCCTTAGCATGATGTGACTCAAATGTGAATACTAGTCACTAATGACCATTTAAATGAAACTCACTGTGGGTGCTATAGCAATATGGGTCATCAACGGAGGGGTCTGACCATTGTTCTGGCACACAGTCTGCACATTTTGTTTTCACGAGTCATTCATATTTGTTAGTGATGAAACGAACATTACGTGCATGATTTGGCTAATATGCAGGAGAAACTTACCACGAGGAGCTCGTATAGGGCCCGGTGAGATACGTCGTTCCGGTTTCTCTCCTCCTCCAACAGCCTAGTCGTCCTCTCCTCCATCTCCCTCTCCCTCAGTGCCGCCTGCCTATTTGCCTCTGCCAGAAGCTCCTGGGCCCTAGCCTCAATGGCGAGCTCCATTGGCCGTGGACGAGGCCTTATCTCAGGATCAGAGCTCGTCTAACGCTTCTTGATCTCTAGGAGAGTTCTAGGACAACGTATCAGTCCATCCCCAATGGCTATCGAGTCGTGGGTCCTCCCACCACCAGATATCATCACGAGCTCTGGATCAAAAGGACTCTGGCTCGGGTTGAAGTCCTCCCCTTTCCTCGCCTTCCCCTCATCTCTGTACCTCACGAGCTTTTTGTGGGAGCAGATGTTGCTGAAGCTCTCTGGATGATCGAGGTCATCCTTAAAGAATGCCTTGGCCTTCTTGTACGAGGCAGTATGGGCCATGGCATAAAGGTCGAATAGAGGTGGCACCTCCTTCTTGTTTTCTCGCGCCTAAAAGAGGTGAACAAAATATTAGTTAAGGGCTCAAGATAGCATGAAGAATGAAATTGCATGAATCATGAAACAAACCACATACCCAGTTATCCCCGTACTCAAATTGGTTGGAGCTCCCTTGATGGTGTGGCACACCTCTCATTTGGGCACGCTTCTCCTTGGCCTCGTTGAGTTCGGCTAGTCATTGGGAGAGCACCACTCATCCACCAATGCCTCCCAACAGTCCATCCTATCCACACGCCATCTCGGGGGCACCTAAGTTAGACAAGAGAAATTTCAGCGTTACGCCTATGAATCAAATCAAAGAAACTAAGTACAAGGCCTTAAGAATAGATAATTACCTTCATAAACTTCTCCTTACCCAGATAATTTTCGCAGCACTTCTTCTTGGCCCTCTTAATGTTACTCGAGGCGCAGTAGTCTTGAATAGCCTGCACCTGAGCCTCGTGTTGTAAGTTCTGAAGTAGGCGCTTGCACTCGACTTCGAGAACAACAACTGCTCTCACCTCGTCTTCCTCAAGACACCTATAGAAGGTCTACAATCAAATAATTCAACACATTAGACACTGATTAGTACAATCACTAGGTGTTGTTGATTTTTAATTCTATAAAGGATAAATTATCCAAAAGCGACGGATCACAATGTCAGCCACCGTCTCGCACAAGACACCATCGACCATCTCCTTCGGCGGGGCCGAGGCAGCCTTGTACAACTCCCAGGTCAGTGCTACCTGTGGAGACTCACCCTCACCGGGCAACTGGACCTTCCTCGGGAAGTGGTGCCGGAGAAGCACACCAAGGACCTGGTTGGGCCTGCGGACACCACCACAATCGTATTTCCAACCCCTGGAGTAGGACAAGGCCAACACATTAGATATTAATTTGAACAAACATGAAGGCAAAAGGTTAAACAAGAGTAAATGCACTTACTTCTCCGCATTAGGCGCAATCAACCACCTCTGCTCGCGGGTCGTCGGCACGAGAGGCAGCTTTGTACAACCACGCTGCTAGACCTTCTTGCCCTCCTCAACCAGCTCACTCTCGCTATAGGTGTCCTCAGACAAGTAATTGTCCTCGCCACCATCAGCATGGCCACTAGCCTCCGGAGTCACGTGGGATGAAGACTCTGGGACCCGAGTCTCCTGGGACGAAGGCTCGGTGACCCCAGGCTCGTCGACCCGAGGCTCGTGGACTGGAGTCCGAGACGGGTCCAAGTCAGACGGGTCCACCCGACACGGAGCACTCTTGTGGTTGGGAGAATCAGCTGGGGGTGGCGGCGAGGAAGTCGCAGCATCCTTCCTACCTCTAGCACCTCTCTTCGTCCCCCGACCTCTCCTGGTCGAAGAAGAAGCGCTCGCCGGTGTCTGCATGCTGTGTACCAGCGCTCTCCGGAGTTGCTGGGGTGGAATAATAGCACCCCTCCTAGCACGCGCCGAGGAAGGAGGCTCGGAGCGCTCTCGACCCTCGCCCACCATCTGTCAACACCTGCAATGACAAAGAGTGAATGAAATTAGTTCAACATAAAAAAATTGAATACCTAATAGTATGATCTAATTAATAATATATATGTACATAATAATAATTGAATACCTCACATTACTGATATTAATCTTCGTCGTCTATATATGCTCCGGGATCAATAAATGCATAATCATCATCACTATGAGTAATTACATGCTCATCAGCATCATCAATAAATGCATCAACATGTGGAAGGCCTCTATGTAATTGGTCAAGCATTGTCAGGTCATCCGCGGCAGTAACCTCTTCTTCTTCCGTCTCTTCTTGTTCCTGCTCAGGGGTGAAGTCGGGTTCACTGTCGCCGTCGACCTCAATGTTCTGGGGTGAAGTAGAGCGGTTCTTGAAGGATTTTTGGAAACACGTGTTTGTTGGAAGAATTCTCCTTCGTATGTGTCTGGGTTAATGTGAGGTTCATAATCATCTTCATTGAGGGGAGGTGGTCTAAAATGTGGCGGCACATCATAAACAACATCCCAACCTTTCAAATTTCGATCCGTTTGGCACGCCCATGGTAGATAGAAAACTTGGGTTGCCTGTTGAGCCATAATATAGACATCGGGAACATCCAAATGGGTGCTTTATTTGATTTCGACTAGCCCTATATGTTCATGAGGCCTTCTAGTCTCCTTCGGCTGGAACCAATAACATTTGAAGACTACGACATTTGGTGGGTTTTCACCAAAGAATGTAAGTTCATAAATTGCTTCAACTCTTCCATAATACTCGACCCCTCTATGCCGAACAATGTACCAAAAAGGGCCTCCATGACATTCTTTTCAGTGTGCATCACATCGATGTTGTGTGGGCAAAGGAGGCCTTTGAAGTAAGGCAGATCCCACAAACATATCTTGTGAGTCTAGGCGTGTTCCGTATTATACCCTTTGAAATACCCTGGATGATTTGGATCCGGCTCGAGAGTGTTTATCTGATCCAGGATCTATTGGCCTGTCAACGCAGGTGGTGCAATGTTTTTGACAACTCTACCTTTGATGAAATTCTTCTTGTCTTTTCTGAACTTATGGTCAGGATCCAGGAACTGTCTATGCATGTCGTAGCAAGAAAACTTGCAACCCGCCTCCAGCCAACGGAACTGAAGAGTTGCCTTGCATGTGGGGCACGGAAACCTTCCATGCACACACCAACCAACGAATAGCGCATACGCCGGCAAGTCATGCATCGAGTACATGTACCACACATGCATTTTGAAGTTCTTTTTTGTACCGGCGTCGTATGTCTTGATCCCATTATCCCAGAGTTCTTTTAATTCATCGTTAAGCGGTTGCATGTACACATTCATATTCTTCCCCGGATATTTGGGCCCTGGAATTATTAGGGTCAGGAAAATGTTCTTTCTTTTCATAATCTCTCCGGGGGGATTGAGTAGAATGACAAATACAGGCCAACAACTGTATTGTGCTGCCGTCATACCATACACATTGAACCCATCCGTGCTGATGGCAACTTGAGGATGCCTTGGTTCTGCCGCTTTATCCTTATGTAATGCATCAAAGTGCTTCCACGCAAAAGCGTCCGAAGTGCATCCCAACATCGGATTCCCATCTGCATCCAGTTCTGTTCTTTTGCCCAATTTATGCCACGTCATCTGTCTAGCCATCTCTTCGACCATGAAAAGACGTTGAAGTCTTGGTATGATTGGCAGATACCGAAGAACATTAATGGAGATTTTGGTCTGACTCTTCTCACTCATACCGTTGTCTACCAGAACATATCTGGAAGCATTGCAAATGGGGCAATAGTTCAAGCCCGCATACTGAAGCCTAAATAAGGCACATCCATTCTCACAAGCATCTATCTTCTCATAGGGCATCTTAAGCGCACGCAGGAGTTTGTCCGACTGTTACAGGTTTGGTGGCAATACATGGCCTTTGGGTAGAAAGCGTCCAAATATCGTCATAATCACGTCGTAGCATTCTCTGCTTAGGTTGAACTGAGCCTTTAGAGCCATTACTTGCGCGATGGCATCCAGCTAACAAAGCTCAGTGTGCTCGTGGAGAGGATGTTTTGAAGACTCCAACATTTCATAAAAGGCCTTTGTAGATTCCTCCATCTCATCATCCGAATCCCGAGCATCATCAAAGTCTTGCACCATGTCTTCGATCCCGGTACCATGCTCGTCTATGCGACGACGAAGCACCTCAGCTCTAGCACGTTGGGTAGACTCACCATGAAATGTCCAGACCATATAATTAGGCGTAAAACCCCACTTCTGTAGGTGTTTGATCATTTCAAACTCTGACTTCTTCTTATAGTTGTTGCAATCGACACAAGGGCACCAGGTTGTTTTCTGTCCATTTGCAAATGCGACTCTCACAAACTCCTTGGTTTTTCTTAACCATTCACGGGTCATGTCTTTCTGACTAGTGTGACCGATGTACATCCACCCACGATCACTCATCCTACCTAGCTACTGGACACACACAAAATATATACATAATTCGACAAACCATATTCATTAGTTAATAGAGATTGTCAGTTTCATTACGTCGATGCAACCTAGACGCTAGTAGGTAAACATAGGTCCTAATCCCACCAGAGTATGTGTAGATTGGGTTCGTTTTCCCATGCTCTGCTCCGGATCCGATGCAAAATTCGGCAGCACCTCCCCGTTGTTCTCTTGATACACGCCTCGTCAATAAGCAGAGTGGATGTGTACCCAAAGAACAACACGGAGGCATTGACGAAATTCTGCATCGGATCCGGAGCAGAGCATATGGGAAAACGAACCCAATCTACACATACTCGGGCTGTCCGTGAATAACGTTGGACAATTCGAAAGAATCACGGTTATAAATATGCAAATGTATGCATATTTATAGATGTAACCCTTTCGAACGGGAGACACATAGTGTTCACGCATACTGATGATTCAATCTACCTACAGCTAGCAAATTTCATTGGCATGAAGAACGGAACAGAGCAAATGAAGGGGGAGGAGGATATGTCATTTGTGCTCACCCACGAACGCAGGGGCGGAGCTCGTCGAACGCACGGTCGTCGAACACCAAACCCTCGCAACGACGAAACAACTGCACATTTAAATCCACCCGATGAACACAAATATATATATATGATGTTTTTCATAACAAAATCGGAAATTATATGACCTAACTCATAATTCACACATATATGACCCGTCGGCCTCTGGAAGGCCGAAGAGCACCCTTTCGGTCAACAGGAGGCCAAAGAGGTGTCGGGGGTCGGGGGTGTCGTGTCGGGGTGTCGGGGTGTCGTGTCGGGGTCGAGATGTCGTGTCGGGGTCGGGGGTCGGGGGTGTCGTGTCGTGGTGTCAGGTTAGGGGGTTCCTCGACATCGATGAAACCCTAAATAGCAAGTATCATTGGTGCGAGATACATGTGGCGCTCGGCATTGAACACTAGATCCACATCCCACAAGTGACGCCGACGTCCGGTGTCCCGTGCGCAGCAATAGTTCTGGGTCGGTATACATCGGTATAATGCGTGTGTGACTTTTGGTTCGTCGAGGCTTTCCATAAGTAACTCTCATATCTCAAGGTGTGTTGGTGCGCTCTCTCTCACACTGATATGGTGGTGTATATATGTTGGTGGGCACTCTCTCACAGTAATAGTTCGACCGCTGGTGATGGACGCCTCACCTCTTCTCTTCTTGTGCAATATATCGACAAGTATATCACAAAGTAGAGAAGAATGATGAGGCGCCCCCCACGGCAACAGTCGGGATTCCTCCATCAAGAACACACATGAAAGTTATTTAAGGAAAGCCTCGACGGACCGAAAGTCACACACGTATTATACCGATGTACATCGACCCACGATCACTCATCTTGCCTAGCTACTGGACATGTGTCGGGGTCGGGGTGTCGGGGTGTCATGTCGGGGTCTGTGTGTCGGGGATGTCGTGTCGGGGTAAGGGTGCTGTGTCTGGGTTAGGGGGTTCCTTGACGTCAATGAAACCTCGTGCCGGGGTCAGGGTGTCGGGGTGTCATGTCGGGGTCGGAGTGCTCTGTCGTTGTCGGGGGTGCCGTGTCGGGGTCTCAGGGTGTCGTGTCGGGGTCGGGGTGTAGGGGGTGTCGTGTCGGGGTCGGGGTGCTGTGTCAGGGTGTCGGGGTCGGGGTGCCGTGTCGGGGTGTCGGGGTCGGTGTGCCGTGTCGGGGTGTCGTGTCGGGGTGTCGGGGTCGGGGTGTCGTGTCGGGGTCGGGGTTTCGGGGGTGTCGTGTCGGGGTCGAGGTGTCAGGGTCGGGGTCGGGGTCGGGGTGTCGTGTCGGGGTCGGGGTGTCGGGGGTGTCGTGTCGGGGTCGGGGTGCTGTGTCGTGGTCGGGGTGTAGGGGGTGTCATTTCGGGGTCGGGGTGTGGGGGGTGTCGTGTCGGGGTCGTGGTGTCGGGTGGGGGTCAGGGTGTCGGGGTCGGGGTCGGGGTCGGGGTCGGGGTCGAGGTGACGGGGTGTCGGGGCTATCGTGTCGGGGTCTCGGGGTGTCGTGTCGGGGTGTCATGGTCGGGGCATCGTGTCGGGGTCGGGGTGTTGTGTTGGGGTCAGGGTGTCGGGGGTGTCGTGTCGGGGTCGGGGTCGTGGTGTCGTGTCGGGGTCGGGGTGTAGGGGGTGTCGGGGTCGGGGTGTCGGGTCAGGGTTGGGGTGTAGGGGGTGTCGTGTTGGGGTCGGGGTGTTGGGGTGTCGTGTCGGGCTCGGGGTGTGGGGGTGTTGTGTGGGCGATCCTCGACCCAGTTACGTCGGCACCGACGCACCCCTCCTCTTCTTGTTCTTCTTCTTATTCTCGGGTGAGGTGCGTGGGCAGCGGTGGGGGTGAGTGTCGTCCGGTTTGCCGTCTTTTTCTTCTTTTCTTGTCCTGCTCCTCCTCCTTTTCTTCTTCTTTTTCTTCTTCTCCTTCCTCTTCTTCTTCTTCACCATCTCCTTCTCCTCCTCTTCTTCTTCTCTCTTCTTCTTCTTATTCATTTCCTCTCCTCCCCCTCCTAACTAAGTAACTAACTTACTAACTTAACTGAAAAACTAACTAAACTAAACTAACTAAAACTAAATCTAAAAAAACAAAAAAATCTAAAAAACAAAAAAAACTAAAAAAACTAGACCTGTGGGGCGTGGCGAAGGTGGCGACGCGGGCCGGTGGGGCAGCGATGGCGGGCGATGGGGCGGCGGTGGCGACGCGGGCCGGTGGGGCAGCGGTGGCGACGTGGCGGCGGCGGGGGCGCGCGACGACCGGGGCCATGTGGCGGCGGGGGCGCGTGGTGGCGGGGGCGACGGGGTGACGCGGCAACGGGGGCACACGGCGGCGGGGGTGCGAGGGCGCACGGCGACGGGGGTGCGGGCGCACGGCAGCGGTGACGAGGGCGCGCGACGGCGGGGGCGCGGGGGCGCGCGGCGGTGGGGGTGCACGGCGGAGGGGGTGCGAGGGCGCACGACGACGGGGGTGCGGGCGCATGGCGGCGGTGGCGAGGGCGCACGGCGGCGGGGGCGCGGGGGCACGTGGCGGTGAGGGCGCAGGGGCGCGCAGTGACGAGGGCGACGTGGCGCGCGGCGGCAGGGGCAGGGCCGAAGGGGCGGCGGTGGCGTTGGGGGCGGTGGGCGCTGGTGGTGGGGGCAACGGGCGAAGGGAAGAGAGAGGGAAGGAGAGAAAGAGAGAGAGAGAGAGAGAGAGAGAGGCGGGCCGGGGGCATTAGCCGTTAGCTAACACCCCCTCTTTGCCATCTGCTAGCGGGCGGCAAAGGAGGTTTGTTGTCCGCTAGCAGACGGCAAAGAGGTGGCCCTTAGGTCAACTAGCGGGCTGGTTCATGGGTGGGCCCCCTCCCTCTTTGTCGTCCGCTAGCAGACGGCAAAGAGGTGGCTGATGGCAAAGCCACTCTTTGCCGTCTGCCACCTCTTTGCCGTCCGCTTTGTCCTAGTTGATGGCAAAGCCATTCTTTGCCGTTCGCTAGCTGACGACAAAGAGGAGGCAGACGGCAAATCTTCTGATTCCGGTAGTGATTCCTTTTGCTGTTGCTGCCGCCAGCACTCCGTCTTGTTCGCCGCATACACGGTTGATGGGAGAGCAAGCCTCCGAAACCACGCCTCTCGGGGTCATGTACAGGGAGAGGAGCGATTAGGTTTTCGGGGAGCGAGTATGCGACTGCTCACTGCCATACCTTCTGACTACTTCACCTACCCGCGCATCGTTTTCGTCATCATCACCATGTCAACCGACGCCGACCGTGCTGCTGCCGCTAAGAAGCTCGAAGCTGATAGGAAGGCGGTCGAGGACGCGGCGCCACCAACGATGCCGCTATGGCCAACTGGCCTATTGGAGGGTATAAACTATTTATCCAGCTCCTGTTTATTTTAGTTATAGCACTACTAGCATTATGCGTAGAAGGATCTATTGTTAGCATAGTATGTGCCTGCATGTTTGAATATTAGTATGTTTTCATTTCTTTTAATGCCATGCTAGTTATTATTTCGTGGATTAATCTAATCAAAAAATTACCTATTTACTCAACATAAGCATGGTCGACCCCATCTCCGCCTCGACCATGTCATCCCTCTCCTCCATGTCTACGATACCCTTCCCCGTTTCCTTATCTCTCTCTCACTCCGGTCTCTCATCTCCCTCGTTCTCTATTGTTCACAGGGAATTGGAGCAGCCATGGCACCGTGCGCCCACGCTTGTGCCCAGGCAAGACGAGTTGTTGGACCTCGCCTCCTCGTGCCAAAGCCCTCCTAACCTCGTTGGAGCACCGTAGGTACTACTCCATGCCCCTTCTCCCTTCCCCTTCTCTCTTCCTCTCCTTCTGCTCCGTCTCACTCATGCCCTCTCTCTGTCTCTAGCAGAAACCCCGCCATGGCCATGAGCTAGGAGGCCGCCGCTAACCGCCTCCATAGGACCTTCTTCGGCCAGATCCATTGGGTGCCGGCCATTCCAGCCGTCCGTCGGCCTCCCCTGCCCACCAACCATGTTGCTGCTCTCGTCACATTCGTTGCCCGATGAGGAGTGTATGATGATGGAATTGCACGATGTATTGAACAGGTGCAATCACATGTATATATGATGTACAAGGTAGGCCACGACCTACTCTATACAGGGAACTAGGAGGTGGGACTAGACACACTATATGCACATAATATATATACTCAACACCCCCCCCCCCGTAGTCAAAGCAGAACCAACGCTGGCGCAAAGACTAGATCGAAACTCCTCAAAGGACGCCATGGGTAAGCCTTTGGTCATGATATCTGCAAATTGTTGGGAAGTCAGAATGTGTAAGACACAAACGTGTCAAGGGCCACCTGATCCCAAACAAAATGAATATCAAGCTCAATGTTCTTGGTGTGGTGATGATGAACCGGGTTGGCGGAGAGGTACGGGGCCGAGACGTTGTTGTAGTAGACCACCGTTGCCTTGTCGACTAGGCGTGAGAGCTCAAGGAGAAGCTGGTGAAGCCATGAACACTCCACGACGACATTGGCCACGATGTGAT
Organism: Hordeum marinum; assembly: GCA_022496015.1. Classification (NCBI taxonomy): domain Eukaryota; kingdom Viridiplantae; phylum Streptophyta; class Magnoliopsida; order Poales; family Poaceae; genus Hordeum; species Hordeum marinum. Next base: position 234,633,126 of record CM039675.1, read on the forward strand.
ACTCAGCCCCAGCACTGGACCGGGAGACCGTAGGCTGCTGCTTGAAAGACCATGAAACAAGTTATGGTCCAAGGAAGACACAGTAACCCGAAGTGGATCTATAGGTGTCTGGTCAGCCAGCCCAGTCAGCGTCGGTGTAGTCGGTGAGCTTGGTGGAGGCAGAGGCGTACAACGTGAGACCAAGGACCATAGAGCCATGGATGTATAGGATGATCTGCTTGATGAAGGTCCATTGAGCATCTCGAGGGGCATGCATGTGGAGGCACGCCTGCTGCACATCATACTGGAGCTCTGGTCAAGTGAGAGTGAGGTATTGGAGAGCACCCACAATAGACCGGTAGAAAGGAGCATCTGGATCAGGAGAACCATCAGCAGCAGAGCGCTTCGCCTTTGTTTCAACAAATGTGGCCGCAGGTCTGCAATTAAGCATGCCAGCTCGGTCAAGGAGCTCAAGAGTGTACTTCCACTGGTGGAGGAAGAAGCCATCAGGACGACACACTACCTTGACACTGAGGAAGTAGTGTCACAGACCCAAATCATTGATGGCAAACTCGGAGAGAAGATGATCAATGAGCTGACTGAGAAGCCCAGTAGTGCATGCTGTCACAATAATGTTATCGATGTAGAGGAGCAAATATCTAGTGGAGGCGCCCTGGTGATAAACAAACGGCGAAGCATCGGAGCGTGTGGAGCAAAACCTGAGTTGATGTTGAAACTTCACCATGCGCTGGTACCAGGCGTGAGGAGCCTACTTGAGCCCATATAAGGAGCGCCAGAGCAAGCACACACGATCTGGATGCACCGGATCAACAAACCCCGTGTGTTGCTAACAGAAGACCTGCTCCTGAAGATGACCATGAAGGCGTTGGAGATGTCCATCTGGTGTAGTGGCCAGGCATGGGTGACCGCAAGCTGTAAGACAGTGCGGATCGTCCAAGGCTTAACATCAGGAGCGGAAGTGTCAGTGAAGTTGACACCGGTGCGTTGACGAAAGCCACGAACGAACCAACACGCCTTGTTGCGATGAAGAGTACCATCAGGACAGACTTCATCCATGAAAACCCACTTCCCGGTAGTCACGTTTGTGTGACTTGGATGAGGGAGAAGGTACCAAGTCCGGTTGCGCTGCAACACATCAAACTCCTCCTGCATCACCAGAACCCAGAGAGGATCACGCAGGGCCGCTCGAACAGAGGACAACAGGGACGGTAGCGCGGATGTGGAGGTAGTGCAGACGTACTCATCTGAAGCGTACCACGTGCTCAGATAGTGAATTCCCACCCGAGCACGAATGAAGGGACCACTCGGTGAAGCACCGTAGGTGGCGTGGATGATGCGTCTTAAGGCATCGAGGTCGCGCGAAAGGCGAGCTCGTCAGGCAACGGCGGCGCCGAGGGCAAGGCCGACGCGTGGGTGATGCGGCATGGGACTTTGGGGGCAAGGGCGGGCCAGATGAGGTTGATGCCGATGAAGATCTGGTCGCGGTGCTAGGGGCGGCCATGGCGGGAGGACCGTGGCGGGCCTCAAAGGCGGGTGGCGGGCCAATGGCCGCATGCGCATGCCCGGGGTGAGGCCTCACCGACCCGACGCCATCATAGGCCGACGACGAAGGAGCCGCCACAGGCACCTGTTGAAAGGGAAATACAAACTTGTCAAAGTAAACATGCCGGGAGGTGTACACTCGAGGGGAGACTAGATCTTAGCGGCGGTATCCTTTGGAGTTGGGAGGGTAACTGATGAAGATGCAGGCAACAGAATGAGGTGCGAGTTTGTGAGGAGTGATATCAACGATGCTAGGATAGCAGAGGCACCCAAAAAACTCTTTCTGCAAGAAGACGCGACGTTGGAGGCGGTTGTCGATGAAGAGCCCGTTCGACTTGGTCCAAACTGCAAAGGCATCGTCACCGTCCTGCACAACCATGTGAAACAGATTGGGAAAGATGGTGAGGAAGAACTAGCGGATGAGGGTGGCGTCGATGGCGGACCACTCATGGTCCGCATGCACAAGGTTGGAGTCGACAGAGCCATCCACATGAGCAAGAAGATTGTACTCTTGGAACACAAGGGAGAAATAGGTCTTCCATGCGTAGTAGGAGGAGTCCGTCTGGGTAAGACGAACCGGCATCCGGTCATGGATGTTGAGGTTGCGGACGTCGGCGGCATCGGGAGGGTTGGCGTTGGCGAATGGGTTGGAGCCGGAGGAAGTGACAGAAGACATCGTGGCGGCGACGGGTAGGAACGAAAGGCGGCGGCAGCGCTAGCTGGCGCGGCAGCTACGGCTAGGGTTTGTAATGGCGGTGGCGGGAGAGGGCGCGGCGGTGGCGACGAGGAGGTGTGGTGGCAGCAGCGCTAGAAGGGCATGGCAGTGGCGACACTGTGGGGTGGCAGTGGCGCGAGAGAAGCGTGGCAGCGGTGGGTGGTAGATGCGGCGGCGGTGGTGCGGTGAGGGGTGGGCGGGGCGATGGTGGCAAGCGGAAGCTAGGGTTTAGAACCGGGAAACTGATACCATGTATGATGATGGAATTGCACGATGTATTGGTTAGGTGCAATTGCACATATATATGATATACAAGGTGGGCCACGACCTCATCTATACAAGGAACTAGGAGGTGGGCCTAGACACACTATATGCACATAATATATATACTCAACAAGGAGAACCATGCCATGGACGAAAGGCTTCTTTGCTATCATCAGTTTTTGCCTTATGTTGTATAGGCATGCCCCTGTATTATTTTAGAAACACCCCAACTAGCCTGCTTGTTGAACATCCGATGCATATCCTGGAGGTACAGGGATCAAATCCCTATGGCTGCACTTTTATGTATTTTCTTATTTTGCCTCGCTTGGTTTCACCTGTTGCATTTGTGCAACTAATATTAGCTGTCATAATTGCACAAAACATCAGTAGACGAATTGTCTAGCATGCGAGGGGTCTGGGGTTCAAATTCCAGGCAGCCCCAGTTTTCCTTTTCCTTTTGTTATGTTGTTGGTTCAGGTTTGCTCGAATCCATTGTTCAGTACAGCTAGTCTGCATTTTGTAGACAAATTCATGTTGCCTAGAAATTTTTCAAACTCTTTTACCAAGGTTCATATCCCTATGGCCACATTTTTACCCTCTGTTTTGCATTACAGTTTACAACTCCAGAAATTCTTCAAACTCTTTTGTGTTGTGCCCAATCTTTTATAGTTTAGCCATTTTCAAAGACCCATAACTTTTAAACTGTGCATCCTGCAAAGTTGTGCTACATATGATTTTTGATCAGCTTCCTGTGTACTATCTATCATTGCCCTTTGCATCCTTGTTAAAATTTGCTAGCATGTTGCAATCTCCGATTGAAAAGGGCATCATGATATGAATGGAAACATATGTTAAAAATGTTGCCACTTTCTACATGCTTAACTTTTGATCCACGACTCCTTTGTAAATGATCTAAATATGTAATTGGGTCTATGTGATGCCCATTTTCGTAATATCCAATTTCCAACCATGGTAAAAATGTTTAAACTTGTTGTTTGTTTAAATTTCCATAAATTATATGTTAAAGACGGTTTGTCTCATATCTTATTAACCATAGCTTCTATTTTAATGATCCACATATGTAACTTGACTAGAAAAACATGTTGAATCTCATTACACACACTTTATTTTTCTGTTTTATAAATATAAATTATGCTTAGGATAGATCTGGACGAAATTCTATATTAACATATGGGGTCGCCTTGGAAATACTATATGTGGTTTCCGACATCATTTAAGATGCCTAGGTAGTGTAGTTTACTTGTGCTTCACCTCTTGCCATGTTTAAAAACATTTAATATTGTAATGTACCTAGGCGGTAATGAACTAAGTAATTCGAATGTGGGGCTTTGTCAATATGCAGAGTTTCACTTAATGTGTAGAAGTTGATTGTTGTGTTTGTCCATGTCATGCATAACATGCATCATATTTGATTGCACATCATGTCATGCATATGTTGTGGTGTTTATCATGTGTTGAATATTATGTCTAGATAGCTTTTTCTCGATAGAGTTCCGAAAGCATTGAGAGTGTGAGGGTTTGTTTGACTATGTCCCGTTCGTCTACTTCACGGATATTTCTTCTTCCAAGCGGGATCTCAGGAAAGATGAACATTTCCCTGGATACCACTACTATCATTGCCATCCTAGTTGTCTCGCTTCTATCATTATGTCTCGTTACCTACCACCTATATGTCAAGCCTCCCAACGTTGCCATGAACAACTTCTAACCCCTCCACGTCCTGGCAAACCATTTTTTGGCTATGTTACCGCTTGCTCGGCCCCTTCTTATAGCGTGCTTGTTGCATGTGCAGGTTGTTTTCCATGTGACAACATGGATATCTTGAGATATCACAATATTATTGCTATTTAATTTAATGCATCTATATACTTGATAAAAGGTGGAAGGCTTAGCCTTTTGCTCGGTGTTTTGTTCCACTTTTACCTCCCTAGTTACTTGTGTACCGGTGTTATGTTCCATATTGAGCACTCCTAACATCCTCGGGGTTGTTATGGGGACCCCCTTAATTTTTGTTTTGGGATAACACTCTTTTGGCAAGGCCCAACTTTGGTTTTACCATTCGCCAACCTAATAAAACTTTCATAGGGACTTTTCGGACCCCGTGGATAATTAATCAACAACCCGGGCCAGTGCTCCTCATGAGTGTTAGTCCAAAACGGGCTGCCTGCAGGGCCACCACGAGGAAATTCGGGGATTGGTTTTACTTGTAGCTAGTTTCATCTTTTTGTGCCCTGAGAAAGAGATACACGCAGCTCCTATTAGGAACTGGCTTGCCGGGCGGCGTTGCAGGGTTTGTTTTACCTATCTCTTACGTCTTGTGTGTGGGATTTCAAGGACACTTCGGGCTATGTCGAGGTTGAGATTTTCCATTGGGATTCCACGAATACTATGGGTTAGCCCACTGTTGAGGAATTCCAATGTAGCTTGTGGTTAGTTTGTGATGGAGGAGTTGGAGCACCCCTGAAGGGTTAAATCTTTTAGAGAAGCCGTGCCCATGGTTATGTGGCAACTTAGGAATTTTGTTTAACACCCAGTGATAGCAAACTTAAACTAAACTCAAATGAGATACACCAACCGTGTGCATAACCTGACTGTCTTGACTCGTGAGTTCTGAACTGAGCGAGAACACAGTGGAGTTATGTTTGACGTAAGTAGGTGTTCAGGATCACTTAGTGATCATTCTAGTTCACGTCCATTATGTAAGTTAGCCACTCAATTAAATTCTTAGTGCTTGCTGCAACGTCACCACTTAACCATATCTAACCCATTATGCCTTGCTAGTCTTGATACCCTTCGAAATGAGATTGTTGAGTCCTCGTGGCTCACAGATTATTACAACTATAGTTGCAGGTACAGGTAATGCGATTATTTCATGTGAAAGCGACGCTTGTTTGATTTTGATTTCTTCTTCTTCATCAATCTAGGATGGGTTCCAGGACGGCAGCCTGGGATAGCAAGGATGGATGTCATTTTATCATTTGGTTTCGTCCGTAGTCGGACCCTACTCTTATGTATGATGATTGAATATGTTGTTGTATTGATGTGATCTTGATGTATCTCGTGGCGAGTGTAAGCCAATTCTATATACCCATCTCTTCTGTACGTGTATTGGTAATGATATCCATTCTTGCAAAACGACAAGATGTGCTTCTATCCCTGTCGAGGCCCTCGAGCCAAAATAAGGACAGGATCGCATCTTGGGCATTAAAAGCTACTTTACAGGGATCCTACTGGTGGCTTCCAACTTCACCCCCCGGCAAATTTCACAAGGGTGGGTCCACTTCTCTAAAAAAATTAGCGAATATGCGTGTGGCATATTATTATATTGATAGAGGGTAGAAATGTATAATGGCGAACCTCATGAATAATATGCTACAAGGCGCTTATGAGGTCGTGGTGAGCATGGAGGGGTTGCTCAGCCCTTACATATCAAGACTCGGGTTACATAAATGATTAAACTAAGCCCTCAAGCACCATCCCAAGTGCAAGATTCTCCTGAATGATGTGAAACGGGAGGGAGAGGGATCAAGTTGCATCGTCGAAGATGCAAGCATTACGTTGCCTCCATATGGTCCAGGAAGTAACTATAATGAGAGAGGCAAGACCTTTGTACTGGCATGCCGACGAGTCATTGAGGGCCAGCATCCAACAATCAGACAAGTCGAAGGATCTATCAGGTGGTTGGATTGTGAGATGGCACCGGGAGAGCACATCATAGCAAGCAGTGCGGGAGACCACACACCCGATGAGTAGATGCGCCTGGTCTACTACTCCTTGTAACATATGACATATACGACCACGTGGGGGAGGCCACGCGGGCCGAGGCTTGCTGAAGTCCAAAAATGGTACATGTCGGCTAACCAAAGGAAGATCTTGACCCCATTTGTTGCCCAATGCTTCCAAGTAAGGCGCCACCATGGTGAAGTTGTGGATCCCTAGAAGATGGCAACGTAGCATGATTTGGCGGAGTAGGTGCCATTCTCAGTACACCTCCAATTAATGGTGTCCGACTAGGGATGCAACGATATGTCCGGCGGGCGCTGCCAAATATCGACATGCTAAATGGTGGCCACCACACCATGTGGGGACCCCGACTCATAAGTCGTGATCACCGAATGTACATGCACAATGACACAAGAGGTCAATGCTCACTGAGCACATAGAGAATGAATAACAAGAGTCTTACATCCATTACATACTGTATTACTCAAATATGGCCTCGATGGTCAAGACTTCATATGGTTGCAACCAAAATCTTCAACGATAACGTGAACCCATGCCATCTTCCATAACCCTATAGGCATAATGACTGGGAAGCATCGTAGCTCACATGGTCATCACGACGGTAATCTTCAATATATCTAGTTCTTTCATGTCTGTCCAATAACATAACCAGTGGCAAGCCAATGAGTATTTTGAATGCACTCGCAAGCAACCCTTGTTTGGAACAAGGCAATAACAATGCATGATATAGCACTAAGTAGGTAATTTTGCAGAAAGGTAATTTTGAGTGGAGTGACATGATCAAATAACTTATGTAAGAATAAATCAACAGTTGGCAGGTATCCACATGAACAAGTTACAAATATCATCATAAGGAGGGGTTGAACATCTCATGTTCGGTCATCATGTCAAATCATCTCATTTAACTCAAGTATCATCTTTTGTTCCACACACACACACCAAGTTTGTAAACAATGGACGTAGCCCAATAGCAGCCATCAAGCTGTCCTTCACCATGGACACGGCTATTCGAATAGTTTTACACTCTGTAGAGGTTGCACACTTTACCCATAAGACTCGGGAAACTTTCGTGTCAAGCAACGACTCGCGGTATTGTTCATACCTGAGGTAAGTACCCGAACAATGCCTTTCCCATGCTGATACTAAACAAAGAGTCGACTCGTTGGTTCCATCCCCCATGATATATATCACTCGTATCATCCATGAGGGCACGCAACGGTGTGGACGGTGTCTCTGAAGATAGCCCAAGATCATCCATTCCGGTACGATCCTGTATCGAGAGTGACCATGCCACTCCTACCACTAGTAATGCAGGCTCTATGCCATCACCAACCATAGTAAGCAAGAGAGCCCCATCCCATAAGTGGTATCGTGGTTGTACATGTAAGGTTGGAATAATGGTCGCAACTTACACCAATCCATTTTCAAAAAACCACACACACACACACACTTGCCTCAGTACACCACTTCTTTCTCAAGTGGTTACCTAGCTCAACATCATCTCCCTCAGGCATTAATGGCACCCTATAGGGTTTTCGAAAGGTCTTTAATTTTTTTCCATCACCATGCATATTCCCATCCCTTTTTGCATAGCAACTACCAAGTATCCTATCTACTCCCACCCGCACAAGCCTCATAAGGAGGTAGGTGTTGGAAATATGCCCTAGAGGCAATAATAAATTAGTTATTATCATATTTCCTTGTTCATGATAATCATTTAGTATCCATGCTATAATTGTATTGATCGGAGACTTAGATGCATGTGTGGATACATAGACAAAACCATGTCCCTAGTATGCCTCTAATAGACTAGCTCGTTGATCAAAAGATGGTTAAGGTTTCCTAGCCATGGACATGAGATGTGATTTGATAACGGGGTCACATCATTAGGAGAATGATGTGATGGACAAGACCCAAACTGCAAACGTAGCATATGATCGTGTCAATTTATTTCTACTGTTTTCCGCATGTCAAGTATGTGTTCCTATGACCATGAGATCATGCAACTCACAGATATCGTAGGAGTGCCTTGTGTGTATCAAACGTCGCAACGTAACTGGGTGACTATAAAGGTGCTCTACAGGTATCTCCGATGGTGTTTGTTGAGTTGGCATGGATCGAGACTGGGATTTGTTACTCCGTGTGACGGAGAGGTATCTCGGGGCCCACTCGGTAATGCAACATCACAATAAGCCTTGCAAGCAATGTGACTAATTGTTAGTTGCGGGATCTTGTATTACGGAACGAGTAAAGAGACTTGCCGGTAACGAGGTTGAACTAGGTATCGAGATACCGACGATCGAATCTCGGGCAAGTAACATACCGAAGAACAAAGGGAACGTTATACGTGATTAACTGAATCCTTGACATAGAGGTTCGACCGATAAAGATCTTCATAAAATATGTGGGAACCAACGTGGACGTCCAGGTCCCGCTATTGGTTATTGACCATAGAGGTATCTCGGTCATGTCTACATAGTTCTCGAACCCACAGGGTCTGCACACTTAAGGTTCGGTGACGTTTCGGTAGTGTAGAGTTATGTATGGTGGTGACATAAGTTTGTTCGGAGTCCCGGATGAGATCCCGCACGTCACGAGGAGCTCCGGAATGGTCCAGAGGTAAAGATTCATATATAGGAAGTCCCAGTTTGGTTTCCGGAAAAGTTTTGGGCTCATCGGTAGTGTACCGGGGGTGCCGGTAGTGTACCGGGAGGCCTCCGGGAGGGGTATTTAGACCCCAAGAGGTCCATGGTCTGTGGGAGAATAATAACAAGCCCTTAGTGGGCTGGGAAAACAGCCACAAAGGCCCATGGCGCAGGAGAGAAAGTCCTAAAGCAAAAAGTGGAAAATCAGCCAATAGGAGGCAATCCTACTCCAACTAGGATTGGAGGTGAATTAGCATTGCTTCCCACCTCCTATTTAGGCCGACCCAAAGGCCTTGTCTGCCTCTCCTCTCCTCTCCTCCTATATATACTAGTGGATTGGGTGGTTTTTGGACAGAATTTCTGGCCACGTGCTACCCGTTACACCGGTGCATAGTTTCTCCTCTAGATCGGTTTTCTGCAGCGCTTAGGCGAAGCCCTGCCGGAATTGCTCCACCACCATCACCGGAGCGCCGTCACGCTGCCGATGAACTCTCTCTCCTCTCCACCTCCTCTTGCTGGATCGAGACGGTGGAGATCGTCATCAAGCTGCACGTGTGCTGAACGCGGAGGTGCCGTCCGTTCGGCGCTAGATCGGAAGGACCGTGATCGCGATCGCGAGACGGTTCGTGATGTGATCACGGAACGGATCATGATGAGTTCACGGGACAGATCGTGATCAAGATCGTGAGATGAATCGTGATGAGTTCGCGGGACGGATCATGATGTGTTCGCGGGACGGTTCGTGATTGGATCGCGGGACGCTCGGCGATTTGGATCGCGAAGAAGTTCGACTACACCAACCGCGTTTCTTAACGCTTCCCGCTTAGCGATCTACAAGGGTACATAGATCCACTCTCCCTCTCGTAGATGCTCATCACCATGGATAGGTTTGCGTGTGCATAGGAAATTTTTTGTTTCCCATGCGACGTTCCACAACAGTGGCATCATGAGCTAGGTTGATGGTTCGATGAGATCTCGAGTAGAACACAAAAGGTTTGTGGGCGTTGATGCTTAGATTGCTTCCTCCCTTGGTCGGATTTTGGTTCAGCGGGATTGTGAGATGAAGCGGCCCGGACCTACATTACTCGTACGCTTATGAGAGACCGGTTCCCTCGACGCAACTTGTTGCTTAGATGGCTTGCGGGTGACAGTTTCTCTCACTTTAGTTGGATCGGATCCGACAAAGGCGGTCCTTGAGAAGGTTGAAAAGCAATCTATGTATCACCGTTGTGGTTTATGTGTAGGTGAGAATCGTTCTTGCTAGATACCCGTAGAAGCCACGTAAAATATGCAACAACAATTAGAGGACGTCTAACTTGTTTTTGCAGGGTATGTTGTGATGTGATATGGCCAATTACATGATGAGATATATGTGATGTATGAGATGATCATGTGATGTATAGAATTTCACGACTTGCATGTCGTTGAGTACGGCAACCGGCAGGAGCCATAGGGTTGTCTTTAATTATTGTATGACCTGCGTGTCAATCATTAAGCGCTATGTAATGCTTTAGTTTATCGCTAAGCGGTAGCAATAGAAGTGATCCCTCACTTGAATTTCAAGATGAACTGTGTTCTCCCCGAGTGTGCACTGTTGCGAAAGTTCGTCGTGTTGAGACACCACGTGATGATCGGGTGTGATAGACTCTATGTTCACATACAACGGGTGCAAGCCAGATTTGCACGCGCAGAACACTCGGGTTAAACTTGACGAGCCTAGCATGTACAGACATGTCCTCGGAACACGAGAGACCGAAAGGTCGAACATGAGTCATATAGTAGATATGATCAACATAATCATGTTCACCATTGCAGACACCTCAACTCACGTGATGATCGGACTTGAGTTGGTGAATTTGGATCATGTATCACTCAAATGATCGGAGGGATGTCAATTTGAGTGGGAGTTCTTAAGTAATATGATTAATTGAACTCATTATCATGAACATAGTCAAAGTGTCTCTGCAAATTATGTTGTAGATTACTAGCTCGTGCTGTAGCTCCCTTAAATTTTTATATTTTCCTAGAGAAATAGAGTTGAAAGATGTTGGTAGCAATATTGCGGACTGGGTCCGTGATCTGAGGATTGTCCTCATTGCTGCACAGAAGGCTTATGTCCTTAATGCACCGCTCGGTGCGCCACCCCCTCTAGCGTCGTCTATAGATGTTGTGAACATCTAATAGGCACGTTTGGATGACTACTTGATAGTTTAGTGTGTCATGCATTACGGCTTAGAAATGAGGCTCCAAAACATTTTGAACGTCACGGAACATATGAGATGTTCTAGAAGCAGAGATTGTGATCTCAGGCTCGTGCCTGTGTTGCGAGATATGAGATCTCCAACAAGATTCTTTGCCTATAAGATGAAGTAGAATAGCTCAATCATTGAGCATGTACTCAGATTGTCTGGGTACTAGAATCGCTTGAATCAAGTGGGAGTTGATCTTCCAGATAAGATAGTGATTGATATAGTTCTCCAAGTCACTGTCACTAAAGCTACTAGAACTTAGTGATGAACTATAATACACCAGGGATAGAAGTATTGATCCCTGAGCTGTTCGTGATGTTTGACACCGTGAAGGTAGAAATCAAGAAGGAGCATCAAGTGTTGATGGTTAATCAAACCACTAGTTTCGAAAAGGGCAAGGGCAAGGACGGAAACTTCATGGATAGCAAGTCAGTTGCTGCTCCAGTGAAGCAACCCAAAGTTGAACTCAAACCCGAGACTAAGTGCTTCTATTATGAGGTGAGAGGTCGTTGAAGCGGAACAACCCTAGATACTTGGTAGATAAGAAGGCTGGCAACATCGACAGAAGTATATTTGATATATGAGTTTTTGATGTGTACCTTGCTAGTACTCCTAGTAGCACCTGGGTATTGGATACCGGTTCGGTTGCTAAATGTTAGTAACTCGAAATAAAAGCTACGGAATAAACGGAGAACTAGCTAAGGGTGAGGTGACGATGTGTGTTGGAAATGTTTCCAAGGTTGATGTGATCAACATCGCACGCTCTCTCTACCTTCAGGATTAGTGACGAACCTAAATAAATGTTATTTGGTGTTTTGCGTTGAGCATGAACATGATTAGATCATGTTTGTTGCAATACGGTTATTCATTTAAGTCAGAGAATAATAGTTATTCTGTTTACATGAATAATACCTTCAATGGTCATGCACCCAGTGAGAATTGTTTGTTGAAATCTTGATCGTAGTAATACACATGTTCATAACATTGATGTCAAAAGATACAAAGTTAAATAATGATAGTACCACATACTTGTGGCACTGCCGCAAAATGTCATATTGGTATAAAGCGCATGAAGAAACTCCATGGTGATGGATATTTGGACACATTCGATTTCGAATCAGTTGAGACATGCGAACCATGCCTCTTGGGCAAGATGACTAAAGGACCCCGTTGGATGGAGCGGGCAAGTGATTCATTGGAAATGATACATGTTGATGTATGCAATCTAGTGAGTCTTGTAGCATGTAGTGGATATCGTTATTTTCTTACCTTCACTAATGATTTGAGTAGATATAGTGTATATTTACTTAATGAAACACAAGTATGAATCGTTTGAAAGGTTCAAGCAAATTCAGAGTGAAGTTTAAAGATCTTCGTGACAAGAAGATAAAAATGACTGCAATATGATCGTGGAGGTGAATATCTGAGTCACGAGTTTGGCATACAACTTAAGACAATGTGAAAGTTGTTTCACAACTAAACGCCACCTGGAACACCATAGTGTGATGGTGTGTCCGAACATCATAGTTATGCTCTATTGGACATGGTGCATGCTATGATGTCTCTTGTCGTTTTACTACTATAATTTTGGGGTTATGCATTAGAGACAACTACATTCACTTTAAATAGGGCACCATCTAAATCCGTTGAGATGACACCATGTGAATTATGGTTTGATAGAAACCTAAGCTGTCATTTCTTAATACTTGGGGCTGCGACACTTGTGTGGAAAATGTTTTCACCTAATGTGGTCGAACCCAAGGCGGACAAATGCATCTTCATAGAATACCCTAAGATCAGTTGGGTGAACCTTCTATCTTAGATCCAAGTCCAAAGTGTTTGTTACTAAAACAGATCCTTTCTCGAGGAAAAGTTTCTCTCGAAAGAATTAAGTGGGAGGAAGATAGAACTTGATGAGGTTGTTTAAACTTTGTTCAACCAGAGAGTAGCGCAGCGCAGGATGTTGTTTCTGTGAAGCCTACGTTAGTTGAAGAGGAAGTTAATGATGATGATCATGAAGCTTCAGGATCAAGTTACTATCGAACTTCGTAGGTCAACAAGGATGTGTACTGCTCCTAAGAGGTACGACAACCCTATCTTGGAGGTCATGTTGTTGGACAAACGATGAACCTACGAGCTATGGAGAAGCGATGATGGGCCCGGATTCTGACAAATGGTTGGAGGCCATGAAATCCGAGATAGGATCCATGTATGAAAACCAAGTGTAGACTTTGGTAGACTTGCTCGTTGGACGGCAGGTCGTTGAGTACAAATGGATCTTTAAAATGAAGACAAACACTGATGGTGAATGTCACTATTTGTAAAGCTCGACTTGTTGGAAAGATGTTTGTGACAAGTTCAAGGAGTTGACTACGATGAGACTTTCTCACTCGTAGTGGTACTCAAGTCTGTTGGAATTATGTTAGCAGTTGCTGTGTTTTCAATTATGAAATCTGGCAGATGGATGTCAAAACATCATTTCCTTAACGGTTTACTTGAGGAAAGGTTGTATGTGATACAACCAGAAGGTTTTGTCAGGCCTAAGGATGCTAAAAGGTGTGCAAGCTTCGGTGCTCCTTCCATGGACTGAAGCAAGCATCTCGGAGTTGGAATATATGCTTTGATGAGGTGATCAAAGTTTTGATGTTTATACAAAGTTTACGAGAAACTTGTATTTGCAATAAAGTGAGTGGGAGCACTATAGAATTTCTGATAAGTATATGTGGATGACATATTGTAGATCAGAAATAATGTAGAGTTTATGGAAAGCATAAAACGGTCATTTGGAAAGTGATTTTCAAAGGAAGACCTGGATGAAGCTACCTAATTGTTGAGCATCAAAATCTATGGAGATAGATCAAGATGCTCGATGAGACTTTCAATGAGTGCATACCTTGACAAGATTTTGAAAGAGTTCAAAATGGATCAGTCAGAGAAAGAGTTCTCGCCTGATTTGTAAGGTGTGAAAGTTGAGTGAGACTCAAAGCTCGACAACGGTAGAAGAAAGAGAAAGGACGAACGTCGTCCCCTATGCCTTAGCCATAGGCTCTATACTATGCCATGCTGTGTACCGCACCTGTGTGTGCCTTGACATGAGTCCGTCAGGGGGTACAAGAGTGAACCAGGAGTGGATCACTGGACAGCGGCCAAGATTATCCTCAGTAACTAAGAGACTGAGGAGATGTTTCTCGATTATGGAGGTGATAAAGAGTTCGTCGTAAGGAGTTACGTCGATACAAGCTTTAACACTAATCTGGATGACTCGTAGTAGCAATCTGGATACGTATAGTGGAGCAGCCATTTGGAATAGTACCAAGCGGAGTGTGGTAGCAGTGTTTACAGTTTGACATAGGTATTTGCAAAGTGCACACGGATCTGAATGTTACAGACCCGTTGACTATAAGACCTCTCTCACATGCAAAGCATGATCGAGCCCCAGAACTCGTTGGGTGTTAGATTCATAACAATGCGAATCACATGGTGATGTGAACTAGATTATTGACTCTAGTGCAAGTGGGAGACTATTGGAAATATGCCCTAGAGGCAATAATAAATTAGTTATTATCATATTTCCTTGTTCATGATAATCGTTTATTATCCGTGCTATAATTGTATTGATCGGAGACTTAGATGCATGTGTGGATACATAGACAAAACCATGTCCCTAGTATGCCTCTAATAGACTAGCTCGTTGATCAAAAGATGGTTAAGGTTTCCTAGCCATGGACATGAGATGTCATTTGATAACGGGGTCACATCATTAGGAGAATGATGTGATGGACATGACCCAAGCTGCAAACGTAGCATGTGATCGTGTCAGTTTATTGCTACTGTTTTCCGCATGTCAAGTATGTGTTCCTATGACCAGGAGATCATGCAACTCACTGATATCGGAGGAGTGCCTTGTGTGTATCAAACGTCGCAACATAATTGGGTGAGTATAAAGGTGCTCTACAGGTATCTCCGATGGTGTCTGTTGAGTTGGCATGGATCGAGACTGGGATTTGTTACTCCGTGTGACGGAGAGGTATCTCGGGGCCCACTCGGTAATGCAACATCACAATAAGCCTTGCAAGCAATGTGACTAATTGTTAGTTCCGGGATCTTGTATTACGGAACGAGTAAAGAGACTTGCCGGTAACGAGGTTGAACTAGGTATGGAGATACCGACGATCGAATCTCGGGCAAGTAACATAACGAAGAACAAAGGGAACGTTATACGGGATTAACTGAATCCTTGACATAGAGGTTCGACCGATAAAGATCTTCGTAGAATATGTAGGAAACAATGTGGACGTCCAGGTCCCACCATTGGTTATTGACCGTAGAGGTGTCTCGGTCATGTCTAGATAGTTCTCGAACCCGCAGGGTCTGCACAATTAAGGTTCGGTGACGTTTCGGTAGTGTAGAGTTATGTATGGTGGTGACCGAAGTTTGTTCGGAGTCCCGGATGAAATCCCGGACGTCACGAGGAGTTCCGGAATGGTCCGAAGGTAAAGATTCATATATACGAAGTCCCAGTTTGGTTTCCGGAAAAGTTTTGGGCTCATCGGTAGTGTACCGGGGGTGCCGGTAGTGTACCGGGAGTGCCGGTAGTGTACCGGGAGGCCTCCGAGAGGGGTATTTCGACCCCAAGAGGTCCATGGGCTGTGGGAGAATAATAACCAGCCCTTAGTGGGATGGGAAAATAGCCACAAAGGCCCATGGCGCAGGACAGAAAGTCCTAAAGCAAAAAGTGGAAAATCAGCCAATAGGAGGCAATCCTACTCCAACTAGGATTGGAGGTGAAGTAGGATTGCTTCCCACCTCCTATTTCGGCCGACCCAAAGGCCTTGGATGCCTATCCTATCCTCTCCTCCTATATATACTAGTGGATTGGGTGGTTTTTGGACAGAATTTCCGGCCACGTGCTACCCATTACACCGGTGCATAGTTTCTCCTCTAGATCGGTTTTCTGCAGCACTTAGGCGAAGCCCTGCCGGAATAGCTCCACCACCATGACCGGAGCGCCGTCACGCTGCCGGTGAACTCTCTCCTCTCCACCTCCTCTCGCTGCATTGAGACGGTGGAGATCGTCATCAAGCTGCATGTGTGCTGAACGCGGAGGTGCCGTCCGTTCGGCGCTAGATCGGAAGGACCGTGATCGAGATCGCGAGACGGTTCGTGATGTGATCACGGAACGGATCATGATGAGTTCGCGGGACAGATCATGATCAAGATCGTGAGACGGATCATGATGAGTTTGCGGGACGGATCATGATGTGTTCGCGGGACGGTTCGTGATTGGATCGTGGGACGCTCGGCGATTTGGATCGCGAAGAAGTTCGACTACACCAACCGCGTTTCTTAACGCTTCCCGCTTAGCGATCTACAAGGGTACGTAGATCCACTCTCCCTCTCGTAGATGCTCATCACCATGGATAGGTTTGCGTATGCGTAGGAAAATTTTTGTTTCCCATGCGACGTTCCACCACAGTGGCATCATGAGCTAGGTTGATGGTTCGATGAGATCTCGAGTAGAACACAAAAGGTTTGTGGGCGTTGATGCTTAGATTGCTTCCTCAATTGGTCGGATTTTGGTTCAGCGGGATTGTGAGATGAAGCAGCCCGGACCAACATTACTCGTACGCTTACAAGAGACCGGTTCTCTCGATGCAACTTGTTGCTTAGATGGCTTGCGGGTGACAGTTTCTCTCACTTTAGTTGGATCGGATCCGACAAAGGCATCCACCCAAGTGGTCACCACATCATCATGATAAATGTATTGAATTTAAAGTGATATATGACATGCATGAAAAGGTTCTTAGCATGGTCAAAGGGATGCTTGCCTGGCTTATCGAAGTCTTCGAGGTCTTCACACGCTTCTCGTCCACTCCGAGCACTTCGTCAACTATTGCCAGAAACAACCGCAATAAGCAACACAAGAAGCAGAGAAATAAAAGTGCTCTATAAATAGGAGTTTTATTTTTCTTCGACATCTCTAGTCATGAGAAAATAACAAAGGAGGTTTTATTGGATGTGGCTCAAGGGGGATTTTTGACTAGTGGAAACGAAAGAAATGATGATCCTATTAGAAGTCTATAGAAAATGTTTTTATAAAAAAATGAGTGGATGCACCCAATAAATAGGGGATTTTAGAAAGTGGTTTCACTGGATTTGGAGTTGGGATGAATTTCCTATGATTTTCCTAATATGAAATAAGTGGAAAAAGGAGCATTTATTAGATCCAACCACAACATATCATAGAAGAATGTTGTCCATTGATGATAAGATTTTTGGAGTCTCTGGGAATTTGAATCATCAAATTTGGGGCTAAGATGAATGCTCTAGGGATTTTAAGAAGGGGTCTTTGGGAGGTTCAAATTCGACTTTAAATTTGAAAAGATAGAAAATTTTCAAAAGAAATGTGTAAGCCACATTTCCGGATAGATAATGATTTTTTGATCGGCTATTGTAGGGGAAATCACCCCCACATCCTTTTCTTTTATTCCAAAGCACATGTTACAATGTACAAGCTAGGCTAGAAGGTTACGACGGGGGTTTAGAGGGGAAAACTCACCTCAAGGTGGTAAAAAAGACACCCAGTTTAAAAGATCATCCCTAAAACAAGCCTTAATTCTATGGGCTAATAAGGAAATCTCATGAATGAAATTAGCCTTCCATTTATTAAAAATAGGGCATTCATTCCTGAGAAATCTAGCATTTCGACTGGTCCATATATCACAGCACGCGATAAAAACCACCTTAGTGAAGAAAGGTTGGTGAAAGCCTCTTCATGCTCCCATGGTAATATCCCACATGGTATTTCCGTGCCATTGGATTTGCAGATAATTCCAAACCCTCGTGCTGAACATGCAAGAGAAGAATAGATGGGTCGTGTCTTCTTTCATCCTTGCATGGCATAGAACACACAAATTAGATTCAGGGACATTCCAATGTCTTCTCTCAAGAATATCCTGGGTGTTCAGCCTGTCCATAATAAGCATCCATGAAAAACTTTGATTTTCATGCTACAACAACTCTTCCAAATCCAATTGAGAAGAGGGTTAGGGGTGATTGGCTGATGAACATGCATGTAAAACTTCTTGGCAGAGTAACCCTTTCCATCCTCAGTCCACAACCAGACATCATTCACTGACTGCTCCCTGTGCAAGTTCTGGAGAAGATTCTCAAAAGCTTGTAATTCTTGAAAATCTATTTCAGATAGTGGGAGATGAAACAAGCTGGTCATGTCATTAGCTTCAAAAGCATTGAAAACCTCCTCATCTATGGAGAAAGTATCAATTGCAAAAGAAAACAATCTTTGAAACTTGTGCGCTAATGGGATCTTGGAGTCTCCTACCAACCATGAATCTGACCATAATAGAAAGGTATCTCCTTTGTTTGGTTGTATGTAAGTAAGTGTCCTGAAACTATCCATACTCTTGCAGATATCCTTCCACCAAAAAGATCCACACAAGGATGTACCTTGTGGCACTCTATCATGGTAATATGTGTTCCAGATCAAGTTAACCCATGGCACATAAGCCTTGTTGAAAACTTTATCATCATGTTTAAGCAGTAAAGCATCATTCTACACAACTAGATTCATAATTCCATGCCCACCTTTTTTCTTAGGTATGCATACCAAATCCCAAGAAGCCAGTGTTGGAGATTAGTCTTGACCATTCCTTCTCCAAAGACACTGCCTCTGTATCCTCTCCAGTTCCTTGAGAATACCTGGGGGTATGTCCAAGCTGCAGAGGAACAAGATGGGAACTAAAGACATAGCAGAGTTTAGATATTGCAATATACCACCCTAGACAAGAAATGAGGAGCTTGCAAATAGTCTCCTTTCCATATTATCCACTAGGGGTATTAAATCCACAATCCTTGTCTTGGTGGTCCCAACATGCAAGCCCAAGTGTGGAAATGGTAAAGTACCTACTTTGCATCCAACAGAATGAGCCAGCCTCTACAACTCATCCTGGTTCACATTAATTGGGAGCATAGCAAACTTATGGTAGTTAATATGGAGACTAGTAGACAGTGGGAATATGAATAGAATTCCCTTTAACTCCAGTAACTGTGATTCCACAACAGGCATGATAATAAGGGTTTCATCTGCATATTGCACAATTCGAAAATCCTTATCATGACAGGGAATTGGCAACTCAGTTTTTCCCTTCAACAACAAATCATTTACTAAATTCTGAAGGAAATCTATAGAAATGGAAAATAATAGAGGAGACATAGGATAACCCTGACTCACACCCTTCTTGTACAAGAAATTTCCACTAGGGACTCCATGGAGAAGCACTAAGGAGGAGCCATAGGAGAGCAGTTATTTTACCCAAAGAATCCATTTATCATTGAAACCCCTGTGCCTTAAAACTTGGAAAATGAACTCATGTTCAATGGAATCAAAAGCTTTTTAAAAGTCAAGTTGAAGGATAGCAATTGGGCCTTTCTGATTGGTGACACTGATGTAGGTACTCTAGAGTCCAACCAACACATTCCTGGATTGTTCTGTATTTAATGAACCATATTGATTTTTATGAATGCACCTCATGATTTGCAACTGAAACCTGTTGGCAGTCATCTTAGAGAGAAATTTTAAACCCATCCCAGTCAAAGAAATTGCCTGAAATATCCAACCTACTCAGGGGAGCCCTTTAGGGGCAAGTGTGATATATGAAGAATTTATATTTTCAAGCCTAGCAATTCTAGCATGAAGATCATTTGCAAGTGCGTAGGAGTACTCATAGCTGATATGCCAACATTTCTTAAAAACAATCCATTGAAACCATCAGGGCCTGGTGCCTTATCTATGGGCACATCCTTAACAATCCTATCCATCTCCTCCTTTGAAAAAGGCAAGGTGAGATCATCCAGTCCACCCAGCTTGTCTAACAGAGAATGCATGTCAAAAGCAAGATTAATTCCTAGTGATTTCCCCATCCTGGCTTTAAAGGCTGACCAAAAACACCCAGTAATTTTCTCATGATCAGTAGTAATAGTTCCATCCTCAAGCTTTAGGGAAGAAATGGAATTCCTTCTTTATCTTTCTGTGATAATAACATGAAAGACTTTTGTATTTTCCTCTCCCACTTTGTTAGTCTTGATAGTTGCTCTCTTCTTCCAATACAGGAACTGTAGGTGGAGTATGTGTTCCAAGTGTAGCTTCACAATCACCATGAAATTATCCTCAGGCATGAAAATGGGTCTCAACTCCTCAAGATTATCCAGGAGAAAATCACTTGATTGCATTTGCCAATCAGGATTTTGATCTTTGATAAACCAGTCTGCCATCTCTTGAGAGCCTGCCTCAAGGTTTTAAATTTATCAATGACAATGGCAATTATATGGCCTTTCCTTGAGCGAACCTTCCAAGACTACTCCACACACTACAAAAAACCAACAAGTTCCACCCAATAATTCTCAAAGCAGAAAAGATTGCTCTTGGGGATGGTTGTGTTGATGGTCACCACACATGGTACATGATCTGATGCAGTCTTGGCCAAGGGTAACACCTGTGTAAATGGGTAACAAGAGATCCAATTGGCCAAGGTGAGAAACTAGTCTAATTGCTCCAGAAGTGGGGTATCCTGCATGTTTGACCATGTATATGACCTTCCTTTAAGAGATGACTCAGGAAGACCAAGATGGCCTATAATTTCATTAAAAATTAAAATATCATTAACATCAGCACCAGGGAGATTTCTATTTGAAGTTAACCGAATAAAATTAAAATCCCTGAGTAGCAACCAGTTCTCATCAACATGTATATTCAGGTTATAGAGCCAGCTAACAAAAAGGTCTCGGGCTTCACCTTGGCAGGGCCCATACACATTGACCAATGTCCATTTCTTAGTATTATGATTTGAAGTGAAAGAAATGACCATGCCAAATCTTTGAGAATCTAGTAAGACTCCATTCAGTAACGATGAATTCCAAAGGACAATTAGACCACTAGAGGCCCCAGCGATGGGCTATATGCAAAACGATCAAAACGTTTAGGGCGGAAATTCCGAATACTTCTATGATCAATGTGTTGCATTTTTGTTTCCTAAAGGCAAACAGAGGACAAACTTTCATCAATCTTGCTTTTGACGGCTCTTTGACACGGGTCAGAATTAATCCCTCGCACATTCCAGCAGAGGACACGCCAACTTATAGTAGAATGACTATCCATAGCAACATAAATATTGGCATCAAAAGTGTAGTCACACAGCAACCAGCAACAACAAGGTTCAAAAGACACCATTACAGGAAAACGAGAATAACAGGAAACATAATTTTTTAAGATAATACATAACTACATGGGGGGGGGGAGAAACCTCATAGCATATCGAGGGAGTTTGTCCTAATCATCCTAGTAGCGATGCGGGGATTTGGCCGGATCTTCAGTAAGAAGTTGCATCGTCAGCTTCTCCGAAGCAATGCCCAAACTCTGACCAATAGTTTTGAATCACCCTGATAGGTGTGGCAGGCGGGATCTCCTCACTCTGCTGCTCTCCACCAGATTGAGCACTCTCCTTGTGGTTTGCTTGCTGTACCTCCAGTGGCTTGGAACGGGGCTTCCTCTTCTTGGGCAACGGTAGTGGCAGCTCATGCATGATTGTCTTAAAGCCATCGCGTTTCACCAAACTACGGGTGCACCTACGAACTAAGGAGTTATCAATGGGTATGGCCTTCTTTCGAGGAACTCTCTTCCTGGCACACTAAACCGAGAAAGAAAACTGATCATCATTAGTAGCAGCTTTGTTGATGCGATGAACTTTAGTGTCCCTATCTTCATTGAACAAAGCTCTGGCAAAATGTCGAGGCCTGGCCAACGTACGGGAAGCAGAAGACCATTTTAGAAACCTAGTTGATATCATCAAAAGTGATGGACCAAGATCGCTTGCATAGCACTAGCACTACAGGAATCAGCTATTTTGCCGACATGTGTGTTCTTTGCCGTCAGCATATCGTCGGGGTAGACGGCAAATTGTTATTTCGCCATCATGGGAAGACGGAAAAACAAAGTTGTAGGCCAAAAATCGAAAAAACAGACGGCGAAAGACAACACGGCAAATCAAAGGTTTGCCATCTGACACATCATCTGCGTACAACAGCAAGACCACCTACAATCTGTTGACCAAAGTTATAGAGGTGGCAACAAAGCTGAGAGGGCCCGACTATGATGTGGCATCGGATCCCCTTGACCATGAGTTGGTTATGATTGCTGGAGAGGGGAGGAAACATGGCAAGGAAGCGATTGGAGGAGGCATGTTTCCTAGGTCCTCCACTCGCACTCTACCAGAGCACAAGGCTCGGCTAGGTCTGTCAAAATCTTTTGTATGTCAATGTGTGACTCCGGCAAGGGCTGAGATGGAGGTATTCTATTCAAGTCCTTCTACATATGATTTTTCTAATTCTTACATAATGTTGTATTTTAAGATGCGATTACGATGCCATATTCTGTAGTCTCTACTCGGGGAGAAGTTGGCAGAGGCGAGGCGAATATTGGCGGAGGAGAGGGCGGAGGAGAGGCGACTGGAGGCGGAGGAGAGGGCAAAGGAGAGGGAGGAGGAGAGGCGAGTGGTGGTGGAGGAGAGGGCGGCGGAGAGGGCAGAGGAGAGGCGAGTGGCGGTGACGGAGAGGACGGTGGAGAGGGTGGAGGAGAGGCGACTGGCTGATGTGAGGATGCAGCAGGCGTTGTGGGCACAAAATACTCCAAACTTTCAGATGTTTACGGTTAGTTCCTTAATATCCAAGCACAATTCCTTAATAGTCAACACATGTGGTCTTTTACTAACCGTACTTAATCTTCACTCCTCTTAACATAATTTGCAGGCTTATTGCACCCAAATTGGTATGCCCGCTTTCGTTATGTCTGCCATTACTATGCGCCCAACGGTTAGTTAACTGAAATACTTCCAAGGATCATTGTTTCATTTCTTTGTCCAAGTGTCATGCTAACCATGTAATACTTCATGCAGCATCCTTCGACCCATGGATCGAATAATGCCGGATCTTCACATGAAGTGGCAATAACCTTGATGGTTCTCTGCATGTTTGACATCTATTACGGTTAGTGCATCCATATCTCATTTACAAGTAGAGACCACTTGAAGATCATCGTGACTTAGCGATCATTTGAATATATCAAACCATTTGTATTACATTGAATTGAAATTATATCAAACCATTTGTATCACATGATTTAGAGACCACTTGAAGACCATTTGAATCAAATCATTTCTACTTATCATCTTGACTTAGAGATCTTCCTGATTTAGAAACTTTTGCAGGTGTTGATTTATTACCATTTGAACCATCTGAAGATCAAAGTTATAACTAGAGACCATACAAGAAGTTCTTAGTGATTTAGATTGTTAAATTTGACAAGTTTTAAAGAAACTCCTTAGGATTCAAAGCTATTTTTTGGAAACTTGCAATGGAATATAGATATAACCTTGATGGTTCTCCGCATGTTTGAGATCTATTATGGTTAGTGCCTCCATATCTCATTTACAAGTGGAGACCACTTGAGGATCATCATGACTTAGAGATCATTTGAATATATGTCCATGATTTAGAAACTGACAAGTAAAGACCGTTGGACCCATTAGCTATGCATTATTGAAGCTCTATATTTTCATGATTTAGAGACCATTTGAAGTTATGTATTTATGATTTAGAGACTAGTTGAAGACTTCATGGTTTAGGGTATTAAATTGATTTGAACTTATATCAAACCATTAGTATCACATGATTTAGAGACTACTTGAAGACCATTTGAATCAAATCATTTCTACTTCTTATCATGACTTAGAGATCTTCATGATTTAGAAACTTGCAAGTGTTGATTTATTACCATTTGAAGATCAAACTTATAACTAGAGACCATTCATGAAGTTCTTAGTGATTTAGATTGTCAAATTTGACATCTTCAAAATTTGACAAGTTTTAAAGAAACTCCATAGGATTCAAAGCTATTTTTTGGAAACTTGCAATGGAATATGGATATGGTGTGACATGGATCACTATTTATTTTGTTGGGTCTTCAAGTACTTTCTTTTGTCTATTTGACATCTTCATGATTTAAAGCACCTTATTTTGTTGTTGTGGACATGAATCCCTTTATTTTATTGTTGTGCCAAAATTTGACATATGTGCATGATTTCATCTTGTAGGTTGCCATATGGATGCTCTTTGGACTAGAATATGGACATGAAGACATTTATCATAGTTCCAAATATTATGAAGACATTTATCGTAGTGTCAAATATTATGTAGTGATGCCTTCTATGTTCATATGCTATGAAACATTTATACTCTTAAATTTTCTATGGACCGGTCGGTATGGAACTATGTGTGAGAAGCTATGCTAATATATGAATGTGCTTGGACTATGCTATATAGATGTGTGGACTGTGCTATATATGGACTATATGCTATATGGATGTGTTATGGACTGTTATATGGACTATGGTATATGTGTGAGGAATCATTGTTGTGATATATATTATTAGATTGTGATATATAATGCTATATTGTGATATATATATTGTCATATTTCCTATATGTATTGTCATACTATTTATATGTATTGTCATACTGCTTATATGTATTCTCAAAAAAGAGTGAAACCTCTTTGTCGTCATGTTCATGATGGCAAAAAAGGCACGTGGCGCTTTACTGTGCAAACCGGGCGAGGATGTTTGCCGTCTGTGTAAAACAAGCTGACGGCAAAAATGATGAAAATTTTGTCGTGTGGTACCGCACCTACAGACGGCAAACAATGTGGTAATTTTGCCGTCCGGTGATACTTTGGGGCTGACGGTAAAAATTACTAACGCCGTCCGTTAGGGAGGGTATTCCGTCTGTTCCCTTTTTTCGCCGTCTACACATTATTAATGACGGCAAAATAAGCGCACTGACGACAAACATTTTGCCCTCTCCTTCTCCGGGTGCTGACGGCAAAACTACGGTTTTGCCGATTTTGTGTATGCTGACATTGTTTGCCATCATGGGCTGATGGCAAAATCTTTGATATCAGTAATGTGATCTTTGCTGTCTATAGCGACCAGACGGCAAAATCCTGTAGTGTAGGGGCTCAGCAGGTACAAGTGGAAGTGCACGAGGAATTGTCAGGGCATTGAAGACATCCATTAGTGTCTCGAACGTCCTTCTCCAAGCCATGACAGGGGGTAATGGTAGCCCATAAACCAACCTTATAATCATTAGGTTTACAGGCTGAATAATGGGTTATTGATAAGGTATAATCGCTAGGGGTTTAAACACTGGAGGTGGTTGCTTATCAAATGGTGCTTCATTTTGATTAAGCTGATGATTCATAGCTTGCCCAACAACCTGAGCTGAATCTGAGGAACTTGGTTGGTCGATAACCATGGACTCTTGGTCCTGAGTTGGTGCCTCCTGCTGAATAACTAGCTCTTCGGCATTCCAGCCCCATCCATTAGCAACATGCTGGTCCTACGACTCCTGGAGGTGCTCTGATACTGGTGGCAGGGGGACGTCATTCTATCCCAGAGCAGGATAAGGAGGAAGAGCAAACATCAGATTATCAGGTACAAGGTATCCCGGCAGGGGACGTGGATTTACATTCAGGGGCATGGGGTCTTCATCCTAGGGCATTTGCTTTGCAAAATTTGCTCCAAGGATATAAACAGGAGTCGTCCTAGAAATCCTCACTCCGCCCCGTGTAGCATAATCAGAGAAAATGACACTGCGGGGTACAAGAGCATCTTCAGGGAAACAAGCGAAAACCACTGATCGCACAAGATATGGGTTATCACTAACCCAATGGTGAAATTCCCCAAAGGTATCGACGGCATCCCGCAAGTCCTCTGTGTTACGTAAATCGTGTGGAACACTAAGAAACATGAGACAACCTTGACGAATACCAATAGCCCCTCAAAAACCCTCTTCTTCATTGCGTTTCATGAAACGAACAAAAGAACCATTCCCTAAATATTGCAAAACCATATGGACAACAACAAATCTCTCCCCAGCATCTCTCAACTAAAAAAGACCCACACCCGCAACCCATGGCTGAGCTGAGCGGACATGAAAATCCTTGTTGTTCAAAAGTTCCACAATTTGCTACCATACCTAACAAATCTGGTTGACGGGTGGTGCGGGCATCACCTGCACCACCAAATATTGCTTGTGCCGTCGGGCGATAGGAGTCACCGGAGTGACATAAGTCCGAGCAGGATGATGAGGACTGCCGTCGATGATGTGGTGACTAGTAGGTACATGACACTCTGGGTTGTTCTTTAAGTTGTACATCATAGGAGGAGATGCTTGAGGTGGTGGTGTCAATGGCAGTGGCTCCGACGGATGGCTTGGAAAGATTGAATGTGAAGGTATGGAGAGGGCGGTGCTGAAGCTTGCACGGTTTCCCTGAGACAAGTAGGAGTTCCTAAAATATCCGAAACGGAGGAGGGACTCCTCCATTTCCAAATGAGCCCATTTTCCAGAGCAAAAGAGGCACAACTAGATTTGGTTTGGCCTGCCTGGCTACAGGAGGAGCAAATCTCCCGAGATGTGAAGTTAGGAGCCAGATGGCCCTGACAGAGGCAAATTATACAGGTTAAAATCCTAGTAACCATTTCATTCAGCATTTCCTCAAAAATTTCCCGGGCCTCCTGTGAAGATGGAATTTGGAGCCCAAGCCCATGAACGACTGACTCATCCAAGGCCGACCCATTTGGTTGGGCCACAAAAATCATAGGCAAAACAGAATGCAAGTCCCGAAGATTCAAAAGTCATGTATTCCCGCTTACCAGATCAACTGAATCCGAACTGATCGAAGAAACCGGCGGAGGTTGGTGCACTGTTCGGGAACTAATGTGCAGTGAAGAAACCGTGCACTAAAGCTCTGCCGGCGGCGAATGGTGGATGACAACACGTTCACGTGACGACAACTCGTACCCAGCATATTGAAGATCGCTCATCTCATCCTGTGAATTAGGGCAGTGATATCCTTTACAGACTCCATATTGATTCATGGTTGCAAACATTAATTTCTTATGAGTCGAAGAGCCAAATTTTATGGCAGATTTCTGAGGTCTAGAATGCATTGCCACCAGACCTAAAGCAGAACGTCACTTGGAAGGACTAACCAAGATCCATTCAGCATCACATTGTTTCTTCCAAATCTTCAATTCACGCACCAATTCAGGCTGCCATTTCCCTAAAGATGAACATAGCACTTGAAACTAGCGCATCCAAATGAACACAGATCAAGTATATGAAAACCAACTTTTTTGCATGAAACCCTAAAAGAGAACACCTTGTCCTTAATGCATTCAACAATAATATTAATAGCTGAGCTGTCGATTGCTGACTCTAAAGTAGCTACAACCGAATAATCAATCAAACGAAAACATGTCTACTAAATGAGGCCACCATGAGAAAAGAGCCCCGATGATCCATATGATGCATCAAAAGACCAGACTGCCGAAATACATCTTCCGCAAAAGCCTCACCATGAGAAAAATCCAGATCGAGAGTGGAGCCGGTACGAGAATCCATTGAGATGAATATGCCCGGGTGCAGGACAGATCACCTGTGAAGATGACCGGATGAAGGATGAAAACCAAGGCTAGAATCCCAGGTCGACATGGATTCATCAGCCTAGCGGGCGGGCAGGTGGAGTTTCCATGGTGCCGCCAATATTAATGAGCTCGCGTACGACACGGTCCTTCATTTTAGATAATTATTTTAGGAATATGTAGGATTTTGAACCACCATATTTGGACCTAAAACGAATTATTTATGAATATTTGTATCTCCTCTTATGAAAGAAAAGGAAAAATCAGTGACTGAAATGGGCTAAGAGCTGCACCGACGTAGGATAGGGGATGGGCTGGCCCAGCTGCCTCAACCGCTTAGGGGGGTCGAGACGTGGAAGGCGCCTTTAGGGAAGGCGCTTCTGCCATAGGGGAGCGTACTTTCTAGTCCTGTGTTCACTTAACAAGAGGGGGCCCGGGGCCACTGTCACTTACAGGGGGCCCCACTAGCAGGCTTTGCTCCTACATCCCATTCAAACAGGGGAGGACAGGGGAGGCCAGCCGAGCCCATTATGTTGCCCCGCCTCGGTGGCTCCGGCCACCGTCGTGCTCCGAGTGGTGAGCCTGCTCCTCCTGGGTGCTTCATGCCGGCTGGGGAGAGATGCAGCGGTGATGGATCGTGTG
Source organism: Hordeum marinum (assembly GCA_022496015.1). Classification (NCBI taxonomy): domain Eukaryota; kingdom Viridiplantae; phylum Streptophyta; class Magnoliopsida; order Poales; family Poaceae; genus Hordeum; species Hordeum marinum. The sequence goes on from CM039675.1 coordinate 234,661,501, forward strand.
GCAGCAAAGGAGGTCACTGTCCATCATTGGCCTTAAGCATCCGGCGTCTCAGAGTAAAAATGGTAGTGAGGGAAGCTTCAGGGAATCTAGGAGGAGGCGCTAGGTTGTCCATACAGAGGTTAGAAACTTGGGGCTAGATGAATTTGTTGGGGAATGTCGCATGTGAAACAAAAAATTTCCTACGCACACGCAGATCTATCCATGGTGATGAGCATCTACGAGAGGGAGAGTGGATCTACGTACCCTTGTAGATCGCTAAGCGGGAAGCGTTAAGAAACGCGGTTGGTGTAGTCGAACGTCTTTGCGATCCAAATCGCCGTGTGTCCCGCCATCCAATCACCATCCGTCCTGCAATCCAATCATGATCCGTCCCACGAACTTGATCACGATCCGTTCCACGAACTTGATCACGATCCGTCCCACGAACTTGATCACGATCCTTCCGATCTAGCGCCGAACGGACGGCACCTCCGCGTTCAGCACACGTATAGCTTGATGACGATCTCCGCCGTCTTGACCCATCAAGAAGGAGCGGAGAGGTAGAAGAATTCTCCGGCAGCGTGACGGCGCTCCGGCGATGGTGGTGGAGCAATTCCGGCAAGGCTTCGCCTAAGCACTACAGAAATCCGATCTAGAGGAGAAACTATGCACTAGAGGAATGGGTAGCACGTGGCTGAAAAACTAGTGCAAAAACCCCAAAACACTCTAGTATATATAGGAGGATAGGAGGAGAGGATGCAGACTTGGCTTCCAAGCCAAGCTGGTTCGGCCGAACCTACTAGGAGAGGAGGACTCCTCCTCCAATCCTAGTAGGACTAGGATTGCTCCTTTTTGCCTTTTTTCCACCTTTTCCTATTAGGTTTTTTCCTCCAGCCACATGGGCCTTGTGTGGGAGTTTCTACCAGCCCACTAAGGGCTGATATTCACTCTCCCACAGCCCATGAAGCCTCTTGGGTCGAAATACCCCTCCCGGAGGCCTCTCGGTACACTATCGGCACTCCCGGTACACTACCGATGAGCCCGAAACTTTTCCGGCGACCAAAACAGGACTTCCTATAGATGAATCTTTACCTCCAGACCATTTTGAGGCTCCTCGTGACATTCGGGATCTTATCTGGGACTACAAACAACCTTCGGTCACCACCATACATAACTCTATACTACCGAAACGTCACCAAACCTTAAGTGTGCAGACCCTGCGGGTTCGAGAACTATGTAGACATGACCAAGACACCTCTACGGTCCATAACCAATAGCAGGACGTGGATGCCCATATTGGTTCCTACATATTCTATGAAGATCTTTATCGGTCGAACCTCTATGTCAAGGATTCAGTTAATCCCGCATGATGTTCCCTTTGTTCTTCGGTATGTCATTTGCGCGAGATTCGATCGTCGGTATCTCCATACCTATTTCAACCTCATTACCGGCAAGTCTCTTTACTCGTTCTGTAATACAAGATCCCGTGACTAACACTTAGTCACATTTCTTGCAAGGCTTATTGTGATGTTGTATTACCGAGTGGGCCCTGAGATACCTCTGTGTCACACGGAGTAACAAATCCCAGTCTTGATCCATGCCAACTCAACAGACACCCTTGGAGATACCTTTAGAGCACCTTTATAGTCACCCAGTTACGTTGCGACGTTTGATACACACAAGGCACTCCTCCGATGTCCCTGAGTTGCATGATCTCATGGTCATAGGAACATATACTTGACAAGCAGAAAACAGTATCAATAAACTGACATGATCATATGCTATGTTTGTAGTTTGGGTCTTGTCCATCACATCATTCTCCTAATGATGTGATCTCGTTCTCAAATGACATAGCATGTCAATGGCTAGGAAACCTTGACCATCTTTGATCAACGAGCTAGTTCACTAGAGGCATACTAGGGACAGAGTGTTGTTTATTTACCCACACATGTAATGTGTTTCCAATTAATACAATTATATCATGGATAATAAACGATTATCATGAACAAGGAAATACAATAATAAACACTTTATTTATTGCCTCTAGGGCATATTTCCAACAGTCTCCAAGTTGCACTAGAGTCAATAATCTAGTTCACATCACTATGTGATTTACATTGTAATGAATCGAACACCCATGCAGTTTTGGTATTGATCATGTTTAGCCCTTGGAAGAGGTTTAGTCAAAGGGTCTGCAACATTCGGATCCGTGTACACTTTGCAAATATTTATGTCTTTCTCCACGATGTAATCGCGGATGGAGTTGAAGCATTGCTTTATGTGTCTGGTCCTCTTGTGAAACCTTGGTTCCTTAGCCAGAGCAATGGCACCATTGTTGTCACAAAACAGGTTCATTGGATTCAGTGCACTGGGCACTACTCCAAGATCTGTCATGAACTGCTTCATCCAGACACCTTCCTTTGCTGCCTCCGAGGCTGCGATGTACTCTGCTTCGCACGTAAAATCGGCTACCATGCTTTGCTTGGAACTGCACCAGCTTATCGCTTCCCTGTTGAGAATAAATACATATCTGATTTGCGACTTAGAGTCATCCGGATCAGTGTCAAAGCTTGCATCGACGTAACCCCTTACGACGAGCTCTTCATCACCGCCATAAACAAGAAACATTTCCTTAGTCCTTTTTAGGTACTTAAGGATATTCTTGACCGCTGCCCAGTACTCCATTCCAGGATCACTTTGAAACCTCCCGACCATACTTATGTCAAGGCTGACATCGGGTGTTGTGTACAACATTGCATACATGATAGAGCTTATGGCTGAAGCATAGGGGATGACACTCATCTTTTCTCTATCTTCTGCAGTCACTAGGCATTGAGTCTTACTCAACTTCACACCTTGTAACACAGGCAAGAACCCCTTCTTGGACCGATCCATTTTGAACTTCTTCAAAACTTTATGAAGGTATGTGCTCTATGAAAGTGCTATTAAGCGTCTCGATCTATCTCTATAGATCTTAATGCCTAATATGAAAGCAGCTTCTCCTAGGTCCTTCATTGAAAAACTCTTGTTCAAATATTCCTTCACGCTTTCCAGCATTTCTATATTGTTTCCAATCAGCAATATGTCATCCACACATAACACTAGAAATGCTATAGATCTCCCACTCACTTTCTTGTAAATACAAGCTTCTCCATAAAATTGTATAAACTCAAACGCTTTGATCACCTCATCAAAACGCTTATTCCAACTCCGAGATGCTTGCACAAGCCCATAAATGGATTGCAGGAGTTTGCAAACTTTGTCAGCATTGTCTGGATCGACAAAACCTTCTGGTTGCATCATATACAACTCCTCCTCAAGGAAATCGTTGAGGAACGCTGTTTTGACATCCATCTGCCAAATTTCATAGTCAAAATAAGCAGCTATTGCTAACGTGATTCTAACAGACTTAAGCATCGCTACGGGTGAGAAAGTCTCATCGTAGTCAACTCCTTGAACTTGTGAAAAACCCTTTGCCACAAGTTGAGCTTTATAGACGGTGACATTACCATCCGCGTTTGTCTTCTTCTTAAAGATCCATTTGTTCTGAATGGCCTTTCGCCCTTCGGGTAATACTTCCAAAGTCCATACATTGTTTTCATACATGGATCCCATCTCGGATTTCATGGCCTCCAACCATTTCTCGGAATCCGGGCCCATCACTGCTCCTCCATAGCTCGTAGGTTCATTATTGTCCAACAACATTACCTCCAAGACAGGGTTGCCATACCACTCAAGAGTAGTACGCGCCCTTCTCAACCTACAAGGAAAATAGTAGCTTGATCCGAAGCTTCATGATCATCATCATTAACTTCCTCTTCTACCGTCGTAGGTTCCACAAAAACATCTTTCTGCGCTGCGCTACTTTCTGGTTGAAGTAAAGGTTCAATAACCTCATCAAGCTCTATTTTCCTCCCACTCAATTATTTAGAGAAACTCTTTATCAAGAAATGTTCCGTTCTTAGCAACAAACACTTTGCCTTCGGATCTGAGATAGAAGGTATACCCGACTGTCTCTTTCAGGTATCCTATGAAGATGCATTTTTCCGCTTTGGGTTCCATCTTTTCAAGCTGAAGCTTTTTGACATAAGCATCACATCCCCAAACTTTAAGAAACGACAACTTTGGCCTCTTGCCAAACCACAGTTCATATGGCGTCATCTCAACGGTTTCGATGGTGCCCTATTTAAAGTGAATGCAGCTGTCTCTAATGCATAACCCCAAAATGATAGTGGCAAATCAACAAGAGACATCATAGAACGCACCATATCTAATAAGGTTCGATTACGACGTTCGGACACACCATTATGCTGTGGTGTTCCGGGCGGTGTCAACTATGAAACAATTCCATGCTGTCTTAAGTGAATGCCAAACTCATAACTCAGATATTCACCTCCTCGATCAGATCGCAGGAACTTAATCTTCTTGTTACGATGATTCTCAACTTCACTCTAAAATTGCTTGAACTTTTCAAACGTTTCAGACTTGTGTTTCATTAAGTAAATATACCCATATCTACTTAAGTCATCAGTGAAGGTGAGAAAATAACGATATCCACCACGCGCTGTAACATTCATTGGACCGCACACATCAGTGTGTATGATTACCAATAAGTCACTCGCCCGTTCCATTGTTCCAGAGAATGGCGTTTTAGTCATCTTGCCCATGAGGCATGGTTCACATGTGTCAAGTGATTCAAAATCAAGTGACTCCAAAAGTCCATCAGCATGGAGCTTCCTCATGCATTTTACACCAATATGACCTAAAAGGCAGTGCCACAAGAAAGTGGTACTATCATTATCAATTCTACATCTGTTGGCATCAACGTTATGAACATGTGTGTGATCACTATCAAGATTCAATATGAATAAACCCCTAACATTGGGTGCATGACCATAAAAGATATTACTCATATAAATAGATCAACCTTTATTCTCTGATTTAAATGAGTAACCGTCTCGCAATAAACAAGATCCAGATATAATGTTCATGCTTAACACAGGCACTAAATAACAATTATTCATGTACATCACTAATCCCGATGGTAATCGAAGAGAGAGAGTGCCGACGGTGCTCACACCAACCTTGGAACCATTTCCCACGCACATCGTCACTTCGTCCTTTGCTAGCCTTCGTTTATTCCGTAGTTCCTGCTTTGAGTTGCAAATGTGAGCAACCAAACCGGTATCAAATACCCAGGCACTACTACGAGAGCTAGTAAGGTACACATCAATAACATGTATATCATATATACCTTGTTTGTCGTTGGCCGCCTTCTTGTCAGCCAGGTACTTGGGGCAGTTCTGCTTCCAGTGACCAGTTCCCTTGCAATGAAAGCACTTAGTTTTTGGCTTGGGTCCATGATTGGGCTTCTTTACAGGAGTAGCAACTGCTTTGCCATCCTTGTTGGTTTTACCCTTATTGCCCTTGCCCTTGACCGTGCCATTTTTCTTGAAACTAGTGGTTTTATTGACCATCAACACTTGATGATCTTTCTGGATTTCAGACTCAGCAACTTTTAGCATCGCAAACAGCTCGGCGACTGACTTGTTCATCCCATGCATGTTATAGTTCATCACAAAGCTCCTGTAACTAGGTGGCAGTGATTGAAGAACTCTGTCAGTGATCGCCTCTGGCGGAAGGGCAATTCCCAACTCTGCTAGACGAGTTGAATACCCAGAAATTCTGAGTATAAGTTCACTGATAGACCCGTTCTCCTCCATCTTGCAAGCATAGAACTTATCGGAGGTTTCATACCTCTCGATCCGGGCGTTCTTCTGAAATATAAACTTCAACTCCTGGAACGTCTCATATGCTCCATGACGTTCAAAACATCTTTGAAGTCCCGGTTCTAAGCCATACAATATCGCACACTGAACTATTGAGTAATCTCTAGTACATGCCTCCCAAGCGTTCTTAACGTCTTCGGAGGTCATGTCTTCTGGTTGGTCACCAAGCGGTGCATCAAGGACATATGATTTCTAGGAAGCCGTGAGGATAATCCTCAGATTACGGGCCCAGTCAAGAAAGTTACTTCCATCATCTTTCAACTTAGCTTTCTCTAGGAACGCATTAAAATTCAGGAGTGCTACTGCGCGAGTCATTGATCTACAACATAAATATGCAAAGTTCACTAAGACTATTGTTCAAGATAATGAGTTTGGTTAATCAAATTACTCAAGCTCCCACTCAAATTGACATCCCTCACGTCATCTGAGTGTCACATGATCCAAATCCACCAACTCAAGTCCGATCATCACATGAGTTGAGGTGGCTTCAATGGTGAACATCATTATGTTGATCATATCTACTATATGACTCATGTTCGACCTTTCGGTCTCTTGTGTTCCGAGGCCATGTCTGTACATGCTAGGCTCGTCAAGTTTAACCCGAGTGTTCTGCGTGTGCAACACTGGCTTGCACCCGTTGTATGTGAACGTAGAGTCTATCACACCCGATCATCACATGGTGTCTCAACACGACGAACTTTCGCAACGGTGGACACTCGGGGAGAACACAATTTATCTTGAAATTTAAGTGAGGGATCACCTTATAATGCTACCGTCGTACTAAGCAAAACAAGGTGCATAAAAGGATTAACATCACATGCAATTCATAAGTGACATGATATGGCCATGAACTTGTGCTTTAGGTCTCCATTTTGAAAGCACCGGCGTGATCTCCATCATTACCGGCACGACACCATGATCTCCATCAACGTGTCGCCATCGGGGTTGTCACGCCCTGCATGCTTCTACTACTATTGCTACCATTTAGCAATAAAGTAAAGCATTACATAGCGCTTAATGATTCACACGCAGGTCATACAATAATTAAAGACAACCCTATGGCTCTTGCCGGTTGCCGTACTCATAGACATGCAAGTCGTGAAATTATATACATCACATGATCATCTCATACATCACATATATCACATCATGTAATTGGCCATATCACATCACAACATACCCTGCAAAAACAAGTTAGACGTCCTCTAATTGTTGTTGCATGTTTTACGTGGCTGCTACGGGTTTCTAGCAAGAACGATTCTCACCTATGCATAAACCACAACGGTGATACATAATTTGCTTTTCAACCTTCTCAAGGACTGCCTTTGTCGAATCAGATCCAACTAAAGTGAGAGAAACTGTCACTCGCAATCCATCTAGGCAACAAGTTGCGTCGAGGGAACCGGTCTCTCGTAAGCGTACGAGTAATGTTGGTCCGGGCCGCTTCATCTCACAATACCGCTGAACCAAAATACGACCAAGGGAGGAAGCAATCTAAGCATCAACGCCCACAAACCTTTTGTGTTCTACTCGAGATCTCATCAACACATAGACCTAGATGTGATACCACTATTGGGGAATGTCGGATGGGAAACAAAAAATTTCCTACGCACACGCAGATCTATCCATGGTGATGAGCATCTACGAGAGGGAGAGTGGATCTACGTACCCTTGTAGATCGCTAAGCGGGAAGCGTTAAGAAACCCGGTTGATGTAGTCCAACGTCTTGATCCAGCAAGAAGGAGCGGAGAGGTAGAATAATTCTCCGGCAGCGTGACGGCACTCCGATGATGGTGGTGGAGCAATTCCGGCAGGGCTTCACCTAAGCACTGCAGAAATCCGATCTAAAGGAGAAACTATGCACTAGAGGAACGGGTAGCACGTGGCTGAAAAACTAGTGCAAAAACCCAAAAACCCTCTAGTATATATAGGAGGAGAGGAGGAGAGGAGGCAGCCTTGGCTTCCAAGCCAAGCTGGTTCGGCCGAACCTACTAGGAGAGGAGGACTCCTCCTCCAATTCAAGTAGTTCTAGGATTGCTCCTTCTTGCCTTTTTTTCCACCTTTTCCTATTTAGTTTTTTCCTCCAGCCACATGGGCCTTGTGTGGGAGTTTTTCTCCCACAGACCATGAAGCCTCTTGGGTCGAAATACCCCTCCCAGAGGCCTCTCGGTACACTACCGACACTCCCGGTACACTACCGATGAGCCCGAAACTTCTTCGGTGACCAAAAGAGGACTTCCTATATATGTATCTTTACCTCCAGACCATTCCAAATCTCCTCGTGACGTCCAGGATCTCATCCGGGATTCCGAACAACCTTCGGTCACCACCATACATAACTCTATACTACCGAAACGTCACAAACCTTAAGTGTGCAGACCCTGCGGGTTCGAGAACTATGTAGACATGACCGAGACACCTCTACGGTCAATAACCAATAGCGGGACCTAGATGCCCATATTGGTTCCTACATATTCTATGAAGATCTTTATCGGTCGAACCTCTATGTCAAGGATTTAGTTAATCCCGCATGATGTTCCCTTTGTTCTTCGGTATGTTATTTGCCCGAGATTCGATCGTCGGTATCTCCATACCTAGTTCAACCTGGTTACCGGCAAGTCTCTTTACTCATTCCGTAATACAAGATCCCATGACTAACACTTAGTCACATTGCTTGCAAGGCTTATTGTGATGTTGTATTATCGAGTGGGCCCTGAGATACCTCTCTGTCACACGGAGTAACAAATCCCAGTCTTGATCCATGCCAACTCAACAGACACCCGTGGAGATACCTGTAGAGCACCTTTATAGTCACCCAGTTACGTTGCGACGTTTGGTACACACAAGGCACTCCTCCGATGTCCATGAGTTGCATGATCTCATGGTCATAGGAAAATATACTTGTCAAGCAGAAAATAGTAGCAATAAACTGACATGATCATATGCTATGTTTGTAGTTTGGGTCTTGTCCATCACATCATTCTCCTAATGTGGTGATCTCGTTATCAAATGACATCACATGTCAATGGCTAGGAAACCTTAACCATCTTTGATCAACGAGCTAGTTCACTAGAGGCATACTAGGGACAGAGTGTTGTTTATTTACCCACACATGTAATGTGTTTCCAATTAATACAATTATAGCATGGATAATAAAAGATTATCATGAAAAAGGAAATACAATAATAAACACTTTATTTATTTTCCTCTAGGGCATATTTCCAACAGAATTTAGGCGGAGGCCGAACGACGACATTACGTCCATGTGGGGGGCATTTGGATCTCGGGATCTCCAATGGCTCCGTTCGGGGGGTTTCTGGGAGTGAAGGGAGCACGTAGCGTTCGAAGGTGTGCTTGGGGAACAATAGAAATAGGTCCGACGAAGGGGAGCTCTGGTGGTTGCCATGGTGCCCTCGGGCGTCGAGCACACACATGCCTGGGCTCCCTTGGCTGCTTCTCGGCGTCGGGGATGGGCAGAGGGCCATCAAGAGGAGATGCTTCTGTGACATGCATGGTCGGCAAGGGTCAGGGGAGGGCGCGCATGTGAACCCTGCCATTGGCTCAACCATGGTAACAAAGCACAATCGAGTGCGGGCTCAGCAGGGAAGGGAAGGAGCAGCCCTGTGCCTGAGCGTGTTGCAGAGACCAAGGGGGTGCTGCCGGCGAGTGGGGTGGAGCATGAGGTGGTCGGGGGCTCGGCATGGGTGCCTCTATAGTGCTAGATTGCATTGCAGCGCTCTCTGGAGCGAGACCTTTGCACGCCATGGTATAGTTTATCTGCCATGGGCATGTCCTCTAGTGTGTAGAAATGGCCTTGGATTCCTTGGGGACTCACCAGGTGAGAAGGAAGGGACGGAAGAAAGAAAGAAACTACTGTACAGGGGAGAAAAGTGGGGGTTTTACCCCCTCCAATGATTGTGGCTTGGCTAGATAAGCTTACTGGAGGTGTAGGGTATTACTAGTAAGTTGTGGAAAAATTTGGGGGTGAAGGAGAATAGTGTAGGAGGTCAGAACAGTAACTACCAAATTCTGCCAAAAGGTGTTTGATGGATTTTTGTCCTAGATAAATGATTCTCCTTGTTGTGAAATTTAACAGGAGTTAATTATAGGTCAAAATGAAGTTGACCACCAATTTTGGGATTACAAGGTGAAAGTTGTCAGTACAAACTTTATAAACCCTAGAAATGGGCAGAAATTGATTTCTATAGATCTATCCATGAAACTCCATTGTCCTTAATGCACTAGTTTGTGTGGTGGGACTATTTGGGTATTAGAGCATGCCCAAAAAGTTTGGGATCAAATAGAAAAACTTGAGAAAGCTAAAATCCCCAACTCTAGAAATCAACAGACGGGTTTGGAGCGATTTGGACAAGTGGATTTGTTCTCCTTGTTGCACTACTTGGTGTGAATGCATTATTATAGGATTAGAACATGTCCACGAAGTTTGAGAATATTTGGAGACACTTGGCATTGTAGAGTTGCTCAAATTTGGTTATGGACAGAGAGGGTTTTGGAATATTTTGGTGAACCAAAAAAATTGGGTTTGAGATGGAACTTGTCAAGACGACCACATATGTCATATATGTCATGCTAGAATTTTTTGCATTTCTTTGAGAATATTTCTTATAGAAATATTTCAAATATTGAAATATGCAAAAAGGGTTTTGTCCAATATTTTGAACATGATAATGTGTTTAAACTATTATATATGGAAACTATATGTCCACTGAGTTTCCCTAAAAATTTTCAAATATTTTTAAAGCATAAAATAATATTTCCCTCTAAAAGACCATTTCTAGCCTTAAGAAAAAGCCTTTAAATAAAATAGGAAAATAATTTTTTTAAATAATACTTGGTGGTTTTGGGAAGTATTATATATAATAGGTTTCAAATATGGTTTTTGAAAGAATTTAAATACCCAAATTTAAGGACTTGTAGGAAACCTAATTTAAGGACTTGTAGGAAACCTAATTTAAGGACTTGGAGGAAAATAATCTCAATTCAGGGGTTTTAGAAAACCTAATTTGAATAAATGCTTTTTGGCCAAAATAATATCTGATAAAAATATTTTTGTGTACTATACACAAGTCATGATCATTGGGCATGGAGTTTGTATCAAGGAAGTGAGTATGGAGAGTAAGATAAAGTTTATGACTCAAGGCATAAGCAAGCAATCAAGTAATCATCAACCAAGTCAAGCATCACAAGCACACAAAAAGTTTTAATTGGTCCTAATTTTTGGGCTATGTTAACTTAGTCAGAAGAGGCAAATCATAGGGTGGGACAGACCTACCCCCCTTAAAAGAATCTCGTCCCTGAGATTCCTAGGTAGGCATAGAAAAGATGCGGAAATTCAGAGATGAGGTAGTCTTCACGTCCCCATGTGGCTTCTTCTTCGATGTGATTGCTCCATTGGATGTTGAAGTGCTTGATGGTATAGCTTCGAGTGCATCATTGGCTTCGCCTGAGGGCGAACGGTGCTCTTGTGGTAAGCTAGGTATGACTAAAAGTTTAAGGGTTGGATGGATGAGGTTTAGGCAAAAGTCTGGATTGCGTCTATTCCAAAGTCAGAATACGTAAGTAGTGTGTCTACATGCCCTTCCTGGGTTTACTCAGGTTGGTTAATTCCATCTTGATTTCTAGTTCTAGAATAGGTGGGCCAAGTCTTGGTGTAGCTTCTTGTTGACGGGGAGGTCCTTATCTTCCTTAAAGCAGGTGATCTCCAGTTGCAGGTGGTCCTCATCCTTGAAAATGTAGAAGCATGTCATTCTAGTCTCCTCGTTGAGATCACTTGCTTGAGTAAGTTGCCCAGGTGTGTTCTTAATTGATCTTTGGACATTTCTCTTTGTCATCTCGAATGCATGTCTTTGGCGGGTCTTCGAGAGTTTGGACTACTTGTCTCTTTGTAGCCATTATGGCAAGGGTTGGGCTGAGTCTCATCCCCAAGACTAAGCTTAGAGATATGACATGAAAACAATTCCTACCACCTAGGAAGGTTTTTGAGGGGTCCTAGATGAGCTAGTTACCCTAATGTATAGACTAGCCACCCAATCCCCAAGGTTTGAGGTTTGGGAAGCAAAGTGAACTACCTTTGATAGGTGTTTCACCACGATCTAGTCAGGACTTACACCCTTGTTTGGACCAAAAAGTGGCTAGTAACAAGGTCAATGCAATCGTTCCACACCATTCCAGATATCAGGAGAGAGTAGGGATGTCATGCTCATCATACCCTGTCAAAGTGGTCGAGTGAGGGTTGTATCGACTTCTCAATTCCATCCGAGTGAGGAACTGATAGGTGACTACTTAAAATGAGGGGATCCTTAATTCTCTTGATGTCCAAGGGCTTGATCATGCTTGAACGTTGGTGCATCTTGATATAGTCTAGTTGATGTAGCCGGTAGAGGAGTGGTGGTTGACTTCCTTTGCCTCTTCTTCTTCGTCGTCGTGGCTCCCTAACCATAGTGGTTCTTCGTCTTGCTTGGGCAAGAATGTCTTCTACTAGAGGGAGGGTGCTTCGAGGAGTCCAACTCTTTCAAGGTGAAACCTTATACTCGAGAGGCATGGTAATTGGTGTTCCCAGGGCTTATTCAATTAGGACTAAGGTGTTCTTCCTCTCCTTGGGTAAATAAGTATGTCATCTTGGAGGAAAACAAACTATTCCTCCAAGTATCACCTAAACACATTGCTCATGGGATAAGTGTGAGGGGCGGGCAGTTGTTTCAAATAGTTACTAGTTCAGGGGTTCGTGATCCATCATAATCTAAATCTTCGGGTCCACCTTCCTTATGCACATGATTGGTGGTAGTCGAGGTGGAGTATCGACCCTAGTCTAAGGACTTATAGTCCAAGTCCTATGGTCATAATCCGACCATTCTAAGGCTCGGTGAAGGTTAGGGTATTTCAAGGAGCTTAGGACAAAAGTGAACGTCTATCATCTTATCCTTGAGCATAGTTACTAGATGCCAATAGTCCTACCTATTTATCCAAACAAAACTCATCCTACATCATCGTAGGCATTATCTCGTATAAGCCAACTCCAACATTACTCAAGCTATTCAAATCCAAGGTTTTGAGAGAAGGACTACACCAAAATCACATATGTATACTCTAGCGGACTCACATATGTCCCTATATAGATATCCTCGGGATATCATACAAGCTGCTAAGCTTGATTGTGACACTTCAAATCCAAGATCTTGTTTCCTTCCTACGAATCCGATCAAGTAGTCCTTAAATGCCATTGATCGTTACATGACCCACTACTCCTATAAATCCAATATTGAGGGAGTTCTACATAATCTCCTAGAGTTCATATAGTCCACATATAATTGCAAGGACTATTATCACCGCAGATCCATGAACCTTCAATCTTCTATCCAATTAAACTCCAAAGTCAAGCTTATATAGATCCTTAAATCATCCCTAACATCATCCAATTCCTTCTATTTATCATCCACCGAGAAACATGGTATCATGATCAAGATCATTGGATCCAATCCAAATTACTATGAAGCATGTAGTCTTGGTTAACACCAAAACTCTCTTAGGATTACCTATTTAAATCCAAAGCACATGTCCACTAAGAATTCCTACTTGTTACTCCAAGTCATTATTGTAACACCATCAATCCATGACCACTATTTGTTAATATCAAGTTATCATACCACCAAAAATTCCAGCTCATGGCCATAACTGTCCCAGTAAATCCAATCCACTTAAGGGAGAAACAAGTTACATCACTTTATCAACTTTGATCCACAAAGTGTGTCTTACCAACATAAAGTCATGTAATCCACCAGAGGGTCTCAACTACATCCTCAAGATATGTAATGCCCAAGATGCGACCCTATCCTTATTTTGGCTCGAGGCCCTTGACAGGGATAGGAGCACATCTCGTTGTTTTCCAAGAATGGATATCATTACAAGTACATGTACAGAAGAGATGAGTATATGGAATTGGCTTACACTCGCATTTATTTAAGTGGCTAACTTACAAGTACAGAAAACAAGTATGGTGGTCTACGCATAACGGTCATGAACTAGTAATGATCACTAAGTGATCCTAAACACCTACTTACGTCAAACATAACCCCATCATGTTCTCTCTCGGATAAGGACTCACGAGAAGAGACAGTCATAGTTACACACATGGTTAGTGTATTTTATTTCAGTTTACTTCAAGTTTGCTATGACCGGGTGTTAAACAAAGTTTCCAAGTTGCCACGTATCCACGGGCACGACTTTATGAAACATTTAACCCTAGAGGGGTGCTGCAACTCATCCATCACAAATTAACCACACGCCGTGGGAATAACCTCGACCATGAATCTCATCATTTCCTAGGCAATTCCGTTGGAAAACCTTAACCTCGAGTTAGCCCGAAGTATTATCGGAATTCCTCGCGCAAGACATTCGAGAGAGGTTAAACAAATCCAGCAAGGATGTCTGGCGTATCGACAACCCCAATAGGAGCCGTGTATCTTGTTCTTAGGGCACGACCGGATGGGCAAGACATCGGGTTGGCTAAGACCTTGGGTGATCAGGGGGCGCCGGAAATCGCCGGTTTTGGACCAACACTCAAGAGGAGCACTGGCCCGGGTTGTTGATTAAAGATCCTCGAGTTAATTACTCCATATGCAGGTTTATTAGTTATTAAGGAAATGTAGTACCAAAGTTAGCCCTTGCCAGAAGAGTTTTATCCCAAAACGAAAACCAAGTGGTCCCCATAACAACTCCGAACATGTTAGGAGTGCTCAATATGGAACATAACACCAGTACACAAGTAACTAGGGTGGAAAAAGTGGTACAAAAAACCGACCAAAAGGCCAAGCCTTCCACCTTTTACCAAGTATATATGTGGATTAAATTAAATAGAAATAATATTGTGATATATCAAAAATATCCATGTTGACACATGGAAGCAACTTGCACCTGCAACTAACAATGCTATAAGAAGGGCTGAGCAAGCAGTAACATAGCCAAACTTGGTTTGCTGGGATGTGGAGGGGTTAGAGGATTTTCATGGAAAAGTTGGGAGGCTTGACATACAAGTGGTACGTAACATGACATAATGATAGAAGCGAGACAACTAGCATGGCAATGACAGTAGTGGTATCTAGGGAAATGATCATCTTGCTTGAGATCTCGCTTGGAAGAAGAACGAGTCCATGAAGAGACGAGCCAACCTGGTCGAACGAATCCTCACACTCCGAATGCTTTCGAAACTCTATCGAGAGGAAGCAATCCGAAAACAACAATCAACACACGATACACCACAACATATTCATGACATGATGCGCAAACAAATATGCGCAAACAAATAAGATTATACAATGCAAGGCGAAACACATAAAACAACTACTACACATTAAAGTGAAGCTCAATATGTAACGAGTTGCATATTGACGAAACTCCACGATCGATTTATTTAGTTCACTCCCGTTTATTTACTCATCAAGATTAAATGTTGTTAAACATGGCAAGAGGTGAAGCATAAGTAAACCATCTATCTAGGCATCTTAAATGAGGCCGGAAACAACATATACCATTTCCGAAGCGACCCCATATGCAAATTATAAGTTTGGTCCAGATCTTAACTAACCATATTTTGTATTTTTTTAAACAACATAATAAAGTATACCATGTAATTCTACATGCCATTCTAGTCGATTTACATATATGGAACATCTTAAACGGAGCTACGGTCTAAAAGATATGACCAACACAATATGAACATGACATGAATGCAAATTGCATGAAAATTACAACCACAAGCACTTCAAAACATGTATGCAACATGATAATATGATACTACATGAATTTCTAAGCAAGTTTCATGTATGGCATGTCCAAAACGGAGTTATAGTTTAACCACAACCAACACAAGTTTTAGTGCGCTCACCGTTGAAGAAGCAACTGTTCCACTGCCTCCAGATGGACCACACCATGAGAAGAGCTGATAAGGAGCATCCCATGGTTATACCCATGGATCCATCACCAACACCTCAAGCCCCAAAGGGCCCCATGATAAGATCCTGTGCACGTGTCATTGAACCCGACGTCACATCTCTTCTATATGATTCTTCCTTTGATACTCTTGGAACTTGGATGCTACCTCAAGAGGAGACACTTTGTGTGCTTAGGTATCAAGAAGAAGGAAGGGAGCAGGAGGAATCCCAAGAACAAGGGTAGGGATTTGTGCGAGCCCAGGATTTAGGCGTACAGCCGGTCAACAACCGGTCAACCACTGGTCAACCGGCAAACCGGTCAGCTACCGCTAACTACTGCTCCAACCTCGGCCAATCTTTTGTTTTGAAGTCGTTCGAAACCGGTACCACCCTGGTTGTTCCTCTGGATACCTCTAGACTAGTACAACCGGCCTAAACTCCGGTACAACCGCTCCTAGCTTCATCGCATGCCTCTAGGAAGGGTAGAACCGCCTCCAGCGGTAGAGCCGGTGGTCCGACTGGTACAACCGCCCTTCATCTCCGTAGTAGAAGGAGTTACGACTCATGTATCCCCCAGTTATCCCTTAGACTATAAATACTCTTCTTCTACCTCTGTTTTAGGATTAGCCCTGTGTTGGCTCATAGACTAGTTGAGCATTGATCTTCCCATATACTTCTCCCTAGGAGATTGACACCTATTTGTGGGAAGATCCTATGGATGCCAAGGACCCTTATTAGGGAAGATCCCCATGTGGATTTCAAGGCCCCTCCTCTCGGAGTGGGAAGACAACCGCCCCTCCCAGTTTTAGCCATTAATTATTCACCGTTTGCACCATAACTAATTCATCCGGAGTCTGATTTTGGCGTTCTTTAGCTCGTTTGATAGCTATTGACATGCCCCATACATATAGACAGGTTCCGTAATTATTTGACTGTATCAAAATTTTCCCATTTTGGCATCTTTGTGTAGACCTCCACCATAACTTCCGCGTAACCATCTCACCATACACTTCTGTTACCTTAAACCAAATTTTGTTGGATATTTTGAGTAGTGATTTCTGTTTCCTAAGGTGTTTCGGCTAATTAGGGACGATTTATCATCAACAACATAGCCGCTCATCATCGCCTTGGCATCGAGATCGACAACAACCACTTCGCCTTTTGGCACCTCAACCGTAAGCAAGGACGGTAACTTCGATGACATTATACCCTTACCATCACATTGTTACCCCGAGCCTATTGGTGTTACTTACCTATCGAGGTTAGACATTGATTATTGTCGGGCTAAGTTACTTGTGCACGTTAGTGATACGTACTCTGCATAGCTTCAATTGTATGCACATATCACAGTGTCATCTCTTGTGTTAAAATAATACCTGCATACATAATTGCTATCTTGGTGTGCACGTCTCGCATTGTGACCATACAAAACATCATCGCTCAAAGAAAGGGAAGCAAATATTTTAAGAACGAGCAAAAGAGAAAAAGCAATAGCATCGCCAATTTTGCGTACCATACTTCATCATCTTGGATCACTTGAGCGAGTGACACGTGCCTGATACATACATAGCAAGTCAGGAATAGGAAGACGGCACGTTTTGTTTCTTATAGGTTGTGCACAAGTTTGTATCATGCCCATCTAAGCAATCATGCTAGCGTCTCTCTAGTGTTGTGAAACATGAGCATTTTCCATGGATTCCACATTTTGTGCTCATTCCTTGGTTGCACCACCCCACTTATCTATCTGTGTGTGTTTCCGTGTATACTCATTGCTATTTATCTCCATTGTCTTACTTGCGAATTTGCGAATCTACTTCAACATTTTTAAATCTTATCTTTGACTTGCTTGAATTTTGTGCCACCATCCTAAGAAAGCTACTCCATAAGCCTTTTATTTTGTAGGTGTGAGAAGGACGATCTTCGGTACCAACTATGAAAGCCTGGCTTAATAGGAATGATAGACTAATCATATCAACAAGGATTTCCTTCTTTTTCGGGAGCCCACTTGAAAAGAACTCCAAAGTTAAGCGTGCTTGGCTTAGAGCGATTCTATGATGGGTGACCGACCGGAAAGTTGGTCCCGGGTGCGCATGAGTGAGGACAAAGTGCGCGGGAAAGACTAGTGTTGGTCTGTGGGGCCAGTTTAGATCCCGCCAGGCATAACGGGGTGTTACAATTGGTATCAGAGCCAACCCTTGCGGTTACACGGGCATGCGCGGGTTAGGTGCACGGGCATGTGGTGCATGGCGTGTGTGGCCTGTCGTGGCACACATCATGGCACATGTGCTGTCCTTGACGCGCATAGCTGTGCCAAAAGGGAATGTTCCTGATGGGACGATGAGGACGTGGGTTCCTTTGAGTGGGGGTGTGTGTGAGAGCTTGGCTTAATAGGAATGATGGACTACTCATATCAACAAGGAATTCCTTATTTTCCGGGAGCCCACTCGAAAAGAACTCCAAAGTTAAGTGTGCTTGGCTTGGAGCGATTCTAGGATGGGTGACCGATCGGGAAGTTGGTCCCGGGTGTGCACGAGTGAGGACAAAGTGCGGAGGAAAGACTAGTTTTGGTCTGTGTGGCCAGTCTAGATCCCGCTAGGCGTAACAGGTTGTTACACCAATTCTACTACTTCCATATTTGAACATTGAGTTCTTGATTCATATTCAACTTTTGGAATGGTACTTGGTTTTGTCTTCTCATTCTTCCACTTATATTCTACTTGAGTGTTATGGATAGTACTCCCATGCTGAACCCAACATTCGAGGAGCATGAGGATGACGCGAACGACTACATCACCAAGTTGCATCTCTTTAGCGCACACAAAGCAATTACCCAAGCACAAGATGTCTTGAACAACTGCATCAAGAAACTCGCCATCGACTTGCGCGAATCCAAGGTGCGTACGCGGAACCACCTCGACACCAAGATATCTAGTCAAATGGAGGAGTTATGGTCCTCGATGGTCAACCGTGCTCCTTCAATATCTACTTCATCAAGGCGGTGTCACTCAAGTCGCCACGCATAGGAGTACTCTTCTAACACAAGTTCTCCTCGAGCACGTGTTAATCATCAAGACGTTCGCTCCGGGCCAAGTTCACCACAAGGTCAGCAACGTCAAGCCAGGGAGAATCCATTTCGTGACAATGGATTGCAAGATCGAATCCGCGCTCGAGACCGTCGTCATTGACAAGACCAAGACACATTGGAGCAAGAACAAGAATGACAACGGTGAGAGGAAAAACAAATTATTCACCATTCACAAGCACTTCAAGCACAACACACACTACAAGAAGCTACTCGCGACTTGGAAGAGTGCAACCGCCAAGCTCACCAACAACAAGAAGCTCTCCAGCGAGAACGGCAAGAAGAAGCCACTCTCGAAGAAGAGAAACAAGAAAGATGGAACAGAGTGCGAGGAGCTCATCAACGTTCTCAAGCACATCACATCAATCAGAATGATGACGAAGCCCCAAGGCAACCACAACGTCAAATCGACAACAACAATGATGCACCTCCTCCCCATCAAGGACATTGCAAAAACAATTACAATGGAAAGCAACATTTTGGCAAGCTCAAGTTCACCATGCCTAAGTTCTCCGAAAGCAATGACCCCGAAGACTACGTTCTCATGCGCACTAAAAGTTGATAAGATCTTCCGTTGACAGAACTTTGAGGAAGAGAAGAAGATTGCCATGGCTTCTCTTAAGTTCTAGGACTATGTTCTCATTTGGTTGTAACAAGTGATTGAGCAAAGAAGAGAAAGAGGTGAACCTCCTATCAACACTTGGTCGCAAATGAAGGACCTCATGAGAGCTCTCTTAGTGTCTACCAACTACAACCTTGATATCTGCAAGAAGCTACAACTACTTAAGCAAGGCACCAAGTCTGTAGAAGAATACTACCAAGAGATGGAAATTCCCATGATCCGAACAATGTCAAGGAAGATGATGAGCAAAAAAAGGCGTGCTTCTTGAATGGTATCAACTACCAAGTCAAGAAAATCGCAGACTTTCAACCATACTCCAACCTACTCGAGTTAGTAAATCAAGCAACCAAATTAGAATGTCAAGTGCAAGATGATTACAAGTACTCCAAGTTCTCTTCCAAGACATACGACTCAAGTGCACAAGCTTCTCCGATCACAATGCCTTTGACTATGAAATCAACAGCTCCTACCGGCGACAAGTCAAGTTCTAAGGACAAGATGACTTCGTCAAGTCACCCTCCTACTTCAAGTAACTACAAGACAAGAGATTCATCCTCTACACAAATAACAGATGCCACCGGTAAATCAGGCTCCATCAAGTGTTTCACGTGCCAAGTCTCAGGCCACAAGACCTATGAGTGTCCAACAAGATGCACCATGATTCTTCAAGAGGACGGCACCTATGACTCTATGAGACACGACGAGATAGAAGCATTGGAGCATGTGTCCATGCATAAACAAGTCAATGAAGATGAAGATTCACAAATCTTTTCTGATAACAATCTGTACCCTGCTCTCATTGTCTCAAAGATTTTGAAACTTCGACAACAACAAGATGAAGAAAAACGTTGCTAGATTTTCCATACCAAGGGGGAATCCAAGGAAAATCCGTCAAGGTCATCATTGACGGTGCAAGTTGCCACAATTTCACAAGTGAAGACCCTTGTTCCAAGCTCCAATTGGTCAAGAAGAAGCACCCTTGCCCCTACAAGGTCCAATGTCTTAGCAACTCCGGCACCGTCCAAGTTCACCACACCGTGCAAGTTTCCTTCAAGATAGGTGGTTATGAAGACACCTTGGAGTGTGATGTGGTTCTCATGCCCGTTTAGCATCTCCTCCTTGGGAGACCTTGGCAATTAGACCATGGCATGATCCACAATGGACTGACCAATCATTGTAGCTTCAAAATGAAGGGCAAGGAATATGTGCTTTGACCAATGTATCCAATTCAAGTAACCACCGACAAGCAAGCTTCATACCATCGTCGAGATAAAAGTGAGAGAGTGATCCACCTCAAAGAGAGTGAGCACCACAAGCCAAAATTGAGTGACTCCACGATGAGGGACATGAGATATATATTTCTTTTAGCCACCAAAAGAGACTTGAGGGATGTGAGTGAGAACCCATTGACCTTTCTTCACTATGTACTTGTGTGCAAAGATGACGTTGTATGGACTAACCCTTCACAACATCTTCCTCTTGTGTTATCTTGTTTGTTGCAGGAATTTCAAGATGTTTTTCCCAATGAGCTACCTCTAGGACTACCACCAAAACGAGGGATCGAACACCACATCGACCTCATACCCGGAGCACCACTTCCAAACAATGCCCCTACCACATCAACCCCGAAGAGACTAAGGAAATATAAAGGCAAACATGTGAAAACAACCTTTTTTATAGCATGCTCTAGGACTACCACCAAAACGAGGGATCGAACACCACATCGACCTCATACCCGGAGCACCACTTCCAAACAATGCCCCTACCGCGTCAACCCCGAAGAGACTAAGGAAATATAAAGGCAAACATGTGAAAACAACCTTTTTTATAGCATGCTGGAAAAAAGAAAATAACACCTAAACATGGATTATCATGGCAAACAAAAAGACCAGGGCCTAATGCACATGTCCAAGGGCATATTTCGTGTTCAAAAATAATACATATGATGCATGGAATAAATCACACAAAATAAAGAAAAGGGCATCATGGCGAAAATCACATCCACACAAACTTTCTCTAATGACAAAACTAAATGCACATACAAATTCAATGGATTTTCCTACCATGAAAATATATATAACATGTGTGTTTTTATTATAAAAAAATGACACAACATTTATGCAAGATTAGGACATAAAATTTTTAGCAAGTTATTTATGCAAATTAGTACAAACAACAATTGAAACAATTATAAACATTTATAAAAGTGGGATATAAATAATCTACACAAAATTCTACACATTTTAGATATCTGTAGTTTTTAAATACAATGCACGGTTAATTATTTATGAGCATTTTAAAATGATGCATTATTGTAATTAAATGAAAAACGCTAATGGGCTAGATTGGCTGTAACCGGGCTACACATGGCACTTGTCACAATATGTTATACAACACTTAGGGGCATGGGATAAAGGGTGGCGCTCACTAGGTGTCGATGTCAAAACCGGTGAATCTCGGGTAGGGGGTCCCGAGGTGTGAGACTAGGATCGATGGTAACAGGGGAAGAAGGAGATAATGTTTACCCAGGTTCGGGCCCTCCTATGGAGGTAAAGCCCTACGTCCTGCTTGATTATATTGATCATATGAAGGTTACAGAGTTGATCTGCCCCGAGATCGAATAGCTAAACCCTAGACGAGTTTCTCTGCCTTACAACCTAAAACGCTCCAACTTATATAAACGCCGAGGGTACCTAGGGCTTACACATGGTCAGTTACACATCGAAGGGAAAACATGCCTATTCACTATTCGAACCTTGGAGGACACGCCACGATACCCGAAGCTTCCTTTTTAGCGACAGGTCCTTCGATCAATCCAATGCTCGATAAATGGCACATATAGTCCGGCCCATGAGAAATAGGTCGTCCACCCGAGGACCCCTTAAACCAGCACTCCCTCACAAGAGGCATTGGGCCAGAGGAGGAGGTAGACCGGGCTGGCGGCTTCGCTAGCTGGGCCTGCAGTGGGTGCGGCCCATGCGCGGATGCAAGCAAGGTGTTGGAGGCAAGCGGACTGCTCATTCCCGACCAGTGGCTGGCGGTGCCACAAAGGGAAGCTCCATCGGCGAGGCATGGGCGGAGGGCGCGGGACGAGGCTACGACGACTGGATGGGACGGGGTCGGCCAGATCCGGCCATGGGAGGTCGCTGGTGTCCGGTCTTTGGCCATATCAGGACGGAGGCGAGATGGAGGAGGAGCTCCGAGCGGCTGCGGCAACGGCTCTTTGGGCAGCTCTCCGGTGAGCTCAAGGCCGGCGGCCGAGGCGAGGTTCCGGCGAACAGGCATGGAGGCAATGCAAAGGGGCTGGGGCGAAGGGCCAGAGGAGTTGGGCTGCGCTAGGGGTGGTGTGCGGCCGTGCTCGGGCTCTGTTCAGCCCGGAGCAGGTGGGAGGCGGGCTCGGGTGGGCCACGGTGAGGTGGGAGGAGGAGGAGGCGACATGGCAGGTCGTGGTAAGCTGCAAGTGGTGATGCGGCGGCTCAGCCGACGACAATTGGCAAGGTGGAAGTGGTCGGCATGGAAAACAATGCGGGGTGCGGCTGGCTGCGTGTGAGGAGGCTAGGTTTGGCACGGATTTCGAGGCAAGGGAGAGGGAGATGCCCAAAATGGCATGGGGAGGCCCTTAAATAAGCAGGTTTAGGGTTAGTTTTTTTTTGACCCTCAGATCGTGATCAGACGGCTCGATCGGAGAGGTGGGTGTGCTCGGCTTAGTGGGCTGTGTAGAGTGGGATAGGTGGGGATGAGAGGGTGTTGTAGCTCATGACAGGTGTTTGTTATAAACCAAAAACATCCAATAAATAACCAAAGAGGATACCGCTAGGTCTGACTGTTCGGGGTATCAAACGCCCTGTGATTGCGACAAAATTTGACAGGCGGTCTACCAACAATAAAACTAGACTGCATTGCCAAGTTTCGACCCAATCCGAGAATAATTTTCACGCGCTTTTAAAAACAATATTTTATCAATGTCACGGGCGCGTGCATGTGTGGTTGGCTCGAAATGATCATCGACATGAACGGAGAGAGCTAGCAACTATGAACAGATGCAAGTTTTCAAAAACGAGTGACGATGCTATGCAGATGATGTGATGATGAATGCAACAAACAAACAAATCTCACGATGCAAATGAAATAAAAGGGGAATCTTCTGGAGTGGAGGTCTCGGGCTGTTACAAGATATCTATCACAACCTCGTCAAATCATTAGCCTACTAATTATTTATCCTCAAAACAATCTTCCCTATGGCATCATCAGTTCAAGTGCTGGCTTAGGGATGCAATGTGTCTGTTCAGTATGATCACTAGTCTCATGATGAACCCAATGCTAGGCAGGGTTTATGATGCTCAACAAGTGCTCTGGGAAATCTATGTGTTAAACACATGATTAGCGGCTTGAGCTGGGGGAGCTCATGAGGTCTAGGTTGGGCTAGGGAGGGGTTTCTAATGTTGAGGGAAAAGCAAAGCTCTATGAGTTGCACTTGCTTGAGTATGTCATAGTCATGTTTTTCAATGCTAGTCGTCCGTCATGGTAGATCCTTGGTGCATCTTGTCTTGCTGGTCTTCAGTTGACGAGATGGGGAAGAGGAAAACTAGCATAGAGAGGAGTGCCTAAGGGGGTGGCATAGTGCAAGTGCAATCAAACAAGTGCCGAAAAGGCCAAACACAAACATTAAGGTAAGGTAGGTGATATAGTCGCCTACTTATTGCCTATGGCAACAACACGACCTACACCAATGCACAAACAAGAAGAAACAAGCAACACATATCATGGTTCCATTCGAACCATCATACGAATTCAACTTCGCATGGGAAATACACAACTCATCTTACCCTGGGGGTTCTCGGACTCAGTAGTCGTGCTTGCTTCGTGAGATGGAGAGTAGTCCGCTCAGTCTTGTTGGTCTTCTCCAGGTGCTTCTATGTTTGTGGTTGTTGTTTGTCGAAATGATCCGGTTTGGGGCCTAGAGATTCTTTGACAACTTTGCATCTGGCGAGTTGATGATGAAGATGGTTCGTCTCGGCTATTGTTGATGGGTCTTCTATTGTCTTCATAATCGTGCCAATGCCTTCTTGCCCTCCAAGACACTAATAGTTCCAAGTGGGCAATCCTTTATGCGATGACATCAACAAGGCATGATAGCGTTCCAACCTGTCAGTCATGTTGATGATAATATCAACACCAAGAGCGGGGAATTAAGAGAACCATTTTCCTGCTCACCATGGTGAGGCGGACCAAGTGGCGAGGTTCTCATCCACCAGTGGTTGACGATACAACAATGGTAAGGACAAGGTTGCCCTATGAGTGTTGTGTACCATGACATTGTCCTGTCTTGTGACCTGGTCATCATAGGCCAATGTGGCATCACCTTGGGGCAGTGTCGAGGGTGTCACCATCTTCTGAGTTTTGATATCGTCATCCGTCGAGAAGGTATCTTTCGTTGGTATATCCTTTTCTTGTATCGTCAACTTGTGTCCAAGATATGTGGGCAAATCTCTAGCAAGGTGGCTCCCTTCCAGGTTACCCATGAGGATTTCAAGGAATCTAGCGGTCAGGGGCACAAGGGTAGTAGCGACCATTTGCAAAGTTTTGAAAAAGTTGACGAGGGGAGTTGAGAGAATGAGGTTCGAAGTACTAAGGCAGAAACACTCGTTTCCTTTGAAAATTTAGGAGAGGTGAGAACTATAGAGGTTTTGTAACTGATTTTGAAAGGTTCGAGAAAATAGTTTTGTCCTAACTAACATCCATGCTAACTAAGGTCTTCTTACAATCAGGATGGCTGTGATACAACCTCTATGGGGACCCCGACTCATAACTCGTGATCACCGTATGTACGTGCACAGTGACCCCAGAGATCAATGCTCACTGGAAACAAAGAAACTGAATAACAAGAGTCTTACATCCATGACGTATTGTATTACTCAAATATGGCCATTATAGCCAAGTTTTCATATGGTTGCAGTGGAAATCTTCAACGATAACGTGAACCCATGACATCTTCCTTAACCCTATAGGCAAGCTGAATGGGAAGCGTCCTAGCTCGCATATTCCTCACCATGGTAATCTTCATTATACCCGGTTCTTTCATGCCTGGCCAATAAAATAACCATTGGCAAGCCAATGACTACTTTCAATGTACTCACAAGCAACCCATGTTTGGAACAAGGCAATAACAATGCATGATATAGCACTAAGTAGGTAATTTTGCAGAAAACTAATTTTGAGTGCAGTGACGTGATCAAATAACTAATGTAAGCATGCACCAACAGTTGGTAGGTATCTATATGAACAAGTTACATATATCATCATAATGAGGGGTTGAACATCTCATGTTCAGTCATCATGTCAAGTCATCTGAGTTAACTCAAGTATAACCTTTTGTTCCACATACACACATACACACACATGCACGCACACACACACATACACACACACACCATGTTTGTAAACAATAGACGTAGCCCAGGAGCGGTCATCCAACTATCCTTGACCATCGACATGGATATTCTAATAGTTTTACACTCTTTAGAGGTTGCACATTTTACCAACAAGACCCAGGAAACTTCCGTGTCAAGCCACGACTCGCGGTATTGTTCATACCCGAGGTAAGTACCCAAATAATGCCTTTCCCATGCTGATAGTAAATAAAGAGTCCACTAGTTGGTGACATCCCCCATGATATACATCACTCATATCATCCATGAGGGCACGCAACGGTGTGCTCGGTGTTTGTGAAAACAACCCATGATCGTCCAATCCGGTACGACCCCGTATCGAGAGTGACCATGCCACTCCCACCACTAGTAATGCGGGCTCTATGCCAGCACCAACCATAGTAATCAACAAAGGCCCGTCCCATAAGGGGTATCGTGGTTGTACATGTAAGGTCGGAATAACGGTCGCAACTTACACCAATACGTTTTTAAAAAACCACACACACACTTGCCTCGGTACACCACTTCTTTCTCAAGTGGTTGCCTAGCTCAACATCATCTCCCTCAGGCATTAGTGGCACCCGATGGGGTTTTCGAAAGGTCTTTAAAAAGACTTTTTGTTTCCATCACCATGCATATTCCCATCCTTTTTTGCATAGCAACTACTAAGCATCCTATCTACAGATGTCATGAACGATGCATATCACCCGAACAACCCTCATAAGGACGTAGGGTCATGAACGATGCAGGTGTCCATGAGAAATTAACGGCACCCACCCAAGTGGTCACCACATCAGCATTATCAACATATCGAATTTAAAGTGCTATATGACATGCATGAAAAGGATCTTAGCGCGCTGGTGCCCCGCCTCGGCGACTCCGGTCACCTTCGGCGGCACTCAGGCCACCACCGCGCTTGGGGCGGTGAGACTTATCGTACTGGGTTCCTCATGCTGGCTGGGGAGAGCCGTAGCAGTGATGGATCACCTCGCGGTGGAGGAGGTCATTGACCATCCTTGGCCTTAGGCATTCGGCGTTCCGGAGTAAAAACGGCGGTGAGGGAAGCTTCGGGGCATCTAGGAGGAGGCACTAGGTTGTCCATACAGAGGTTAGAAGCTCGAGGCTAGGTGAATTTAGGCGGAGGAAAAATGGATACATGGTAGACATGGGGGCATTCGGAGCTTGGGAGGTCCAATGGCTCGGTCCTGGGGGGTTCTGGGTGTGAGGGGAGCACATTGGGCTCGAGGGTGAGCTTGTGGAACAACAGAAATAGGGGGCGACAAAGGGGATCTCGGATGGTCGCTATGGTGCCCTCGGGTGCCGAGCACGCGCATGCTTGGGCTCCCTTGGCAGCTTCCTGGCATCGGGGACGGACAGAGGGGGATCTAGAGGAGATGCTTGTGCGACACGCGTGGCCGACAAGGGTTAGAGGAAGGCACGCAAGTGAGTCCAGCCATTGGCTCGACCATGGGAACAGAGCGCACGCGAGGGCAAGCTCAGCAGGGAAGCGAAGGAGGGGGCCAATGCCTTAGTGTGTTGTGGACGCCGAGGGGGTGCTGCCGGCGAGTGGGGGAGAACTAGGTGGACGGGTGCTTAGGATGGGTGCCGCTAGAATGCCAGATTGCACTGTAGCGCGCTCTGGAGCGTGACCTTTGCACGACATGGCATAGTTTATGTGCCATGGGTGTGTCCTCTAGTGTCCATAGGCTTAGGTGTGAACCAAATGCTGCATAATTAGCCTTGGATTCCTTGGGGACTCACCGAGTGATAGGTAAGGCAAGGAAGAAAGGAAGAAACTACTCTCCAAGGGAGAAAATTCGGATTTTTACCCCCTCCAATGATTGAGCCTTGGCCAGGGAAGCTTACTGGAGGTACAGGGTAACACTAGTAAGTTGTGGTAAAAGTTGGGGGTGATGGAGAATAGTGTAGGAGGTTAGAACAGTAACTACCAGATTCTACTAGAAGGTGTTTGATGGAGTTTTGTCCTAGATAAATGGTTCTCCTTGCTGTGAAATTTAAGAGGATTTCATTATAGGTAGAAATAAGGTTGACCACCAATTTTGGGGTTACATGCTGAAAGTTGCGAGTACAAACTTTATAAACCCTAGAAATGGGCAAAAATTGATTTCTATAGATCTATCCATGAAATTTAATTCTCCTTAATGCACCACTTTGTGTGGTGGGACTATTCGGGTATTATAGCATGCCCAAAAAGTTTGGGCTCAAATAGAGAAATTTGACAAAGGAAAAACCCCAACTCTAAAAATCAGCAGAGATGGGTTTGGAGGGATTTGGACAAGTTGATATGTTCTCCTTGTTGCATTACTTGGCGTGGATGCATTATTATAGTATTAGAACATGCCAACAAAGTTTGAGAATGTTTGGAGACACTTGGCAATGTAAAGTTGCTCAAATTTGGTTCTGGGCAGAGAGGGCTCTGGAGTATTTTGGTGAACCAAAACAATTGGGTTTGAGATGAAACTTGGCAAGATGACCACATATGTCATATGTGTCATGCTATAATTTTCTTGGATTTATTTGATAATATTTATTATTGAAATATGTGAAATACTTGAAATATGCAGAAAGGGTTTTGGATGGTTTTGTCCAATATTTTGAACATGGTCGTGTGTTCAAAATCTTATATATGGAAATTATATGTCCGCTAAGTTTCCCTAAATTTTCTCAAATGTTTTTAAAGCATTAAATAATTTTTCCCTATAAAAGACCATTTCTCGCCTTAATAAAAAGCCTTTAATTAAAATAGGAAAATAATTTTTTAAAATAATACTTGGTGGTTTTGGGAAGTTTTATATATAATAGGTTTCAAATATGGGTTTTGATAGAATTTAAATAGCGACATTTAAGGACTTTTAGTTCAAATATAAATTTAGGGGTTTTACAAAACCTAATTTGAATAAATGTTTTTTGGCCAAAATAATATTTGATGAAAATAGTTTTGGGTACTATACACATGTTATGCTCATTGGGCATGGAGTTTGGATCAAGGTAGTGAGTATGGAGAGTAAGATCAAGTTTATGACTCAAAGCATACGCAAGCAGTAAAAAATCATCAACCATGTAAAGCATCACAAGCACATAAAAAGTTTTAATTGGTCATAACTTTTGGGCTATGTTAACTTAGTTAGAAGAGGCAAATCACAGGGTGTGAAACACCCAGAGCCCTTGGATGTCCTGAATCGAAGCATAGTCTTGGATCACCTTTGAGGCGAGTTTGCGGTTGCATTGGCATCTAGGAACAAGAGGGACAAGTCCAAGAGCAATCTCCATGATGGATGAACCATCCAACCAAGGGTACGTCCAGAACCGGCAGTTGGCGCCATCCCAAGTGTCCAACATGTTGATCCCCGAAAAATCTGTCAGGCCTCCATGTCGTCAGGCAGGTGGAGGTGGATCCATGGCCTGGTCAAATCTATGGCTTCTAACCATAGCCAGTGTCTATGAAGCACGACTCTAGTGCGTTGAAAAATCACGGATACTGAGGCCATAGAGTGTCAAGGGGCGAAAGACGCACGGCTAGATGATACGGCAATCACCCGATCTTTCCTCTTTTCTCCCATGCTAAAGGAAGTCGCGTATCAGATGGTGGCGGGCTTGATGATGGTAGAGCAGAGCACCATAGCAAGAATGAATGGGTTGGTATCGCTATGAGCACATGGCGGACAAGGGTTAGTCTCTCTTCACAGGTGAGTGTAGGATCAAAAGTATGTCTAGAAGGGGGTGATTAGACTACTTGACCAAATTAAAACATTAAATTTTCCAAAAAAATGGGTGGTAAGTTTTAGGGATTTTACCAAGTCTAGCACACCCTACACATGCAAGTCTATAGTAGTGGAGCGAAAATTAATGACATTGTTGGTCAAAAAAAAATTAATGACATTGGAAGTGAAAGTAATGGGAGAGATAGGAATATCAAACGCAATGAGGACACGTAGATTTTTGGCATGGTTATTATTGGTGGTGCTATCGTACGTCCATGTTGATGGACACTTGAACACACAAAGGGTAATGGCTGCGCGATTCCACGAAGGGCTCCACCCACAAAGGGTCCACGAAGAAATGGCCTTGTATATTCCACTATGGCTTAAGTCCAGGAAAGACTAGCCTCACTCGGGGCAGATCTTCATGAAGTAGGCGATCTTCTTGCCCTCACAAACTTCTTAGTTGAACTCCACATGATTAGGAGGCTCTCAAGCGATACCTAACCAATATAGGTGACACCACTCTCCAATAAGTAATAGATGTTGTGTTGATGATGAACTCCTTGCTCTGGTGCTTCAAAAGACAGTCTCATCATCACTCAATCACTCTGTTACAGATTTAGCTTGGTAGAAGAGGATTATTTGGTGGAAAAAAACTCGAGGAGGCTAGAAATCAAGGATCTATTGGTTGGAGTGGAATCCCTTGATCTCAACACACGAGTAGGTGGTTATCTCTCAAAAAATGAATGTTGGAAGTGTAGCTTCATTCTGATGGCTCTCTTAATGAGTGAGAGGTGATGGAGGGTGTTTATAGCCTTCTCCAGAAATCCAAACATTACAACATTATTGCCCAACTCGGTGAAACTGAAGTTAAAACCCGATGCTACCGACTAGTGCAAAATGTCCTAACTTTCGGCTTCTTGGTGAGATCGAATGGAACATCTCTAGGAGACCAATTCGGCTTAACATAGGCAGATCCAGTACTTCGGTGGCACCGAAACATAACACTCAAAAGTTACAAAATTGAATATTTTGACCACAGAAGGTTGGTCACTACTTTTCGGTTCCACGAAACGCAGGTTCTACCTAGGTGCTGGGGTTTGAAATAAGTTCTATCATGGTGGGACCGAAGTGAAAAACATGGTGGCACCGAATATGGAGTTTAGGGTTCACAAATGGTTTTGTGAGAATTTGCTTAGGATTTTGGTAGCATATCTCTAAGCACTTGAGTAAATCGATCATCATGAGTACCTCATCCCTTGTTAATAGTATTGGCTTTCCTATGGACTCAATTGTAATCAGATCACATAAAATAAAATGTATATTGTTGAAGCTTTTGACAATAAGAGTTCTTTCAATCTAAGGAGATTCCTAACAATTCCTAGCCAATCCACTCATTGAACTTTTCTAGAATATACTTGATATACTTATTAGTTCAATGAACAATATGTTCTTGTTAATTACCAAAACCACCTAGGGAGAAGTTGTGTTTTCAATCCCCCCCCTTTTTGGTAACTGATGACAACATATAGATCAAAGCATCGACAAAGGATATAATCAATGCATACCATCATTTCTTTGAGAAGTATGTGATAAGCAAGAGATCCCCCTAAATTTATGAATTATTTTTATGTTTGTGTTTGAATGTGAATTCACAATCGGTTAGGATCATAGGTCACTCTTCCATGTCATATACATCTTGGTGGAGTGCATACATAATATGACTAAATTACAATGCACACAACAACAAGGATATAAGTGAATGGTTATTACATGTATCACATGATAGGCAATAGTAGCATCAACCATAAAGCGTATTCTCAAACACAACATAGTTCAAGTCACGAGACAAGCAAAAGTATAACAAAATGTTTCAAACAATGACCAAGAGAAGAAAAAGTAAAAGGCAACACCCTCTCTCTCGAAGCCCTAAGATTTATACAAATTCTCCCCCTTTGGCAACAAGTTACCAAAAAGTTTGAACAGTATAGAGCTAAACATCGCTCTGGGATGGCTCTCTCCGTGTGGTGATGAAGTCCACTGACTTGCCGCTCCGGTGTCTGTAGAAGGAGTCTAGATGGCTACATCTGCAAATGCTTTGACCGAGGACTGCTGAGCTGGTGGTGTCGATACTGGAAGCACTAACGGCATAGTAGTAATAGTGACAATAGGAGTAGCAGCAGGGGTAGAGACATTGGCTCTATACTGTTACACGGGTAGGTTTACGGATCTAAGCATAGTGTCGAACTTCCTAGTGGTGGGTAGAGTCTCTTAGTGATCGACGACTCCATCCACATCCCATTGAAGTTGCTCTATGACAGTCTCGATCTTCGGCACCTTGACATATAGATCATGAATCTTCGTCTCTACGATCCTCTCTAGGCTGGCTTGGTTCTTCACAAGATCATCTAAGATCTTGTCAATCCTCTGCATGGCACTAATAAGATAGGCCATTTGATCATTCTTCGGCTTGAGCACGGGAGCACTAGCGGCTCTAGTTGCCCTTGCCTAGGCCTGAGCCTCAATCTCTGCCTGACCTACAGATGAGGTGGGATGGGAAGGGTCCATTGTAACAACATTGTCTCCAAACTTTGGATGAAGCGGCAGGTGTGGGCAATCAAGTAGATAAACCTTGGAGTTAATCAACATCTCGATGTAGGGTGCATATCCACAAGACCTCTTTTGGTCAACATCAGTTCTCTTGATGGTCTTGACAATGAGATCCATCGCTCTGACGTTGGTCTTCTGATCGGCATGGTGCAGCATATTGATAGAATAGCCCCTAATAATCTTCTCATCTCCTCATTTAGGCATCGGTGTATACCTCATGATAGTGTTGGAGGTAGGATGGCCTGCTAGGAGGAAATAGAATAAGCCAAGCTTGTGGGACTTTAGGTATTCCATGGGAATGGGAGTGTACATGTTAGCCAGAGAGTTGTGGCCTTATTTGGACTCTGCATAAATGTTCACATCTCCATTCTCAACATCAGGGGATCCTATGAGTATTGCCCACTCTTCAATCGTGGACTGGTAACATACTCCCTCAAATATCCAAACAATTCTGCCATCAGGATAGAATTGTGCGGTGTAGTAAAACTACATAATCGACTCATCATTCCAATCATTTATCTTTGTTCCAACAAACTTGTCAACGCCCATCATCCTGAAGCTCTCATGAACATGTGGAATGTAGTCATCATTTGATGACACCGATAGGATCCTCTCAGTTTCACAAAGAGACCCTTTGTGGTGTGGTCGAAACCACATCGGTGATGCCGAAATTTTTCATCCGGAGGGTCTGAGATTACTCATTGTGGGAACCTATCCCTAATGTTTTTTCCGTTCAAATCAATCTTAGGAGATTTTCTCAAGGATTGGAATTTGCACGTTGTGGCAAGAAGTAAGGTGGTGCAGTTCGCGTATGACTCAGAAAATAGGATGCAAATAAAATAAGATCTTTACCCTAACTTGGTGGAGCTCCTCTATGAAGGTAAAAATGGCAAATATTGCCCTTGACAATGTTGGATTCTAGCGGAGAGAACTCGTTGGAGACAAGGGTGACGTACGAAGACCTAGAGCGACAAGAACAATGGGATGTGGGAGTGGAAGGATATGAGAAATTTCAAAGTCCCACCTACGCAGTATGTATACCAATGTGCTTTTGGTGACACCGAGAAGAAAAATTGGTGGCATGGAAGTTCATAACTGCTACAGCATAGGAACCCAATGATGCCAAGAATTTCCGATCGGTGGTATCATGGTAAGGAATCCGATTAGTATAAATGCCCTAGATGGGACCAAGTTTCCAGTGATTAGTCACACCAAAAAGTAAGAAGATTTTGTAGGGTAGAGATAGTCTAATTGGTGGCTTCAAGTGCTCCTCACCTGGAGGGTCCAAAATGAGCTTGTTCAAATTTTGTGATGAAGCATGAATATAATTTTAGACAAGATAGAATAGACAGCTAGAGGGGGCACTACGGCATTCTTATACATCCAAACGGCTAGAAAATAGATCTCAAATAAACTACAATTTGATGTCCTTTAATGAGAAAGATATGCATACCATCATGCTCACACCATAAAGTGACAAATGAAATATGTCAGACCTACAAACCACTCTAGTATCTATGAAGCACTTTGTCAATGAGAAAGTCCTTTGTATATGAGTATATTCGCTTAGGATCCAAGTGGGGCCAATTGATCATACTTCATACTCATTGTTTAAGCACAAGTGAGGTTACCACTTTTACATAATGTATTAATGTGTTCACACCATTATAGATGCTTTAGCTCAAGTCTTATAGAAAAGCTCCCCGTAGATGTGATATCCCCCACTAAGAAGGATGGACAAACCATTTGTCTTGTCATTGAAGACTTCATGTAGATGTTGTAGTAGTGGATGCTCATGATGGGGAATGTTGCATGGGAAACTAAAAATTTCCTATGCACATACAACATCTATCCATGGTGATGAGCATCTATGAGAAGAGAGACCAGATCCACATACCCTTGTAGATCACTAAGCGGGAAGCGTTAAGAAATGTAGTTGATGTAGTCGAACATCTACGCGATCCAAATCGCAAGCCATCCCGTGATCCAATCACAATCTAGAGCCCAACGAATGGCACCTCTGCGTTCAGCACACATACAACTCGATGACGATCTCCACCTCCTTGAACCAGCAAGAGAGGATGAAGAGGCAGATGGGTTCTCTGGCAGCACGATGTTCTGGCGACGGTGGTGGTGGAGTTGATCCGACAGAGCAACGCTAAGCTACGTTGAATAGATATAGAGGAGAAACAATCTAGAAGTGGATGGAGAGGTATGTGCCGTGGCTACGGTGTTGCAGTCCTTCCTCCCCTCACACATATATAGGAGGAATGGGAGGTAGGTGCAGCGCCCTAGGGTTTCCCCTAGGGATTGGCCGCTGCACGGGGAAGGAGTCCATCTTCTAGAAGAGAGGTGGAGTCCTAGTAGGACTCTCTCCCCACATGGCCTTTCCCACCGCTTGCGCCTTACCGACCCTATTGGCTGGCTGCCAAGCCCACCAAGGGTTGGTGCGCCACCTCCTAGGCCCATGGTCCCCCTACGGTGGGTGGGCCCCACTTGGTGGACCCCCGGAACCCATTCGTCACTCATAGTACACTACCAAAAGTACCAGAAACTTTTCTGGAACCCAAATACCACTTTCCTATATATCAATCATTACCTTTGGACCATTCTGGTGCTGCTCGTGGTGTCCGGTGTCTTATCTGGGACTTCAAACAACCTTGGTTACCAACATACATAACTCAATACTACTAAAAACGTCACCAAACGTTAAGTGTGCAGACCCTGCAGGTTTGAGAACTATGTAGACATGACCGAGACACCTCTACGGTCAATAACCAAT
This sequence comes from Hordeum marinum, assembly GCA_022496015.1. Taxonomy (NCBI): domain Eukaryota; kingdom Viridiplantae; phylum Streptophyta; class Magnoliopsida; order Poales; family Poaceae; genus Hordeum; species Hordeum marinum. The sequence continues at coordinate 234,696,462 of CM039675.1, forward strand.
AGCGGGACCTAGATGACCATATTGGTTCCTACATATTGTACGAAGATCTATATCGGTTGAACCTCTATTTCAAGGATTCAGTAAATCCCGTATGCAGTTCCCTTTGTTCTTCGGCATGTTACTTGCCCAGTATTCGATCGTCGACATATCTATACCTAGTTCAATCTCATTACCGGCAAGTCTCTTTACTTGTTCCGTAATACAAGATCCTGTGGCTAACTCTTCAATCACTTTGCTTGCAAGGCTCATTATAATGTTGAATTACTGACTGGGCCTTGAGATACCTCTCTGTCAGACAGAGTAACAAATCCCAGTCTTGATCCATGCCAACTCAACCGACACCCTCGGACATACCTGTAGAGCACCTTTATAGTCACCCAATTACGTTGTGATGTTTGATACACACAAGGTACTCCTCTCCGAGAACCTACAAGGGGACCCGGGGCACCTAAGTGAGGCGCTCTAGGGCACCGCCCGGGGTGCCGACCTCACGCGCAGCGAACGGGCCCCACTTGGCCCGACCCGTGGCATGGGGGTTTACACGTTCACCCGGGGTACCTTCCTAAGACGACCCTACTTCACTGACCCGTGACACTCTCACATAATAATGACCGTGTTGTATACGCCTGGAGCCCCCCGTGGACATGGAGGGGTTCCGACCCATGTAATGTGGCAGCCACAGCTCTACGCTGGCGGAGAAGTTAACACTTCCCATTAATGGCTATGCCCATGCAACGTGGATGCCCTATGCTTAGTGCTGGGGGAAGACGAATACTAGCCTAGTTACCGAACATGATGTTTGCTTGTTTCTTTCTATGTTCGAGTTTCCATTTTTTGGAATGAAGTTTGAAGTGTTCAGAACTCTAAATTTAAAACAAAAGGGCCGGGGACTTTTTCTCTTATTTCTCTCGTTTTACCGGCCTTCAACCTTCTTCTTTGGATTAGCGTTTCATAAGGCGTTGTATGCTCGAGGCCACCACGAATCCCCATGGGCTCGGTGGCGAGCTCCTATCGCTTCAAGGGCTCGCACCTTGGTGCAGTCAACCCCACCAAGGGGCTCCGATCACGGTATGGCGTCACAGCACAGTGTCTCGGGTGGCCCCAGTGCTTGGCCCTCCAGAGGCAGAACCCAACAGAGTGGAGTGGGGGCCGCTTGAGCGTCAAAGGGGGATCTTTAGCAGCGTGCCTCAGGAGCCTTACCGGTCATAAATCCACTTGGCAGCCTCAACGCCATCGTTGGTGATCCTTTCGGCATCGAGGGTGTTGGGGCCTCACCCCATGGTTACGTCTTGAGTGATCCGTTCATACACCATGGAGGTAGGGAAATGCGCAGGACTAGGACCGGATGATATAGAGAAGCTTGAGCATCGAAGGGGGGTTCCTGAGCAGCGTGCCTCATGAGCCTTACCGGTCATATAGCCACTTGGCAGCCTCGATGCCGTCCTTGGTGATCCAGCCAACATTGAGGGTGTCGAGGCCTCACCCTGTGGGTGCATCCTTGGCCAGACGCGGCCATGACAGTAGGGAATGACCTCGACTGGGTTATGTAGACGCAGAGCACCAAAAGGGCCCCCAACCCAATGCGCACGCAAGAAAGGAGGCTTGGTGCAGCACACCTTTAAGTTCAAGGGTAATTCTCAAAAGTACATACAAAGTTGCCGATAGGCCACATAAATGACCCTGCCAGGGAAAGAAAGGCCGCTCAGGGGGACACGAAGATGCTACTGCCCTCGCCATCGCCCCCGTCGACGGCCCCGTGCGATACGGACACAACCTGGACTTTGGCTTCGCCGGAGGAAAACTCCACATTAGGTCTTCTACATGGTTACTTACCTGCTCGGCAAGGGCGACGCGCATCGTTTCAGGTACTAGCCCGATCACCGTGCCAAAGTCGAAATGCGGGTCAAGACGAAGGAGGTGGCTGAAGTCGCGCGAGGCTGCCTACGCGAGGAGGTCATGGCTCTTCTCCTCCACCAGCACGTGGGTTTTCTCTGCGCCCCTCTCAAGGCACTCCATGACCCTAGAAAAGAATCCCAAGTAACTAGCATCATCCGAAACCAAGGGGCTCGAGACGCTCGCACCAAAGATATTGTCCAAGGCCCACTTGGCCCTCTCTTCTACGGACTGGAACATCTAAGAGGGCATATGCTAGAGGCCGTGAGACTGGCCCGCCTCATCCGAAGTCTTCTTCGCCAGGGAAGACACACCATTTACTTGTTTATAAAGCAAAACTAGCTCGGCTTTGGCAGCGGCTTGGGCATCCATCGCGGCGTGCCGGCGCCCTTCCTCTTGATCTAACCTCTTCTTGAGGTCCTTAACCTTGCATTTTAGGGAATCACGCCGCATGTGGAATTGGGACTCCTCGAGTTGCTGCTTCGTGCAATAGTCCTGGACAAGGGAGCGCCAAGCTTCATCCACCCTGCCGTCGAGCTCCTCCTGGAACCTCTCCTCATAGGAGCTGAGGGAATCTTCAGCGAGGAATGCCTGGCATTCCCTCGTCTCCAGCCTCTCCTGCTCCAAGCTCTGATCTGGCGCCTCCATCGCCATTGTGTCACGGGGCACGCTAGGATCCATGCCAGCAGGGTTGAACTCATGAGCCGTGCCATCAAGCGCAGCTCTCCGCGCCCAGATCTGCCCTTCAAGGGCAGTGTTGAAGGCCTGAAGCTCTTCGAGGCGTTCCTCCGAAGATTACGTCGGCAGTCGGTTTGCTAAGCATCGCAAGGGCATGCTTGCGGGCCTCCGCCGCCACAGCAATGGACTCCCTGGCCTTAGCACGGATATGCTCGTTCTGAAAGCGCCCGAGGTTCACCATGTCCTCCAGGCGGCGCCTCCCGTTCGCAAGGCACAGACACTCCGTCCCCAAGTGAGCATCAGTACGGGCAAAGTCCAGTCACAAGCGTTCTAGTGCCCTGACCGCCGACTGGAGCAAACCCTGTTGTACGCCCCCCTGGTCGCTCGCGAGCGTGAGGGCCTGACCAGGCTCCTCTCCCCCTTCAGGAGAGGTAGGGGAGATGTGCGGGCTGCCGCCCGGCCCGGACGCTTCCCTCGAGACTGGGGGCTCCCACGAGGCTGCCCGGAAGAACAGCATGCCCCTGAAGCCCCGCGACTTCGAGATGAGGGGGACTGCGGACGGTGCGCGGCATGACTCCAAGGAAGGACAAAGCTGGGGGACACCACTCCATTCTGGGAAGAAGAAGACCGCTGGTGAAGGAGATCGCAGGGAGCTCCCGCCTAGGGCCCACCGATGAACAAGCAAGCATGGTCGAGGCTAGGGTGGCAAGAAGAGTTCTACGGCCAACGAAAGGCGAAGCCGCGGAGAGCTCGGCGGACACGGAAGAAGACGACATCAACAGAGCTTTTCCCTCATGGTTGGGAAGCTTGCGAAACTCAAGCTCAGAAGAAGAACATCGATGGAGGAGATTAGGTGATGCTGACACTTACTTGTCCAAGGCGACCCACTTCTTCTTCGACGGCGCTCAAGGCAGTGAGGGGCGCCACCCGGGGGCGCCTTCCTCTTCCGATTGGAGCAGCAGCTAGGGGACGAGGAGCCAACTATCGGCACTGCCCTCTCAGAAGTGGGGACGGCATCCCTAGTCGTTAGTTGGGGGACACCTTTGTCTCTAGGTTGGCCCATGGCAGGGACTAGAGGAACATCCGAAGAGGAGCGCCCAATTTCAGCCTCGGGAGGAGCGACGCTCTCGGGAGGAAGGAGCCCCCAGTCGTCAAAGCATGACATCTTCAGGACAAGGGCTTCTAGGTCCTTGTAGTTGTACAAGGGGAGGCCGCCCCGAGGAAGCTCATCGGGCTCACCACCGGTCAGGCGGCAGAGCAACTCGCGCAGCACGTCCGGGGAAAGGGACGAGGCCTAGATTCTCATGGGATCGCGGGGGCCCCTGATGGCCCACATCGGATGCGAGTGGCATTGCAGGGGGGCGACTCGTCGGCACACAAACTCCCACACCACCATCACCATCGTCACGCCTGCCCCCTTCAGCCTCGCTAGTTTGGCTAAGAAACACGCGCCGTGGCTTAGCGAGCTCCTCGCTCGCCCACCCGTGGTGCAGCATCGCGGGAGACTATGGGAGATGGAACAAAGGACCGCCCCAATGGCATTGACGTACACCCACTACCTCTAGAACCCTGTGGCCGCTGGGGAGAGCCCTGCATCAAGGGCCCCACTGATCGGTGAATCGGCTGTTCTCAAGGACACGCACCCGGAACATTGTTCCCCAGAGGTCAGCTCAAGGGAGAAGAAGTGGCGCACCAGGGCCACGGAAGGGACGATGCCCAGAAAGGCCTTGCACATGAACACTAAGGCCAAAAGGAGGATAAGGGAGCCAGGTTCGAGGTGGGGCGCATGGATCTGATAATGTGATAGCACGGCGGAGAACAAGTCTAAGAACGGTGGCTGGAGGCCCGAGAGTAGGGCATGGAAATGGAGAGGGACAGTGGAAGCTACAAGCTCAGCCATAGGTTGCGAGCCCGACCACCTTTCGGTCGCCCCCATTCATTGGATCCGTCCGCGACCGCCAGCCGAATCTTCTCCAACCCCTCCAAGTTCACGACCAAAGACTGGCCCATCGCGGGTAATGGCACGGATGCACTGGCCTGCGCCCTTGGACCCTCGCCCTCTCCCTTCTCGGAAGCCATGGCGAAGGAGGGCGAAGAGGCACGCGTAGGGACTCAGTAAGAAGGGTGAGGACCGCAGAAGAGGGGAAGACGGACGGCAAGATCGACAAGGATCAAGGGCGACTCGGATGTGTGCGTCAAGCAATTTAACAAACCAGACGGCAGCTGAACTAGCGCAGGGGAAAGGAGGCTCAAGCCCATCCGGGTCCGACATGTGAAAAGCCTGGCCCGTAGGCGTTCGAGGCCCGCGACACTCTGGGTCGTCCTCGAAGATTCGCTTTGAAGCCAGCTTGAGGTCTCCTTGGGCCTGGGCTACTGTCGGCATTCTGCGAACGAGGGTACCCAGTCCTGCCTGCCTGCAGCCCAGGGCATGGCCCACTTTGTTAGCTAGGCGGGGCCTAGCACGGCGTCACTCAAGACAAGGCCCTCACGAGGACCCTAAGCTTGCAAGGAAGACCAGCATCAAGAACCACGAGGATGAGCCTCCTCAAGGCCCCCCTCCTGAGGGGCGGAGATATCTATGAAAGGCCCTGCCTCTGGAGTCAAGGGTGACGCAAGTAAGGACAGGCGGGTGGCAGCGTGCCAGGCAGCACAGTTTCCTCTTTGGTGCAAAGGGAGCAAGGAGATACGCAGGTTCCCAAAGCACCGCCCAAAGGTTTCCATTCCGGTCTAACAAGACCACGGCAACCAGCCCCGCAGGACGAATGTCATCGTCCAGCCCACCACTGCATCACCATCAGCTACTTTGCAGGCAAAGACCGCCTTTGGACAGGGCACAGATGTACTCCTGTCCCCTTTTAAAATTGGTCGTTGTGGGATCCCTTCCCGCCATTGAGATAAGGTAATAGGACTCGGGCCGCCGCTATATATAGAAGCTAGGTAACACCATAAAGGGAATCCATGAGATCTAATCCAACACTTAGCCGCTCCACTCACCACCGCAAGACAGACAGAGAATAACACACCTTGAGCGCCCTCGTGAGGCTCAAGTCCATTGTACTAGTTCATCCACCAAAACCATCACGACAGATAATCCACCAAAGCAGGAGTAGGGTATCACGCTTCATAGCGCCCTGAACCTGGGTAAACTGATGTGTTCATCTTCTTCCTCGTCATCGAACGAGTTCGGCATTGTGTCCATCGAGGAGCGAGCTAGGTTGGGTGAGGCCATAGGGAAACCTTCACACATGCCCCTATGTTCGAGCCTTAAGGGTATTGCGGAGCCCAAATTTGACAAAGGCCTCTCCTCTTAGTTGCGTCCTTGGTGATCCAGTCGCACATTACAGTGGTAGTGGAATGTGCGGGACTTGGACTTGCCAATGTAGAGTTGCTTGAGCATGAAAGGGGCTCCTGAGCAACAAACCTCAGGATCCTTACCGGTCATATAGCCACTCGCCTCTCGTTGTCATCCTTGGTGATCCGGTCAGCATTAAGGGTGTCGAGGCCTCTCCTCGTAGTTGTGTCCTTGGCGATCCGGTCGTACACTACGGTGGTAGGGAAATGTGCGGGACTGGGGCCTGCAGACACAGAGTGTCGAAAGGGCTCCCAACCTGTCTCACCTGTAAGAAATAGAGGTCCACAAGAACGTCCGGACTCCCCAAGCTCCATAGCCACGCCTCCCTAGAGCCTACTGCGAGCATGCCAAGCTAAGTACCCTAATCACAACCACAAGGTAACCTTAATTAACAAAAACGCAAAGGCCAGGACACGTAGCGGAAGTACTGATAAAAAGAGGCAAGCACCCAAATTCATTACATGCCTGGATGGCCTCCCTTGGTTCTTTGATTGTAGGAGCAGGAAAAGAAGGAAAAAGCGAGAAAGCCCCCCACGGGAGCTGCCGCTTCGAGAGCCCCGGGGTCCATGCATCAGTGCTCAGTCGGTGTCCTCCTCCTCCTTCAAGGTCCCGTGAAGGCGCGCTAGCGCAAACACTTTAGGAGCATAGGAGCGACGTCATGGTGGCTGGCTACCCCTCGAGGTCCGGGCGCGTCATAGACGCTGTTGCTCGGGCTCCGCATGGAGGGGCTGTTGCTGCCGCTGGAGGCGCGGAGCCCGTCATGAAATGCAAGCTCGTCTCCAAGATCACCACTGCCGACACATTTCTGGAAGCACTCCAGGCGCTCACCTTCTCCCGCGAAGACCTTGACGAAGAGCGTCGCCACCCCGCCATACTTGAAGTGAAGGGTGCACCTCCCCATCAGGCCACGAGAACAGGCAAACGTGTGCCAACAACGGTTTAGGTACACATAACCCTTGGTGGTGACCTCGACCTCCACCCATGATGCCGCGCTACGGCATCCAACAGCCTGGAGCCATAGGCTGTTAGGCCCCCCGACCGGCAGCGCCCCCGCGAAGGAGCGTGGGAGTTGAAACCAGGCGGCCTCCGGCCTCTCGAGCCAGACCACGAACTCCTGGGCCGTGTCGGCCGTATGGAGCCACGTGCGTGGCGGAGGGGTCGCCACCGCCACACTCCCACCACGGGCGCCACCTCCTCGACTACTACGGCCGCCCACACTGGTCGGAGCTCCTCCGCGGCAGCCGATGGTAACCCCGGGCCGCGTTGGAGCATGACCACGCCCACGGGGAACCACTACTGGCATTGTGGCATGCTTTTGGGGATGACCGTGACCCCTCTTGGGCGGCGGTGAGGCAGGGTTCTCCTTGGAGGCGTTCCCCTTCTCAGTGGTAGAGAGATTCCTCACTAAAGCCATGATTGGGAGAACGACGTCTTGGAAGTTGGGAGGCGAAGAAGACGAAGATGTTTTGAGGGCTTCCTCGCCTCGCCTGCTTATGTACGACCAGGGGCCAACTGGCGCTCCCACGCATCCTGGGAGGCATGCAGCCTCTGAAGGGTCACATCCACGCGGCCCAAGGAGAGAAGGCCGAGGCAGCAGCAACATTCCAGGAAGGGCAATGATGGCCGGTGCTTCACACGGGCGTCGCATGAGTTTGACTTGGGGTGGTTCCTAACGCCTTTGGGGAGCGGGGGCGTCACCGTCCAGGCATTCGACGTGTTTAAAGCCTGGCCCGCATGCGTTTAGGGCCCGCGATGCTTCGGGCTGTCCTCAAAGGCTTCGCCCGGAAGCCATCTCAGACGGACCTTGGGCCAGGGGCTACTGTCGGCGTTCTGGGAATGGGGGTACCCAGACCTGCCTGCCTACGGCCCACGACATGGCCCACCTCGTCAGCCAGAGACCTGGCGTGGCTCCACTCAAGACAAGGCCCTCGCGAGGACCCCAGGCTTGTGAGGAAGAATGACACCAAGGCCACAAGGTATGGGCCTCGTCAGGCTCCCTCCGGAGCAACGGAGATCTCTATGCAGAACCCGACGCCGGGAGTCAAAGATGACGTAGGGAAGGACAGGCAGGCGCCACCGCGCTAGGCGGTGCACTTTCCCCTTTGGTGCAAAGGGAGCAATGACGTACACGGTTTCCCAAAGCTCCCCCCAACACTAGTAGAAATCATGCCTTTCCACCGAAGCATTAGTCCCGGTCGCATTTTGGACTGGGACTAATTGGACCACTAGTCCCGGTTCGTGAGGATAAGTATTAGTCCCACTTCGTGAGGACCCTTTCATTCCGGTTGGTGACACCAACCGGGACTAAAGGGGTGGTGGCAACCATTCGCCTCGTGCAAGCCCTTTTAGTCCCGGTTCGTGGTTGAAACAGGGACTAAAGGTCCAAACCGTTCAATTCCCGTGCCTTGGAGAAGTTCTTCTGCGCGAGATCAAACGCCACACGATGCTACAGTAACCGCGACCAGCACCTCCATTTCTATTCGTCTCCCCTCCTCTCTTCCTTCCCATTCCCCACCATGAGTCCAATCGCTTGCTACGGGAAAGTGCTCGCACGTGGCACGACAAATCTCCATGTCATCTACACGAACTACAGCGCCAAAGTAAAGGGTTTTCTTTCCATGCTCGAGGAATGGCTTCAAGAGGAGGAACATAAGTTCTTGGGCCTCGATCTTGAGTACACGGGCAATGGTTGTGATGTTGACCCCGTCCAACTTTGTTTCAAGCAACATGTCATGGTCTTCCAGTGGGCAAGGTAATACGAAACTTCTCATAGTTTTAATTGGGGCTTTTCTTTTGATTCATACATCAGAAAATGGCATAGGAATAGGAGGATTGGGAATGCCGAGAACATGTCATAGTTTCCTTGTTTCATATGAAAAATGCGTAGGAAATTTGGGGCTTTTCTTTGATTCATAGGAAAATTGGGGATTTTCTATGATTCATAGGAAAATTGCATAGGAATAGGATAATTAGCAAAATTGCATTGGAATGGGAATAGGTGGATAGGACGAATAGGATAGAAAAATTGCATACGAATTTTCCTTGTAGTTGTATATTGGCCATCGTGGGAGAACATGTCATAGTTTAATTATATTAGGGGCTTCTTTTGATTCATAGGATAGGAAATGCATAAGAATAGGAAACTTGCTATGATTCTTATTATACTTGTTGTGATTCTTATTATACTTGTGCCAAATTATACTTGTTATGATTCTTATTATACTTGTTTTAAAATATACTTGTTGCAGCAGTATATAACACATTTGTTCCATCTTGTTGTTGCAGTAGTGACAAGCACTGTCCAAAACTCATGGAGTTCCTTCGTAGTGGCCTATATTTTGCTAGTGTTGATATAAAAAATGACACGATCAAGATGAGGCGAACCTGGGGTATTGAGTACTAGCTGAATTCCACATTGATCTTCAGGGCAACTTCAGGATTGAGCATGACAAGACTTCAATGGATGATATGGCAGCTGCCCTCATCGGCGAGGACTACATGGATACGAAGAAAACATTCCCCAAGTCAGGGAACAATCATTATGAGAAGACCCCACTTGACCCTATTGACATTGAGTATGGATCAATAGATGGGTACAATACATACGAGTTGTATTGTAGGATTAGAATCTTCAATTATGGGCAACGTCAACTCGTACTGCTAGTACCACCAGCAGTGCCCCATGGCACTCCTGCTTCGGGGTATTCTGAGACGGACAACAAGTAGTGTTTGCAATGGAGAACACTTTTACCTCTATTATGTAGTGCTTGGGGTTCTCCTGATTCGGATGAGTAGGTATGGAATCCGGAAGAGTAGGATTCGTATCTTCAATTATGTAGTACTTTCTGTAATGTATATCTGAACTATTATTTCTATTATGTCCCTTTTTAAGTATGGTTTGTGTGTGTAAGAATATTTAGTATGATGTGAGCAAGCTTTCTGAAGCATTGTGATGTATGTGATGAAGATTGTCTATGGTTACGGCGCAATAAGCAAGGGACACACGTGAAGAAAAAGTGAAGACATTATCTCACAACTATTCTAATGATGGCTTTGATATAGAATATCACTGCAGTTAAATATAATATTAACTAAAAATAATCAACTAAGTATTAGCTAGATTATCTAGAATATCACTCCAGTTAAATATAATATTAACTAGAATATCACGAAGTGCGTCCAGTTTTTGCCGTAACCGTCTCAACTTTTTAGCACATGCTATGTGGGTGAAAGGATGATACCATGGCAAGTTCCAACCATTTCAGGGTTCATTTGTGGTGCTTTTTCATTTCAGGATCATTTAGCTCAAAACAATTCTTTAAATGCATGAAAAATAGCAAATGAAATTAGATATATCTGAAATTCTAGGATGTGGCTTCTAATGGTTCATATTGAATGCACGAAAATTCTAGAGTACAAATAAGTTAAAAAATTGAAATCCTTTTGTAACACATGAGTTTTCATCCGAAACCCTGATACTTCGAAAGATATTGCATTTTGTACACGAAGTGCATCCTGTTTTTAGCGTAACCCTCTCAACTTTTTAGCACATTCAATGTGGCTGAAATGATGATACCATGCCAAGTTTCAACCTTTTCAGAGTTTAGTTGTGGTTCTGCTTCATTTCAGGGTCATTTAGCAGCTGCCGCTTTGCCAAGGGAGCAGCGACTCATCAACTTACCCACTACGAGGGCCTCTTACATCAGCGAGGGAAACTCTCTCATCTACTACGTACTCTTTGCCAAGTGGCCCGTCGTACTCTTAAGCAAGTGACATTGTTTAAGTTTCAAACAACGGATTATGTCATGTGAGAAGTAGCCTATGAGCCACAGGCACTCACCCCGCTGCAAATTCTGGTCTGTTGCGCCCTTAATCGTTAATCTCGCCTAGAGACCCTGAGCCGTTCAAGACTGACGGTCAGTCTTGTTAGAGACCTTGCACTGTTAGGCAGTTTAAAGTAACAGTTCCGCCCAGAAGGGCCAACAATGAGTTTTCAAAAAACAAAAAAGGAAGGGAAAGCAAGAACATCATACATTGCATCATACATGGCATCATACATTACATCATGCATTGCATACATATCATGTAGGTCTCGATAGTCGGGTCAGAGCAAGGCAATGAAAGAAGAAGCAAGGCTATAAAAGATTTTAACACCTCCGGGTTATGCTTTTTCAAGCCGCCCTTATAGCAATGCAGAATATATTATGTCTTGTTTATTTTTGAAGGTCTTGTCTCTTAAGATGAGCCGCCGTTAAGTATGATGAAAAAACTTCTGCAGGAACAAATAGATATTTAATAGCCAACATGGCTGGATCTTCATCATGGTTTATCATAACCAGTATTAAATGATTGGGTTTTTTCAAGCCAGATTGGAAAGTTGATTATTTTTGAAGAGCCACCCGATCAGATATAATGTTGCTCATTTAATTGATCGAATATGAGATTTCTGCAACCTATGCTCTATAGTATACCACAACACTCATGCATTTCTCAAACATATATTTGTCGGGTTGCACCGCAACCACGAGAAGCGATTTCATTTCAAAGACAAAGGAGTTATTCCAGGATATTCATTCCGGATTATATTAGAATCACGGTCAAAGATTGATTCAAATCAGATCAATATCAGTTCAAAGAGAACTTTTGAAGTTCATTATGATGAGTCATATTACTCTCACACAGTCTCTAGTCACCGTAGGTAGATGACCTGACGCTTGGGGGCTACATTATTCAAGTCCAGTTTATATCAAGTATGCAAGTCCCATGTCGCTTTAAGCATGCATCACGTCACTTGGGGGCTAATGCAAGTTGCTTTTCAAATCACTACATGGTCAACAGATGTTGTTGTCTCGAGGAGATGAGCCAGCCTTTCTTTATTTTTCTAAGTCCCAGCTCAGTACTTGTTACTGACCTGGCACTTGGGGTCTTAAGTATTCAGCTGTTTAACAGATTATGAGGTTCAAATTGAACACCTAGCCCATCACACACTAATGACCAGCCCTTAGGGGCTACACGAGCTGAAGCTTTATAAAGTATAAGACAGTTACAAGTCCCAGGCTACTGCAGGCAAGGCTACCTGGTACTTGGGGGCTACACAATCAAAGATATTATTGCAAAGCACCAAGTCATCATGGATAAACTTGGAACTTGGGGTCTACATGCAATATGGATATATCAAAAAATTGAATATATCAAAAAATTGAAGAGAGTTTTGAAGATGGCAATTGTGAGTGAGACCAGCTCAATAGATTTTTATTTAGCCGAATCACTAAAAGACCGGTTCTACATCAGATGGATTTTCATCCCAATATTTTTATCAAGTCAGCTGGAGTCTAGTTATTTGACCCGGCGTCACCAACAAACATGACCCGACATTATCAAAAGACCATAAGCCGACAGAGTTTATATAAACAACACAGCTTCACAAGTATTGGAGGCTGACTCAATGGCATATGTGTGTTTTCATTCCCAATATCTTATTTCAAAGGACACCTACAAGCAAGACGATTGTGAATACGGCTCATTCAAATGAAGAAGAAACCCGGATTTGCAAGGAGCTACTACAATAAACCGACAAGGGAGCGAGCCGGTCACTAACCATATTTCTTATTCTTATTTCAGGAGCTTAGCATGAATAAATTCAAGCTAAGCTGGGGGCTAATGTCGGGGATATACCCCGCGGTATAACCCGGCCGGAAGTATGACCCGGTCAGGACTTGGCTACTCACTGGAGATCCTTATGAGGACATGACTACCTTCGATACGACAAAAAATGTTGCATATATGCATATTTGTGAGGTTATTTCTTATAAGAATTATGCAATTATTTATTTATGTTATCCGGAACAAAAATACTTCACCTTTTTTTATTTTACGCCTAAATGTAGAATGGTCGAACACTTGTATGAACCACGTGTGATGACAAAGGAAGACGAAATGGTTGGGTGCTATTCAAGAGGTCCTCTAATGTCAAAGGAAACAATTAGGTGTTGTTCAAGAAGTTCTCTCGCGTCACTTTTAGCCCAAGAGAAGATAGAGTCCAAGTTTCTCACGTTCTGGACTCAGATTCAGACTGCACAGACACACCTGTCTCAAAACGCCAACAACTTTTTCGTACGGACTCAGAATTGGGTGATTGGAATCACCTTAAAATTCGTCCAGATCGCGAAGATATCGATGAAACAATCTGACGTTGCATCAGAATCCGAGTCAAACTACAAGTCCAAAGGTGTTGCATCACCTCCACTTGGGCACATGGGCCTTGTACAACCCAGGGTTGGTTTTAGGTTGTCTTGGGATGTCCTCCCACCTCCTTGGGCACCACCCCTTGCTCCTAAATAAGTAGATCAATCTAGTAGCTTTTTCTTTGGGTTTTTGTTTAGTTAAAAGTTCGCCATTGCAACTTCGTGTACTTTGTTTGTGTCCAACAACCAGACCAAGACCGCTTTTGGAACCCCATCATTATTAATACTTCATCTATATTTGCAATATTCATATTGCATTATCATATTCCTGCTTGTTCTTCGATTGCTTGCAGGAATAGACCTTCGTGGTCAGGTTGATCGTGCTCCGGCATGGTCAATAACCTCTTGGAGATTGGTTTAGCGATTGCTAAGGCGCAACATCATGCACGTTCATAGTCGGATCGTCAAAGTCGTCTCCACCAAATCGATAGGTATCATCTCATCAGAAGATCGGGACCCTCGCTTTTATCAAGTGGCATCAGAGCGGTATCAGTTGTCAGGTTGCTCGGTGAGAATATCCAGTTATTCGTAGATTGGATTTATTTTCCTTACCTATTGCCCAAGAAAAAGATAGAAAAAAATTTAGATCTATTCATCTTTACTCCAAGCCAGTCTGAGCCTTTGCAATTTTCTTTTCAGTGCTTGCATAGTTGAATTATCAGTTGCATTGTCATGTCGAGTTGTTGGTCTTTGCGTCTAGTCTTTTAGAGTTTCGAGTTCTATTCACAATTTGTCACGCCGGCATCGCACCATCTTCATCTTTGCTACCATATACCACCACCATGCCACTATCATCCCTTTCGTTGTCAGCCACTACCATCTATCAATTTTCACCACATGCCACCATTGTTCATTCTCATTATCATACTTGAGGTCGTTCACATCTATGCTTGATCCAATCTGCTTCTTATTTGGTTGAGAAAAAAAGTGAGAGAGAAAAAAATAAAAAAAAAGTGAGAGAAAAAAGAGAAGAAAAAAATAGAGAGAAGAGAAAATAAATAAATTTCGGATCTATCTAGACTCAATCTCGTATGTGAATTCGGATTGAAATCTGTTTTGCGCAGTGTTCAGTAAAACAAGTGTATCTTCCTCATACGAACTCGGAATTGAGTGATTCTTTTTGCATCCGAAAGCTTGAGTCAGTAGCATTATTGAAAAAAAATATCAAAATTTCACATAAAATTTTCTAGAGTAAATATGAAGAGAGAGTTTTGTATATCTTGCTTGTCGGTCATTTATCATCATTGTCTTTACTGCCATTGTGATCTTCACCTATATCTTGCTGTCGAGAGCTAATTCATATCATCCATTGCTGCTATTTATCCTACGCTGTGACTCCATTAGTGTTCTAGGATCGTGTCTCTAGTATGGTCTAGACTATGACCAGCACAGTACCGTTGTTGAGCGTTTATTCAACGTTGCATCTCTCAATTGATTATTGCTAATCTTTTGCCACCATATATTAAGCCTTCCAAGCTTCACATATTTCTACATCGTGTATACATACGTTCACCTGGTAATCGCTTTATCCAATCTTCGAAGATATTGACCGTCGGTTGCCGGTCGCCACCTGCTGCATGGTAAGAATTTGTAAGACATTGATATTTGCTTTATTGTGAGCGTTTTATCACCACATCCCAGTAGTTCATAGGAACAATATACTTGGATCTTTGTTTCTTGTTTCTACTAGTCATGACAACATCCAGAGTTGTCAGTTCATGGGCTTCTTCGATCGTGGGAGACGTGCCACCACAAAAACTGATACAAGAGATGCAAAGAGATCCAAATGCACATGATCAGGTTAATGTTTCTATAACTCCATTTAATGGCCGATTTAGACCTACTTTATATATTGAGTGGGAGTTTGAAATAAATGAAATATTTGCTTCCCATAATTTTGTTGCACATAAGAAAGTTAAGGTCGCAGTTGGTTCTTTCACTTGTTATGCTTTAGTTTGGTGGAGCGAATATTATCGGTTACACAAAGATATTATACCTACTACTTGGGATGAATTGAAACTTGCCAAGAGACACACATTCATTCTTGCTTATTATACTCGTTCCAAGCTTAAAAAGTTACAATATTTAAAACAAGGTAGTGACACCGTAATGAAATATTATGATGACTTACAAATGACCTTGTTGCATTCCTCATTAGAAGAAAATGAAGAGGATTTTATGGATAGATTTTGGGGAGGATTAAACCGTGATATTCAGGAGATACTAATTCATGAAAAGTGTTATTCTATGGATCATTTATTTCGTCTTGCTTGCAAAGCTGAACAGGAAATAAATCAAGGTGTTGCCCAAAAGGAAATAGAGCGCAAGGTGCACATTCCAAGAGTGGATACAATTGTTCCTTCAACTACTAGGCCTACTATGACAACCACATCAATTCTTGTGAGGGCTACATCACCTTCACCATGTAACACATCACCATCGAGAGTGCCTACATCATCTGAGTTGATCATAAGAGGTAATGGCAAAGGTATTGATCTTCCACCTCCAAATGAGTATGTTGAATGCCTTGTTAATTCCAATGTACCTTGTAATGAGCTACCCATTACTTTGATCACACCACCTATTTTAGAGGACTATGTTCATGATGTTGCTTCGTCCTGTGATCAAATAACTACAATATTAGCAATTGTGAGTGCACCCATTGCATTAACTACTGATGAGCAAGAACCGTGTGAATAAGAAAATCAATCAAATTTGGGTCAAATATGTTTGAAATTAATTCTGTCGGTGTTTAATCATTTTGATATGACCTGCAATTTGGTGATAATTCGGTGCCAAATGACATGTTGCATGTTTGCTTATTTAAGCATGTTGTAGCATCTAAATTTGAAACGATTCACGTTTATCTACCAATATTGGTATGGTTTAATGATGAACATTATGAATCTTTTGATATGAATAAGTACTTCACTTATATGTGCAAACTGAGTTGTAATATTGTCATGCCTTCTACTTCTTGTGATGATTTTTGGGCTTCATATTTCATGACATGTGATGAGTGCCCTTGCATATATGTGTCACATGTGTCACAACTAAGAACAAGAAAAATGGATGACAAATACATATACAATGTGTACTGCTTTTCTCTTTTGGTAGCCACATTTCAGATTAAGCAACGCCGAGGACGGCTTTGTTTTCAAAAAGGGGAGGATGATGAGGACATGAATACCTTCGATAAGACCAAAAATGTTGCATACATGCATATTTTTAAGGTGGTTTCTTATAAGAATTATGCAATAATTTATTTATGTTATCCGGAACAAAAATACTTCACCTATTTTTATTTTATGCCTAAATGCAGAATGGTCGAACACTTGTATGAACCACGTGTGATGACAAAGGAAGACAAAATGGTTCGGTGCTATTCAAGAGGTCCTCTAATGTCAAAGCAAACAATTAGGTGTTGTTCAAGAAGTTCTCTCACCTCACTTTTAGCCCAAGAGAAGATAGAGTCCAAGTCTCTCATGTTCTGGACTCAGATTCGGACTGCACAGACACACCTGGCTCAAAACGCAAATAACTTTTTCATACGGACTACGAATTGGGTAATTATTTTTTTGGTAGAAACCAGATTTCATATGCGTTCCAGAAAAGTTGGAATCACCTTAAAATTCGTCCGTATCGCGAAGATATCAATGAAACAATCTGATGTTGCATCAGAATCTGAGTCAAACTACAAGTCCAAAGGTGTTGCATCACCTCCACTTGGCCCCATGGGCCTTGTACGACCTAGGGTTGGTTTTAGGGTGTATTGGGATGTCATCCCACCTCCTTGGCCGCCACCCCTTCCTCCTATATAAGTAGATCAATCTAGTAGTTTTTCCTTTGGTTTTTTGTTTTGTTGAAAGTTAGCCATTGCAACATCGTGTACTTCGTTTGTGTCCAACGACCAGACCAAGACCGCTTTCGAAACCCCACCATTATTAATACTTCATCTATATTCGCAATATTCATATTGCATTATCATATTATTTCTTGTTTTTCGATTGCTTGTAGGAATAGACCTTTGTGGTCAGGTTGATCGTGCTCCGGCGTGGTCAATAACGTCGTGCAGCTTCGTAGTCGGATCGTCAAAGTCGTCTCCACCAAATCGATAGTTATCATCTCATCAAAAGATCAGGACTCTCGCTTTTATTAGAACCGGTCAAGACTTGATGATTCATTGGTAATCCAAGGCCAAACGTATAATCCGGCGCCAGGTGACTCACGAGACAAGGCCCAAAGGAGAGAGGATTACCTTACAAGAGAAACAAGAAGTGGATGAGGACTCAAGAGAGACTAGTCCTAATCCTACTCCTAGTAGGACTCTATATATAAAACCTACCCCTTCCACATATATAAGGAGGGGTAAGGCACCCTAGGAGGGACAAGTTGACAAGTTAGACAGACACAAGTCATTAGAGATAGACAGATTAGAGGCTCATGAGAGTAGAGGTAGAAAGACAACACCCTTGTAACCAAGAGATCTTCCTCATCATCAATACAAGACAAGCAGGACGTAGGCTTTTACCTCCATCGGAGGTTCTGAACTTGGGTAAACTCGCGTCTCTTGATTCTGACCAACCCCTCTCAATCCGCCACATAGTTGTGATGGCCTCACACCTAAGTCCATTAACCCATACATCTTGCCGTGACAAATCCACGACAGTAACCCTATCAACTTTTTAGCACATGCTATGTGGGTGAAATGATGATACCATGCCAAGGTTCAACCGTTTCAGAGTTCATTTGTGGTGCTTTTTAATTTCAAGGTCATTTATCTCAAAAAATTCTTTAAATGCATGAAAAATATAAAATGAAGTTAGATAGGGTTGAAATTTGGGGATGTCTCTTCTAATGCTTCATATTGAATGCACAAAAAGTCAGAAGTCGAAATAAGTTAAAAACATTGAAATCCTTTTCTAACGAATGAGTTTTTGTCCAAAACCTGATACTTCGAAAGAGATTGTCCATTTTGCACACGAACTCAATCCAATTTTTTCTGCAACCCTCTCAACTTTTTATCACATTCTATGTGGGTGAAATTATGATTTCATGCCAAGTTTCAACCTTCTGAGAGTTCATTTGGGGTGCTTTTTAATTTCAGGGTCATTTAGCTGAAAACAACTCATTAAGTGCATGAAAAAGAGCAAATGAGGTTATATAGGGTTGAAATTTCAGGATGTGGTCCTAATGGTTCATATTGAATGCACAAAAATAATGGAGTTGAAATAATTTAAAATAATTGAAATCCTTTTGTACCAGGCAAGTTTTCGTCTGAAGCCCTGATACTTCGAAAGATATTGTCCATTTTGTACACGAAGTGCATCCAATTTCGTAACCCTCTCAACTTTTTAGCACATGCTATGTGGGTGAAATGATGATACCATGCCAAGTTTCAACTTTTACAGAGTTCATTTGTGGTGCTTTTTAGTTTCAGGGTCATTTAGCTCGAAACAATTCATTAAATGCATGAAAAATAGCAAATGAAATTAGATAGGCTTAAAATTTTAGGATATGGCTTCTAATGGTTCATACTGAATGCACAAAAAGTATGAAGTTGAAATAACTTAAAAAAATGAAATGCTTTTGTAACACACGAGTTTTCGTCCGAAACCCTAATACTTAGAAAGAGATTGGCCATTTTGTACACGAACTGTATCCAGTTTTTGCGTAACCCTCTAAAATTCTTTGCACATGTGATGTGGGTGCAATTATCATACCATGCCAAGTTTCAACCTTTCGAGAGTTCATTGTGGTGCTTTTTAATTTTAGGGTCATTTACCTCAAAACAATTCATTAAATGCATGAAAAATAGCAAATGAAGTTAGATTGGGTTGAATTTTCAGGATGTGGAATCTAATTGTTCATATTTAATGCGAAAAAATTCTGGATTTGAAATAAGTTAAAAAATAGAAATCCTTTTGTAACAAACGATTTTTCGTTCAAAACCCTGATACTTCGAAAGATTGTCCATCATATACACAAAGTGTATCCTGTTTTTGCGGTTACCCTCTCAACTTTTTAGCACATGCTATGTGGGTGAAATGATGATACCATGCCAAGTTTCAACTTTTTCAGAGGTCAATTGTGCTACTTTTTAATTTTAGGGTCGTTTAGGTCAAAACAATTCATTAAATGCGTGAAAAATAGCAAACGAAGTTAGATAGGGTTGAAATTCTAGGATGTGGCTTCTAATGGTTCATATTGAAAGCACCAAAAGTCTGGAGTTAAATAAGTTAAAAAAATTGAAATCTCTTTGTAACACACGAGTTTTCGTGCGAAACCCTCATACATCGAAAGATATTGTCCATTTTGTACACGAAGTGCATGCAGTTTTTGTGTAACCCTCTCAACATTTTAGCACATTCTATTTGGGTGAAATTATGATACCATGGAAAGTTTCAACCTTTTTAGAGTTCATTTGTGGTGCTTTTTAATTTCAGCGTCATTTAGCTCAGAATAATTCATTAAATGCATTTAAAGCAGCAAATGAAGTTGGATACGGTTGAAATTTGAGGATCTACCTTCTAATGGTTCATATTGAATGCACAAAAACTTAGGAGTTGAAATAAGTTAGAAACATTGAAATCCTTTTGTAACGGGTAAGCTTTTGTCCAAAACCCTCATACTTCAAAAGAGATTTTGCATTTTGCACACGAAGTGGATCCAGTTTTTTCTGCAACCCTCTCAATTTTCTATCACATTCTATGTGGGTGAAATTATGATTTCATGCCAAGTTTCAACCTTTTCGGAGTTCAATTGTGGTGCTTTTTAATTTCAGGGTCATTTAGCTCAAAACAATTCATTAAATGCATGAAAAATAGCAAATGAAGTTAGATAGGGTTGAAATTTGAGGATGTGGCTTCTAATGCTTCATATTGAATGCACAAAAAGTCAGGAGTTGAAATAAATTAAAAACGTTGAAATCCTTTTGTAACAGATGAGTTTTTCTCCAAAACCCTGATACTTCGAAAGAGATTGTCCATTTTGCACACGAAGTGGATCCAGTTTTTTCCTCAACCCTCTCAACTTTTTATCACAGTCTATGTGGGTGAAATTGTGATTTCATGCCAAGTTTCAACCTTGTCAGAGTTCATTTGTGGTGCTTTTCAATTTTAGGGTCATTTAGCTCAAAACAATTCATTAAATGCATGAAAAATAGCAAATGAAGTTAGTAGGGTGGTAATTTTAGGATGTGGTTATAATGGTTCCTATTGAATGCACAAAAACTCTAGAGTTGAAATAAGTTAAAAAATTGAAATCCTTTTATAACAAACGAGATTTCGTCCGAAACCCTGATACTTCGAAAGATATTGTCCATTTTGTACACGTAGTGCATCCAGCTTTTACCGTAACCTTCTCAACTTTTTATCACATACTATGTGTGTGAAATGATGATACCATGCCAAGTTTCAACCATTTTAGAGTTCATTTTTGGTGCTTTTTAATTTCAGGGTCATTTAGCTAGAAACAATTTCAGGCCCAAAGGAGAGAGGATTCCCTTACAAGAGAAACAAGAAGTGGATAAGGACTCAAGAGACACTAGTCCTAATCCTACTCCTAGTAGGACTCTATATGTAAAACCTACCTCTGCCATTTATGTAAGGAGGGGTAAGGCGCCCTAGGAGGGACAAGTTGACATGTTAGACGGACACAAGTCATTAGAGATAGACAGATTAGAGGCTCTCGAGAGTAGAGGTAGCAAGACAGCACACTTGTAACCGAGAGATGTTCCTCATCAGTAATACAAGACAAGCAGGACATAGGCTTTTACCTCCATCGGAGGTTTCGAACCTGGGTAAACTCGCGTCTCTCGATTCTGACAAACCCCTCTCAATCTGCCACATAGTTGTGATGGCCTCACACCTAAGTCCGTTAACCCGTACATCTTGCCGTGACAAATCCACGACAGTAACCCTATCAACTTTTTAGCACATGCTATGTGGGTGAAATGATGATACCATGCCAAGGTTCAACCGTTTCAGAGTTCATTTGTGGTGCTATTTATTTTCAAGGTCATTTATCTCAAAAAATTCATTAAATGCATGAAAATAGAAAATGAAGTTAGATAGGGTTGAAATTTGGGGATGTGTCTTCTAATGCTTCATATGGAATGCACAAAAAGTGAGAAGTCAAAATAAGTTAAAAACATTGAAATCCTTTTCTAACGAATGAGTGTTTGTCCAAAACCCAAATACTTCGAAAGAGATAGTCCATTTTGCACACGAACTCGATCCAATTTTTTGCGCAACCCTCTCAACTTTTTATCACATTGTATGTGGGTGAAATGATAATACCATGCCAAGTTTCAACCTTTTCAGAGTTCATTTGTGGTGCTTTTTAATTTCAGGGTCATTTAGCTGAAAACAATTCATTAAATGCATGAAAATAATCAAATGAAGTTAGATAGGGTTGAAATTTTAGGATGTTGTTATAATGGTTCATATTGAATGCACAAAAATTCTGGAGTTGAAAGAAGTTAAAAAATTGAAATCCTTTTGTAACAGACGAGTTTTCGTTCGAAGCCCAGAGACTTCGAAAGATATTGTCCATTTTGTACACGTAGTGCATCCAGATTTTACCGTAACCTTCTCAAATTTTTATCACATACAATGTGGGTGAAATGATGATACCATGCATAGTTTCAACCTTTTCAGAGTTCATTTGTGATGCTTATTAATTCCAAGGTCATTTAGCTCAAAACAATTCATTAAATGCATGAAAAATAGCAAATGAAGTTACATAGGGCTGAAATTTGAGGATATGGCATCTAAAGCTTCATATTGAATGCACAAAAAGTCAAGAGTTGAAATAAGTTAAAAACATTGAAATCTTTTCGTAAGGGATGAGTTTTTGTCGAAAACCCTGATACTTCGAAAGAGATTGTCCATTTTGCACACGAAGTGGATCCAGTTTTTCCGCAACCCTCTCAACTTTTTAGCACATTCTATGTGGGTGAAATTATGATATCATGCCAAATTTCAACCTTCTCAGAGTTCATTTGGGGTGCTTTTTAATTTTAGGGTCATTTAGCTCAAAACAACTCATTAAATGCATGAAAAAGAGCAAATAATGGAGTTGAAATAATTTAAAAAAATGGAAATCCTTTTGTAACAGGCAAGTTTTCGTCTGAAGCCCTGATACTTCGAAAGATATTGTCCATTTTGTACACGAAGTGAATCCAATTTTACCGTAACCCTCTCAACTTTTTAGCACATGCTATGTGGGTGAAATGATGATACCATGCCAAGTTTCAACTTTTTGAGAGTTCATTTGTGGTGCTTTTTAATTTCAGGGTCATTTAGCTAGAAACAATTCATTAAATGCATGAAAAATAGCAAATGAAATTAGATAGGCTTAAAATTTTAGGATATGGCTTCTAATGGTTCATACTGAATGCACAAAAAGTATGAAGTTGAAATAAGTTAACAAAATGAAATCCTTTTGTAACACACGTGTTTTCGTCCAAAACCCTAATACTTAGAAAGAGATTGGCCATTTTGTACACGAAGTATATCCAGTTTTTGCGTAACCCTCTAAACTTCTTTGCACATGTGATGTGGGTGCAATTATGATACCATGCCAAGTTTCAACCATTTGAGAGTTCATTTGTGGTGCTTTTTAATTTTAGGGTCATTTTACCTCAAAACAATTCATTAAATGCATGAAAAATAGCAAATGAAGTTAGATAGGGTTGAATTTTTAGGATGTGGAATCTAATGGTTCATATTTAACGCAAAAAAAGTTTAGATTTGAAATAAGTTAAAAAAAATAGAAATCCTTTTGTAACAAACGATTTTTCGTGCGAAACCGTGATACTTCGAAAGAGATTGTCCATCTTGTACACGAAGTGTATCCTGTTTTTGCGGTAACCCTCTCAACTTTTTAGCACATGCTATGTGGCTGAAATGATGATACCATGCCAAGTTTCAACCTTTTCAGAGTTCAATTGTGGTGCTTTTTAATTTTAGCGTCATTTAGCTCAAAACAATTCATTAAATGCGTGAAAAATAGCAAATGAAGTTAGATAGGGTTGAAATTTTCGGATGTGGCTTCTAATGGTTCATATTGAAAGCACAAAAAGTCTGGAGTTAAAGAAGTTAAAAAATTGAAATCCTTTCGTAACACACGAGTTCTCGTGCAAAACCCTCATACATCGAAAGATATTGTCCATTTTGTACACGAAGTGCATGCAGTTTTTGTGTAACCCTCTCAACATTTTAGCACATTCTATTTGGGTGAAATTATGATACCATGGAATCTTTCGACCTTTTTAGAGTTCATTTGCGGTGCTTTTTAATTTCAGGGTCATTTAGCTTAGAACAATTCATTAAATGCATTTAAAATAGCAAATGAAGTTGGATAGGGTTGAAATTTGAGGATCTGCCTTCTAATGGTTCGTATTGAATGCACAAAAATTAGGAGTTGAAATAAGTACGAGACATTGAAATCCTTTTGTAATGGATGAGTTTTTGTCCAAAACCCGCGTACTTCAAAAGAGATTCTCCATTTTGCACACGAAGTGGATCCAGTTTTTTCCGCAACCCTCTCAATTTTCTATCACATTCTATGTGGGTGAAATTACGATTTCATGCCAAGTTTCAACCTTTTCGGAGTTCAATTGTGGTGGTTTTTAATTTCAGGGTCATTTAGCTCAAAACAATTCATTAAATGCATGAAAAATAGCAAATGAAGTTAGATAGGGTTGAAATTTGAGGATGTGGCTTCTAATGCTTCATATTGAATGCACAAAAGGTGAGGACTTGAAATAAGATAAAAACATTGAAATCCTTTTGTAACACATGAGTTTTTCTCCAAAACCTTGATACTTCGAAAGAGATTGTCCATTTTGCGCACGAAGTGGATCCAGTTTTTTCCGCAACCTTCTCAACTTTTTATCACATTCTATGTGGGTGAAATTATGATTTCATGCCAATTTTCAACCTTGTCAGAGTTCATTTGTGGTGCTTTTTAATTTTTGGGTCATTTAGCTCAAAACAATTCATTGAATGCATGAAAAATAGCAAATGAAGTCAGATAGGGTTGAAATTTTAGGATGTGGTTATAATGGTTCATATTGAATGCACAAAAAGTCTAGAGTTGAAATAACTTAAATAATTGAAATCCTTTTGTAACAAACGAGTTTTCGTCCGAAACCCTGATACTACGAAAGATATTGTCCATTTTGTACACGTAGTGCATCCAGCTTTTACTGTAATCTTCTCAACTTTTTATCACATACTATGTGTGTGAAATGATGATACCATGCCAAGTTTCAACCTTTTTAGAGTTCATTTGTGGTGCTTTTTAATTTCATGGTCATTTGGCTAGAAACAATTAATTAAATGAATGAAAAATAGCGAATGAAGTTAGATAGGCTTAAAAATTTAGGATGTGGCTTCTAATGATTCATACTGAATGCACAAAAAGTATGAAGTTGAAATAAGTTAACAAAATGAAATCCTTTTGTAACACACAAGTTTTCGTCCGAAACCCTAATACTTCGAAAGAGATTGGCCATTTCGTACACGAAGTGTATCCAGTTTTTGCGTAACCCTCTAAACTTCATTGCACATGTGATGTGGGTGCAATTATGATACCACGCCAAGTTTAACCTTTTGAGAGTTCATTTGTGGGGCTATGTAATTTTAGGGTCATTTAGCTCAAAACAATTCATTAAATGCATGAAAAATAGCAAATGAAGTTAGATAGGGTTGAATATTTCGGATGTGGAATCTAATGGTTCATATTTAATGCGAAAAAAGTCTGGAGTTGAAACAATTTAAAAAATATAAATCCTTTTGTAACAAATGAGTTTTCGTGCGAAACCCTGATACTTCGGAATAGACTGTCCATCTTGTACACGAAGTGTATCCCGTTTTTGCGGTAACCCTCTCAACTTTTTAGCACATGATATGTGGGTGAAATGATGATACCATGCCAAGTTTCAACCTTTTCAGAGTTCAATTGTGGTGCTTTTTAATTTTAGGGTCGTTTAGCTCAAAACAATTCAGTAAATGCATGAAAAATAGCAAATGAAGTTAGATAGGGTTGAAATTTTAGGATGTCGCTTCTAATGGTTCATATTGAAAGCACAAAAAGTATGGAGTTGAAATAAGTTAAAAAATTAAAATCCTTTTGTAACAGACTAGTTTTCGTTTGAAACCCTAATACTTCGAAAGATATTGTCCATTTTGTACACGTAGTGCATCCAACTTTTACCTAACCTTCTAAACTTTTTATCACTTACTATGTGGGTGAAATGTTGATACCATGCCAAGTTTCAACCTTTTCAGATTTCATTTGTGTTGCTTTTTAATTCAGGGTCATTTAGCTCAAAATAATTCATTAAATGCATGAAAAAGAGCAAATGAAGTTAGATAGGGCTGAAATTTCAGGAATTGGCTTCTAAAGCTTCATATTGAATGCACAAAAAGTCTGGAGTTGAAATAAGTTAAAAACATTGAAATCCTTTTGTAACAGATGTTTTTTGTCCAAATCGTGATACTTCAAAAGAGATTGTCCATTTTACACACGACGTGGATCCAGTTTTTTTCGAAACCCTCTCAACTTTTTATCACATTATTTGTGGGTGAAATTATGATACCATGCCAAGTTTCAACCTTTTAAGAGTTCATTTGTGGTGCTTTTTAATTTCAGGGTCATTTAGCTCAAAACAATTCATTAAATGCATGAAAATAGTCAAATGAAGTTAGATAGGGTTGAAATTTTAGGATGTGGTTATAATGGTTCATATTGACTGCACAAAAATTCTGGAGTTGAAATAAGTTAAAAAATTGAAATCCTTTTGTAACAGACGAGTTTTCGTTCGAAGCCCTGAGACTTCGAAAGATATTGTCCATTTTGTACACGTAGTGCATCTAGATTTTATCGTAACCTTCTCAAATTTTTATCACATACAATGTGGGTGAAATGATGATACCATGCATAGTTTGAACCTTTTCAGAGTTCATTTCTGATGCTTATTAATTTCAAGGTCATTTAGCTCAAAACAATTCATTAAATGCATGAAAATAGCAAATGAAGTTAGATAGGGTTGAAATTTGAGGATATGGCTTCTAAAGATTCATATCAAATGAAAAAAAAGTCAGAAGTTGAAATAAGTTAAAAACATTGAAATCTTTTCGTAACGGATGAGTTTTTGTCGAAAACCCTGATACTTCGAAAGAGATTGTCCATTTTGCGCACGAAGTGGATCCAGTTTTTCCGCAACCCTCTCAACTCTTTAGCACATTCTATGTGGGTGAAATTATGATATCATGCCAAGTTTCAACCTTCTCAGAGTTCATTTCTGGTGCTTTTAAATTTTAGGGTCATTCAGCTCAAAACAACTCATTAAATGTATGAAAAAGAGCAAATGAAGTTAGATAGTGTTGAAATTTTAGGATGTGGCTTCTAATGGTACATATTGAATGAGAAAAAAGTCTGGATTTGACATAAGTTAAAAAAATAGAAATCCTTTTGTAAGAGATGAGTTTTCGTGCGAAACCCTGATACTTCGAAAGAGATTGTCGATTTTGTACACGATGTATATCCAGTTTTTGTAGTAACTCTCTCACCTTTTTAGCACATGCTATGTGGGGAAATTATGATACCATGCCAAGTTTCAACCTTTTTAGAGCTCAATTGTAGTGCTTTTTATTTTCAGGGTCATTTGGCTAAAAACAATTCATTAAATGCATGAAAAATAGCTAATGAATTTAGATAGGGCTGAAATTTTAGGATGCAGATTCTAATGGGTTATATTGAATGCACAAAAAGTCTAGAGTTGAAATACTTATAAAAAAATTGAAATCCTTTTGTAACAGACGAGTTTTCGTCCACCCCCCAATAATTCGAAAGATATTATCCATTTTGTACCCAAAGTGCATCCAGCTTTTACCATAATCCTCTCAACTTTTTATCACATAATATGTGGGTGAAATGATGATACCATGCCAAGTTTCAACCATTTCAGAGTTAATTTGTTGTCCTTTTTTAACAGACGAGTTTTCATCTGGAACCCGGAGACTTCGAAAGATATTGTCCATTTTTTACACAAAGTGCGTCCAGCTTTTACCGTAACCCTCTCAACTTTTTATCACATCTATGAGGGTGAAATGATGATACCATGCCAAGTTTCAACCTTTTCAGAGTTCATTTGTGGTTCTTTTTAATTTCAGTGTCATTTTGCTATAAACAATTGATTAAGTATGCCCAAAAAGTCTGGAGTTGAAATAAGTTAAAAAATTGAAATCCTTTTGTAACACACGAGTTTTCGTTTGAAACCCTAATACTTCGAAAGATATTATCCATTTTGTACACGAAGTGCATCCAGTTTTTATCGTAATCCTCTCAACTTCTTAGCACATGCTATGTGGGTGA
Source organism: Hordeum marinum (assembly GCA_022496015.1). NCBI lineage: Eukaryota > Viridiplantae > Streptophyta > Magnoliopsida > Poales > Poaceae > Hordeum > Hordeum marinum. The sequence goes on from CM039675.1 coordinate 234,724,017, forward strand.
AATGATGATACAATGGCAAGTTTCGACCTTTTTAGAGTTCATTTTTGGTGCTTTTTAATTTCAGGGTCATTTAGCTCAAAACAATTCATTAACTGCATGAAAAATAGCAAATGAAGTTAGATAGGGTTCAAATTTTAGGATGTGGCTTCTAATAGTTCATATTGAATGCGCAAAAAGTCTGGAGTTGAAATAAGTTAAAAAAATTGAAATCCTTTTGTAACAGACGAGTTTTCGTCCGAACCCCCAATACTTCGAAAGAGATTGTCCATTTTATACACAAAGTGCATCCAGCTTTTACCGTAACCCTCTCAACTTTTTATCACATACTATGAGGGTGAAATGATGATACCATGACAAGTTTCAACCTTTTCAGAGTTCATTTGTCATTCTTTTTAATTTCAGGGTCATTTTGCTAAAAACAATTGATTTAATATGCACAAAAAGTCTGGAGTTGAAATAAGTTAAAAAATTGAAATCCTTTTGTAACACACGAGTTTTCGTTTGAAACCCTAATACTTCGAAAGATATTATCCATTTTGTACACGAAATGCATCCAGTTTTTATCGTAACCATCTCAACTTCTTAGCACATGCTATCTGGGTGAAATGATGATACCATGGCAAGTTTCGACCTTTTTAGAGTTCATTTGTGGTGCTTTTTAATTTCAGGGTCATTTAGCTCAAAACAATTCATTAAATGCATGAAAAATAGAAAATGAAGTTAGATAGGGTTGAAAGTTTAGGATGTGGCTTCTAATAGTTCATATTGAATGCGCAAAAAGTCTGGAGTTGAAATAAGTTAAAAAAATTGAAATCCTTTCGTAATAGACGAGTTCTCGTCCGAACCGCCGATACTTCGAAGGCTATTGTCCATTTTGTACACGAAGTGCATCCAGCTTTTACCATAATCCTCTCAACTCATTATCACATAATGTGTGGGTGAAATGATGATACCATGCCAAGTTTCAACCATTTCAGAGTTAATTTGTTGTGCTTCTTAATTTCAGGGTTATTTAGCTCAAAACAATTCATTAAATGCATCAAAAATACCAAATGAAGTTAGATAGGGTTGAAATTTTAGGATGTGGTTATAGTGGTTCATATTGAATGCACATAAAGTATGGAGTTGAAATAACTGAGAAAATTGAAAACCTTTTGTAACAGACGAGTTTTCGTCCGGAACCCTGAGACTTCGAAAGATATTGTCCATTTTGTACACAAAGTGCGTCCCGCTTTTACCGTAACCCTCTCCATTTTTTATCACATACTATGAGGGTGAAATGATGATGCCATGCCAAGTTTCAACATTTTCAGAGGTCATTTGTGGTGCTTTTTAAGTTCAGGGTCATTTAGCTCAAAACAATTCATTAAATGCACGGAAAATAGCAAATGAAGTTATAGGGTTGAAATTTTAGGATGTGGCTTCCAATGGTTGATATTGAATGCGAACAAAGTCTGGACTTGAAATAAGTTAAAAAAATAGAAATCCTTTTGTAACAGACGAGTTTTCGTGCGAAACCCTGATACTTCGAAAGAGATTGTCCATTATATACACGAAATGTATCCAGTTTTTGCGGTAACCCTCTCAACTTTTTAGCAAAACCTATGTGGATGAAATTACGATACCATGCCAAGTTTCAACCGTTTCAGAGTTTAATTGTGGTGCTTTTCATTTCAGGGTCATTTAGCTAAAAACAATTAATTAAATGCATGAAAAATAGCAAATGAAGTTAGATAGGATTGAAATTTTAGGATGTGGCTTCTAATGGTTCATACTGAATGCACAAAAAGTATGGAGTTGAAATAAGTGAAAAAATGAAATCCTTTTGTAACGCACGAGTTTTCGTTCGAAACCCTAATACTTCCAAAGATATTGTCCATTTTGTACACGAAGTACATCCAGTTTTTACCGTAACCCTCTCAACTTTTTAGCACATTCTATGTGGGTGAAATGATGATACCATGGCAAGTTTCGACCTTTTTAGAGTTCATTTGTGGTGCTTATTAATTTTCGGGTCGTTTAGCTGAAAACAATTCATTAAATGCATGAAAAATAGCAAATGAAGTTAGATAGGGTTGAAATTTTAGGATGTGGCTTCTAATAGTTCATATTGCATGCGCAAAAACTCTGGAGTTGAAATAAGTTAAAAAAAATTGAAATCCTTTTGTAACAGACGAGTTTTCGTCGAAAACCCTGATACTTCGAAAGAGATTGTCCATTTTGTACACGAAGTGCATCCATTTTTTGCGTAACCCTCTCAACATTATAGCACAGTCTATGTGGGTGAAATTATGATACCATGCCAAGTTTCAACCTTTTCAGTGTTCATTTGTGGTGCTTTTTTAATTTCAGGGTCATTAGGTGAAAAAATTCATTAAATGCATGAGAAATGGCAAATGAAGCAAGATAGGGTTGAAATTTTAGGATACACTACTGGATTCAGAAGATTTGCCGTGTGCCACCTCTTTGTCGTCTGCTAGCGGACTGCAAAGAGTGGCTTTGCCATCAGCTAGAAGAAAGCGGACGACAAATACGTGACAGACGACAACGGGTGGCTTTGCCATCAGCCACTTCTTTGCCGTCTGCTAGCGGACGGCAAAGGAGGTTTGCCATCCGCTAGCGGATGGCAAAGAGGGAAGGGGCCCACCCTAAACCCAGCCTGCAACTTGACCTAACGGCCCCCTCTTTGTCGTCTGCTAGCGGACGGCAAAGAGGGGGCTAACTAACGGCTAACGCCCCCGGCCCGCCTCTCTCTGTCTCTCTTTCTCTCCCTCTCTCCTCCCCGTCGCCCCCACCCCCACCGCCCCCACCCCCGCCGCCCGCGCCCACCGTCGGCTGACGCCCGTGCCCCCCACCCACACCCCCACTGCCCCTACCCATGCCACCCGCGCTCCCCACCCCCACCGCTCCCACCCCCGCCGCTCGCGCCCCCCACCCCGACCGCGCCCACCCCCGCCGCCCGTGCCCACCGCCGGCTGCCGCCCGCGGCCCCACCCCCACCACCGCTTCACCACTGCGTCGGCACCGCCGGACACCGCCCGCGGCCACCACCCAGCCACCCGTGCCGACCGCCCACCACCCCGCCCCTCTCTCCCTCCCCAGCGCCATCGTCCACCACCCCGCCGCCCTCACCCACGCCCCACCGCCGGTGTCGGCCTCCTCCACCTCCACCAACGCCGGCCTCCACCTCCCCCACTCCGGTGAGCCCCCTCCCCCTCTCTATTTTTTCATTTTTTAATAGTTTAGTTAGTAATTTAGTTAGTTTGTTGTAGTTAATTAGTTGAGTTAGTAATTTAGTTAGTTAGTTGTAGTTAAAAGTTTAGTTTAGTTAGTAATTTAGTACTGTAGTTAGGTTAATTAGTTTTTTGGACCAACTACTGTAAGGGAAAAACACCCCACAGCCGTTTCTTTTATTGCAGATCATAGGTTACAAGCTAGTAGCTAGTCTAAAAAGTTACAAAGTTAATGCAGAAAAATTTACAGAGTTACAAAGTTAGGTTAATTAGTTGTAGTTAATTAGAAGAAGAGAGAAGAAGAAGAGGAGGAGAAGGAGAAGAAGAAGAAGAAGAAGAAGAAGAAGAGGAAGGAGAAGAAGAAAAAGAAGAAGAAAAGGAGGAGGAGGAGGAGGAGGAGAAGAAAAGAAGAAAAAGAAGAACGAGGATAAGAAGAAGAGGAGGAGGAGGAGGAGGAGGAGGAGGAGGGGTGCGTCGACGCCGACATCACCAGGTCGAGGATCACCGACACGACACCACCACACCCCGACCCCCGACATGACACCCTGACACCACGACACGGCACCCCGTACCCCGACATGACACCCCCGACATCCCGACCCCGACATGGCAGCCCCGACACCTCGACCCCAACACCAGACCCCGACACCCTGACATGGCACCCCCGATGCCACTAACCCCTAACCTCCGACGGCACCGATCCTCAACCCCCGACGCCACCGACCCCAACCCCCGACATGACACCCCGACACCCCGACCCCGACATGGCACCCCCGACACCCCGACCCCGACACGACACCCCTGACAACCGGACCCCGACATGACACCCCCGACACCCCGACCCTGACATGACACCCCCGACACCTCGACCCCAACACGATACCCCGACACCCTGACATGGCACCCCAACCACGAGACAGCACCCCTACCCCGACACGACACCCCCGACACCCCGACCCCGAAACGACACCCCCGACACCCCGACCCCGACATGACACCCCCGACACCCCAACCCCGACACGACACCCCCGACACCCCGACCCCGGCACGACACCCCCAACACCTCGACCCCGACACGACACGGGTCATATATTTGTGAATTATGAGTTAGGTCATATATTTTTCGATTTTGTTATACAAAACATCATATTTATGTTGATCAGGTGGATTTACATCTGTAGTTGTTTCGTCGCTGCGAGGGTCTAGTGTTCGACGACCTCCCCGTGCATTTGATGAGCTCCGCCCCTGCATTCGTGGATGAGCACAAATGACATCTCCTCCTGCCCCCTTCATTTCCCCTGTTCCGGTCTTCGTGCCGATGAAACTTGCTAGCTATAGGTGTCTTCAATCATCAGTATGCGTGACCACTATGCGTCTCCCATTCGAAAGGGTTACATCTATAAATATGCATTCATTAGCATATTTATAACCGTGATTCTTTCGAATTGTCGAACATTATCCATGGACATACCGAGTATGTGTAGATTGGGTTCGTTTTCCCATATGCTCTGCTCCGGAGCCGATGCAGAATTTCATCAGTGCCTCCCTGTTGTTCTCTGGGTATACATCCTCTCTGCTTATTGCCGAGAAGTGTATCAGGAGAATAGCGGGGAGGTGCTGCCGAAATTGTGCGTCGGATCCAGAGTGGAGCATGGGAAAACGAACCCAATCTACACATACTCGGGTGGGATTAGGATCTATCTTTACCTACTAGCGTCTAGGTTGCATCGACGTAATGAAACTGACAAACTCTATTAACTAATGAATATGGTTTGCTGAATTATGTATATATTTTGTGTGTGTCCAGTAGCTAGGCAAGATGAGTGATAGTGGGTGGATGTACACCGGTCACACTAGTCAGAAAGACATGACCCGTGAATGGTTAACAAAAACAATGGAGTTTGTGAGAGTCGCATTTGCAAAGGGACAGAAAACAACCTGGTGCCCTTGTGTCGATTGCGACAACTGTAAGAAGAAGTCAGAGTTTGAAATGATCAAACATCTATAGAAGTGGGGTTTTACGCCTAATTATATGGTCTGGACATTTCATGGTGAGTCTGCCCATCGTGCCAGAGCTGAGGTGGTTCGTTGTCGCACCAACGAGCATGGTACCGGGATCGAGGACATGGTGCAAGACTTTGATGATGCTCGGGATTCGGATGATGAGATGGAGGAATCTGCAAAGGCCTTCTATGAAATGTTGGAGTCTTCAAAACATCCTCTCCACTAGCACACTAAGCTTTGTCAGCTAGATGTCATCGCGCAAGTAATGGCTTTGAAGGCTCAGGTCAATTTGGGCAGAGAATGTTATGACACGATGATGACGATATTTGGACGCTTTCTACCCAAAGGCCATGTATTGTCAGCAAACCCTTACTAGTCGGACAAAATCCTACGTGTGCTTAAGATGCCCTATGAGAAGATAGATGCCTGTGAGAATGGATGTGCCTCATTTAGGCTTGAGTATGTGGGCTTGAACTATTGCCCCATTTGCAATGCTTCCAGGTATGTTCTGGTAGACAATGGTATGGGTGAGAAGTGTCAGACCAAAATCCCCATTAATGTTCTTTGGTATCTGCCAATCATACCAAGACTTCAACATCTTTTCATGGTCGAAGAGACGGCTAGACAGATGACGTGGCATAAATTTGGCAAAATAATAGAACTACAAGCAGATGGGAATCCGATGTTGGGGCACACTTCAAACGGTTTTGGGTGGAAGCACTTCGATGCATTCCATAAGGATAAAGCGACATATCCAAGGCATCCTCGAGTTGCCATCAGCACAGATGGGTTCAATGTGTATGGTATGACGGCAGCACAATACAGTTGTTGGCCTGTAGTTGTCATTCCACTCAATCTCCCCCCGAAGAGATTATGAAAAGAAAGAACATTTTCCTGACGTTGATAATTCCAGGGCCCAAATATCCGGGGAAGAATATGAATGTGTACATTCAACCGCTTAAGGATGAATTGCAAGAAGCCTGGGATAATGGGATCAAGACATATGACGCCGCTACAAAAAAGAACTTCAAAATGCATGTGTGGTACATGTACTCGATGCATGACTTGCCACCGTATGCGCTATTCATTGGCTGGTGTGTGCATGGAAGGTTTTCGTGCCCCACATGCAAGGCAACTCTTCAGTTCCGTTAGCTAGAGGCAGGTCGCAAGTTTTCTTGCTTCGACAAGCATAGATAGTTCATGGATCCTGACCATAAGTTTAGAAAAGACAAGAAGAATTTCATCAAAGGTAGAGTTGTCAAAAACACTACACCACCTGCATTGATAGGCCAACAGATCCTAGATCAGATAAACGCTCTCAAGCCGGATCCAAATCGTCCAGGGTATTTCAAAGGGTATAATACGGAACACGCCTGGACTCACAAGATATGTTTGTGGGACCTGCCTTACTTTAAAGACCTCCTTTGCCCACACAACATCGACGTGATGCACACTGAAAAGAATATCGTTGAGGCCCTTTTTGGTACATTGTTCGGCATAGAGGGGAAGTCGAAGGATAATCTTGAGGCTAGAGTCGACCAGGAGGCTCTATGTGATAGACCGTTACAAAACATTCGACAACCGAAAGGAAAGAAGAACTGGAGGAAGCCAAATGCATGGTTCAATCTTGGAAGGCCAGCTATGAGGGAAATGATATTGTGGGTGAAAATGCAGTTGATGTTTCCCGATGGGTATGAAGTGAATCTAAAGAGGGGAGCGAGTATTGACAAATTGAAAATATTTGGTCTCAAGAGTCATGATTGGCACATATGGCTTGAGCGGGTAATGCCGGTGATGTTGCATGGCTTTATCCCTGAGGATGAATGGCTAGTACTTGTAGAGCTGAGCTATTTCTTCCATCCACTCTGTGCGAAAGAACTATCGCCTGACGTGCTAGACGAACTGGAAGAGTTGCCGCCGAAGTTGATCTGCAAGTTCGAAAAGATCTTTACACCGGGCTTCTTTAATCCAATGCAGCATTTGATTTTGCATCTCCCGACCGAGGCAAGATTGGGGGGCCCGTGCAAAATCGTTGGTGCTTCACAACTAAGAGGATGCAAAAGATGCTTTGAGAAAAATGTAAAAATAAACGTAGAGGTGAAGCATCGATGGTCGAGGCATTCATTACTGAGGAGGTGGCAAACTTCATGATAGCACACTACAAAGCCAAGAATCGCCGTTTGCATAATCTGAAGCCTCGGTACAATGATGGCGACCGTGAAAAAGGTCGATCCAACCTTAGCCTATTCAAAGGGAAGCTCGCACCAGCTGGTGCATCGAAATCAATAGGGTTGGATGTCGAAGAATGGCAGACCATTTCATTGTATATCTTCAACAACCTAACAGAAGTGCGGCCGTACATCGAGTAAGTTCTCGGTACATTGTTTCGCAACTTCTAATTCCTTTGAAATGCTCTTATTCCTGGATATGTGATAGAGTCGATACGTCGCCAAATTCTCGGATGGAGCGGTGATCCAAAAGGATTCCATCGAAGAGTAGGAGCTTCTGGCCAAGCATGGAGGCGGCTATCCCGGTTTCATCTCTTGGTTTAAGCAAATGGTAATTTCCATTAATTAGACGATTTCATTTCTTCGCCTAGTTTGTGGCTAATGCAACAATCCTTCCGTATTAAACTTGTAGGCTAATGCAGAGTCTATGGACTCCGAATTGAGACAAGTAGCTAATGGTTTTGACTTTAAGGTCCGTTCATTTGACAAATACGACATCAACAGGTATCGCTTTCATACTTTTGGCAAAGAGCTATCTATGGCCGACTGAAAGTCTACAAATTGTTGTGTCTCCGCTGTCGGCGAAGGAGGGGTCGAGTATTATGGAAGAGTTGAAGCAATTTATGAACTTACATTCTTTGGTGAAAACCCACCAAATGTCGTAGTATTCAAATGTTATTAGTTCCAGCCGAAGGAGACTAGAAGGACTCATGAACATATAGGTCTAGTCGAAATCAAACAAAGGACCCATTTAGATGTTCCCGATGTCTATATTACGGCTCAACAAGCGACCCAAGTTTTGTATCTACTGTGGGCCTGCCAAACGGATCCAAATTTGAAAGGTTGGGATGTCGTTTATGATGTGCCACCACATTTTAGACCACCTCCCCTCAATGAAGATGATTATGAACCTCACATTAACCCAGACACATATGAAGGAGAATTCTTCCAAGAAACACGTGTTTCCAAAAAAACGTTTCAAGAACCGCTCTACTTCACCCCAGAACATTGAGGTCGACAGCGATAGTGACCCGACTTCACCCCTGAGAAGGAACAAGAAGAGATGGAAGAAGAAGAGGTTACTGTTGCGGATGACCTGTCAATGCTTGACCGATTACATAGAGGCCTTCCACATGTTGATGCATTTATTGACGATGCTCATGAGCACGTCATTACTGATAGTGATGATGGTTATGCATTTATTGATCTCGAGGCATATATAGACGATGAAGATTAATATTACGAATGTGAGGTATTCAATTATTATTATGTACATATATATTATTAATTAGTTCATGTTATTATTGATCATGCTAAGGAGACATTGCAAATGATCTTTGGTGTAGCGTGCCTCCCGACAAGCATCGACCGATCCTTTTGCGTCTGCCGCAACCCTGACCGGTCCTTCCACGTCTCACCCTGGTGCAAACCCTACTGGTCCATCACCTTCGTGTTGATGGTAAGTTTTCCCAAGTGTTTTCATTAACAAATGCATACTTAGCTTAATAAATGACCTACTTAGCTCCAAATTGACCTATACTTAGCTTATTTTCCTCAAAAATGACTTGATATGCTTAGTTAGCTAGAAAATGGTATATTCTACCTAGGATAGCTATAAAATGACCTATACTGAGCATTTTTTTCCTACAAAATGACTTGATATGCTTAGTTACCTAGAAAATGGCATTACTACCTATTATAGTTCAATAATGATCTATAGCTAGCTTAGCTAATTCATTTATGACATAATTATCTAACTTAGGTACAAAATGGCATAACTACCTAGGATAGCTCAGTAATGATCTATAATTAGCTTAGCTAGTTCATTTATGACATAATTAGCTCACTTAGGTAAAAAAATGGCATAATAACCTTGGTCTAGCTCAAAATGACCTATACTTAGCTTATTTTCCTCAAAAATGACATAATAACCTTACTTACCTCCAAAATGATGTATTCTACCTAGGATTGCTAAAAAATGACCTATACTTCGCATTTTTCTTCGAAAATGACTTGATATGCTTAGTTAGCTAGAAAATGGCATTACTACCTTGAAGAAGAGGAGAGGAGAGGAGAAAAAGAAAGAGAAGATAAATTCTTCTTCTTCTTTTTCTTCTTTTTCTTCTTCTTCTTCTTCTTCTTCTTTTTCTTCTATCTAGTCTTCTTCTTCTTCTAAGTTTCATCTTTCCTACTTTGTAGATTTGCTATAGATGAGGAAGCTTGCATTCATGGAGTGTACTCTTCTACTTCTGCTTCCTTTTTGTTTATGGAAACTTGTTGCAAACTTGTTTTGGATATGTATGTTGCATATGTTGTTACAAACTTGTATATGTTGGATATGTTGTTGGAACTTATTGTTGGTATGCTTGTTGGAACTTATTGTTGGTATGCTTGTTGAAACTTATTGTTGGTATGCTTGTTGGAAACTTGTATCGTTAATATGTTGGATATATATGTGATATTATGTCAAATTGAATGATTGTTAGAAAAACGGAAAAAATAGGGGCTATATAGCCACTTTGCCGTTGTCATCTGCTGGTAGAAGGCAAAGGTCTTTGCCGTCCGCTAGCAGATGGCAAAGCTGCCACGTGGCAGCTACCTGTGCAACTTGGGGCTAGCCTAGGTGGGTTCTTTGCCGTCTGCTGGCAGACGGCAAAGAACTAAGGTCTTTGTCATCCGCTAGTGGATGACAAAGCACGCCGTTAAGCCCTTAATGGAGCTAAGTTGCCACGTGTGCCGTCCAGGCCATTTGTTGTCCGCTGGCGGACGGGCAAAGATTCAAAGGTTCATATTGAATGTGAACAAACTCTGGAGTTGAAATAAGTTTAAAAAATAGAAATCCTTTTGTATCAGACGAGTTTTCTTGCAAAACCCTGATACTTTGAAAGACACTGTCCATTTTGTACATGAAATGTATCCAGTTTTTGCGGTAACCCTCTCAACCTTTTAGCACATGCTATGTGGGTGAAATTATGATACCATGCCAAGTTTCAACCTTTTCAGAGTTCAATTGTGGTGCTTTTTCATTTCAGGGTCATTTAGCTAAAAACAATTCATTAAATGCGTGAAAAATAGCAAATGAAGTTAGACAGGGATGAAATTTTACGATGTGGCTTCTAATGGTTCATATTGAATGCAAAAAAATTATGGAGTTGAAATAAGTTAAAAAATGAAATCCTTTTGAAACAGACGAGATTTCATCCAAAACCCTAATACTTCGAAAGATATTGTCCATTTTGCACACAAAGTGCATCCAGTTTTTACCGTAACCCTCTCAACTTTTTAGAACATGATATGTGGGTGAAATGATGATACCATGCCAAGTTTCAACCTTTATAATGTTAATTTGTGGTGCTTTTTAATTTTAGGGTCATTTAGCTCAAAACAATTCATTAAATGCGTGAAAAACAGCAAATGAAGTTAGATAGGGTTGAAATTTTATAATATGGCTTCTAATTGTTCATATTAAATGCACAAAAAGTCTGGAGTTGAAATAAGTTAAAAAATTGAAATCCTTTTGTAAGAGACGAGTTTTCGACAGAAACCCTAATACTTCGACATAGATTTTCCATTTTGTACACGAAGTGCATCCATTTTTTGCGTAATCCTCTCAACATTATAGCACATTCTATGTGGGTGACATTATGATACGATGCCAAGTTTGAACCTTTTCAGAGTTCATTTGTGGTGCTTTTTAATTTCAGGGTCATTTTTCTCAAAACAATTCATTAAATGCCTGAAAAATGGCAAATGAAGTTAGATAGGGTTGACATTTTAGGATGTGGTTATCATGGTTCATATTGAATGCACAAAAAGTCTGGAGTTGAAATAAGTTAAAAAATTGAAACCCTGATATAATATAATATTAACTAAAAAGTGATATTTTAGAATATCACTGCAGTTAAATATAATATTAACTAAAAAGAATCAACTAAATATTAACTAGAATATCACGAAGTGCATCCAGTTTTTGCCATAACCGTCTCAACTTTTTAGCACATGCTATCTGGGGGAAAGGATGATACCATGCCAAGTTCCAACCATTTCAGGGTTCATTTGTGGTGCTTTTTCATTTCAGGATCATTTAGCTCAAAAAAATTCTTTAAATGCATGAAAAATACCAAATGGAATTAGATATATCTGAAATTCTAGGATGTGGCTTCCAATGGTTCATATTGAATGCACAAAAATTCTGGAGTTGAAATAAGTTAAAAAAATGAAATCCTTTTGTAACACACGAGTTTTCGTCCAAAACCCTGATACTTCGAAAGATATATTCCATTTATAACAGACGAGTTTTCGTTTGAAACCCCGATACTTCGAAAGATATTGTCCATTTTGTACACGAAGTGCATCCAATTTTTACCATAACCCTCTCCACTTTTTAGCACATTCTATGTTGGTGAAATGATGATACCATGCCAAGTTTCAACCTTTTCAGAGTTCATTTGTGGTGCTTTTTTATTTTAGGGTCATTTAGCTCAAAACAATTCGTTAAATGCATGAAAATAGCAAATGAAGTTAGATGGGGTTGAAACTTTAGGATGTGGCTTCTAATAGTGCATAACTAATGCACAAAAAGCATGGAGTTGAAATAAGTTAAAGAATTGAAATACTTTTCTAACAGACGAGTTTTCGTTGGAAACCGTGATACTTCGAAAGAGATTGTCCATTTTGTACATGAAGTGCATCCAGTTTTTGCATAACCCTATCAACATTTTAGCACATTCTATGTGGGTGAAATTATGATACCATGCCAGGTTTCAACCTTTTCAGCGTTCAATTGTGGTGCTTTTTAATTTCAGGGTCATTTAGCTAAAAACAATTCATTAAATGCATGAAAAATAGCTAACGAAGTTAGATAGGGTTGAAATTTTAGGATGTGGCTTCTAATGGTTCATATTTAGTGCACAAAAAGCCTAGAGTTTAAGTAATTAACAAAATGAAATCCTATTGTAACAAACGAGTTTTTGTCCGAAGCCCCGATACTTCGAAAGATATTGTGCATTTTGTACACGAAGTGCATCCAATTTTTACCGTAACCCTCTCAAGTTTATAGCACATGCTATGTGGGTGAAATGATGATAACGTGCCAAGTTACAGCATGTTTAGAGTTCATTTGTGGTGCTTATTAATTTCATTGTCATTTAGCTCAAAACAATTTATTAAATGCATGAAAAATAGCAAATGAAGCTAGATAGGGTTCAAATTTTAGGATGTGGCTTCTAATAGTTCATATTGAATGCACAAAAAGTCTGGAGTTGGAATAAGTTAAAAAAAAAGTGAAATCTTTTTCTAACAGACGAGCTTTCGTTGTAAACCGTGATACTTCGAAAGAGATTGTCCACTTTATACACGAAGTGCATCCAGTTTTTGCGTAACCGTCTCAACATTTCAGCACGTTCTTTGTGGGTGAAATTATGATATCGTGCCATGTTTCAACCTTTTCAGAGTTCAATTGTGGTGCTTTTTAATTTCAAGGTCATTTAGCTAAAAAAAATCATTAAATGCATGAAAAATGTCTAGCGGAGTTAGATAGGGTTGAAATTTTAGGATGTGGCTTCTAATGGTTCATATTGAATGCACGAAAAGTCTGGAGTTGGAATAAGTTAAAAAAACTCAAATCTTTTCTAACAGACGAGTTTTTGTCGGAAATCATGATACTTCGAAAGAGATTGTCCATTTTATACACGAAGTGCATCCAGTTTTTTTGTAACCCTCTGAACATTTTACCACATTGTTTGTGGGTGAACTTATGATACCATGCCATGTTTCAACCTTTTCAGAGTTCAATTATGGTGCTCTTTAATTGCAGGGTCATTTAGCTAAAAACAATTCATTAAATGCATGAAAAATAGCTAATGAAGTTAGATAGGGTTGCAATTTTCGGATGTGGCTTCTAATGATTCATATTCAATGCAAAAAAAGTCTGGAGTTGAAATAATAAAGAAACCTAAATCCTTTTATAACAGACGAGTTTTCGTTTGAAACCCCGATACTTCGAAAGATATTGTCCATTTTGTACACGAAGTGCATCCAATTTTTACCATAACCCTCTCCACTATTTAGCACATTCTATGTTGGTGAAATGATGATACCATGCCAAGTTTCAACCTTTTCAGAGTTCATTTGTGGTGCTTTTTAATTTTAGGGTCATTTAGCTCAGAACAATTCGTTAAATGCATGAAAATAGCAAATGAAGTTAGATAGGGTTGAAACTTTAGGATGTGGCTTCTAATAGTGCATAACTAATGCACAAAAAGCGTGGAGTTGAAATAAGTTAAAGAATTGAAATCCTTTTCTAACAAACGAGTTTTCGGTGGAAACCGTGATACTTCGAAAGAGATTGTCCATTTTGTACACGAAGTGCATCCAGTTTTTGCATAACCCTATCAACATTTTAGCACATTCTATGGGGGTGATATTATGATACCACGCCAGGTTTCAACCTTTTCAGCGTTCAATTGTGGTGCTTTTTAATTTCAGGGTCATTTAGCTAAAAACAATTCATTAAATGCATGAAAAATAGCTAACGAAATTAGATAGGGTTGAAATTTTTGGATGTGGCTTCTAATGGTTCATATTTAATGCACAAAAAGACTAGAGTTTAAGTAATTAAAAAAATGAAATCCTATTGTAACAGACGAGTTTTTGTGCGAAGCCCCGATACTTCGAAAGATATTGTGCATTTTGTACACGAAGTGCATCCAGTTTTTACCGTAACCCTCTCAAGTTTATAGCACATGCTATGTGGATGAAATGATGATAACGTGCCAAGTTACAACATGTTTAGAGTTCATTTGTGGTGCTTATTAATTTCATTGTCATTTAGCTCAAAACAATTTATTAAATGCATGAAAAATAGCAAATGAAGCTAGATAGGGTTCAAATTTTAGGATGTGGCTTCTAATAGTTCATATTGAATGCACAAAAAGTCTGGAGTTGGAATGAGTTGAAAAAAAGTGAAATCTTTTTCTAACAGACGAGCTTTCGTTGTAAACCGTGATACTTCGAAAGAGATTGTCCACTTTATGCACGAAGTGCATCCAGTTTTTGCGTAACCGTCTCAACATTTCAGCACGTTCTTTGTGGGTGAAATTATGATACCGTGCCATGTTTCAACCTTTTCAGAGATCAATTGTGGTGCTTTTTAATTTCAAGGTCATTTAGATAAAAAAAATCATTAAATGCATGAAAAATGTCTAGCGGAGTTAGATAGGGTTGAAATTTTAGGATGTGGCTTCTAATGGTTCATATTGAATGCACGAAAAGTCTGGAGTTGGAATAAGTTAAAAAAACTGAAATCTTTTCTAACAGACGAGTTTTTGTCGGAAATCATGATACTTTGAAAGAGATTGTCCATTTTATACACGAAGTGCATCCAATTTTTTCGTAACCCTCCGAACATTTTACCACATTGTTTGTGGGTCAACTTATGATACCATGCCATATTTCAACCTTTTCAGAGTTCAATTGTTGTGCTTTTTAATTTCAGGGTCATTTAGCTAAAAAAAATTCATTAAATGCATGAAAAATAGCTAATGAGGTTAGATAGGGTTGCAATTTTAGGATGTGGCTTCTAATGATTCATATTCAATGCAAAAAAAGTCTGGAGTTGAAATAATAAAAAAAACCTAAATCCTTTTATAACAGACGAGTTTTCGTTTGAAACCCCGATACTTCGAAAGATATTGTCCATTTTGTACACGAAGTGCATCCAATTTTTACCATAACCCTCTCCACTTTTTAGCACATTCTATGCTGGTGAAATGATGATACCATGCCAAGTTTCAACCTTTTCAGAGTTCATTTGTGGTGCTTTTTAATTTTAGGGTCATTTAGCTCAAAACAATTCGTTAAATGCATGAAAATAGCAGATGAAGTTGGATAGGGTTGAAAATTTAGGATGTGGCTTCTAATAGTGCATAAC
Organism: Hordeum marinum; assembly: GCA_022496015.1. Taxonomy (NCBI): domain Eukaryota; kingdom Viridiplantae; phylum Streptophyta; class Magnoliopsida; order Poales; family Poaceae; genus Hordeum; species Hordeum marinum. Next base: position 234,739,412 of record CM039675.1, read on the forward strand.
TAATGCACAAAAAGCGTGGAGTTGAAATAAGTTAAAGAATTGAAATCCTTTTCTAACAGACGAGTTTTCGTTGGAAACAGTGATACTTCGAAAGAGATTGTCCATATTGTACACGAAGTGCATCTAGTTTTTGCATAACCCTATCAACATTTTAGCACATTCTATGTGGGTGAAATTATGATACCATGCCAGGTTTCAACCTTTTCAGCGTTCAATTGTGGTGCTTTTTAATTTCAGGGTCATTTAGCTAAAAACAATTCATTAAATGCATGAAAAATAGCTAACGAAGTTAGATAGGGTTGAAATTTTAGGACGTGGCTTCTAATGGTTCATATTTAATGCACAAAAGCCTAGAGTTTAAGTAATTAAAAAAATGAAATCCTATTGTAACAGACGAGTTTTTGTCCGAAGCCCCGATACTTCGAAAGATATTGTGCATTTTGTACACGAAGTGCATCAAAATTTTACCGTAACCCTCTCAAGTTTATAGCACATGCTATGTGGGTGAAATGATGATAACGTGCCAAGTTACAACATGTTTAGAGTTCATTTGTGGTGCTTATTAATTTCATTGTCATTTAGCTGAAAACAATTTATTAAATGCATGAAAAATAGCAAATGAAGCTAGATAGGGTTCAAATTTTAGGATGTGGCTTCTAATAGTTCATATTGAATGCACAAAAAGTCTGGAGTTGGAATAAGTTAAAAAAAAGTGAAATCTTTTTCTAACAGACGAGCTTTCGTTGTAAACCGTGATACTTCGAAAGAGATTGTCCACTTTATACACGAAGTGCATCCAGTTTTTGCGTAACCGCCTCAACATTTCAGCACGTTTTTTGTGGGTGAAATTATGATACCGTGCCATGTTTCAACCTTTTCAGAGTTCAATTGTGGTGCTTTTTAATTTCAAGGTCATTTAGCTAAAAAATCATTAAATGCATGAAAAATGTCTAGCGAAGTTAGATAGGGTTGAAATTTTAGGATGTGGCTTCTAATGGTTCATATTGAATGCACGAAAAGCCTGGAGTTGGAATAAGTTAAAAAAACTGAAATCTTTTCTAACAGACGAGTTTTTGTCGGAAATCATGATACTTCGAAAGAGATTGTCCATTTTATACACGAAGTGCATCCAGTTTTTTCGTAACCCTCCGAACATTTTACCACATTGTTTGTGGGTCAACTTATGATACCATGCCATGTTTCAACCTTTTCAGAGTTCAATTGTGGTGCTTTTTAATTTCAGGGTCATTTAGCTAAAAAAATTCATTAAATGCATGAAAAATAGCTAATGAGGTTAGATAGGGTTGCAATTTTAGGATGTAGCTTCTAATGATTCATATTTAATGCAAAAAAAGTCTGGAGTTGAAATAATAAAAAAACCTAAATCCTTTTATAACAGACGAGTTTTCGTTTGAAACCCCGATACTTCGAAAGATATTGTCCATTTTGTACACGAAGTGCATCCAATTTTTACCATAACCCACTCCACTTTTTAGCACATTCTATGTTGGTGAAATGATGATACCATGCCAAGTTTCAACCTTTTCAGAGTTCATTTGTGGTGCTTTTTAATTTTAGGGTCATTTAGCTCAAAACAATTCGTTAAATGCATGAAAATAGCAAATGAAGTTGGATAGGGTTGAAACTTTAGGATGTGGCTTCTAATAGTGCATAACTAATGCACAAAAAGCGTGGAGTTGAAATAAGTTAAAGAATTGAAATCCTTTTCTAACAGACGAGTTTTCGTTGGAAACAGTGATACTTCGAAAGAGATTGTCCATATTGTACACGAAGTGCATCTAGTTTTTGCATAACCCTATCAACATTTTAGCACATTCTATGTGGGTGAAATTATGATACCATGCCAGGTTTCAACCTTTTCAGCGTTCAATTGTGGTGCTTTTTAATTTCAGGGTCATTTAGCTAAAAACAATTCATTAAATGCATGAAAAATAGCTAACGAAGTTAGATAGGGTTGAAATTTTAGGACGTGGCTTCTAATGGTTCATATTTAATGCACAAAAAGCCCAGAGTTTAAGTAATTAAAAAAATGAAATCCTATTGTAACAGACGAGTTTTTGTCCGAAGCCCCGATACTTCGAAAGATATTGTGCATTTTGTACACGAAGTGCATCCAAATTTTACTGTAACCCTCTCAAGTTTATAGCACATGCTATGTGGGTGAAATGATGATAACGTGCCAAGTTACAACATGTTTAGAGTTCATTTGTGGTGCTTATTAATTTCATTGTCATTTAGCTCAAAACAATTTATAAAATGAATGAAAAATAGCAAATGAAGCTAGATAGGGTTCAAATTTTAGGATGTGGCTTCTAATAGTTCATATTGAATGCACAAAAAGTCTGGAGGTGGAATAAGTTAAAAAAAGTGAAATCTTTTTCTAACAGACGAGCTTTCGTTGTAAACCGTGATACTTCGAAAGAGATTGTCCACTTTATACACGAAGTGCATCCAGTTTTTGCGTAACCGCCTCAACATTTCAGCACGTTTTTTGTGGGTGAAATTATGATACCGTGCCATGTTTCAACCTTTTCAGAGTTCAATTGTGGTGCTTTTTAATTTCAAGGTCATTTAGCTAAAAAATCATTAAATGCATGAAAAATTTCTAGCGAAGTTAGATAGGGTTGAAATTTTAGGATGTGGCTTCTAATGGTTCATATTGAATGCACGAAAAGTCTGGAGTTGGAATAAGTTAAAAAAACTGAAATCTTTTCTAACAGACGAGTTTTTGTCGGAAATCATGATACTTCGAAAGAGATTGTCCATTTTATACACGAAGTGCATCCAGTTTTTTCGTAACCCTCTGAACATTTTACCACATTGTTTGTGGGTGAACTTATGATACCATGCCATGTTTCAACCTTTTCAGAGTTCAATTGTGGTGCTTTTTAATTTCAGGGTCATTTAGCTAAAAAAAATCATTAAATGCATGAAAAATAGCTAATGAAGTTAGCTAGGGTTGCAATTTTAGGATGTGGCTCCTAATGATTCATATTCAATGCAAAAAAAGTCTGGAGTTGAAATAATAAAAAAACCTAAATCCTTTTATAACAGACGAGTTTTCGTTTGAAACCCCGATACTTCGAAAGATATTGTCCATTTTGTACACGAAGTGCATCCAATTTTTACCATAACCCTCTCCACTTTTTAGCACATTCTATGTTGGTGAAATGATGATACCATGCCAAGTTTCAACATTTTCAGAGTTCATTTGTGGTGCTTTTTAATTTTAGGGTCATTTAGCTCAAAACAATTCGTTAAATGCATGAAAATAGCAAATGAAGTTAGATAGGGTTGAAACTTTACGATGTGGCTTCTAATAGTGCATAACTAATGCACAAAAAGCATGGAGTTGAAATAAGTTAAAGAATTGAAATACTTTTCTAACAGACAAGTTTTCGTTGGAAACCGTGATACTTCGAAAGAGATTGTCCATTTTGTACACGAAGTGCATCCAGTTTTTGCATAACCCTATCAACATTTTAGCACATTCTATGGGGGTGAAATTATGATACCACGCCAGGTTTCAAACTTTTCAGCGTTCAATTGTGGTGCTTTTTAATTTCAAGGTCATTTAGCTAAGGACAATTCATTAAATGCATGAAAAATAGCTAATGAAGTTAGATAGGGTTGAAATTCTAGGATGTGGCTTCTAATGGTTCATATTGAATGCACGAAAAGCCTAGAGTTTAAATAATTAAAAAAAATGAAATCCTATTGTAACAGACGAGTTTTTGTCCGAAGCCCGTATACTTCGAAAGATATTGTGCATTTTGTACACGAAGTGCATCCAATTTTTACCGTAACCCTCTCAAGTTTTTAGCACATGCTATGTGGGTGAAATAATGATACCGTGCCAAGTTACAATATTTTTAGAGTTCATTTGTGGTGCTTATTAATTTCATTGTTATTTATCTCAAAACAATTTATTAAATGCATGAAAAATAGCAAATGAAGCTAGATAGGGTTCAAATTTTAGGACGTGGCTTCTAATAGTTCATATTGAATGCACAAAATGTCTGGAGTTGGAATAAGTTGAAAAAAAAGTGAAATCTTTTTCTAACAGACGAGTTTTTGTCAAAAACCGTGATACTTCGAAAGAGATTGTCCTTTGGAGACACGAAGTGCATCCAGTTTTTGCGTAACCCTCTCAAATTTTAGCACATTCTTTGTGGGTGAAATTATGATACCATGCCAAGTTTCAAACCTTTTCAGAGTTCAATTGTGGTGCTTTTTAATTTCAGGGTCATTTAGCAAAAAACAATTCATTAAATGCATGAAAAATAGCTAACGAAGTTAGACAGGGTTGAAATTTTAGGATGTGGCTTATAATGGTTCATATTGAATGCACAAAAAGTCTCGAGTTGAAATAATTAAAAAAAATTGAAATCCTTTTGTAACAAACGAGTTTTCGTTTGAGACCCCGATACTTCAAAATATATTGTCCACTTTGTACACGAAGTGCATCCAATTTTTACAATAACCCTCTCAACTTAGCACATGCTATGTTGGTGAAATGATGATACCTTGCCAAGTTTAAACCTTTTCAGAGTTCATTTGTGGTGCTTTTTAATTTCAGGGTCATTTAGCCCAAAACAATTCATTAAATGCATGAAAAAATAGTAAATGAAGTTAGATAGGGTTGAAATTTTAGGATGTGGCTTGTAATAGTGCATAACTAATGCACAAAAAGCCTGGATTTGAAATAAGTTAAAAAATTGTAATCCTTTTTTAACAGATGAGTTTTCGTTGGAAACTGTGATACTTCAAAAGAGATTGTCCATTATGTACATGAAGTGCATCCAGTTTTTGCATAACCCTCTCAACGTTTTATCCCATTCTATGTGGGTGAAATTGTGATACTATGCCAAGTTTCACCCTTTTCAGAGTTCAATTGTGGTGCTTTTTAATTTCAGGGTCATTTAGGTAAAGACAATTCATTAAATGCATGAAAAATAGCTAATGAAGTTAGATAGGGTTGCAATTTTAGGATGTGGCTTCTAATGATTCATATTCAATGCAAAATAAGTCTGGAGTTGAAATAATAAAAAAACCTAAATCCTTTTATAACAGACGAGTTTTCGTTTGAAACCCCGATACTTCGAAAGATATTGTCCATTTTGTACACGAAGTGCATCCAATTTTTACCATAACCCTCTCCACTTTTTAGCACATTCTATGTTGGTGAAATGATGATACCATGCCAAGTTTCAACCTTTTCAGAGTTCATTTGTGGTGCTTTTTAATTTTAGGGTCATTTAGCTCAAAACAATTTATTAAATGCATGAAAAATAGCAAATGAAGCTAGATAGGGTTCAAATTTTAGGATGTGGCTTCTCATAGTGCATAACTAATGCACAAAAAGCTTGGAGTTGAAATAAGTTAAAGAATTGAAATCCTTTTCTAACAGACGAGTTTTCGTTGGAAACCGTGATACTTCGAAAGAGATTGTCCATTTTGTACACGAAGTGCATCCAGTTTTTGCATAACCCTATCAACATTTTAGCACATTCTACGGGGGTGAAATTATGATACCACGCCAGGTTTTAAACTTCTCAGCGTTCAATTGTGGTGCTTTTTAATTTCCGGGTCATTTAGCTAAGGACAATTCATTAAATGCATGAAAAATAGCTAATGAAGTTAGATAGGGTTGAAATTCTAGGATGTGGCTTCTAATGGTTCATATTGAATGCACAAAAAGCCTAGAGTTTAAATAATTAAAAAAATGAAATCCTATTGTAAAAGACGAGTTTTTGTCCGAAGCCCCTATACTTCGAAAAATATTGTGCATTTTGTACACGAAGTGTATCCAATTTTTACCGTAACCCTCTCAAGTTTTTAGCACATGCTATGTGGGTGAAATAATGATACCGTGCCAAGTTACAACATTTTTAGAGTTCATTTGTGGTGCTTATTAATTTCATTGTTATTTAGCTCAAAACAATTTATTAAATGCATGAAAAATAGCAAATGAAGCTAGATAGGGTTCAAATTTTAGGATGTGGCTTCTAATAGTTCATAATTAATGCACAAAAAGTCTGGAGTTGGAATAAGTTCAAAAAAAGTGAAATCTTTTTCTAACAGACGAGTTTTTGTCAAAAACCGTGATACCTCGAAAGAGATTGTCCTTTGGAGACACGAAGTGCATCCAGTTTTTGCGTAACCCTCTCAACATTTTAGCACATTTTTTGTGGGTGAAATTATGATACCATGCCAAGTTTCAAACCTTTTCAGAGTTCAATTGTGGTGCTTTTTAATTTCAGGGTCATTTAGCAAAAAATGATTCATTAAATGCATGAAAAATAGCTAACGAAATTAGACAGGGTTGAAATTTTAGGATGTGGCTTCTAATTGTTCATATTGAATGCACAAAAAGTCTCGGGTTGAAATAATTAAAAAAATTGAAATCCTTTTGTAACAAACGAGTTTTCGTTTGAGACCCCGATACTTCAAAATATATTGTCCACTTTTTACATGAAGTGCATCCAATTTTTACCATAACCCTCTCAACTTAGCACATGCTATGTTGGTGAAATGATGATACCTTGCCAAGTTTAAACCTTTTCAGAGTTCATTCGTGGTGCTTTTTAATTTCAGGGTCATTTAGCCTAAAACACTTCATTAAATGCATGAAAAAATAGTAAATGAAGTTAGATAGGGTTGAAATTTTAGGATGTGGCTTGTAATAGTGCATAACTAATGCACAAAAAGCCTGGAGTTGAAATAAGTTAAAAAATTGTAATCCTTTTTTAACAGATGAGTTTCCGTTGGAAACTGTGATACTTCAAAAGAGATTGTCCATTATGTACATGAAGTGCATCCACTTTTTGCATAACCCTCTCAACGTTTTATCCCATTCTATGTGGGTGAAATTGTGATACTATGCCAAGTTTCACCCTTTTCAGTGTTCAATTGTGGTGCTTTTTAATTTCAGGGTCATTTAGCTAAAGACAATTCATTAAATGCATGAAAAATAGCTAATGAAGTTAGATATTGATGAAATTTTAGGATGTGGCTTCTAGTGGTTCATATTGAATGCACAAAAAGTCTAGAGTTGAAATAATTACAAAAAATGAAATCCTTTTGTAACAGACGAGTTTTTTTCCGAAACCTTGATACTTCGAAAGATATTGTGCATTTTGTACACGAAGTGCATCCAATTTTTACCGCAACCCTCTCAACTTTTAAGCACGTGCTATGTGGGTGAAATGATGATACTCTGCCAAGTTTCAACCTTTTTAGTGTTCATTTGTTGTGCTTTTTAATTTCAGGGTCTTTTAGCTCAAAACAATTGATTAAATAGATGAAAAATAACAAATCAAGTTAGATAGGGTTGAAATTTTAGGATGTGGCTTCTAATAGTTCATACTGAATGCACAAAAAGTCTGGAGTTGAAATAAGTTAAAAAAAACTGAAATCCTTTTCTAACAGACGAGTTTTTGTCGGAAACCGTCATACTTCGAAAGAGATTGTCCATTTTATACATGAAGTGCATCCAGTTTTTGCGTAACCCTCTCAACATTTTAGCACATTCTTTGTGGGTGAAATTATGATACCATGCCATGTTTCAACCTTTTCAGAGTTCAATTGTGGTGCTTTTTAATTTCAGGGTCATTTAGCTAAAAACGGCTCATTAAATGCATGAAAAATAGCTAATGATGTTAGATAGGGTTGAAATTTTAGGATGTGGATTCTAATGGTTCATATTGAATGCACAAAAAGTCTGGAGTTGAAATAATTAAAAAAATATAAATCCTGTAAGAGACGAGTTTTCGTTTCAAACCCCGATACTTCGAAAGATATTGTCCATTTTGTACACGAAGTGCATCTAATTTTTACTGTAACCCCCTCAACTTTTTAGCACATGGTATGTTGGTGGAATGATGATACCATGCCAAGTTTCAACCTTTTCAGAGTTCATTTGTGGTGCTTTTCAATTTCAGGGTCATTTAGCTCAAAACAATTAATTAAATGCATGAAAAATAGCAAATGAAGTTAGATAAGGTTGAAATTTTAGGATGTGGTTAATGGTTCATATTGAATGCGAACAAAGCCTGGAGTCAAAATAAGTTTTCGTGCGAAACCGTGATACATCGAAATAGATTGTCCATTTTGTACACTAAGTGTGTCCAGTTTTTGCGGTAAACCTCTCAACTTTTTAGCACATTCTATGCGGGTGAAATTATTATACCAGGCCAAGTATCAACCTTTTCAGAGTTCCATTGTGGTGCTTTTTAATTTTAGGGTCACTTAGCTAAAAACAATTCATTAAATGCATGAAAAATATCTAACGAAGTTAGTTAGCTTTGAAATTCTAGGATGTGGCTTCTAATGGTTCATATTGAATGCACAAAAATTATGGAGTTGAAATAAGTTAAAAAATTGAAATCCTTTTGTAACTGACGAGTTTTCGTCCGAAACCCCGATACTTCGAAAGATATTGTCCATTTTGTACATGAAGTGCATCCAATTTTTATCGTAACCCTCTCAACTTTTTAGCACAGCTATGTGGGTGAAATCATGATACCATGCCAAGTTTCAACCGTTTTAGAGTTATTTGTGGTGCTTTTTAATTTTAGGGTCATTTAGCTCAAAACAATTCATTAAATGCATGAAAATAGCAAATGAAGTTAGATAGGGTTGAAATTTTAGGATGTGGCTTATAATAGTTCATATTGCATGGACAAAAAGCCTCGAATTGCAATAAGTTAAAATAATTGAAATCATTTTCTAACAGACGAGTTTTCGCCGAAAATTTTGATACTTCGAAAGAGATTGCCCATTTTGTACATGAAGTGCATCCAGTTTTTGCTTAACCCTCTCAACATTTTAGCACATTCTATGTCACTGAAATTATGATACCATGCCAAGTTTCAACCTTTTGAGAGTTAAATTGTGGTGCTTTGTAATTTCAGGGTCATTTAGCTAAAAACAATTAATTAAATGCATGAAAATAAGCTAATGAATTTAGATAGAGTTGAAATAATTTAAAAAAATTGAAAACCTTTTGTAACAAACGAGTTTTTGTCCCAAACCTCAATACTTCGAAAGATATTGTCCATTTTGTATACGAAGTGCATCCAGTTTTTACCGTAACCCTCTCAACTTTTTAGCACATACTATGAGGGTGAAAGGATGATACCATGCGAAGTTTCAACCTTTTCAGAGTTCATTTGTGGTGCCTTTTAATTTCAGGGTCATTTTCCTCAAAACAATTGATTAAATATGCACAAAAAGTCTGGAGTTGAAATAAGTTAAAAAATTTGAAATCCTTTTGTAACACACGAGTTTTCGTTTGAAACCCTAATACTTCGAAAGATATTATCCATTTTGTACACGAAGTGCATCCAGTTTTTACCGTAACCCTCTCAACTTCTTAGCACATGCTATGTGGGTGAAATTATGATACCATGCCAAGTTTCAACCTTTTTAGAGTTCATTTGTGGTGCTTCTTAATTTCAGGGTCATTTAGCTCAAAACAATTCATTAAATGCATGAAAATAGCAAATTAAGTTAGGTAGGGTTGAAATTTTAGGATGTGGCTTCTAATAGGTCATATTGAATGCACAAAAAGTCTAGATTTGAAACAAGTTAAAAAAATGAAATTCTTTTGTAACGCACGAGTTTTCGTTCGAAACCCTAATACTTCCAAAGATATTGTCCATTTTGTACACGAAGTACATCCAGTTTTTAGCATAACCCTCTCAACTTTTTAGCACATGCTATGTGGGTGAAATGATGATACCATGCCAAGTTTCAACCATTTCAGAGTTCATTTGTGGTGCTTCTTAATTTCCGGGTTATTTAGCTCAAAACAATTCATTAAATGCATGACAAATACCAAATGAATGTTGATTGGGTCGAAAATTTAGGACGTGGCTTCTAATGGTTCATATTTAATGCGAAAAAGTCTGCAGTTGAGAATAAGTTTAAAAAACAAGAAATCATTTTGTAATAGAGGAGTTTTCGTCCGAAACCCTGATACTTCAAAAGACATTAATTGTCCATTTTGTACACGAAATGTACCCAGTTTTTTACGTAACCGTCTCAACTTTTTAGCACATGCTATGTGGGTAAAATTATGATACCATGCAAGGTTTCAACCTTTTTAGAGTTCATTTGTGGAGCTTTTTAATTTCAGGGTCATTTAGCTAAAAACAATTCATTAAATGCATGAAAAATAGCAAATGAAGTTAGAGAGGGTTGAAATTTATGATGTTTCTTCTAATGGTTCATATTGAATGCACAAAAAGTCTGGAGTTGAAATAAGTTAAAAAATTGATATCCTTTTGTAAGAGATGAGATTTCTTCGAAAACTCTGATACTTCGAAAGATATTGTCCATTTTGTACAGAAAGTGCATCCAGCTTCTACCGCAACCCTCTCAACATTTTAGAAGATGCTATGTGGGTGAAATGATGATACCATGCCAAGTTTCAACCTTTTCAGAGTTCATTTGTATTACTTTTTAATTTCAAGATCATTTAGCTCAAAACAATCCATTAAATGCATGAAAAATAACAAATGAAGTTTGATAGGGTTGAAATTTTATAATGTGGCTTCTAATTGTTCATATTGAATGCACAAAAAGTCTGGAGTTGAAATAAGTTTAAAAAATCAAATCCTTTTTTAACAGATGAGTTTTCGTCCGAAACCCTGATACTTTGAAAGATATTGTCCATTTTGTACACAAAGTGCATCCAATTTTTACCGTAACCGTCACAACTTTTTAGCACATGCTATGTGCGTGAACTGATGATACCATGCGAAGTTTCAACCTTTTTAGATTTCATTTGTGGTGCTTTTTAATTTCAGGGTCATTTAGCTCAAAACAATTCATTAAATGCATGAAAATAGCAAATGAAGTTAGATATGGTTGAAATTTTCGGATGTGGCTTCTAATAATTCATATTCAATGCACAAAAAGCCTAGAGTTGAAATAATTTAAAAAATTGAAATCATTTTCTAACACACGAGTTTTCGTCCGAAACCTTGATACTTCGAAAGATATTGTCCATTTTGTACAGGAAGTGCATCCATCTTTTACCATAATCCTGTCAACTTTTTATCACATACTATGTGGGTGAAATGGTGATACCATGCCAATTTTCAACCTTTTCATAGTTCACTTGTGGTGCTTCTTAATTTCAGGGTCATTTAGCTCAAAACAATTCATTAAGTGCATGAAAAATACCAAATGAAGTTAGATAGGGTCTAAATCTTAAGATGTGGTTTCTAATGGTTCATATTGAATGCAAAAAGTTTGGAGTTGAAATAAGTTTTAAAAACAAGAAATCCTTTTGTAACAGACGAGTTTTCATCCGAAACCCTAATACTTCAAAAGAGATTAATTGTCCATTTTGTACACGAAGTGTATCCAGTTTTTGACGTAACCCACTCAACTTTTTAGCACATTCTATGTGGGCAAAATTATGATACCATGCAAGGTTTCAACCTTTTTAGATTTCATTTGTGGTGCTTTTTAATTTTAGGGTCATTTAGCTAAAAACAATTCATTAAATGCATGAAAAATAGCAAATGAAGTTAGAGAGGGCTGAATTTTTAGGATGTGGCTTCTAATGGTTCATATTGAATGCACAAAAATTCTGGAGTTTAAATAAGTTAAAAAATTGAAATCCTTTTGTAACAGACGAGATTTCATCTGAAACCCTGATACTTCGAAAGATATTGTCCATTTTGTACACAAAGTGCATCCAGTTTTTACCATAACCCTCTCAACTTTTTAGAACATGCTATGTGGGTGAAATGACGATACCATGCCAAGTTTCAACCTTTCCAATGTTCATTTGTGGTGATTTTTATGTTCAGGGTGATTTAGCTCAAAACAATTCATTAAATGCGTGAAAAATAGCAAATGAAGTCAGATAGGGTCGGCAGGGTCCGGCGAAGACTTATCAAGCACCAGCACAGGAGACTCAAGATTATTGGAAAGACCTTGCTAGGAGGGCTTTAGAGCCTCCATGCTCCCGGGCAAGGCAAAGTCCCGGCAAGGACCGCCAGCACACAGGCCAGGTGTCATGTCGTCAACATTGGAGGGAGCTAAGCGGCGCTGATGGGACGGGCCCCCGTCCTGTCCCACTGACGGGCTGAGACCCTTGACGGTGCATTTAATGCTCTTGTCCTACTCCGTCAGGGTTAGGTACGATAGCACTGTAGCATTGTGCATCCCGTGTGCACACTGTATGCCACTGTTGGGATCCCCTTAAGTATAAAAGGAGACCCAGGGCGTTATAGAAGAGGACTTTTGGCTCTTTGGCGTTAGACAATTGGGCGGTTAGACAACCGGACAGCTCGACGGTTAGACAGCTGGAGACTACCTATTTCACGTAGCAGCCGTTCATGGCGCTCGTGTAGCTCGAACCCTAGAACACGACCAATACAATCAAACAAGAGTAGGGTTTTACGCATCGGTGCGGGCTGAACCTGGGTAAAAACTCCCCGCGCATAGCTCACCAGATTGGCTCTTTCTGCCATCTCGCCCCCACCGTACCGAAAGGGGTCCCTGCGATCCCATCGGTGTTCATTCCCACGACATCTTTGGCGCGCCAGGTAGGGGGCGTGTCTGTGGTGTGAACCTGTTCAGGTGATCTGTGCCCCAGCTTCATCATCGCCATGGCCCCCAAGAAGAAGCGCCTGGCGGCAGTTGGCCCACCTGCGTCCGCCATTCCTGTATCTACACAGACAGGAGATGGCATGGACGCGAGTGGAGGAGAAGGAGGCGGAGGTTCGGAACTTCTGCGACGTTCTGGTGACAAAGGCCAAGCAAGCGACGACGCTCACCACGGAGACATCCACGGCGATGGTGGGAACCCCCACGCCCCTGGGTCTCAAGACAGAGCGGTACCGCTTGTGGGCGGTACGGTGACCTCCGAGGGCGCAAGAGTATCTCCTAGGGCACCCATGACGGTGCCTACGCCATGACCTTCTCAGGACGCACGTGGAAAGTCGTGCCATGGCGCCCGCGGTTCTTAATGTCCCCACGGAAAAGCTCATGCGCGTCATTCCCAAGATGCATGGGACCAGCATGCAAGCGGGAGTGGCATTCCGACGCGAGATCGAGGCGGTGCTCCTTCTAACATGGTTAGGAGTCAGCGTACCTCGCGTTCCTCGCGCCGCTCGCTGCCATCCACGACGGAGGAAGCGATGGCATGAGCACAGTTACTCCTAAACTTCCCTCCTGCTGCGGAGAAGCTCGACGAATGGAGAGCGAGCAGTCAAAGCCTCCTTAGTCTCGCGGATAAGCTTCGGCCTGTGGGGCCGCAGCGGACCAGTGGTGAAGTGCCCGGAGTAGGCGCGACCTCGGCACATTCTCCTCCATGACACCATCGTCGGTCGCCGACCCAACGGACCGATGCCTACGACGGTTATTCATCGTCTGACCCATCGATGCTCCGCGATCAGCGCCATGTTCTTCGAGAACGTGGCAAGGAAGACGTCCAAACCGCGATTGAATGACAGCAGGAAGCGCGCCTCCAGTCGGACAGGCACGCGGGGCCCAGTGTAGACAAGTCCGTGTCGGGGTACCCTGCCAGCCTACCTTACGAGGTGGGTTGTACAACATTTACCCCTGATCTAAGGCAAGTCCAGTGGCCCAAGACCCGCACGTTCAAAGCGGAAGTCCTGGAGAACTATGACGGTAAGACCCATCTGTTAGAGTTCCTGAGCATCTACACTAGGCTGCCAAGGGCCGCGACAACAATATTGGCCAACTACTTTCCTTTCGTGCTTAAGCCCAACGTCAGGTCATGGTTGATGCACTTGCCACAGAGATCCATCACCTCCTGGCCAGACCTGTGTCACGAGTTCATTGGCACCTTCACCGGAGGCCATCAAGCTCCTAGCCAGGAGAGCGATCTGCACATCATCCCCCAGAAAGAAGACGAAACTCTTTGCAAGTACATCCATAGGTTCAGCCGTGTGCACCACAACATCCCAGACATTCACCCTGCCGCTGTTATTAGCCCGTTCCATCAGAACGTGTGCAACCACAAGATGCGGGAAGAGTTAGCAATGAACAGAGTCAGGGACGTCACCGAGCTTTATGCTCTGGCAGACAAGTGCGCTCGGGCTGAAGAAGGGAGAAGACTCCCCGACGAAGATGATGGTGCAGAAGTCGACTCTGAAGATGAGGACACCGCTACGCTGGTAAAGAAGGGCCGGTGGTGGAACAAGAAGCACAAGGGCAAAACCGTGCTTGCCGTCGAAGGATCCGACAGCCTCGGGGCTGCCAAGAAAGGCAAGGTCGACGACCCCGGCAACGATGTTGTCGGGTGTGCCTCCTTCCACGCCCTGGCGGCTGCTGGCAAGCCAGAAGACTCCAACAAGCAAAATTGCAAGATCCATCGCACCAAGCGCCACGACCTCCAAGACTGTCGGCAAGTTGAGCAGCTTGCCGAGAAGTAGAGGGCCGAATAAGAGAGGCAAGATAAGGAGAAGGGTCAGGACGGTGCCGAGGGGTCCGGCAAGAAGCGTGTTGGCCGAGAAGGCTGCCACGGCAAGCCCAAGCAGCAGAAGGATCGGCCCGCCCATGGCCGCGACAAGCAAGAAGGAGATGATGATGATGTTGGAGAGGACAACGACTCCAGTGATCACAAGTTTCAGAAGGCTACGGAGATGTTGTGCATACAAGGAGGAGCCTCGCTGCATTCCTCTCACCGCCAACTTAAATAGTGAGCGCGCGAGGTAAATGCGGCAGATCCCTCTATCGACGCGCAAAAACCTCTGAAATGGTCCAACACTCCTATCATCTTTGACACCGAGGATCACCCTGATCGCATAACTGTGGTCGGGTGCCTACCATTGTTGGTCTCTCCAACAATACGAAACCTCAAGGTGACGAAGATGTTAGTCGACAGAGGGCCCAGCCTAAACCTGATCTCACTCGATGTCATTCGAAGGCTGCAGATTCCTGACAAAGATCTCGAGTCGACAGGCGCCTTCCAAGGGGTCAATTCAGGAAGGACTCAGCCGAAAGGCAAGGTCACGCTGCCAGTGACATTCGGCAGCGATATGAACTTCAGAACAGAGAAGATCATCTTTGACATTACCGAGATCTCGTGGCCATACAACGACATTCTCGGTCGTCCGGCACTGGCCAAGTTCAGGGCGGCCAGCCACTTTGCTTACGACGTGCTGAACATGCCCGGACCGATGAGCATCATTACCATCCACTCCTACAAGAAATTGCTCTTATCTACGCCGACCAACTCTACCGGAGTGCAGTCGCAGCACCTGCCGCCAAGGCACTTGCTCCTGCCGCTGAAGCTCTCGTTGGGAAGAAGACCGGCAAGGCCTCTGGCGCACATTCCGGCAAGCACACCTCTTCGGAGTGTCGCGCTACTAGACGATGTGCTAGAGAGCTCCACCGGCAAGAGCAAGAAGTCCAATGCAGCTCTGTTAGAGACCAAGAAGGTGTCCGCCAAGGAGGATGGCACAGGGGGAACTTTCACCATCAGTTCCACCCTTGACGACAAATAGAAAAGCGCGCTCATCGCCTTCTTGTGGGCGAATGTCGATGTGTTTGCATGGCAACTGTCTGATATCCCCGGTGTTCCCAGGAAGGTGATTGAGAACAACCTCGTCGTCTGTCCGCACGCGTGGCCCATCAAACAGAAGGTTCGGAAGCAAGCTTTGAAGCGGCAATAGTTTATTGCCGAAGAGATCAAGAAGTTAGAGGCAGCTGGCCTGATCAGAGGAGTACTCCACCCTACGTGGTTGGCCAATCCAGTTGTAGTGCCCAAGGCGAATGGGAAGTGGAGGTTGTGCATTGATTTCACAGACATCAACAAGGCTTGCCCCAAGGATCCTTTTCCCTTGCCCCGCATCGACCAGATTATGGACTCCACTGCTGGCTGTGACTTATTGTCTTTCCTTGACGCCTATTCCGGTTAAATCAGATTTTTTGGCCAAGGAAGACGAAGAAAAGACCGCATTTATCACCCCATGTGGTACGTACTGCTTTTTGCGTATGCCTTTCAGGTTGAAACGCGTTGGTTCTACTTTTGTAGAGCAGTCCAGAAATGTTTTGAACCCCAGCTACATAGAAATATGGAAGATTATATGGATGACATAGTGGTCAAAACCAAGGACAAGTCTATGCTCATATTAGACCTGGAAGAGACATTTGCCTATCTGTGCAAGATCAACATGAAGCTCAGCTTGCATTTACTTTGGAGGCGATGGAATTTCCTTCCCACCTTCAATCTCCTCAGTAGTCTCTTCCACTAGAGCTTGTGGCTTGGATGAAGCATTTTTTAGCATTTCTTTCGAGAACAACATCAAGAACCTCTTGGTTCTCTCCTTGGATTTTGGTTAATGGAATAAGAACTTCTTCATTGCCTGCTTGCACATATTCTTCTTTGTGTGGATGTGATGGAGGGACTTGCTGCATAGGTACACTGGTACCTAGAGGCAAGGCATCAACATCCACCATCTAAAGGCATCGATCTTTGTTTTCTTTTAGCTTATTTACCCTCGCTAGAGCCTTCTAACATTTTACTTCTGTTGCCTTTCTATGATCAAGGTTCTTGTGGCATGCAATGTCTTCATTTCTCCTGTCACACGGACAAAAAATATCCAAGTGCATAAGAGAGTCCCAGTCAACTTTGTCTTTGCGAAATGAGCTCGGAGTCTTTGTGAGATCGATAAATTCCT
This sequence comes from Hordeum marinum, assembly GCA_022496015.1. Lineage (NCBI taxonomy): Eukaryota > Viridiplantae > Streptophyta > Magnoliopsida > Poales > Poaceae > Hordeum > Hordeum marinum. The sequence goes on from CM039675.1 coordinate 234,756,106, forward strand.
TGTTCAGCCTTTTCTCATCACCTTCAGTCTTGACTTATTTTCTCATCCAAGTCTTGGTTATCACTCACATCGTGTTTGAGCTTTTTTGAGATCTTCTTCACATCAGAAAAGTGCTTTTGCGCCATTTTGGTAACATTATCGGTGTAATGCATGCCCAAGATGTGGTACTATCCTCATCATGGCTCGACGACCTCGCGAGGGATAGAAGCGCATCTTGTTCGTAATAATGGATATCATTACAAGTACATGTAAAGAGGAGATGAGTATATGGAATTGGCTTACACTCCCCACAAGCTAACTAATTATAATCTCAATTACAATCATACATATCAATCATCATACATAAAAATAAGGTTCCAACTACGGACGAAATCAAACGATAAAAGTGACATCCATCCTTTCTAATACTTGGGATCCGGCCTGGATCCCATCCTCTAATCAATGATGAAGAAGAAGAAACTCCAAATAGAACAAGCATCGCTCTCACGTCAAAGTATCCCTTTACATGTACATGCACTTGTTGTTCTAGTAATCTATGAGCCACAATGACTCAGCAATCTTATTTCCAAGGGTATGAAGACTAGCAAAGATTAATCGGTGAGGTATAGTAAGTGGTGAGGCTATAGGAAGCAGTAAGCATTTGAATATGTGGCTAACTTACTAGTAATGATCAAGAAGTGATCGTGAATACCTACTTACGAGTCAGTCATAACCCCACCATAATTTTTTTCTGAACTCCCTTGAAAAGAGACTGCCACGGTTACGCACACAGTTGGTGTATTTTAATTGAGTTTACTTAAAGTTTGCTATAGCGGGCATGACTCTTAGAAAGATCTGACCCTGGAGGGGTGCTCCAACTCATCCATTGCAAACTAGCCAGAAGTTGTGGTGGAAAACCTCAACCTCGAGTAGCTCAAAGTATCCTAAGAATCCCGATGCACAAGATGTTTCAGACAGGTAAAACAAATCCAACAAGACCTCCCTAAGTGTTGACGACCCCAATAGGAGCCGCATATCTCGATCTCAGGACATAAAGGATGAGCTATGGTTACCATGACAATCATCGAGTTACCTCGAGGAGCTTTAATAAGCTGCTATGGGTTGGACCAACAATCATGAGGAGCATTGCCCCAGTTTGGTTATTAATCCATGGGGTTAGGAAAGTCCCTATGCAATTTTTATTAGTTAGGAAAATGTAGTACCAAAGATGGGCCTTGCCATAAGATTTTTATCCCAAAACAAAAACCAAGGGGTCCCCATAACAACCCCAAGCATATTAGACGTGCTCCATATGGAACATAACACCGGTACACAAGTAACTAGGGCGACAAAGGTGGAACAAAACACCAAGAAAAATATCAAGGCTTCCACATTTTACCAATGATATATGTGCATTAAATGAAATAGCAATAATATTGTGATATGCCAAGATATCGACGTTATCACATGGAACAACCTACACCTGCAACTAGCAACGCTATAAGAAGGGTCGAGCATGCGGTAACTTAGCCAAACAATTGTTTGCTAGGATGTGGAGGGTTAAAGGCTTACCATGGCATTTTTGGAGGCTTGACAAACAAGTGGTAGGAAGTGAGACACACCGATAGAAACGAGACAACTAGCATGGAAATGATAGTAGTGGTATCTAGGAAAATGATCATCTTGCCTGAGATTTTGCTTGGAAGAAGAACGAATTTGTGAAATAGATGAACGAGAGGTAGTTGAATGAATCCTCACAATCAGAATGCTTTTGGAAATTTATCAAGGAGAAGCAAATCCAAAAACAAGAAAATAATAGAGTAAACACTACAACATATCATGGAATGGCGCATAATCATGGATGACACATGTCAAGTTTACTCTATCATTTTAAAAGGTCAAGATGCAATTGTCGGCCCAATAGGATCCAGGGTACCATGACACGTCTGTCGATGGCCCTAAGGGCAACACTGTCGATGGCCCGACCAAGACGGCACTGCCCCTACCACTCCATAGGAAAGAGCCACACAATGGGTGTGGCTGATTAGGCCCTTCGGTGCCTGTCCAAGCCATGTCGAGACCAACAAGAGTTGGGTCACCTCGCAAGGCTCCTCCTGCAGGGAGCCCTAAAGAGGCCTGGTGCGCGGGGCCAACCCCGGGGCGTCATGCCCAATAGGTGGGTGACGCATTCGTTTGGAGGAAGATGTTAGAGGCCATGTGAGCGGGCATAGCCAGACACAATTTTCACTCTGGTAATTAGGGGGCAACACCCTTTACACTTTTAAAAGAGGGTTCCCTAAAGCTTACTATTTCGGTGATATAGGATCAGGGCGGATCAGTGATGCAGGACTGAGGTCATCACCGAGCCCGCAAGCCCGTCATGAAGATGACCTTACTAGGCGAAGACCACCTTTTGTCAGGATAGGTTGGCTCCTGTCCCCCTTCGAATTACCATGTTGTGTCCACCCTTTCCCACAAATATTTCCAGGAAGAGGACCAAGGCACTACAAAGGGGGAAGGGACACAATAATGTAAGGGGATCAAGCCATTCCTCCCCCCTCCGCAACACCCGTGTACTGGAGCCTCAAGCTCCTTCCTTTCCAAGGAAACCAAATCATAAGTAGGAGTAGGGTTTTATGACATCGGCAGCCCAGACCTGGGTAGCTCCTGCGTCCCCGTCGTCCCCGGTGAGGAAGAATTAGCTCGACGTCGATCTTGTTGTGTTTTTTTATCCTGTTGCAGGTTGCATGCCAAGACCCAGAGTTTGAACCATGTTCTTGGAGGAGTTCTTAAACAGAAATCCTAGACTCCGACATTTGGCGCACCAGGTAGGTGGTCTACCATCTTCGCTCCTTCAACATCTACTTCGTCATGGAAGGCCACGCCACCCCCAGAGCGCCCTCGTGGCGCATACGAGTCCCCTCAATGGCACACGAGCGAGGGATAGGTGGGCGCATATCATCTTGGGATATAGTAGGCCAGTGGGTGTGGTGGCTGGGCTGGCCTGTAGAGGATGCTAGTGCAGTTGGGCCTTGGTTGTGCCTTGGGAGGCCGCCGCTCGCGGTGGAGGCGCAATCAATGATGAAGTAGGACTACCAGGCAAGATATTGCTACTTGAAACAAAGGAAGCATAGGGCACCATCAGCTGTGACTTGACCCAGCCGGTAGCGGCGCGACGACATGGGGAATAGGCGGGTACAACTGGGGATGGGTAGATCCAGGTTTGGGTGCCCGTTCCTAGTAAGAAGAAGCTTGGGCTGACGTGGATGTGAAGCTCCATGCGATAGTGCCTGGGCAGAAGAGGGGTGATGCAGGGAGGAGAGGGGCAGGACGGGCTTGTGAAAGATGGTTGTCAACGAGGAGGTTCGTCGAAGGCGAATGGAGACAGCGGCCTCGCAAAGAAAGGACGCACATGGGCCTCAGGCGCGATTGATAGTAGGAGGATCTCAGGCTCCGGGCTGCTGGGGGTAGGGACGAGGAGGAGAAGCGGCCACTAGATGGCAAGGAGGCACCCACTTGAAGAGCAAGTTTTGCATAGCGTCCAGCCACTTGCGAGATCTATCTAGGCTCTTGGTTCGTGGAGCTTGACTCCCTTGTTCGATAGCTCGAGCACAAGCACTTTTCACACATGGCACGAGGGGATCTGTATGGCTGCAGGCATGACGTCTGGATCGAGGGAAGGATCGAGCGTGAGAACACCGTGGCCTCGATCAATTTGTATCGAGCGCTGATGGGAGGTTGAACGAGGGCGGCTTTGCTTTTTGGTTCGGTGGGAAATCAAGGAGGAGAGGAGTTGTGGCTATAGGTGGGTCTGGATCAGAGTGATTACGAGGTGGGATACAACGGTTTGCGGCGGATGAATGGATGGATGGGACAAATCTCCTAGAATTTAGGGTTTACTACTATTTTGGACTAGATTGTCTATATATAAAAAAATAGACTAGGTTTGAGCCCAACTATATAGATCGGAAGATAAAGATAAAACGGGCTAGGGGAGTCCAATGAAGAAACGGAAAAAGTTTGGGGTATTTCAGGGATGATCCGGACCCAATGGTCACTACCGTCGGGTTCGGCTCAGGGGGTGGGGTCAGACTAGGTTGCGAGCAGATCGATGCACCGTGCAGAGAGGCTAGGCCATGATGAGAGGCAAAACAGTCAGTCCGGCATCAATTTTTATTTTATGCAAAATGTTTGACAATTATCCGTCTCTAGTGCCGCTATATGTTTAACTGTTCGGGTATCACGTGACTTTCGAATCTAATGGAATTTGACAGGCGGTCTACCTACAATAAACCAAGTGCCCACACCAACATTAAATCCATTCCTAGAACATTCTATTCCCACTTTTCAACAATTTTTTTAATATGTCACGGCTCGTGCGAGTGTGTTTCATCTCGAAATGGTCAATGACGAGAAAGAAGAAAATCAAAAAACTATGGAGCGATGCAATTTTTAAAAAATGATGGCAATAGAGTGTCGATGCAACGCAGATGATGCAAATGATGCGATGATTAATGTGACAAACAAATAAATGCCACGACGAAACTCGAAATAACTAAAAGGCATTTGGAGCATCGGTCTTGGACTGTAACAGCTCTCCTCCAATAACAAGAGATCTCGACCTAAGATCTTAGAATGATAAGAGAAAGAGGAAGAGGAAAGAAGAGGTAAAACTTAGTTGCTTCTTGGAAAAATAAGTGAGACCAAATAACCTTAGAGGTTGCAAAGATATGAATAATGGCATGAGGAACAAGCAATAATACAAAACTACTCCGGTTGAAATGCGGTAGACAAGGAATGAGAGCGAACTAATTTGGGAAACAATTCGGCATAAAGAAAGTCAAAACTTCGTAAGATGAAAATAACTTGAAGAGGACGGAACACTCCTTTTAAATGGATAACCAAGGAAGAACATGATCTTGATAAAACGAAATTATGGTTCAAAGAGAATAGCATCACCAAGCCTATTGTAACATCAACAACGAAAAGAAAAGCTTATTATGGAATTATGTAAAACATCTCAAATAATGAGGTGACAACCAACCACCGACGAAAACAATGATTGCTTGGGAGCAACAAGATATACAAAAAAATCACCAAGAGGATATATGGAGAACATGGATCAAGATAAATACCATGATTCACATCAATCCTTAGGAAATGCTTTCAGTGGAATCCAATCAAAGATATCTCCAAGGAAGAAACAGTGGATTTAAACATCTCATTCTTGACGAATACCTTCAATACTCCTAGTGAATCAAGAATGCTATAACAGCATCTCAAAAGATAATGAAGAAAGGATAACACTTTCAAATGAAAGATCTAGAATACTTGAGATCCTCCAACAAGAATCTTGAAGAATACTTCAAGAATGAATAAATCCTTGAAGAACCATTATGAAGAACCCTTAGAAGGAATCCAGAACGAAAGGATGATAGAAAAGAATTAAAGATGCAAAAAGTGTTGGGGAATGTTGCATGGGAAACAAAAAATTTCCTACGCTCACACAAGACCTATCCATGTTGATGAGCATCTACGAGAGGGTGAGTGGATCTACATACCCTTGTAGATCGCTAAGAGGGAAGCGTTAAGAAACACGGTTGGTGTAGTCGAACATCTTCGCAATCCAAATCGCTGAGCGTCCCGCGATCCAATCACGATTCATCCGATCAAGCACTGAACGGACGGCACCTCCGCGTTTAGCACACGTACAGCTTGAGCACGATCTCCGCCTTCTTGATCCAGCAGGAGGGAGCGGAGAGGTAGACGAGTTGTTCGGCAGCGTGACGGCGCCGTGGCTATGGTGGTGGAGCAATTCCGGCAGGGCTTCGCCTAAGCACTACAGAAACCGATTTGGAGGAGAAACTATGCACTAGAGGAACGGGTAGCACGTGGCTGAAAATCCAGTGCAAAAACCCTAAAACCTCTAGTATATATAAGAGGAAGAGAGGAGGAGGCTTGGCCCAATGGCCAAGCCACCTAGGCATCGGCCGTAACAAGAGGAGAGGAGGATTCCTCCTCCAATCCTAGTAGGACTAGGACTCCTCCTTATTTTTGCCTTTTTGCCTTTTTCCACCTTTTTCTCTTTGGGCTTTTCTTCCCAGCCGCATGTGCTTTGTGTGGGACTTCCACCAGCCCACTAAGGGCTAGTATTTACTCTCCCACAGACCATGTAGCCTCTTGGGTCAAAATACCCCTCCCGATGGTCTCCCGGTACACTACGGGCACTCCCGGTACACTACCGATGAGCCAGAAACTTTTCTGGCGACCAAAATAGGACTTCCTATATATCAATATTTACCTATGGACCATTCCGGACCTCCTCGTGATGTTTGGGATCTCATCCGGGACTCCGAACAACCTTCAGTCGCAACCATGCATAGCTCTATACTACCGTAATGTCACCAAACCTTAAGTGTGCAGACCCTGCGGGTTCGAGAACTATGTAAACATGACCGAGACACCTCCACGGTCAATAACCAATAGCGGGACTTGGATGCCCATATTGGTTCCTATATATTCTATGAAGATCTTTATCGGTCGAATCTCTATGTCAAGGATTTAGTTAATCCCGTATGATGTTCCCTTTGTTCTTCGGTATGTTACTTGCCCGAGATTCGATCGTCGGTATCTCCATACCTAGTTCAACCTTGTTACCGGAAGTCTCTTTACTCGTTCCATATTACTAGATCTCGTGACTAACACTTAGTCAATTGCTTGCAAGGTTTATTGCGATGTTGTATTATGGAGTGGGCCCTGAGATACCTCTCTGTCACACGAAGTAACAAATCCCAGTCTTGATCCATGCCAACCCAACAGACACCCTCGAAGATACCTGTAGAGCACCTTTATAGTCACCCAGTTACGTTGCGACGTTTGATACACATAAGGCACTCTTCCGGTGTCCGTGAGTTGCATGATCTCATGGTCATAGAAACATATACTTGACATGCAGAAAAGAGTAGCAATAAACTGACACGGTCATATGCTACGTTTGTAGTTTGGGTCTTGTCCATCACATCATTCTCCTAATGATGTGATCCCATTATCAAATGACATCACATGTCAATTGCGAGGAAACCTTGACCATCTTTGACCAACGAACTAGTTCACTAGAGGCATACTAGGGACAAAGTGTTGTCTATTTACCCACACATGTAATGTGTTTCCAATCAATACAATTATAGCGTGGATAATAAACGATTATCATGGACAAGGAAATATAATAATAAACACTTTATTTATTGCCTCTAGGGCATATTTCCAATAGTCTCCCACTTGCACTAGAGTGAATAATCTAGTTCACATCACTATGTGATTTACATTGTAATGAATCGAACACCCATGCAGTTCTGGTGTTGATCATGTTTAGCCCTTGGAAGAGGTTTAGTCAATGGGTCTGTAACATTCAGATCCATGTGCACTTTGCAAATATTTATGTCCTTTTCCTCGATGTAATCGCAGATGGAGTTGAAGTGTTGCTTTATGTGTCTAGTCTTCTTGTGAAACCTTGGTTCCTTGGCCAGAGCAATGGCACCAGTGTTGTCATAGAACAGGTTCATTGGATTCAGTGCACTGGGCACTACTCCAAGATCTGTACATGAACTGCTTCATCCAGAGACCTTCCTTCGCTACCTCCGAGGCTGCGATGTACTCCGCTTCGCACGTAGAATCGGCAACCATGCTTTGCTTGGAACTGCACCAGCTTACCACTCCCTCGTTGAGAATAATATGTATCCAGTTTGTGACTTAGAGTCATCCGGATCAGTGTCAAAGCTTGCATTAACGTAACCCTTTACAACAAGCTCTTCATCACCTCCATAAATCAGAAACATTTCCTTAGTCCTTTTCAGGTACTTAAGGATATTCTTGACCGCTGCCTAGTGCTCCATTCCAGGATCACTTTGAAACCTTCCGGCCATACTTATGGCAAGGCTGGCATCGGGTCTTGTGCACAACATTGCATACATGATAGAGCCTATGGCTGAAGCATAGGGGATGACACTCATGTTTTCTCTATCTTCTGCAGTCAATGGGCATTGAGTCTTACTCAACTTCACACCTTGTAACACAGGCAAGAACCCCTTCTTGGACTGACCCATTTTGAACTTCTTCAAAACTTTATCAAGGTATGTGCTCTCTGAAAGTGCTATTAAGCATCTCGATCTATCTCTATAGATCTTAATGCCTCATATGAAAGCAGCTTCTCCTAGGTCCTTCATTGAAAAATTCTTGTTCAAATATTCCTTCATGCTTTCCAGCATTTCTATATTGTTTCCAATCAGCAATATGTCATCCACATATAATATTAGAAACACTATAGATCTCCCACTCACTTTCCTGTAAATACAAGCTTCTCCATAAACTTGTATAAACTTAAATGATTTGATCACCTCATCAAAGCGCTTATTCCAACTCTGAGATGCTTGCACCAGCCCATAAATGGATCACTGGAGTTTGCAAACTTTGTCAGCATTCTCTGGATCGACAAAACCTTCTGGTTAAATCAAATACAACTCTTCCTCAAGGAAACCATTGAGGAACGCTGTTTTGACATCCATCTGCCAAATTTCATAGTCGAAATAAGCAGCTATTGCCAACATGATTCTGATAGACTTAAGCATCGCTACGGGTGAGAACGTATCATCGTAGTCAACTCCTTGAACTTGTGAAAAACCCTTTGCCACAAGTCAACCTTTATAGATGGTGACATTACCGTCTGCGTGTGTCTTCTTCTTAAAGATCCATTTGTTCTGAATGGCCTTTTGCCCTTCAGGTAATACTTCCAAAGTACATACTTTGTTTTCATACATGGATCTCATCTCGGATTTCATGGCCTCTAACCATTTCTCGGAATCCGGGCCCATCACCACTCCTCCATAGCTCGTAGGTTCACTGTTGTCCAACAACATGACCTCCAAGACAGGGTTGTTGTACCACTTAGGAGCAGTACACGTCCTTGTCGACCTACGAGGTTCAATAGCAGCTTGATCCGAAGCTTCATGATCATCATCATTAACTTCTTCTTCAACCGTCGTAGGATCCATGGAAACATCTTTCTACGTTGCGCTACTTTCTGGTTGAAGTAAAGGTTCAATAACCTTATCAAGCTCTATTTTCCTCCCACTCAATTATTTCGAGAGAAACTCTTTCTCAAGAAATGTTCCGTTCTTAGCGACAAACACTTTGCCGTCGGATCTAAGATAGAAGGTATACCCGACTGTCTCTTTTGGGTATCCTATGAAGACACGTTTCTCCGCTTTGGCTTCCAGCTTTTAAAGTTGAACCTTTTTGACATAAGCATCACATCCCCAAACTTTAAGAAATGACAACTTTGGCCTCTTGCCAAACCGTAGTTCATATGGCGTCGTCTCAATGGATTTCGATTGTGCCCTATTTAAAGTGAATGCAGCTGTCTCTAATGCATAACCCCAAAACAATAGTGGCAAATCAGCAAGAGACATCATAGAACGCACCATATCTAAAAAGGTTCGATTTCGACGTTCGGACACACCATTACGCTGTGGTGTTCCGGGCGGTGTCAACTGTGAAACAATTCCACATTGTCTTAAGTGACTGCCAAACTCATAACTCAGATATTCACCTCCTCGATCAGATCGCATGAATTTAATCTTCTTGTTATGATGATTCTCAACTTCACTCTGAAATTGCTTGAACTTTTCAAATGTTTCAGACTTGTGTTTCATTAAGTAAATATACCCATATCTACTTAAGTCATTAGTGAAGGTGAGAAAATAACGATATCCACCATGCGCTATAACATCCATTGGACCGCACACATCAGTATGTATGATTTCTAATCAGTCACTTGCCCATTCCATTGTTCCAGAGAATGGCGTTTTAGTCATCTTGCCCATGAGGCATGGTTCACATGTGTCAAGTGATTCAAAATCGAGTGACTCCAAAAGTCCGTCAGCATGGAGCTTCCTCATGCGTTTTACACCAATATGACCTAAATGGCAGTGCCACAAGAAAGTTGTACTATCATTATCAACTCTACATCTTTTGGCATCAATGTTATGAACATGTGTATCATCACTATCAAGATTCAATATGAATAAACCCCTCACATTGGGTGCATGACCATAAAAGATATTACTCATATAAATATAACAACCATTATTCTCTGATTTAAATGAGTAACCGTCTTGCAATAAACTAGATCCACATATAATGTTCATTCTTAATGCAGGCACTAAATAACAATTATTCAGGTTCATCACTAATCTCGATGGTAATCGAAGAGAGAGCATGCCGACGGCGATCACATCAACCTTGGAACCATTTCCCACGCGCAGTGTCACTTCATCCTTTGCCAGCCTTCATCTATTCCGTAGTTCCTGTTTTGAGTTGCAAATGTGAGCAACCAAACCGGTATCAAATACCCAGGCACTACAACGAGAGCTAGTAAGGTACACATCAATAACATGTATATCATATATTCCTTGTTTGTCGTTGGCCGCCTTCTTGTTAGCCGGGTACTTGGGGCAGTTCCGCCTCTAGTGACAAGTTCTCTTGCAATGAAAGCACTCAGTTTCTGGATTGGGTCCATGCTTGGGCTTCTTTATAGGAGTAGCAACTGCTTTGCCATCCTTCTTGGTTTTACCCTTCTTGCCCTTGCCCTTGCCATTCTTCTTGAAACTAGTGGTTTTATTGACCACCAACACTTGATGTTCTTTCTGGATTTGAGACTCAGCGACTTTTAGCATCGCAAACAGCTCGACGACTGACTTGTTCATCCCGTGCATGTTATAGTACATCACAAAGCTCTTGTAACTAGGTGGCAGTGATTGAAGAACTCTGTCAGTGATCGCCTCTAGCGGGAGGGCAATTCCCAACCCCGCTAGACGAGTCGAATACCCAGACATTCTGAGTATATGTTCACTGATAGACCCATTCTCCTACATCTTGCAAGCATAGAACTTATTGGAGGTCTCATACCTATCGATTCGGGCATTCTTCTGAAAGATAAACTTCAACTCCTGGAACATCTCATATGCTCCATGACGTTCAAAACGTCTTTGAAGTCCCGGTTCTAAGCCATATAATATTGCACACTGTACTATTGAGTAATCTCTAGAACGTGCATCCCAAGCGTTCTTAATGTCTTTGGATGACATATCTTCTGGTTGGTCACCAAGCAGTGCATCAGGGACATATGATTTCTGGGAAGCCATGAGGATAATCCTCAGATTATGGGCCCAGTCAACGAAGTTACTTCCATCATCTTTCAACTTAGCTTTCTCTAGGAACGCATTAAAATTCAGGGGTGCTACTGCATGAGCCATTGATCTACAACATAAATATGCAAAGGTTACTTAGACTATTGTTCAAGATAATGAGTTTAGTTAATCAAATTACTAAAGCTCCCACTAAAATTGACATCCCTCAGGTCATCTGAGTGTCACATGATCCAAATTCACCAAGTCAAGTCCGATCATCACGGGAGTTGAGGTGGTTTTAATGGTGAACATCATCATGTTGATCATATCTACTATATGACTCATGTTCGACCTTTCGGTCTCTTGTGTTCCGAGGCCATGTCTGTACATGCTATGCTCGCCAAGTTTAACTCGAGTGTTCTGCATGTGCAACAATGGCTTGCACCCATTGTATGTGAACGTAGAGTCTATCACACCCGATCATCACGTGGTGTCTCGACACGACGAACTTTCGCAACGGTGCAGACTTGGGGAGAACACAATTCATCTTGAAATTTAAGTGAGGGATCACCTTATAATGCTACCGTCGTCCTATGCAAAACAAGGTGCATAAAAGGATTAACTTCAAATGCAAATCATAAGTGACATGATATGGCCATGAAATTGTGCTTTTGATCTCCATCTTGAAAGCACCGGCATGATCTCCATCGTCACCAACACGACACCATGATCTCCATCAACGTGTCGCAATCGGGGTTGTCGCGCCCATCATGCTTGTACTACTATTGCTACCGTTTAGCGATCATGTAAAGCATTACATAGCGCTTAATGATTGACACATAGGTCATACAATAATTAAATACAACTATATGGCTCCTGCAGGTTGCTGTACTCATCGACATGCAAGTCATGATATTCTATACAGCACATGATCATCTCATACATCACATATATCACATCATGTAATTGGCCATATCACATCACAACATACCCTACAAAAACAAGTTAGATGTCCTCTAATTGTTGTTGCATGTTTTACATGGCTGCTACGGGTATCTAGCAAGAACAATTCTCACCTACGCATAAACCACAACGGTGATACATAAGTTGCTTTTCAACCTTCTCAAGGACCTCCTTTGTCGAATCCAGTCCAACTAAAGTAGGAGAAACTACCACCTGCCAGCCATCTTTTGCAACAAGTTGCAGTTGAGGGAACTGGTCTCTCGTAAGCGTACGAGTAATGTTGGTCCGGGCTGCTTCATCCCACAATACCGCTGAACCAAAAAACGAACAAGGGAGGAAGCAATCTAAGCATCAATGCCCACAAACTCTTTGTTTTCTACTCGAGATCTAATCTACAAATAGACCTATCCATGGTGATGAGCATCTACAAGAGGGAGAGTGGATTTACATACCCTTATACATTGCTAAGCGGGAAGCGTTAAGAAACGCGGTTAGTATAGTCGAACGTCTTCGCGATCCAAATCGCCGAGCATCCCGCGATCCAATCATGATCCGTCCCGATCAAGCACCGAACGGACGGCACCTCCGCGTTCAGCACACATCCAACTTGATGACGATCTCCTCCTTCTTGATCCAGCAAGAGGGAGCGGAGAGGTAGACGAGTTCTCCGGCAGCATGACGACACCATGGCGATGGTGGTGGAGCAATTCCGGCAGGGCTTCGCCTAAGCACTGAGGAAAACCGATCTAGAGGAGAAATTATGCAGTAGAGGAACGGGTAGCACGTGGCTAAAAATCTAGTGCAAAAACACTAAAACCTCTAGTATATATAAGAGAAAAGAGGAGGAGGCTTGGCCCAAGGGCCAAGCCACCTAGGCGTCGGCCGAACCAAGAGGAGAGGTGGATTCCTCCTCCAATCCTAGTAGGACTAGGACTCCTCCTTATTTTTGCCTTTTTGCCTTTTTCCACCTATTTATCTTTGGGCTTTGTGTGGGACTTCCACCAGCCCACTAAGGTCTGGTATTCACTCTCCCACAGCCCATGTAGCCTCTTGGGTCGAAATACCCCTCCCGATGGTCTCCCGGTACACTAACGACACTCCCGGTACACTACCGATGAGCCTGAAACTTTTACGGCAACCAAAATAGGACTTCCTATATATCAATATTTACCTCCATCCATTACGGAGCTCCTCGTGACGTCCGGGGTCTCATTCGGGACTCCGAACAACCTTCAGTCACCACCATGCATAACTCTATACTATAGAAACGTCACCAAACCTTAAGTGTGCAGACCCTATGGGTTTGAGAACTATGTAGACATGACCGAGACACCTCCATGGTCAATAACTAATAGCGGGACCTAGATGCCCATATTGGTTCCTACATATTCTACGAAGATCTTTATCGGTTGAACCTCTATGTCAAGGATTCAGTTAATCCCGTATGATGTTCCCTTTGTTCTTCGGTATGTTACTTGCCCGAGATTCGATTGTCGATATCTCCATACCTACTTCAACCTCGTTACCATCAAGTCTCTTTACTCGTTCCGCAATACAAGATCCCATGACTGACACTTAGTCACATTGCTTTCAAGGCTTATTGTGATGTTGCATTACCGAGTGGGCCCCGAGATACCTCTCCGTCACACGGAGTAACAAATCCCAGTCTTGATCCATGCCAACCCAACAAACACCCTCAGAGATACCTGTAGAGCACCTTTATAGTCACCCAGTTACGTTGCGACGTTTGATACACACAAGTCACTCTTCCGGTGTGCGTGAGTTGCATGATCTCATGGTCATAGAAACATATACTTGACATTGCAGAAAACAGTAGCAATAAACTGACATGATCATATGCTACGTTTGTAGTTTGGGTCTTGTCCATCGCATCATTCTCCTAATGATGTGATCCCGTTATCAAATGACATCACATGTCAATGGATAGGAAACCTTGACCATCTTTAACCAACGAGCTAGTTCACTAGAGGCATACTAGGGACAAACTATTGTCTATTTACCCACACATGTAATGTGTTTCCAATAAATACAATTATAGCATGGATAATAAACGATTATCATGAACAAGGAAATATAATAATAAGCACTTTATTTATTGCCTCTAGGGCATATTTCCAACAAAATAACAAGATTGAGGCTTTTCAAAAATTTAGATGGAACTTCGCAATGAGATATCTGAGTAAACTTTGAACTTCAGAAAATAAAAGATGAGAACACTTGAATCAAGAATTTGATATCCTGAACAACCTTGAAAAGGAATATGATCACTTCGAAGAAAAAAGAGGAAGAATTATGTTAGGGCAATCAATGGATCTGGCATACTACTTATTCTTCTTGAAAAGATCGTAGACAGGTGAAACAATCTTGAACACGTCTTGAACGAGAACACTAGAAGAATTTGGAACAAATGAGAATACTATGAATGAATGGAGATACATGTGGAAGGAGTTATCATGATGTGCCTCGCAGAAACATTGAACAAAATGCTAGGAATAATGAGATATGATCGAAGAGACAATAATTGACAAGAATTTGAGAATGAAAGCTGAAAACTAAAAACGAAGAATTCCTCTGAAATGATGTCCTTTGTAGGACCGAGAAATGAGACAACTCTGAAATGCTCCGGATAGATATGGAGGGAATTTCTCATGATCGAAAACAAACTAAGATGATTGCACGGAGATTGAACCATTAATATTGAAGAAAATAGATAAAGATTTAAGAGAAGCTCTCCATCGGTCTTGAAAGATGAGGATGATGATGAGGAATACCATGAGCAAATACGAAGACTATCCGTAACAATGAATAAGGAAAGGTTGAGCGAATGATGAAAACAATTCGAAGCAATCTTGGAGAAGGAATATGACTAATAGAATTTATTCTTACGTCACATTTGCAAAGAACTTGCTCACAACTCCGCAAAATATAAGAAAAGACAGGTATGATCCTAGGAAAAACCTGTGGGTTATGGCCCCACTTAAACAAAACACCGTGGAAACAATTTCTTACAAAGAGAGATTGCACCTGAACAAATAAAAACTTGATGAAGTGAGACCTTCAAAATATTTTAAAGGATTTTGAATGGAAACATGAATCTTCTAAGATATGAAGAAAACTCTGGAGAAGAATATAAAGAGTCTTCGCCAGAATTTCCAACATGTTAATGGATTTATCGAATGAAAAGGATTTGATGAACACCGAAATCTTGTATTTAATCCACCAGAGAAGAAAAAGAGTATGATGAATGATGAAATTGAAACTTCTGAGAATCTTCACAATGAATCACTAGATATAATATGGAATAAAATATGGTGGAAGAATCAATGGAAAGAAAGGCATTTGTATGATAATTTAGTTATTGAAGAAAAAGTGCGGGTGGGTGGGGAAAACAAAGGGAACTTATGATGGACGAAACAAATTATGGAAAGAAATATGTTAATTGATCTTGCAAACATTGGAGAGGACTGAATTATCTTGAGGAGAAGCACACCGGTTGAAAAGAATTTCTTGACAACTCCGCTTGATCAAACGGATTAGCATTCCCATATAAGTATAATAACACCGCTTAGAAAAAGATGAAATCAATATTTGACATCGAAGCAACTCGAATCAACATACTACAACAAAACAAAGGATCAGGCTTTCGAATTAAGACACAAAGAAATACATAACCCATTATGCATTTGTTGGAAGGATAATCCTAGGTAACTACATGAATTCCCACCTCAAAACTCCTGATTTGTTTCTTCTTATGCAATCTGGTCCAACAGATACACAGAGCAATTACTGAATAAATCACTCAACTCCTAGCAATAATACTACACCTCTAGTTATCACATCCATCAACACATAACTAGAGAAACCATGAAAACTCATCTACCTCAGACCCTCATAACCACAATGATTCCAGTTATAGAAGTACATCTGGACGCTCTCCCTAGTACCGGGTGATGCCAAACTCCTCTCGCCACAAATGGTATTGGAGCGATTTCGAACATCTTCATCCTGAGATACTAAGGAAACTGAACGGATGCGGAGGTCAACTTCCGTGGACACTACTACCCCAAATTGATAGGGGGCACCAGGAATCAAATCCCGGTCACAATGAAATTGTAGAATTTCAAAAATATCCACGTGATCCTAAATAAATTTGAGTGAGAAGATGGGTAGAATTAAAATTCCTACGTCAGGATCCCTCATCAGATTAGGGAAGAGGAGAATGGCTAAGGGAGGCCACATGGTTGTACAAATGACTGGTACGGGATGCCAATGATCGCCTGCATGACCTCGTAGGAGCTAGGGCCACAAGTGACACATGCACTAGCTAGTCACACAAGTAACACTTCCTTGCCCCACACAGTGTGTCCACCTGGAATTGGTCGAGTGATATGATAGGACCAATCACCCCAAGGGGATGACGGAAATAAAGGGCGGACATGATAACAAAGGTACATCGGGACGGTACTTTTATAGAGAATCCACAGGAGACGGGTTCGGTTCCCATGTAGGACGACAAAATGAAAGGCCTAGGCGGTGTCCTGGGTGTTAATAAAGTTGTTGCCTTTATTCCACCATATGGGGCTAGGGCACGTCACCTCCGATGTGGTGCACTCATAAAGGAGAGAGGTTCTCGAATACCGGCACTCAGCATTTGTTTGCTGGAGTTGGCACCATATGGAGGCAGAGCAGAGTCGTGGCTAATATGGGGTTGCAAACAAGTCCACCAATTTGACATGGAGGCCCTGTATGTGCACTAGCTATGAGGGACCTGGTTGGCCGATGTGTGGTCGAATGGCATGCCGCTGGACTTACTTGGATGAGGTTACCACTCAAAAAATGAAGCAAAACGAACCAACCAGAACATCCAACGGGATCATCATCGGGGCCCCATCCCCACACCCACCCAATAATAAAACATCTCTCTTGTCTAAATGATACGTTGCACCGTTGGCGCAAACACCAATTACAACCATGCAGCCAAAAAACTTACACAAACACTTCGGAACACCTTATGTATTACTAGTCAAGAAAAACTTCAAGGTTTACGGTCGAGGGTATTAACCCTGAGGTTAACTGTTGTATAGAAGTTGTGCTAAAAAATGGTCATAATGTAGCATGTAGACACGACATTCTGCTACAAAATGATGCACTAGCATGAGTTGGCACATATTTGCACTGGATTTATATATTTCAATTCAACCTTGAAGATGCTATGAATTTAGATTATAAAACTATCTTGGTGTTCTACTTAATGCTTGTCTACAAAAAAACATGATTTTGGTACGTCTCCATCGTATCTATAATATTTTATTGTTTCATGCTATTATATCATTAATTTTGGATAGATTATATGCAATTATATGCTATTTTATATCATTTTTCGTACTAACCTATTAATCTAGTCCCCAGTGTGAGTTCTTGTCTTTTGCCTGTTTTTGAACTTTGTCAGAAATCAATACCAAACGGAGTCCAAATTGAAAGAAACTTTACCGGGGTAATTTTATATATAATACCAAACGGAGTCCTAATATTTATAAGACTTCCAACAGCCACAAAAAATATAATTTTAAAAGTTATTTTTGTATTTTATTTAAATGGCCATAGATGGTCTTTCATATGGAAAAATTAGTTTAATATTTCCAAAATATTTGAGAAAATTTAGGGAAACTCTATGGACACTTAGTTTCCATATATATATATATACATATGGGCTATTCTGTTTCGCATAACAGAATATTATTCTGTTACCCTACTTGAACTAACGTAGTTTACAGATTGGACTGACGAATTCGAGTGGGTGGACTGATGCTTTCATTACGCCGAACTAATCATCTTGTTTAGTTCAAAAACATAATAATCAAACATTGCAAGAAAAAATTATCGGAACGGGGCATGTAATACATCGTTGGAAAGCCCTTGACATCTAAATTACAGTCATATAATTTTTTTGTAAACTCATCATGATTTAAGAGCAGTTTTGAAAAAAGCATTTTTTTGAAAACCGAAAACGTGAATCGTATTTTGGACTTAATTGCCAAACGGGTTGTCTGAATTGAGGAAATGAGATGGCGTTGGAAAGCTGGTAAAAATCCACATCTTCCATATGCAGATTTATTTCACAAAATATCTATGATTTAAAAGTAATTTCGAAAGTGGTGAAATTCTGAGCGAAATCTATTTTCGCAATTTTTTTGCAAATGGCTTGTCGGATTGACGCAATGACATGGAGTTGGATAGATATGGAAAATGCACAACTTTTGCATATTGAATGTCTTCTCTAATTCTTTACGGTTTGAAGTCGAATTCGAGTTCGGTGAAATTTGGTTTCGAACGTGATTTTTTCAAAAAGTTTGTCGAAATAAGGCAAATAATATACCGATAGAAAGCGATCAAAATTTCAAATCTTAGTCATGTTGAATGTTTTCTCAAATTCGCAACCGTTTAAGAGTAATTTTGAATACGGTGAGACCCATCTTGTTGTTTTCCTGTCTGAAAACAAAGTACTCGTACTGATAAATGTTTGTTTTGTACTGAGTGTTTTTCACTGAATGTGCTTTACTCTGTTTTTTTGTACTGTTTTTGTTGGAAATTTTCAACCATTTGACAGAGTTTAGCAAATTATATTATTTTGTTAGTATTCCCAAACTGACGACTTGGAGCAGTTGTATTGACGCTTTCCGTCTCGTCGAACTAATCGTCGAGCTGGGGCGGCGCGTGCGGTCAGCGGGATGGGGCGGCATGACGATTGCCTCCGACGGTAGGAGGCAGGTCCGGGTTGGGCAGGTCGTAGCAGAGCCTACCCTCGTATTGACGCTTTCCATCTCGTCGAACTGATCGTCGAGCAAGGGCAGCACGCGGGCCCGGCAGGATGGGGCAACGCGCGGGCCAGTGAGCTGGGGCAATGCGATGATTGCCTCCGGTGGTAGGAGGCGGGTCAGGGTGGGGCGGGGCAGGTTCGGGCTGGGTCGGAGAGATTCTACGGTGTAGGCGCGTCGTGCCCTATATAGGGCCGGGGGTAACAGAATATTATTCTGTTACGGGTAACAAAATAGTCCAGCCCTGTATATATATGTATATATATATGTGTGTGTGTGAGTATGTGTGTGTGAGTTTGAGCATATGGTCATGTTGAAAATACGGGAGAAAACCCTCCAAAATATTTTCTCGATATTTCATGCATTTGAAATATTTATATAAGAAATATTGTCAAATAAATCTAGAAAAAATTCAAGCAAGTCAAATATGCCATATGCCTCATATGACGACCTTGCTAAGTTTCAACCCAATTCAAATTGTGTTGGTTCACAAAAGTGCCCCAAAACCCTCTGTGACCAGATTCAAATTTGAACAACTTTATGTTGCCAAGTGTCTCCATTTGAGATCAAACTTTGTGTTCATGTTATAATACTTGAATAAGGCATCTAGACGAACTAGTGCATTAAGAAGAACATTGTAGGCTAGCAAGATCAAGGGTTAGAAATAATTGCATTAGAAAGATTCTCCTGTTAGGCTGAAATTTCTACCATAAGTCCATTTCGTAATGATTCACATTCCTTCTAACTTTATAAAAACTACATCAAACACCTTCTGGTAATTTTCCAAATTTACAATTTACATCACTAACCTTGATGTCCTTGACCTCAACTTTTTACCAAAACACCTACATGTCCCAATCTTACCCAAGAAGTTTTGTTGGCCAAGAATCAATCATTGAAGAGGGTAGAACAATTATTTGCTGCTCCGTACAACAAAGACATCAATCCTTCTTCCTCCATTTCCTTCACCGGGTCATTCTTTGGCTCTTAAATATCAAAAAGGAACCGACCAAACCCCCAGGCACATGTGGACAAGCCAGATTATGCGAGAGGTAGCCATGCAGGCCATATGTGCACTTTGGAGCGTGCTACATTCTGCTCCCGCACTGTAGCTATGACCTACCCAAGGCACCGATAGCCTCGGGTCCTCCCCGCATGCCTTCAGGCGATCCTCTACGTGCACAAGACGACACAACTACACCCCCTTACTTTCTCTTCTTCCTGACGCCTCCCTCTCATGCACGCGAAGATGCCCCGAGAGCTCAAGTCAGCAAGCTGACACGGGCGCGCTCCTGCGCCCTGCCTCCTCCCTCTCACTACTCACGGTCGTAGACCGCTCCCACGAAATCCGCAGACCCATCCCAACCTCCTCTCATGTCCAGCAGGAACATTCCCATGAGCACCCTTGAGCTCTGCTCACGGTGCGACATGGCCCCTCTATTTAAGGCAATACTGATATCCCCTCTACCCTTTCGTCGGTCTCTCTCCTCCCAAAGCATGCGCCTGCACCAGCCACTCCTCTCCAGAAGCTCTAATGCTCGAGATCTAGCTCAAGCTCCACCACCTCGGGTCTTCGTCGATCCTGAAGTATATGCCTCATCTCGACCTCATTTCCTCTTGTATGGAATGCTCAAAGCACCTGACCCTTTCCCCTTCCTCTCCTACTCCGTTTGCAACACAGGGTGTCAGATTCGAGCTTGAGCCGAGGCACCGCGGCTCCGCATCCTCTCCACCGGCAAACCACTATGCCCCGTCGTCCCAGTTCTCCACCCCTCGAAAGGTGGAGGTCGACTGAGTCTAGCCCCACCGTCGAATCCCCTTGTCGTGCCTCCTATCGCCGCCGGTAAGCTCGCTACTCCCCTATCGTGAGGTAGGAGATGGCAGGTAGGCTCCACCTGTCATCCTCCCCTCTCTCTCTCCCTGCATCTTTGTGTGTCTGCCACATGGCCCATACCTATATGGTTTGAACACGATGCAAGCACGCGCACTAGTTCTCCCTAGGCTGGCTTGGTTCTGGGCCGGTCCAGCCACAGTCGTTTTGCCCCAGCCGCTCCTTTGGCCTTTTTCTTTTCTATTTTCAATAGAACTTTCCAAATTTCCTCAAAACGGAATATTCATCCAAATGGCATGGTTCCAACTCCTATATTCTTACGAAATTCCAAACTATTTAATGGTGCAACTTTCATAATTTCCCACCACAAGTTTATGTATTGTTCTAATTTAAATTCAAATTTGAACCTTTAAAGGCCACTCTGAAAAATCCTAAGACATATACTTTAAAGGCCACTCTGAAGAACTCAACCGGCAAACCGAAGACTCTAGTCATGTGGAGAAGGCGAAGCTAAGACCCTTGGCGTAAGGGCTAGTTTGGGGGATACTAAGGGAGTCTTGGATGAAGGGGTCCTCGGGCCGTTTGCCTATCTCTTAATAGGCTTGCTTGGTAGGTCATTCTCTGATTGTCGTAGGAAGGGCCGGATACATGGCGATCCCACATTCCAGAAGGAAGTCCCGAAGGCGTGTCGTGCACTCCAAGTCAAGATGAGGAAATTGACATCTCCATCCTCGCCAGGAGACCTAACATGTGTAAACCCTAGTACCCCCCGGTGTCCATACAAACTGGGAGGGTTTTAGATCATCGGGAAGGAAACTTATCTATGGTTTTAGCTATTCGATCTCGAGGTAGATCAACTCTATAACTTTCATACCATCAATATAATCAAGCATGACGTAGGGTTTTACCTCCATAGGAAGGCCCGAACCTGGGTAAACATCATCTCCTTCGTTCCGTGTTACCATCGATCCCAGTCCCATAGCTCGGGACCCCCTACCCGAGATTTGCCGGTTTTGACACCGACACCGGCCCTCACATGACTCAGACCAAAGTTTAACCTTAAAAGCTCAGGGTCCAAAAAGGATTAACTTTTAAGATTATATCGGGTCGTTTGATTGGAATTGCATCAGACTTACAGGCAGATTTAACCATATTTTGATGGTGTTTTTTGCCACATCAAGAGGGTGAGAAAGCAAAACTCGATGAGTTGGAAGCCCCCAATTGACCAATGTTTCAAACAATAAAGACTCATGCTCAGTTTATAGGCTGAAACGACGAAGGCATCGAGTTTCGGGGATCCCTAATTTATTATATTTGAACATAAAGAAGTATGTACTTGATTTTTCAGGGGGAGAAAAAATTACAAAAGGTGAGTCGGTGGCTCCTAAGTGCAATAAGGCCACATGTGTGTGATATTCTAGGGTCGGGATGTTTCTTCCTCAGAAGTATGTGATCCTTCTCGTAAGTCAACCAGGTAGTACGGACCATTGTTGAGGCTTCGGCTGATGACAAAAGGACCTTCCCAAGGCGGGGAGATCTCGTGCATCCTCATTTGACCTTGAATCACACAAAGAACTAAGTCGCCTTCTTGGAAAGTATGGCTTCGGACTCTACGGCTATGGTAGTGATGCAGGTCTTGTTGGTATATCGCAAATCTGGCTGCTGCCAAGTCACACTCCTCTTCCAATGAATCCAGGGAATCTTGGCATGCTTTCTCATTATTCGCCTCGACATAGGAAGTCACCCGAGGCAAGTCATGACGGATATCGCTTGGGAGGAATGCCTCAGCTCCATAAACCAAGAAGAAAGGAGTCTATCCAGTGGATTTGTTTGGTGTTGTTCGAATACTCCAAAGCATTGAAGGGAGTTCTTCTACCCAACAACCCGACATTTGCTCGAGCGGTACCATGAGACGGGGCTTGATTCCTATCAAAATCTGCTTGTTGGCTCGTTCATCTTGCCCATTGGACTACGGATGTGCTACGACTGCTAAATTAAGCCAGATATGTTCCCGTTGGCAGAACTATTCCATGGCTCCCTTAGACAAATTGGTACCATTACCAGTAATGATGCTGTGAAGGTATCCCGAACGGAAGATCAGGTTTTGGTAGGAAAAAGGTTTTTAAAACTACTTACAACAGATGCGAAAAATGCCTAAAAAGAGGTTTTAAAATAAAATAGTAGATACAAGTTTTCAACAAATTATACAAATGGCACTATTAAATTCTACACAATATTTCAAGATTTGTGGAGTTGGAATTATGCCAATAGGACAAATAGTTTTTTCCTATCGAATTTTTCGGATTCTGAAAGAAAAAGCAAAGAAAATTGGTCCAGTGCAAATGGGCCAAATGTGGCTGGCTGAATCGGCCCAGCCAGCGGAGCCGACCCGCGCGAGCCTAGCGTGCGCGCGCCACTGTTTCAAACCTGACCGGGGGGCTAGGCCACTCAGCAAGAGAGAGGGAGGCGGGAGACCTGGGGAGAATGACAAGAGGGGCTCGCTTATCGTCACCTTCCTCGGGCCAGAGAAAGTCGAGGGGCTCAACAGCGGCTACAGGGCACGGGGAGGCAAACGGAGGTCACCGACATGCTTAGGGACTCGCCACCAATCGAATGGTGGTGGAGGGGGGCGCAGGGAAGCTCCCATTTGCCGGCAGCAAGGAAGTCCGGCGGCGGCTCCTCGGGAAGGGGATGCTCTGGTCGTCCTATGCACCAAACGGAGGGGGAGATGGAGGGAAACGGGTCAGGAGGGAGCAGGGGGTTCGGATCGAGAGTAAACGAGGGCGGACGAGGTCGTTTACCTCGCGATCGTCAGCGACCCGTAGCGGCGGCACTCGGCTCAATCCCGTGCACAGATGCCCTCAGGGCTTGATTGGGTGGCGTAGGGGCTCGCTTGGGATGATGGGAGAGAGCCCAGAGAGGAGAGGAGGCTCAGGGGAGGCCCTTTTATAGGATACCCACGGCGCATCGTGCGCTCATGAGGAAGAGGCCAAGGCAAAAGGGCATGGGAGTAAGCCAGGGGAAGTCCTGGGCACTTGTGGGGTTGGCCTATGCCTATGGGAAGGAAGAGAGAGAGTGGAGACGCGTGCGTGTGAGCCTGAGCATTGGCCTAACCGGGTGGCCGCGGTGCACGTGTGGAGGGGGTGAGATAGAGCGAGGAAGGAGAGGGACAACAGCTTGGAGGGACGTGGACATCGAGGGCATCTCAAGGGACAGCTTTCCCCATCGTAATGCGGTCGGAAGCCTTGGGACGCTCCTGCTAAAGTGTAGTGGAGCACCGTAGCATGCTCCAGAGCACACTTATTGCATGACAGTGGCGTGTCCACATGCTCTGGGCGTGCCTGAGCTTGTCCACTAGCACTTGGGGTGTCTGGAGATGCTCTAGAGTCTAGAGGGGCTATAGGGAGTAGAGGTAGAAGGAGGGGAGGTAAAAATACATGATGTCCATGTTGTCCAAAGGTAAAAATGGAGGTTTCCCCCCCCCCTAATCATGCAACTATGTCCAATAAATTTTTAATCGAGGTGAATGACCATTGCAACATGGTGTGGTAAAAATTTGAACTCAAGGAGAACAGAGGAAGGGGGTCAAACAAGGGTTTCACCATTCTGGCAGAAGGTGTTTGATGGTGATTAGGGCAAGCAAATGGTCTTTTCTTGCCATAATATTTGACAAGGTCAAATGGTGGTTAGCATTATGGATGATAACCAAGTTTGAGCTGGTTTGAGCAATGTTGACAACGTAACTTTGTAAAACCCTACAAATCAACACAATCTGCTTTCTGTAGATCTAGTGATGCTAAGCAAATCTCCTTGAAGCACCACTTAGTTTAGCATCATTATTTGGGGATTATAACATTTCCACAAAGTTTGAGGTCAAGGGAAGAAACTTCACAATGTAAAGTTGTTGAAATTTGGCTCTCAACATGAATGGTTTTGGAATATTTTGATGAAGCAAATGAATCGGGATTTAGATGAAACTTTGCAACATCTTCACATATGAAAATTGTGACTTGCTGGAATTTTCCTGGAATTTATTGAAAATATTTCTTAAAGAAATATTTTAAAATCTTGATTTAGGCAAAAAGGGTTTTGAGGGGTTTTGCCCATTATGTTGAACATGACCATGTGTTGAAACTCATATATATGGAAAATATATGTCCTCTGAGTTTCCCTAAATTTTCTTAAATATTTTTAAATACTTTTTCCCTATAAAATACCACTTGTGGCCTGAAGAAAAAGCCTTTAAGTAAAATAGTAAAATAATCTTTAAAATTAATACTTTGTGGTTTTGGAAAGACATATATATAGTAGGTTCCAAATAAAGCCTTTGGGAAAAAGGATACACCCAATTTGAGGACTTGCAATGCAAACCTCAACTAAGGGGGTTTTGAAAACCTAATTTGAATAAATCTTTTTTGGTTAAAATAAATTTTAATAAAAATAGTTTTAGGTACTACACACATGGCATGATCATTGGGCAAGATGTTTGGATCAAGGAAGATGGATATGGAGAGGAGTAGAACCTAAGATTGCCAAACATAATTAACCAAACAGTTAAACAAGTAACAGTTCAAACACGCATGCACTAAAAAAGTTTTAATTGGTTCCAAAAAATTTAAATCCAAGCATAGTCAAAGTGATACAACCACAGGGTGTGACAGACCTACCCCCCTTACAAGAATCTCATCCGCGAGATTCCTAGGCTAAGCGGTAGAGAGATAAGGGAACTCAAATCTAAGATAGTCTTCATGCTCCCAGGTTCCTTTTGCTTTAGTGTGTTTGCTCCATTGGACCTTGAAGTACTTGATGGTGCGACTTTGGGTCCAACGTTCAGCTTCATCCAAAATATGGATTGGCCTCTCATGATAAGTGAGGTATGGCTGAGGACCGATGGCTTGATGATCGATGTCCTTGTAGAGGTTGGGGCGGTTGGGAACTTTGGAGACACTTCCAGAGTTGTGACATGTGAAAGACATAGTGCGCATCTGACAGCTCGGAAGGTACCTCTAGCTGGTAGGCAACTTCTCCTCGCTTAGCACTGCTCTTGAAGGGGCCGATGTATCTTGGTGCCAGCTTTCCCGTTACGTGCAAACGCTTGGTTCCCTTAGGGGCATGACTCGGAGGTAGACATGGTCACCGACACAGAAGTTCACTTCTCGGCGGTGAGAGTCAGCACAACTCTTCTTTCTTGACTCAGCGGTCTCCAAACGTTCTCAGACGAGTTGAAATTGCTCTTCTTCTTCATGGAGGATATCTGGTCCAAAGACCAATCCTTCTCCGGTTTCTGACTAGTTGAGGGGAGTACGGCACTTGCGTCCATCAACACCTCAAATGGCGCCATCTGAAGACTTGATTGATAGCTGTTGTTGTAGGAGAACTCGACGAATGGTAGGAAATCTTCCCACTTGGTTCCATTTGCCAAAACACAAGCACGGAGAATATCTTCGAGTATATATTTACTCGTTCTGTTTGCCCACCGGTTTGGGGGTGAAAAGCGGTGTTGAAGGGGAGCTTGGTTCCCATTGCTTCTTGAAACTTCTTCCAGAACCTTGAGGTAAACTGGGTTCCTCGATCCAACGCAATCTCCTTTGGAACTCCCTGACGACTCAGGCTGCGGTTGATGTAGAGGTTTGCTAGCTGGCTTCCATCATAGGTCGTCTTGACGGGAATGAAGTGGGATACCTTGGTCAGGTGACCGACAATGACCCAGATGGAATCATGTCCTTCGCTTGACCTAGGTAATCCAGTGATGAAGTCCATCTCGACTTTACTACACTTCCACTCAGGCACTTTGAGAGGTTGCAATAGCCCAGTGGGTCGGTGATGCTCAGCTTTGCCTCTCTGGCATATGTCACACTTAGCAACAAAGGTGCCTATTTCCCGTTTCATGCCATGCCACCAGAATCTTTCCTTGAGGTCTAGATACATCTTGGTTCCTCCAGGATGGATGGAGTACGGAGTGTCATGAGCTTCTTGCAAGATCAAATTCTTCAGATCTTCTTTGTTAGGTATGAAGATGTGACTCCCAAACCATACAACTCCTTTCTCATCCACTGATAATCCTAGGGCCTTGCCTACCTTGATCTTCCTCTTAATGCCTTCGATGCTCTCGTGACCCTTTGAGCTTCCTTAATATCATCCATCAAGGTAGGCTTTGCTTCAAGGGTGGAGAGGAATCCATGTGCAACTAGTTCCAAGACGAAGCTTTCAAGTTCTTCATACAGGGCGGGTAGCCTTTCCTTAATCATAGCATTCAAGGAACAAGCCTTTATGCTTAAGGCTTCCGCTACCACGTTAGCCTTTCCGGGGTGGTATTGAATACTATGGTCATAATCCTTGATCAACTCCAACCATCTTTGCTGCCTCATGTTCAATTCCCTTTGGGTGAACTTGTATTTCAAACTCTTGTGGTTTGTGTATATCTGACATCGCTGCTCCCGAAGGTAATGTCGCCATGTATTCAAGGCGTGAACCACGACTGCCAACTCAAGATCATGAGTAGCGTAGTTCTCTTCGTGAGGACATAGCTATCTAGATAGATATGCTACGACCTTGCCTTCTTGCATCAGAACACCTCCAAGCCCGGTCCTCGATGCATCACAGTATATCACAAACTCCTTGTGAATATTTGGGGTGGCCAAAACTTGGGTTGTGGTTAATCTCTTCTTGAGTTCTTGGAAGCTTTCCTCGCACTTTGGCGTCTATTCGAACTTCTTGTTCTTCTTCAAACGCTGAATCATGGGTCAAGCAATGCTCGATAATCCTTCGACGAACTTGCAGTAATATCCAAAGAGTCTGAGGAAGCTTCTCACTTACTTCACATTGGTTGGGGATTGCCATTCAGTCAGAGCTTCAATCTTGGCAGGATCCACTGACAATCCTTCTGCAGTCAAGACATGACCCAAGAATCCAACTTCATGCAGCCAGAATTCACACTTGTTGAATTTGGCATAAAGCCAGTGCTCTCAAAGCTAGTCGAGGACCAATATCAAGTGTTTATCATTCTCTTCTTCAGACTTGGAGAAGACGAGTATGTCATAAATGAAGACGACAACAAAAATTGTCCAAGTACTCCATGAAGACCTTGTTCATGAGGTACATGAAGTAGACAGGGGCATTGGTCAACCAAAATGACAGGACCGTGTATTCATACAGGCCATGTCGGGTTACAAATGCGTCTTGGGAATGTCTTGGGGTCTGATCTTCAACTGGTAGTACCCTGACGTGAGGTCGATCTTGGAAAACACCTTGCCTCCGTTCAGGTGGTCGAATAGGTCTTCAATCTTGGGGAGTGGGTACTTGTTCTTTATTGTGACTTCATTGAGAGAATGGTAATCAACACAGAGTCAGATAGTTCCGTCCCTATTTCACACCAACAGAACAGGTGATGCCCAAGGAGAGGCACTAGAGCGAATGAATCCTTTTTTGAGCTGATCTGCCAGTTGCTTCTTCAATTCAGCCAACTCTTCAGATCCCATCCTATAGGTCTTCTTACAGATGGGCCCGGACACGGGCATTAGTTCAATGATGAACTCAATGTCGCGGTCGGGAGGCATCCTGGGAAGCTCATCAGGAAAAACATCCTTGTATTCACATACCACTGGCAGTTGATCCAACTCAATTCCGGACAGACAATTAACCTGAGGGACTTGAGTGGAGGCACAGCCGGGGACATATTTGACTTCAACTCCTTGGCTATTGGCTATGGTGATGATCCTCTTGGCACAATCCAAGTAGCCTTGGTTTTTGACTAGCCAGTCCATGCCTAGGATGACATCGAAACCCGGTGATTCCAGAACTATGAGGTCTGCTAGGAAGTCCACACTTTTGATGACAATCCCGACTCCCTTACATCCTATCTTGGATTTCATAACTGAACCTGGTTTCTGTATCAACATATGACTACCCAGGGGTGTAGGCTTCGTGCCACTCTATAGTGCAAACTTTTGAGTAACAAAAGAATGCAAAGCTCCACAATCAAACAATACTATTGCTTGGGTTGAGTTGATGAGGAACGTACCCAGTATGACATCCGGGTATTCCTGGGCTTCCTCTACGGTGACGTGGTTTACACAACCCTTGCCGTTGTTGGGCTGGTTGCAGGGAGCTGGGTTCCTTGGTGGCGCTCCACGACCTTGACCTTGGTTGGGCGCATTGGGGTGCAGTGCATCTGGCGTCTTGTTGGGTCATTACCAAGAGACATGCCCAGGCTGGCCACATCCAAAGCAAGTGAGCTACCCAAAGTTGTTGTTGTTACTACTGTTGTTGTAGTTATTGGAGTTGTTGTAAGCTGGCTTGGGATTGGCATATTGCTGAGGCTGGTAGCTCGGACGAGGCACATGAGGTTTAGCCTGTTGTGGCTGATAGCTCGGCTTGCCTGGGGATGGCTTCCAGGGGCAAGGCTTCTAGTTGCTCAAACTACCCTTGCTAATCATCTTGCGCTTGTGAGTGTTGTCTATGGCACGATGCTTGTCTCCAGCATAAGGTCCTTGTTCACTAGGTCGAAGAAGGTCCGACAATCGCAGACAATGAACTGATACTGCAGGGTCTGCTAATGTCCTTCCATGAAGCATTCCATCTTGGCAGCCTCTATGTTGACATCTTCAGGTGTATACCTTGACTACAGCTTGAACTTCTGCATGTACTCCTTGACAGAGCCACTTCCTTGCTTCAGGGCTCAGAATGCTTTCTTCTTGAAAGCCATGATTCCAAAAGGACTGTGGGCCATGCAGAACCCTTCCTTGAAGTTATCCCAGGTGATCTCACGATCGCCTTTCATGACCTTCAATCCATCCCACCTAGCTCTGGCGGTACCTTCGAGGTAGTGCGAGGCATAAATCACCATTCTCACAATCCTCATTGCAATTGACCAGTGCAAGGAGGTTCTCGATGGTGCGGATCCAATTGTCAGAATCCAGGGGTTCAGTCGTCTCAGTGAAGGTTGGGGGTGAATTCCTCATGAACTCAGACAGGGTGGAGCGGCCATTGCCATTCCTGCCTTGCTGCTGGTTGTTCACAAGGACTTGGGCCATCTGCTGAATAGCAGCAATGTTGGCTTGGCATTCCTCCCGGAGAACTTGGAGAAATGGAGCAATGGTCATGTTCTCCGGTTGAGGTGGGGGGGGGGGAATGTCGCCTTGTGGCTGCTCCTGGTGTCCTCCAGCCTGAGCAGTCCCACCAGCTCCCTGTTGCTAGCTTGAGTTGCCGGCTTCAGAGTTGGCGAAAGTGTTGTTGTGGGTAGCGGTCACCATCCTGTTTGGAGTATCCAAGTCAAACAACTGGGATAGAGAGAGGAAAGGCAACAATGCAAAAGCGCACCTAAGGGGGTTGGTCAAGTGCAAGTGTAGTAAAACAAAGGTCGATAGACCAACATATATATTAAGATAAGATAGACGATGAGTCGCTTACATGCTACCTGAGGAAATAGTGTGACTTGCATAGGAACCCAAACAACAAAAACAAATATCAAGCACACATGGTTTCATACGAACCATTACACGGACTCGACTTCGCATGAGGGGTACATGACTAATCCTTCCCTAGGGGTACTCGGACTTAGGTGGTGGAGTGCTCGGTCTCGTAGTCTCGCTCCTCTGGGTATTCCTCCTGATCATCATTCCTACAGGTATCGTCTCCAGTCTAAGGGTCAGAGAACAAGGAGGTCCATCCCGATGATGCTTCGTCAGTGGGTTAGTGAAGAGCTCATGGTACTCCTTTGCACTCATGCGATGATGACGTGTGGGTGGATCTCTAGCTGGGGGTAATCCTCCTCTATAAGAGACAGTTGGTCGTCCCTCGAGGACTCCATCCTTCTTGTTCCTGTCTGGCTCCATCTTGGCTTGACGCAGTAGCTCTCGGGTGTGGTGAAGTTTCTCGCGGAGCTTCATGGACCGCTTAATCTGGTTGTGAGCTAGACTGTTAGTGGAGAGGTTGTAGTAGGTTTGGAACCTGAGTGGTGTACCATCCTCTTTGGATGGAATCAACGTCCGACTCTCGCTAAGATCATCCTTCCTGAAAGGAAGGTAGTGAGTAGCTGGCTCCTCAACCATCTCTGGAATGATGTCTCGAGGGTGTAGAAGTGCCTTGGTTGCAGCTGTCTCGACTATGAGTGCCATGGTCTCCATCTGTGGTCCTTCAAAAACCAACTAGTCGTGGAGTCGTTTTCCTTCACGACCACATCCATGTGATACTCCTTCATAACGGCATCGACCCAGTGCTCGTGATAGAGGAAAACGGGTGATCGATGGTACTGACACTTCTCCAGGTTATCCTCAAGGAGTAGGGAAAGCCGGATGCTAGGAGGGCTTCGGGTACGATTGCCATCTACAAAGGTTTGAAGGGAGGAGAGTCAGTAAAGTGTTGTGTGAAGAATAGAAGAGGTAATAAGTGCAGAACTCCTAAGTATAGGTGCTAGGTGTAGTTTTGAGAACAGTTTTACCCTAACAAGTCCATGCTAACTATGGGCTTCCTACAGTGAGGATGGCTCTGATACCAGCTCTGTGGGGACCCCGACTCATAATTCGTGATCAAGGAATGCACGTGTAGAGTGATCCCAGAGATCAATGCTCACTGAACACACAGAAGCCGAATAACAAGAGTCTTACATCCTTACGTATCGTCTTACAAAAATAAAGGCCAGCTAGGCCAAGTCTTACATAGATAAAGCCACAAGGATCAAACACTTAAACATAACAAACAACGGAAATCTTGGTCGAAAGCGTGAATCCATGCCATCTGCCTTAGACCTACAGGCATTCTGACTCGGAAGCATCCTAGTTCGCATTTTTGTCACTGACAAACTCTTCACCGTATTCCTGCTCTTCCATGCCTGGCCAATTATATAACTAGTGGCAAGATGATACATCTCCAACATATCTACTTTTCCAAACTCTTTTGCCCTTGTTTTGGACTCTAATTTGCATGATTTGAATGGAACTAACCCGAACTGATGCTGTTTTCAGCAGAACTGCCTTGGTGTTATTTTGTGCAGAAATAAAAGTTATTGGATCGTCCTAAATTTATGGAGAATATTTTCGTAATTAATAAAAAATACTCGCGCAAGAATTAACCAGAGGGGGAACACCAGCAGGCCACAAGCCTGCTAGCCACGGCCACTCGCCCTGACCGCGTCGGGTAGGCTTGTGGAGCCCTCGTGGCTCCTCCGACCTCCTCTCGGGCTCCATATAACCCTATTTGTCGAGGGAAAAATCATAGAGAAGAGTTCGTCGCGTTTTACTATACGGACCCGCCGCCATTGCCTGTTCTTCCTCAGGAGACCAGATCTGGAGTGTTTTGGGCTCCGGAGAGGGGAAATCGACGCCTTCGTCATCACCAACCATCTTTCATCACCAATTCCATGATGCTCCCACCGTTCATGAGTAATCTCATCATAGTCTTGCTGGATGGTGATGGGTTGGATGAGATTTATCATGTAATCGAGTTAGTTTTGTTTGGGTTTGATCCCTAGTATCCACTATATTCTGAGATTGATGTTGCTATGACTTTGCTATGCTTAATGCTTCTCACTAGGGCCTGAGTGCCATGATTTCAGATCTGAACCTATTATGTTTTCATGAATATATGTGTGTTCTTGATCCTATCTTGCAAGCTGTAGACACCTATTGTGAGTTATGATCCACATCCCCGAGGGTGACAATAACTGGGATTCTTTTCGGTGATTACTGTAGTTTGAGGAGTTCATGTATTCACTAAGTGCTAATGCTTTGGTCCGGTTCTCTATTAAAAGGAGGCCTTAATATCCCTTAGTTTCTAATAGGACCCCTCTTCCACGAGAGGGTAGGACAAAAGATGTCATGCAAGTTCTTTTCCATAAGCACGTATGACTATATATCTAATACATGCCTACATTACATTGATGAATTGGAGCTAGTTCTGTGTCACCCTATGTTATAACTGTTGCATGATGAATGCCATCCGATATAATTATCCATCACTGATCCATTTCCTACGAGCTTTCCATATACTGATATTTGCTCAAGTTACTTTTCCATTGCTACTGTTACAAACACTACAAACTGCTACTATCACTTGCCATCGTTACCGTTACTACCATATTACTTTGCTACTGAACACTTTGCTGCAAATATTAAGTCTTTCAGGTGTGGTTGAATTGACAACTCAGCTACTAATACTTGAGAATATTCTTTGGCTCCCCTTTTGTCGAATCAATAAATTTGGGTTGAATACTCTACCCTCCAAAACTGTTGCGATCCCCTATACTTGTGGGTTATCAAGACCTTTTTTGGCGCCATTGCCGGGGAGCATAGCTTTATTCTGTGAGTCACTTGGGATATATATCTGTTTATCACTTTGAAGAATCTGAGAGATCCAAAAACCAAGATCTATCCCTCTACTACAAGGGTGGTACGGAACTGCAATCTAGCTCTGCACTTGATTCACCTTCTGTTATGAGTAAGTTTGCGACACCACCGCCTGCTAGAAATTCTGATATGTCGCAAGTAATTGATGTGCTACTTCTGCTATGCATGATGCTTATGACGATACTTTGCTTGATAATACCGTGCCACAGGGTGAATTTCTTGATGAAAAAATTGCTAGAGCCAATGCTGAAACTAATAATATTTCTGAATCTGATGAAATTATTGAAACCGAACACTATGATTCACCTGCTAGACCTAGCTCTCCTAGATATGAATTGCCTGATATACCTGAGGGTTATGTTATGGAAGGATAGGTAGCTAGGGATTTTCTTTCTTGTCAGGATATATATGATCTTTAGAAATTGCTTCGCAAGTGGAAGGAAAAATCTCTGAATGCTACAATGCAATATGATCCTATGTTTGCTACTTCACCCATCTTTGTTACTTATAAGGATTATGAATTCTCTGTCGATCCTGAGTTAATTACTTTGGTTGAATTTGATCCTTTCCATGGTTATGAATCGAAAACTTTTGTGGCACATCTTACCAAATTGATATAGCCACCCTATTTACTCATGAGGATAAAATTCGCTATTACTATATTCTTAAGTTGTTTCCTTTCTCATTAAAAGGTGATGCTAAGAATTGGCTAATTCTCTTGCTCCTGGTTGTGTGCGTAGTCCCCAGGACATGGTTTATTACTTCTCTAGAAAATATTTTCTTGTCCATAAGAAACGAGCTGCCTTGTAGGAAATATTTAACTTTGTGCAAATTGAAGAAGAGAGTCTCGAACAAGCTTGGGGGAGGCTTCTCCAATTACTTAATGCTTTGCGTGATCATCCTCTCAAGAAAAATGAAATACTTGATATCTTTTGTAATGGACTAACCGATGCTTCTAGGGACTACCTAGATAGTTGTGTTGGTTGTGTTTTCAGGGAACGAACTGTTGAACAAGCCGAATTACTATTGAATAATATATTGAGCAATGATAATGATTGGACTATTCCCGAACCACCTCCAAAGCCAACTCCGAAGAAAAGAGGATTTATATTCCTCAGTCCTGAAGATATGCTAGAGGCAAAGAAATCTATGAAAGAAAAGGGTATAAAAGCTGAAGATGTTAAGAATCTACCTCCTATTGAAGAAATACATGATCTTGATAACCCGACATAGGTAGTAGAGGTAAATTCTCTCAGTAGATTTGATGAAGGAGATATCCCTTATAATAAGCCTACTAGCCAATGCTTGGATGAATTTGATAATTCTATTATGAAGCAAGAAAATTTCAATGCCTATGTTAGTAGAAAATTGAAAAATAACGCTTATATGCTTGATCGCTTGGGTGATTATTTGAGTAGAATTGTCAATGATCTTAAGCTTATTAGTACACATGCTTCCATGGTATCCACTCAAGTAGAACAAGTACTTAACGCTCAAAATGATTTGCTTAATGAGATGAATAGTAAAGACAATAATCATTTTTTTAAAGTTGTGACTAGAGGTGGTAGAATGACTCAGGAACCTTATTATCCTAAGGGCCATCCTAGGATAATTGAGCAAGATTCTCAGAGAACTAATACTGATGGACCTATTCCTTCCAATAAGAGTAGGAAAAAGAATGATGATAGTACTTTGCATGCTGCTAGTGAACATATTATAGATGCGTCTGAGAATCCAAATGATATTTCTATTTGTGATGCTGAGACACAATCTGGTGATGAACATGAGCCTAGTGATAACATTAGTAATGATGTTCCTGCTAATGCTTAACCTAGTAATGATAATGATGTGGAGATTGAATTGATGATCTTGATAACCCACAACCTAAGAATAAAAGATACGATAGAAGAGACTTTATTGCTAGGAAACATGGTATAGAAAGAGAGCCATAGGTTCAGAAACCCATGCCTTTTCCTCCTAAACCATCCAAGAAAAAGGATGATGAGGACTTGGAGCACTTTGCTGAAATGCTTAGACCTGTCTTTTTACGTATGCGCTTGACTGATATTTTGAAAATGTCTCCTTACTCTAAGTATATGAAAGATATTGTGACAAATAAAAGAAAGATATCGGAAGCTAAAATTTCCACCATGCTAGCTAATTATACTTTTAAAGGTGGAATACCTAAGAAACTAGGAGATCCAGGAGTACCTAATATATCATGTTCTATTAAAGGAAATTATGATAAAACTGCTTTATGTGATCTTGGAGCTGGTGTTAGTGTTATGTCTTTCTCTTTATATCGCAGACTTGATTTGAATTAGTTGACACCTACTGAAATTTCTTTGCAAATGGATGATAAATCAACTGCACTACCTATCGGTATTTGTGAGGTTGTACCTGTCGTAGTTGCAAATGCTACTATCTTGATGGACTTTGTTATTCTTGATATTTCCAAGGACGACAGTATGTCGATCATCCTTGGTAGACCATTTCTGAATACTACAGGGGCTTTTATTGATTGCAACAAGGGCCATGTCACTTTTCATATTAATGGTAATGAGCATACGGTACATTTTTCGAAGAAACAACCTCAAGTTCATAGTATCAACTCTATTGAAAAAATTCCAACAATTATTTTTGGAGACTTTGAGTTCCCTCTTCCTACTGCCAAGAAGAAATATGATATAATTATTGTTCGGGAAATGAATATCCCCATTGAGGTAACTTAGTGTTACTCAAAAATTCTTCGGTTTCATGTTATTCTAAAGAAGTTTGTTAATAAGACTTGATCAACCATATTGATGGATTCCTTTTGATGAGCATGAGATGGATGAATTTAGAAAGCACAACTTCCTGCACCTAACTTTTACATTCTGTTACCTAGATGAAATGAAGTAAAAATGCTATTATTTTTCTGTTTTCTGAGTTTTCCGTTAATAGAAAATGACCTGAAAATAAAAGTCCCAAGTAGTTTTCCTTTCTGGTCCCAAGTAGTTTTCCTTTATGGTCCCAAGTAGTTTTGATGCATGATATGGTCTCTAAGCACTTGAGGGAGTAGTTTCTATGAGTTTTGTTGAGTTTTGTTCACCTTTATTTTCACTCATTAAAAATTCCAGAATTTTTTCAGAGAAAGAAAAGATGTTAAGGAGAATGTACCAAGGTGGTTCCTCGAGCAAGAAACCCCCGAGACTCACGCTACGTGAGCCCGATTTTGAAGTACCCAGGGAATCTCGAGTACTGCCTTGTGAATGGGCGTCAGATCAACTCATGGAAAGCACCGGATTTAAGGAAGAGTTTTATGCTTACATAAGGAATGTTGGCCTTAAGGATTTCATTACAAATCGATGCAAGCAATATTATCAACTCACTAACTCTTTCGTCCGGAGGTTTGAATTTTCATCTAGGCGTAATTCTCATTCTATTCTATTTGATCTTTATGATAAGACCTATACCATGGACCTACAAGATTTTAATGATGCATGCAAAATGCTACAGTGGGGTAGTAGTAGCGATCCTCATAAAAATGAATATAATGATTTCCTTGCTAGCATCACGGTGGGAGAAAGTAGAATCATTACACAAGCCACCTTTGGGAGCTCACTTTCCGGCTATACACTATTTTGCTCTCTTCATAGATATATGTATTAACGGTAAACTTGAGCATAGTCACCTTTGCGTGCCTGATCTGAGTATTCTTAAGAGTGCGGTAATGGTTGATAGACAATATAACTTGGGGCTATTATCGCCAAGAGGTTACATCATAATGCTAAAGATGGAGATTTCTTTTGTGGAATTTATGCCACCCGTGTAGCTAAGTATCTTGGGGTACCCATAAGAGGGAATGACGTTGACTTGCCCCCTGCTTTCCTTGATTATGAGGCTTTGGTGCGCTATTAGTTTCTTGAAAGAAACACACAATCCCTTCAGTACCAACTAATTTTTGACAGGCAACGTGTTGTCCATGTTAGCCTTCCTTCTACTTCCATCTTTAACTTTTAGGAAAAATAGAGATATTTTATAACCAGTGAGGAGGCAAACGAGTAAAAGTGAAATGCAGAAACCGCTCGCCTTCACGCTACACTGGTACAGGCTGTAGCCGCCGCAGCCCACCACAACCCTAACTTTGACTTCGGATATTATCTAGGCCAGCCATGTCCCTAGTGTTGGAAATATGCCATAGAGGCAATAATAAATTAGTTATTATCATATTTCCTTGTTCATGATAATCATTTATTATCCATGCTAGAATTGTAATGATCGGAAACTTAGATACATGTGTGGATACATACACAACACCATGTCCCTAGTATGCCTCTAATAGACTAGCCCGTTGATCAAAGATGGTTAAGGTTTCCTTTCCATGGACATGAGATGTCATTTGATAACGGGATCACATCATTAGGATAATGATGTGATGGACAAGACCCAAACTATAAACATATCTTAAGATCATGTAAGTTTATTGCTATAGTTTATTCATGTCAAGTATTTGTTCCTATGACCATGAGATCATGCAAATCACTACCACCGGAGGAGTACCTTGTGTGTATAAAACGTTGCAACGTAACTGGGTGACTATAAAGGTGCTCTACAGGTATCTCCGAGGGTGTCTGTTGGGTTGGCATGGATCAAGACTGGGATTTGTTACTCCATGTGACGGAGAGGTATCTCAGGGCCCACTCGGTAATAAAACATAACAGTAAGCCTTGATAGCAATGTGACTAAAGTGTTAGCCACGGGATCTTGTATTATGGAATGAGTAAAGAGACTTGCCAGTAACGATATTGAACTAGGTATTGAGATACCGACGATCGAATCTCGGGCAAGTCACATACCGAAGAACAAAGGGAACAACGTACGGGATTAACTGAATCCTTGACATAGAGGTTCAAGCGATAAAGATCTTCGCAGAATGTGTAGGAACCAACATGGGCACCCAGGTCCCGCTATTGATTATTAACTATAGAGGTGTCTCGGTCATGTCTACACACTTAAGGTTCGGTGACGTTTCAGTAGTATAGAGTTTATGTATGGTGGTGACCGAAGGTTGTTCAGAGTCCGGGATGAGATCCCGGACGTCGTGAGGAGCTCTAGAATGGTCAGTAGGTAAACATTGATATACAGGAAGTCCTGTTTTGGTCACCGGAAAAGTTTCAGCCTCATCGGTAGTGTACCGGGAGTGCTGGGAGGGTACAGGGGGACCATGAGGAGGGGTGTCTCGAACCAAGAGGCTACATGGGTTGTGGGAGACAATAAACCAGACCCTCGTGGGCTGGATGAAACCTCCCCTAAGGGCCCATGCAGCTGGAGTGGTTTGAGACGGATAAAAACTCAAGGTGGAAAGAGTTTCCAAGTGGGAAGGAGGAGTCCTAATCCTACTAGGATTGGAGGAGGACTCCTCCTCTCCTCCTTGCGCGAAGCCAAGGGCTGGCCCCTTATGCGTCAAGACTCCTCCATCCCTCCTCCTATATATACTAGAGGTTTTGAGGGTTTTGAGACACATAAAAACAGCCACGTGCTACCTCTCCTCTAGATCGTAGTTTCTCCTCTTGTTCGGTTTCAGCAGTGCTTAGGCGAAGCCCTGCTGGAATAGCTCCACCACTATCACCGCAACACCGTCCGCTCCCAGAGAACAAATCTACCTCTCTACTCCCTCTTGCTTGATCAAGAAGGTGGAGATCATCATCGAGCTATACTTGTGCTGAACGTGGAGGTGTCGTCTGTTCGATGCTAGATGGGAAGGACCATGATCCAGATCGCGAGACGATTCGTGATTCGATCGCGGGACGGATCATGATGGGATCACCGGACGGATCGTGATTGGATCGCGGGACGGATCGTGATGGGATCGCGGGACGGTTCGTGATGGGATCGCAGGATGCTCAGCGATTTTGATCGTGAAGACGTTCGACTACATCAACCGCGGTTCTTAACGCTTCCCGCTTCGCGATCTACAAGGGTATGTAGATCCACTCTCCCCCTGAATATGCTCATCACCATGGATGGATCTTGTGTGTGCGTAGGAAATTTTTTGTTTACCATGCAACGTTCCCCAACAGTGGCATCATGAGCTAGGTCTATGTGTAGATGAGATCTTGAGTAGAACACAAAGGAGTCTATGGACGTTGATTCTTAGATTTCTTCCTCCCTTGGTCATGTTTTGGTTCAGTGGTATTATGGGATGAAGTGGCCCGAACCAACCTTACTTGTACGCTTACGAGAGACTAGTTCCATCGACTGATGTGTAACTTTGTTGCACAAAGATGGCTGGCGGGTAGTTGGGTCAGATTCGACAAAGGCGGTCCTTGAGAAGGTTGAAAAACAACTTATGTATCACCATTATGGTTTTTGCGTTTGTGAGAATTGTTCTTGCTAGATACCCATAGCAGCCACGTAAAACTTGCAACAACAATTAGAGGACGTCTAACTTGTTTTTGCAGAGTATAATGTGACGTGATATGGCCAATTACATGATGAGATATATGTGATGTATGAGATGATCATGTATTGTATAGAATATCACGACTTGCATGTCGATGAGTACGGCAACCGGCAGGAGCCATAGGGTTGTCTTTAATTGTTGTATGACCAGCGTGTCAATCATAAGCGCTATGTAATGCTTTAATTTATCGCTAAGCGTTAGCTATAGTAGTAGAAGCATGATGGGCGCGAAAACCTCGATGGTTACACATTGATGGAGATCAACATGATGGAGATCATGGTGTCATGTCGGTGATGATGGAGATTATGTCGGTGCTTTAAGGATGGAGATCAAATGCACAAGTTCATGTCCATATCATGTCACTTATGATTTGCATGTGATGTTAATCCTTTTATGCACCTTGTTTTGCTTAGGACGACGGTATCATTATAAGGTGAGCCCTCACTAAAATTTCAAGATCAATTGTGTTCTCCCCGAGTGTGCACCGTTGCGAAAGTTCGTCGTGTCGAGACCCCATGTGATGATCCCATGTGATAGACTCTACGTTCACATACAACGGGTCCAAGCCAGTGTTGCAAGTATTGAACACTCGGGTTAAACTTGACGAGACTAACATGTACAGACATGGCCTCAGAACACAAGAGACCGAAAGGTCGAACATGAGTCATACAGTAGATATGATCAACATGATGATGTTGACCATTGAAACCACCTCAACTCATGTGATGATCGGACTTGAGTTGGTGAAACTGGATCATGTATCACTCGAATGACCAAAGGGATTTCAATTTGAGTGGGAGTTCTTAAGTATTATGATTAATTGAACTCATTATCATGAACATAGTCAGTAGTGTCTTTGCAAATTATGATGTAGCCTTGAATTTTTATATGTTCCTAGAGAAATAGAGTTGAAAGATGATGGTAGCAATATTGCGTATTGGGTCCGTGATCTGAGGATTGTCATCATTGCTGCATAGAAGGCTTATGTCCTTAATGCACCGCTCGGTGCGCCATCCCCTCTAGCGTCATCTGTAGATGTTGTGAACATCTGGCAGGCATGTTTCGATGACTACTGGATAGTTTAGTGCGTCATGCATTATGGCTTAGAATTGAGGCCCCAAACGTTTTGAACTTCACGGAACATATGAGATGTTCTAAGAGCTGAAATTAGGATCTCGGGCTCATGCCCATGTTGTGAGATATGAGATATCCAACAAGATTCTTTGCTTGCAAGGAGAATAGCTCAATCGTTGAGCATGTGCTCAGATTGTCTAGGTGCTACAATCGCTTGAATCGAGTGGGAGTTTATCTTCCAGATAAGATAGTGATTGATATAGTTCTCTAAGTCACTATCACTAAGCTACTAGAACTTTATGATGACCTATAATTATGCCAGGGATGGAAATGATGATCCTCAGCTATTCGCAATGCTTGACACCGTGAAGGTAGATATCAAGAAGGAGCATCAAGTGTTGATGGTTAGTAAAACCACTAGTTTCGAAAAGGGAAAGGGTAAGGAGGGAAACTTCATGGATGGCAAGTCAGTTGCTGCTCCAGTCAAGCAACCCAAAGTTGAACCCAAACCCGAGACTAAGTGCTTATATTAGGAAGAGAGAGGTCGCTGAAGCGGAACAACCCTAGATACCTGGTAGTTAAGAAGGCTGGCAACGTCGAAAGAAGTATATTTGATATACATGTTACTGACGTGTACCTTGCTAGTACTCCTTGTAGCACCTGGGTATTGGATACCAGTTTGATTGTTAAATGTTAGTAACTCAAAATAGAAGCTACGGAATATAAAGAGACTACCTAAGGGTGAGGTGACGATGTGTGTTGGAAATGTTTCCAAGGTTCATGTGATCAACATCGCACGCTCTCTCGACCTTTGAGATTAGTGACTAACCTAAATAAATGTTATTTGGTGTTTGCGTCGGGCATGAACGTGATTAGATCGTGTTTATTGCAATACGGTTATTCATTTAAGTCAGACAATAATGGTTATTCTGCTTACATGAATAATACCTTCAATGGTCATGCACCCAACGAATGGTTTGTTGAATCTTGATCGTAGTAGTTCACATGTTCATAACATAGATGCCAAAAGATACAAATTTAATAATGATAGTACCACATACTTGTGGCACTGCCACTAAATGTTATATTGTTATAAATTGCATAAAGAAACTCCATGCTGATGGATCTTTGGACTCATTCGGTTTCGAATTGGTTGAGACATGCGGACCATGCCTCTTGGGCAAGATGACTAAAGACCCCATTTTCAGTGTGATGGAGCGGGCTAGTAACTTATTGGAAATAATACATCTTGATGTATGTGATCCAATGAGTGTTGTAGCATGCAGTGGATATTGTTATTTTTCTTGCCTTCACTGATGGTTTGATTATATATGAGTATATTTGCTTAATGAAATACAAGTCTAAAACATTTGAAAAGTTCAAACAAATTTAGAGTGAAGTTTAAGATCATCGTGTCAAGATAAAGATGTCTATGATATGATCGTGGAGGTGAATATCTGAGTTGCGAGTCTGGCATACAACTTTAGACAATGTGAAAGTTGTTTCACAACTCACGCTACCTGGAACACCATAGTTTGATGGTGTGTTCGAACATCATAGTTGTTCTCTATTGGATACGGCGCGTACTATGATGTCTCTTATCATTTTCCACTATCGTTTTGGGGTTTTGCATTAAACAAAACTACACTCACTATAAATAGGGCACCATCTAAATCTGTTGAGATGACATTGTATGAATTATGGTTTGATAGAAACCTAAGCTTATCATTTCTCACAGTTTTGGAATGCGACACTTATGTATGATGAGCTCAAACCCAAAGCGGAAAGGTGCAACTTCATAGGATACCCTAAGAACAGTTGGGTATACCTTCTATCTCAGATCTGAGTGCAAAGTGTTTGTTGCTAAAAACGGGTCCTTTCTCGAGAAAGAGTTTCTCTCGGAAGAATTGAGTGGGAGGAGATAGAACTTGATGAGGTTGTTGAACCTTTGTTTCAGCCATAGAGTAGCGCAACACAGAAAGATGTTTCTGTGGAGCCTACATCAGTTGAAGAGGAAGTTAATGAAGATGATCATGAAGCTTCAGACCAATTAATATCGAACCTCGTAGGTTGACAAGGACGCGTACTACTCCCGAGTGGTACGGCAACCCTGTCTTAGAGGTCATGTTGTTGGACAACGATGAACCTACGAACTATGGAGAAGCGATGATGGGCCCGGATTCCTAAAAATGGTTAGAGGCCATGAAATCCAAGAAATGATCCATGTATGAAAACCAAGTATAGACTTTGGTAGACTTGCTCGTTGGACGGCAGGTCGTTGAGTAAAAATGGACCTTTAAGATGAAGACAGACGCTGATGGTAAATGCCACCATTTATAAAGCTCGACTTGTCGCAAAGAAGTTTCTGACAAGTTCAAGGAGTTGACTGCGATGAGACTTTCTCACTTGTAGCGATGCTAAAGACTGTTGGAATTATGTTAGAAGTTGCTGCATTTTTCAATTATGAAATCTGATAGATGGATGTCAAAACATCATTTCCTTAAAGGTTTACTTGAGGAAAGGTTGTATGTGATACAACCAAAAGGTTTTGTGAGTCCTAAGGATGCTAAAAGGTGTGCAAGCTCCAGTGATCCTTCTATGGACTGGAGCAAGCATCTCGGAGTTGGAATATATGGTTTGATGAGGTGATCAAAGTTTTTAAGTCTATACAAAGTTTATGAGAAACTTGCATTTACAATAAGGTGAGTGGGAGCACTATCGAATTTTTGATAAGCATATGTGGATGACTTATTGTTGATCAGAAATGATGTAGAATTTTTGGAAAGCATAAAGGGTTGCTTGAAAAGACTTTTTCAAAGGAAGATCTAGATAAAGCTGCTTAATTGTTGGGCATCAAGATCTATAGAGATAGATCAAGCCGTTTGATAAGACTTTCAATGAGTACATACCTTGACAAGATTTTGAAAGAGTTCAAAATGGATCAGTCAAAGAAAGTGTTCTTGCCTTATTTCTATGTCGTGAAGTTGAGTGAGACTCAAAGCTCGACCAGGGCAGAAGAAAGAGAAAGGACGAACGTCATCCCCTATGCCTTAGCCACAGACTCTAAATAGTATTCCATGTTGTGTACCGCACATGTGTGTGTCTTAAGTCTGTCAAGGGGTACACGAGTAATCCAGGAGTGGATTACTGGACAGCGGTCAAAATTATCCTTAGTAACCAGAGGACTAAGGAGATGTTTCTCGATTATAGAGGTGATAAAGAGTTCGTCGTAAAGAGTTACGTTGATGCATGCTTTAACACCAATCCGGATGACTCTTATTAGTAATCCAGATACGTATAGTGGAGTATCCATTTGGATTAGCTCCAAGTGGAGCATGGTAGCAGTGTTTACAGTATGACATAGAGATTTGCAAAGTATACATGGATCTAAATGTCGCAGACCATTGACTAAAATACCTCTCTCACATGCAAAGCATGATCGAGCCCTAGAACTCATTGGGTGTTAGATTCATAACAATGTGAATCACATGGTGATGTGAACTAGATTATTGACTCTAGTGCAAGTGGGAGACTGTTGGAAATATGCCCTAGAGGCAATAATAAATTAGTTACTATCATATTTCCTTGTTCATGATAATAGTTTATTATCCATGCTAGAATTGTATTGATCGGAAACTCAGATACATGCGTGGATACATAGACAACACCATGTCCCTAGTATGCCTCTAATAGACTAGCTCGTTGATCAAAGATGGTTAAGGTTTCCTAGCCATGGACATGAGATGTCATTTGATAACGGGATCACATCATTAGGAGAATGATGTGATGGACAAGACCCAAACTATAAATGTAGCATATGATCGTGTCAGTTTATTGCTACAGTTTTCTGCATGTCAAGTATATGTTCCTATGACCATGAGATCATGCAACTCACTGACACCGGATGAGTACCTTGTGTGTATAAAACGTCGCAACTTAACTGGGTAACTAAAAAGGTTCTCTAGAGGTATCTCCGAGGGTGTCTGTTGGGTTGGCATGGATCAAGAATGGGATTTGTAACTTCGTGTGATAGAGAGGTATCCCAGGGCCCACTCGGTTATACAGCATCATAGTAAGCCTTGAAAGCAATGTGACTAAAGTATTAGCCATGGGA
Source organism: Hordeum marinum (assembly GCA_022496015.1). NCBI lineage: Eukaryota > Viridiplantae > Streptophyta > Magnoliopsida > Poales > Poaceae > Hordeum > Hordeum marinum. Next base: position 234,800,872 of record CM039675.1, read on the forward strand.
TCTTGTATTATGGAAGGAGTAAAGAGACTTTCCGATAACGAGATTGAACTAGGTATTGAGATACCAACGATCGAATCTCGGGCAAGTAACATACCGAAGAACAAAGGGAACAGCGTACGGGATTAACTGAATCCTTGACATAGAGGTTCAACCGATAAAGATCTTCGTAGAATGTGTAGGAACCAATATGGGCATACAGGTGCCGCTATTAGTTATTGACTGTAGAGGTGTCTCGGTCATGTCTACATAGTTCTCGAACCCATAGGGTCTGCACACTTAAGGTTCGGTGATGTTTCGATAATATGGAGTTATGTATGGTCATTACCGAAGGTTGTTCGGAGTCCCGGATGATATCCTGGACGTCATGAGGATCTCCGGAATGGTTTGGAGGTAAAGATTGATATATAGGAAGTCCTGTTTTGGTCGCCGAAAAAGTTTTTGGCTCATCGGTATTGTATTGGGAGTACCGGGAGGGTATCGAGGGACCATCGGGAGGGGTGTCTCGACCCAAGAGGCCACATGGGCTGTGGAAGAAGGTAAACCAGCCCCTCGTTGGCTAGCCAAAGCCTCACCTAAGGTCCCATGTGGCTGGAGTGGTTTGAGAGGGAAAAACTCAAGGGGGAAAGAGTTTCCAAGTGGGAAGGAGGAGTCCTAGTCCTACTAGGATTGGAGGACTCTGGCTCTCCTCCTTGCATGAAGCCAAGGTCTGGCCCCTTGTGTGCCAAGACTCCTCCTTCCCTCCTCCTATATATACTAGAGGTTTTGAGGGTTTTGAGATACAGAAAAACAGCCCCTTGTAGTTTATTTTCTTCTTTATGCTTTCTTCTTGTTTGTTTAACAAACTTTGAGGAAAATACAAAAAAATTAGTTCTAGCTTTATTTCCTAGTTACTTAGTTGTAGCATCAAAAAGAAAATCCAAAAACATTTCTCATTCTTCTTTTTGCTTGTCGGGAGCTTTCCCGTGTAAATAACTTTCCTTTGTTTTCTTTGGGTCGTAAGGAGAAGACCACGATAATGTGTTGAGTGGCTCTCATATGCACTATTGTTTATCTTACAAAGATCCCATATTGTTGTGTCTTCTCCTTTGGTTTATTGTTTGCAGATTCCATCTTATTCCAATGCACGTGCACTCTTATTATTATTCACATCGTTCGGTCGTGCAAGTGAAAGTCAATATTGACGATATTTTGATGAAAAGATTGAGATGGAGAAAAGCTGATATGAACTCGACCTATCTTGCTTTTGTAAACATGATTAGTTCATCGTTCCGAATTCAGTACATTATGGGTTGAACATTTTTGCAATAAACATTAGGGATTATAGTTATTCATTCCATGCTTAATTTGCTAAGAGTGGATAATGGTTCATCTTGAGTGCCAACATGCGCATTAAAATCGTTGTGATGTATTATAATAGAATGGTATCCTCCTCTGGATGATTCAAGTGGATTGACTTGGCACATGTTCACGCATGTAGTTGAAACAAATCAACATAGCCTCCACGATATTTATGTTCATAGTGAATTATATCCTACTCATGCTTGCATTCAATGTTGGTTAATCTCAAGGCATGTTGATGACTGTGTTGCTCTCTAGTTGGTCGCACCCCAGTCTTTTGCTAGCCTTCACTTGTACTGAGCAGGAATACTACTTGTGCATCCATCTCAATAAACCCAAAGTTGTTCCATATGAGTCCACCATATCTACCTATATGTGGTATTTAGCTGTCGTTCCAAGTAAATTTGCATGTGCTAAACTTTAAAACCTTCAAATAAACCTTTTGTTTTGTATGCCCAAATCGTCATGTGGCGACTGGGGGTTATTAATATGTTCCATGCTAGGTGGGTTATTCTCACGATATGTGTTGATTCACTATAATTCACGAGAAAGTGGTTAGTAATCAGGATGCCCAGTTCCATGCTCGAAAAAAAGCATTAAACAAAACTCCCCCAGGCATGTGTTTGTATGGACGGTAACCGTGAATTCGGCCTGTCGTGGAGTGTGACTGATTGGCGGAGGGGGAGTAAAAACTTTACCATTCTGTTTGGGAACCTCCTATAATGTATCTATCATGGAAGATATTGAAAACCTCTTGGTCATTATGTGAGCAACATAAGCATACCGCTCCAAAATCATTACCTATCTCTATTTTAAAAGCTTGAGCTCTTGCACCTCTACAAATAAATGCTTCCCTCTACGAAGGGTGTTTCCATTTACTTTATTGTTGAGTCATCATCGCTTATAAAGGGATAATTGCAATTGAGCCCCTAGTTGTGTCCCACTCGACAGGATTGCCCCTAGTTTTCGAAATCACGCTGTCTTGCCCACCCACTTTGGTCGTCTTGTGTTTTTTCCCTATGACTTTTTGCCCACCCACTTTTTGACCACGCTGACTTGTGGGGTCCTCATGGCTCCTCCGACCTCCTCTCTAGCTCCATATAACCCTATTTGTTGAGGAAAAAATCAGAGAGAAGAGTTCATCGCATTTTACGATATGGAGCTGCCGCCATCGCCTGTTCTTCCTCGGGAGACCAGATCTGAAGTCCGATTTGGGCTCCGGAGAGGGGAAATCGACGCCTTCATCATCACTAACAATCCTTCATCATGAATTCCATGATGCTCCCCACCGTTCGTGAGTAATATCATCGTTGTCTTGTTGTACGGTGATGGGTTGGATGATATTTATCATGTAATCGAGTTAGTTTTGTTAGGCTTTGATCCCTAGTATCCACTATGTTCTGGGATTGATGTTGTTATTACTATGCTATGCTTAATGCTTGTCACTAGGGCCCGAGTGCCATGATTTCAGATCTGAACCTATTATGTTTTCATGAATATATGTGTGTTCTTGATCCTATCTTGCAAGTTGTAGACACCTATTATGAGTTATGATCCGCATCCCCCAGGGTGACAACTACTAGGATTCTTTCCGGTGATTACCGTAGTTTGAGGAGTTCATGTATTCACTAAGTGCTAATGCTTTGGTTCGGTTATCTATTAAAAGGAGGCCTTAATATACCTTAGTTTCCAATAGGACCCTGCTGCCACAGGAGGGTAGGACAAAAGATGGCATGCAAGTTCTTTTCCATAAGCACGTATGACTATATATGGAATACATGCCTACATTACATTGATGAATTGGAGCTAGTTCTGTGTAACCCTATGTTATAACTGTTGTATGATGAATGCCATCCGACATAATTATCCTTCACTGATCCATTGCGTACGAGATTTCCATATACTGATCTTTGCTCAAGTTACTTTTTTGTTGCTACTGTTACAAACACTACAAACTGCTACTATCACTTGCCACCGTTACCGTTACTACCATATTACTTTGCTACTGAACACTTTTCTGCAGATATTAAGTATTTTAGGTGTGGTTGAATTGACAACTCAGCTACTAATACTTGAGAATATTCTTTGGCTCCCCTTGTGTCGAATCAATAAATTTGGGGTGAATACTCTACCCTCGAAAACTGGTGTGATCCCCTATACTTGTGGGTTATCACAAGCCAATGAGTACTTTGAATGTACTCGCAAGCAAACCATGTTGGAACAAGGCAATAATAATGCATGATATAACACTAAGTAGATATATTTGAAGAAAGATAATTTTGAATGCAATGACATGATCAAGTAACTATATAAGCATGCATCAACAATTGGTCGATATCCATATGAACAAGTTATAGATATCATCATCAACAGGAGGTTGAACATATCATGTTCAGTCATCACCTCAAGTCATCTGACTTATCCCAAGTATCATCTCTGTGTAATCCACACACACACCATGTTTCTGAAAACATCTAGACGTGGCTTAAGCAGCACCACCCAACTGTTCGTGACCGTGGACGCGGCTACTCGAATAGTTTTACACTCTGCAGAGGTTGTGCACTTTACCCACAAGACTCGGGGTACTTCCGTGTCATCCATAACTCATGCTATATTTCAGACCCAAGGTAAGCACCCGAATAATGCCTTTTCCATGGTGATACTAAACAAAGAGTCCACTTGATTGGTACACAGCCATCATTATGTACATCCCACGAGTCTTGCTCCATATCGTATCATCCATGAAGGCACCAACGGTGTGCCTGGTGCCTGTGAAGACAGTGCAGGATCGCCCATTCCGGTATGACCCCATCCCTCTCGCCACTAGTAATGCGGGATCCCTACTAGCACCAACCATAGTAATCAATAAAGCCCCATCCCATAAGGGGTATCGTGGTCTCACATGTAAGGTTGGCATGGTCGACAAATCTTAAACCCTCCGTTTTCCAAAAACACACACACATCCTTACCCGGTACACCACTTCTTTCTCCTATGGTTACCTAGCACATCATCATTATCACCCTCGGGCATTAGTGGCACCCGACGGGGTTTTCGAAAAATCATTGAAATCATTTTGTTTCCATCACCATGCATATTCTCGTCCCACTTTGCTAAGCAACTACTTAGCATCCTAACTACTCCCACCCGCATAACCCTCATAAGGAGGTAGGGTCATGCACCATGCAAGTATCAACAAGAAAGTATCTGAGGCATCCCACCAAAGTGGTCACCACATCATCATCATCAATACAATGAAATACAATTCTATATGCCATGCAATAAAAGGTTTCATAGTCATGGTCGAAGGGCTGCTTGCCTGGCTCAACAAAGTCTTCGGGGTCTTCAAAGTCTTCGGGTCCAACTCCCTTGTCAACAACACAACCTATCCTCGCGATAAATAACGATAATTATAAGCCTCACACAAAAATAGAGCACAAAATCTACTTATAAAATGTTGCCATCTCTGATAAATACTACAAACTATTCTAAAAATATTTGTCTACGGTTTTGGTACGAAAAAGGTTTTTAAAACTACTTATAACAGAGGCTAAAAATGCCTAAAAGCGGTTTTAAAATAAAACAGTAGATAAAAGATTTTTAACAAATTATAAAATGGCACTATTAAATTCTACACAACATTTCAATATTTGTGGAGTTGGAATTATGCCAATATGACAAATAGTTTTTCCTGTAGAATTTTTGGGATTCTGAAAGAAGAAGAAAAGAAAATTGGTCCAGTGTAAATGGGCCAAAAGCGGCTAGACGAATCGGCCCAGCCAGCGGAGCCGACCCGCGCGAGCCTAGCGTGACCGGTGGGCCAGGCCGGTCAGCGAGAGAGAGGCAGTCGGGTGACCTAGGGAGGATGACAAGCGGGGCCCTCTTGTCATCACCTTCCTCTGGCCAGAGAAGGTCGATGGGGCTCACCGATGGCTACATGGCACGGGGAGGCGAAAGGAGGTCACCGACGTGCTCAGGGACTCGCTGCCAGTCGAATGGTGGTGGAGGGGGGCGCCGGGAAGCTCCCGTTTGCTAGCGACCAGGAAGTTTGGTGGCGGCTCCTTGGGAAGTGGATGCTCCGGTTGTCCTATGCACCAAACGGAGGGGGAGATGGAGGGAAACGGGTTAGGAGGGAGTAGGGGTTCCGGATCGGGAGTAAACGAGGGCAGACGAGGACGTTTACCTCACGAATGTCGGCGGCCCGAAGTGGCCGTGCTCGGCTCGATCCCGTGCACAGAGGCCCTCGGGGCTTGATTGGGTGGCACAGGGGCTCGCTTGGGACGAGGAGAGAGAGACCAGAGGGGAGAGGAGGCTCGGGGGAGGCCCTTTTGTAAGAGACCCACCGTGCACCATGGGCTCACGCACCAGTGAGGCCGAGGCCAGTGGACATGGGAGCAAGCCAGGGGAAGTCCTGGGCGCTCGTGGGGTTGGTTTACGCCTATGGGAAGTAAGAGACAAAGAGGGGAGACACGTGTGTGTGAGCCCGAGCATTGGACGAACTGGCCGGCCGTGGCATGCGTGTGGGAGGGGTGAGAGAGAGCAAGGAAGGAGGGGGAAGACATCTTGGAGGGACGCGGACGTCGAGGGCATCTCAGGGGACAACTGTCACATCCCTAACTAGATGTCATAGTATAGCATGTGTGTGCATCATGTTTCAATTTTGCATCAACATGAAATGGGGCTAAAAGAAACCCCAAGCTCATATTTGAATCAAATTAATTCAATGTTGTGAAAACTCAACAAATTAAATATGCCCTTACAAATATTCCCTATGTATGATAATTATGGACATGATTATAATAGGGGCCATTTTAAATATTTGAACAACTATAGCAATATAAAAATAAATGATAAAGCCTCTGAAAATGCCAAATAAAGCATTATCATTATTTTATATTTCAAAATATCCTGAAACTTTTTATTGGAGTTTGAAATACTCAAACTTGATATTACAAAATATTTGGGATATTTTATAAAAGTATTTGTACCTGAAAAGAAAATAAAACAAATGTCAAAATTAGAAAACATAAAGTAAAAGAAAAAAAGGTAAAGGAAACCTACCTAGGCCCAGGCAAGGCCAGCCCACCTGGCCTAGGGAGGTTGTCGTCCTGGCAGCCAGAAGGACGGGCGTGTGGCTCGAGCGTGCGCTCGAGCGTGCCTCCACGCCGGCAGCTGCCTGCCTGCCTCCCCCTCGCTAGCGTGATGGGGATAAGCTGAGAGAGTCGTCCCCATTGCCCTCTCCCTCTCGCTCTCGCTCGCCTCTCTTCCTCTCCCCCTCTGTTGCCATGGCCGCCGAAGCTCTGCGGCGTAGCGCCGTCACTCTAGCCACTCCCCTGCCTTGCTAGGTAGCTCCAGAGCTCCGCCTCATTGCCTTCTTCCTTCTCGCCAAGCCGCGCATCGCCGGGAGCTCCCCATCACCGCATCGCCGTCGTCTTCCACCTCCGTCCGCCGGCGAAGAAGTGAAGCTCGTAGTTGCTCCAGGCCTTCCTTGAGCCCGCTCTTGACGCCGCTGCAACCGCCGTGAGCCTATGGTCCTTTTCCCCCTTTTCCCCCTTCGATAGGTCGTTCTAGCGTCGGATCCTCTCAGGTCCGAGAGCTCCTTGCTGCCGACGAGGACGTGGCCGTCACTTCAGTGGCCCAAGCTCGCAACTGAGCACGTAGTCGTGCTTAGGATGATCCCAGGCAGCTCTAGGAACCCTCAGGTGGCTCGTTCGAGCTCCAGCTCGATGAGCCCATGCTCACCCGAGCTCTGGCAGCCGCCGTGCTGATCGCCGGCGCCGATTCCGGCCATCCCAGCCCTTGGGAGGTGTCGGGCTCGACGCGCACGAGCAAGCAGAGTAGATCAGTGCCCTCCGCCGTCTGTTTGGTCGCCGGAGGAGGAATCCCGACCCCCTTCGCCGTCCCTAACGTCGCCGGCGGCTCAACACCGGTGAGTCAACCAGTTTGACCACCAGGGGTTTGACCCCTGGGTCACCGGCAAGTGAGGCCGGGCCCTGTTAGTCAAATCAAGATTAGCAATTTAATTAATTAATAGAATTAACCTAATTAGTCACTGACCAGTGGGCCCAGTGTTGATTAAGTAATTAGGATAAGTTTTAATTCTCTAATAAAGTGATTGAGTCATTGACATGAGGGGCCCACCCGGTCAGGTTTGACTTGGCCTGGTCAGCTGACCTGCTGACGCCATGATGATGTCACGCTGATGAAATAAAAGAAATTTCTAGTTTTAAAATAATTCCATAAAATGTTTAAAACTTCAAAAATTCATATAAATTAATCTGTAACTCAGATGAAAAAAATTTATATATGAAAATTTATCAAAAAAATCAAATGAATCTAATGGTGCTATTATAATGCATGTTAGAGCAACCTATGTAGAAGAACATTGACATTTGCTAATAGGTTAATATATGGAATTTGAAATGAAGAACAATTTTGAACCTATATTCAAACTCACTTCAAATTAACTTGGACATTAGCTGCATCAGATCATCCATACATGCCGCCATGTCATGATCATGCATCATATTGTTGCACTTGCGTGTATTGATTGCTATTTATCTGCATTACGATAGGCCCTGCTTCTGAGGATACCCCCGAATATTCCAACGAAGGAGAGAACCTTCCCGCTACCCAGCAAGGCAAGCAACCTCCTTGATCATTCCGATAATATCCCACTCTCTCTCTCCTGCTCTTGTTTATTGCATTAGGACAAACGTTCACTTGTCTGTCATACACGGTAGATGAACCTATTCTTTTGCATGACCTGTCATTGTCACAATAAATAGCTAAACCTTGCAACCTAGCATAGCTGGTAGATGATTGTGCCATGATGTGCTTAGCTTACTTTACCTGCTATGCTTGCTATGCCTAGAGTTGTGTCAGGTCTGTTTCATCTGGGTGGTGAATTGGAGTGAAACCATGTTGTTTTGATGTGATAAGCTTACGATGAACTCGATTTGGTAAAGGTAGCAATGAGAGGCTATGTAGGAGTACATAGCGGGTGGTCTCATTGGGACCGTTCTTAGGAACTGAGTTCCGTGTTTGTGATCCAAGACTAGATACTACCACACGTTGGGACACTTAATTGACCATCTCGATTTATCAGTCGCTTATTCCTTAGTCCAGGAGTTGTAAGTAGTTTCTGGTGTTTATAGCATGCTGGCAGTCATGCGTAGCGCTGACCCTGGGGGTGGGTTACGACGCAGTAGGCAATGGCATGGTGTACCAAGGGTCACCCGAATGGTGGGCTTGGGAACCCTGAGCACATCGTTTGGGTCCGTAGCGGAAACTTCGGCCGGACTTCCGTGCGGGTTCAGTCTCAAATAGGCGATAGCCTAGACTAGAGGTCTTATGTGATTGAAGGTTGTGGCCGACTCCCTCGCTGGGCTTTTGCCTGAAGGTTGCCGAGGTGCATGGTTTTATGAGCACGCAATGATAAGTGGTGAGAGCGTGTGTGAAGAAGTACACCCCTGCAGGGTATGAAACTATTCGAATAGCCGCGTCCTCAGATATGGACTACTTGGAAAGCTTATGCTGTTCATAGATAATCAAATGGATACTCATAAAAATATCAAGACAAGTGTGAGTACCGTGGATGGCACTCTTCTAGGAGAGGGAAGTGAATCCATGGTGGTGTATTATCGTGGAGTTAGCGGACTCGTGCGCGATATCTAAAATTTAAACAAAGAGTTAAAATTGTGTAGTGTAGGTTATCCACGAGTCAAAGCTGGCATTGCTGCATAAACTCCACCACCCCCTTTATTGATACATGAGCATGAATAGACTAGGTCTGCTTTAAAGACTTGTTGAGTATGTTTGTACTCATGTTTGCTTAATAAATGTTGCAGATGAGACCCAGGACCCATCAGGTGGGTTCTTTCTAGGTGTCGACGATGCCGAATAGCTGGTGTCCCAGCTACGACCCTATGCCCTATGGCAGGCTGTAGATAGTCAGGCCATGTGCCTTTTTACCCTTTCATCTGTCTGTACTCAGACAGTTTATGCGTCCGCTTGGTTTGGAAGAACTTGTTCGTATGACTTGAGTGTCGGGTCATGTGACCCCTATCTGTAAAAACATATTATGCAAGGCTTGTCTGAGCCCCTTAAATAAAAGTTGTTGTATGGTTATGTTGTGATGCCATGGTTGTATCTATGCATATCGGGCATGTTGTGCGTACGTGTGACGTGCAAAGGTATGTATGGGATCCGACACCTAGTCGTGTGCCTTTAGTAGTACTCTTTACGGGAAACTACCTCTTTGTGCTTCCACCAAGCCATGGTAGCTTGCTACTGCTCCGGACACATTGATTGACCGGCATGTATCCTTCTTTGCTGATGTGTCTGTCCCTTCGGGGAAATGTCTCGCAGTGTAATGGAGTCCCTATAGCCTACTACGACTCGTCTATGTGCATTGATGGCATTTATGTCTCATGGCGTAATGGAGTCCTTGTAGCTTGCTATGACTCATCTACACACGCTTGAGGCCGACACCTGCATTGTTGGGTTACGTATGCATGTTTCCGTATGGATGTGCCACTTGGGTTCTATGACTAGTCATGTTGGCCCGGGTTCTCTGTCGTTTGATTGCCAGCGACATGTTCACATACGTTAGCCAAAAGACACAAACGGTCCCGGCAAAGGTAAGGCTACAGCCATGGAGCTTACCGTGCGTGAGGCCGCAAAGTGATGTGATATGTTGCAGTCTTGATTCATATGACTTAGGATCATGGTCCCGACAACAACTTCCCCCATCCCAATAGGGTCGGAAGCCTCGGGATGCTCCCGCTACAGTGCAGCGACACACTGTAGCATGCAGCAGAGTCGCTTATTGCATGCCAGTGGCATGTCCACATGCTCTGGGCATCCCTGAGCTTGTACACTAGCACTTGGGGTGTCTGGAGATGCTCTAGGGTCTAGAGGGGCTATAGGAAGTAGAGGTAGAAGGAGGGGAGCTAAAAATAGATGTTGTCCATGCTGTCCAGAGGTAAAAATGGAGGTTTTCACCCCCCCCCCAATCATGGAGTTGTGGCCAAGAAAGTTTTAGTGGAGGTGAATGACCATTGCAAGATGGTGTGGTAAAAATTTGAACTCAAGGAGAATAGAGGAAGGGGGTTCAAACAAGGGTTTTACCATTCTGGCAGAAGGTGTTTGATGGCAATTAGGGCAAGAAAATGGTCTTTTCTTTCCATAATATTTGACAGGGTCAAATGGTGGTTTAGCGATGATGACCAAGGTTGAGCTAGTTTGAGCAAAGTTGGCAATGTAACTTTGTAAAACCCTAGAAATCAGCAGAATTTGCTTTCTGTAGATCTAGTCATGCTAAGCTAATCTCCTTGATGCACCACTTAGTGTAGCACCATTATTTAGGGATTAGAATATGTCCACAAAGTTTGGGGTCAAGGGAAGAAACTTCACAATGTAAAGTTGTTCAAATTTGGCACTAGACAGGAATGGTTTTGGAATATTTTGATGAAGCAAATCAGTTGGGATTGATAACCCAAAACCATGGCAGCCAAACTTTTGGCACCCATCACACTTGCGCACAATCTCCTCAGCGTCGGTATGAGCCATCAGCCAGTAAAATCCATGTCGGAAAGCATTGGCGACCAGTGATCGTGAGCCGGCCTGATGTTCGCAATCGCCAAAATGAATTTCACTAAGAATTTCCTCGTATTACCTTAGGGAAAACACACCGTTGAAATACGCTTGTGCTGCTCTGACTATGTAACTCGCGTTTAATGATTGTCTTGGACTTCGAGCGCCGTATGATTTGACGAGCATCGACTTCCTCTTCTCGGAGCTCTCCGTGGGTCAGATAAGCTAAATATGGCACGATCCACTCAGGAGTGACATGTATAGCTTCCACTAGGTGTCCCTCCGGGTCAGGGATAGCTATATCCTCTTCCGATAGTAACTTGACTGATGGATTGTGAAGTACATCTAGGAAAACATTAGGTGGTACCGGCTTTCTCTATGAGCCAAGTCTAGATAAAGCATCAGCCGCCTCGTTGAGCCAGTGATCTATATGATCAACCTGATAACCTTGAAAATGACCCGCCACATAAAAGACCGCTCGTTGATACGCCGCCATCAGGGGGTGCATAGAATCCCACGTCCCTGAAACTTGTTGTGCCACCAAATCTGAGTCGCTAACACATCTGACCCGGCTAAGGTTCATTTCTTTGGCTATCCGAAGACCATGTAGGAGGGCCTTGTACTCGGTTGCATTGTTAGTGCACAGAAACATGAGCCGCAAGACATAACAATTTTTTCACCTTTTGGGGAATATAAGACAACCCCAACCCCCGAGCCTTCTAGCTGCCTTGATCCGTCAAAGTGTATAGTCTGGTATCTGGTATTTGGCATATCTTCTTGAATCTATATTTATGTCCAATCGTTGATGAAATCTAGCGGATCCTTGGACTTAATAGCAACTCAGGGCATGTATTTTCAGATGGTGGTCGCCAAGAAAGATAGCCCACTTTGCAATCCTACCCGTGGCCTCCCGGTTTTGTACGATGTCACCGAGGGGTGCTGAACTGACCACGGTGATTGGGTACTCTTGGAAGTAGTGTTTCAATTTTTGGATCGCCAAGAAGATCTCGAAGACCAACTTCTGCCAATGTGGATATCGCTGTTTGGACAGGGTTAAGGCTTTGTTGACAAAATAGACCGGGTGTTGAACTGGATATTCCTTTCCTTCCTCTTTCCGCTCAACCACAACGGCGGCGCTCACCACCTTGGATTTGGTGATGATGTATAGGAGCATAGGTTCTTTCTTCTTGGGAGCATCCAAAACGGATGGGTTAACGAGCTGTTGCTTGAGGGCTTCAAAAGCCTTGCCAGGAGGTAGAAGGCGATCGCCTTTTTACCCAGGCGGCTTATAAACCTGCTTAAGGCCGCAATGTGTCCGGTGAGTCGCAGGAATTTATTTATATTCTCCGGCTCAGACAACGACGTCATCACTTTTATTTGTTCCGGGTTGGCCTCGATGCCCCACTTAGAGACTAGGAAGCCTAGTAATTTCCCCGCGGGAATACCAAAGACACATCTTGCCGGGTTCAGTTTCATCTGTTATACCCAAAGATTGTCAAACAATCACTTGATGTCATCTAAAAGTGTTTCTTTCTTCTGAGATTTCACCATGATGTCCTCAACATAAGTGTGAACATTGCATCCGATCCGTGGACTTAGGTAGTTCTAGACACAGCGCTCATAAGTTGCCCCAACGCTCTTGAGCCCAAAAGGCATGGACACATAGAAGAAAGCTCCGAACGGGGTGATGAAGGCCGTCTTTTCTTGGTCCTCTACTGACATCTTGATTTGCTAATAGCCGGAATATGCATCCAAGAAGCATAATCGCTCTCAACCTGCCGTAGAAGCAATGATCTAATCGATACACGAAAGGGCGAAAGGATCCTTGGGACAAGCCTTGTTGAGATCGGTGTAGTCGATGCACATGCGCCAAGTGCCATTTTTACTTTAACACAAGCACTGGGTTAGCCAACCACTCAGAATGAAAAACTTCCACTATGAACCCGGCAGCTAGGAGCCGGGACACTTCCTCTCCAACGGCCTTACGCCTCTCCTCATTAAAACTGCGGAGGTACTGGCGCATTGGTTTCATCTTAGGATGTATGTTAAGGTGGTGCTCAGCAAGTTCTCTCAAAACTCCATGCATGTCAGATGGCTTCCATGCAAAGATGTCCCGGTTCTCACGGATGAAGTTGATGAGCGCACTTTCCTATGCGGGATCCAGACCGGTCCCAATTGTGAATTGCTTGGATGAGTCGCCCGGTGTGAAGTCTACCAGCTTGGTTTCTTCGGACGGCTTGAACTTGATGGGAGGTTCTAACTCGGTGTTGCGCTTCTTGAGGGGGCTCATATCAGCCAGGTCGACATTGGCGGTGTAAAACTTTAACTCTTCGGCCACGCAAGCCGACTCGGCATAGGCTGTGTCCCCTTACTCGCATTCCCAAGCTCTTTTCCGGCTTCCATCAGCGGTGATAGTCCCCTTTCGTCCGGGCATTTTGAGCTTGACATAAATGTAACACAGTCGAGCAATGAAACTAGCATAAGTCGGCCGTCCATGGAGGGTGTGATATGGGATCTTCATCTTGACCACCTCGAACATCAACGACTCACACATGTAGTCATATTCATTACCAAAAGCAACATGGAGTTTGATCGGACCGATTGGGTAAGCCGACTTTCCAGGAACAATCCCGCGAAAGACTGTTATGGAAGGAAGCAACAAGCTTTCAGACAGGTTCATGCAGCGAAAAGTCTCATAATACAGGATATTGATGCTACTGCCCCCGTCCACAAGGACCTTAGAAAAAGTGTAGCCACCAACCTGAGGCACCACCACCGATGCTAACCCTTCAGGGTTGTCAACCCGGGGGGTGGTCTTCCCTTCTCCAGGTGATCGGGTGTGCGAATCAGTTGAGGTATTTGGGTACTATCGTCTCTGCCATGTTAATCGCCCTTCTATGGACCTTGCTGTTGCACTTACAGGTGTTGGCGGTGAAGACATGGTACTGACCACAATTTAGTTGCCTCGGATTTTTGTGCAAAGTACCTTGGCCATCATGGTGTTGGAGATCCATCCTTGAGTCGCCATGCGCCTGACTGGAGTCACCAAGAGCTCCTGATGCGAGTGAAACTTGCGCCGCCGTACTTGCCATATCATGACGTTCCCTATGACTCCTCACACCCTGCATCCAAGCTGACGACAACGGCCCCTTCCATGGCCGGCCTATCCAATAGAACAACTCGCCGAGAGGATCTGACCGCATGGTGACTTTCGCCGGCTTGGCACTAGTTGGATTGGGCACACCAAGACGGCTCAACGATGTTGGTGCAGATGTCTGACTTGGGCACCATTGCACCGATCTTGCCGATGAATACTTGGACCTTGCCAAAGGGTACCAGGTAGCCATACTCGATTGAGTCGGTCTTGGGGCCCCAGCCAGAGTCATTGATGTAGATCTTGCCACGGCGGCTTTTGGTCATACGATCGACCACGTAACTCCCGAACCCTAGAAGGGCTCCCTTTGAGAACTCAACTCCACCGGGCGAGGGCCCCACGGTGTCAACCCGGTCGATGTCTTCGTAATAGGACTTAGGTGTGAGGCCATCGCCATTAGGTGGAGACTCGAAGGGGTTGAACGAGACAGAGAGAGAGAGAGTGAGAGACAGATAGAGAGTCGGGTTTACCCAGGTTCGGCCATCCTATGGAGGTAATTGTCACAACCCTAGTTTTACTTTGATTGCTAATGCATTCATGCATGCATTATTATTTTTCCTTTGAATTTGAATTGAGGATTGATCAAGCCTCAGAAAGAATTTTGTCAAATGACCTAGATAAAATTTTACTCAAATATCTGCAAGAAAATGTTTCTGTTGTTCGGTGAAAATATTGGCAAGAGGCAAAACCTAAACCAATATTTTTAGAATCACGGAAGAATTTATTTTGGGCATTTGAGTTAATTCAATAAGTATTTGCATTGGGTTTATAATTCTATAATATTTTATAGATCCAATAATTCTGAAAGTTGGTAAGTAGTTCTCAATATATTCTAACAAACCACATAAATATTTTTAGAAGGGTTTATAAATTATTAGATTTTGAAATCAAATCAAAACAGAATGAAACAAAATAGAAAATAGAAAAATATATAAAAGAGAGAGAATGCTTATCTGGGCCACATGAAGTCTAGCACTCCTGGCCCAGCCCACCAGGGACACGCTGGTCTTCTTCCACCCCTCGCGAGTAGGCACAGGCGTTGCAGCATGCTCGGGCGCCGGCCTCCACCTCCTGCTTGCCAGCTCCGAGTCCTCCTCGAGCCTATCTCTACGCCTAGGACACATGGACGAGCTCCCCTTGCCCCTTCCTCCCTCTCTGCGCTCTCCTCTCTCCTCTGCCTCCTCTCTCCCTCGGACCCGAGAGCCACCATCGCCACCATTCGCTGCCCCACGGCCTCCGGCCTCGCCGAGCCCCCCTGTCGCCCCCCTTAGCTTAGTCCCCTCGAGAAAATCCTCCCCGTCGAAAGAATCAAGGCCAGAGGCCCTGCAGCGTCATCCCCGTCGTCGTTCCACCGCCAGCACCGAAGGCCGCCGGCCGTCGATCCTCAGCAACCGGAGCGCCCTCGAGCCACTGATCCCCTCTATAGCCTCCCGGTGAGTCGCCGCTCGTTTCCCCCTTGCGCCCTTGCTCTCCCGTGCCCTCTAGCCGCCGTCCCCGCAAGCCGAGCTCCGGCCGCCGCCATGGGCTCGCCTCCGACGAGCTCCGGCGACCCCAGGGCCTCCCGTGGTTCCCTCCGGATGCGCGGGGCTTTGGGATTCACCCCAGTGCCCTTCGTGGCCGCTCCCGTGGCCTTCGGTGGCCCTCCGCCGTGGCCAGAGGTCGCCGGCGACCAAATCCCGGCCGACCGACGTGGCCTAATTAGTAGTCTCTAATTAACCCCTCTGACGCTGACTAGTGGGCCCCAAGCTTAATTGACCAACCATTTGTTTTTAGTTAAGCAATAGTTAACAATGTGCCTATGACATGTGGGTCCTGCCGCCAGGTTTGACCTGAGATAGCACTATTGACTAGGTGATGTCAGCATGACTTAGTGCTAATGCAGTAAAGTATTTCCGAAATTAAAATAAATCAATAAATGATTTAATATTTTCAGAAAATGTTGAAAACTTCTAAAAATCATAGAAATTAATCTATAACTCGGATGAAAAAAAATTATATATGAAAAATGATTAAAAAATCCAATGAATCTGATTATGCCATGATCATGCATGTTTGAGCAATTTAGCATCACCAAATAGGACATTTCATGCTTAGGATAATTTAATAAATAGTGTTGGAGTTGGAATTTAGTATATATCTGAATTCCATTTCACTTAATTTGACTACCTATTGCACTAGGTCAATTTTGTACCTTAACTTGTCATATCACATCATGTTTGTCACATCACATTGAATGTGTTCCTTCTTCCTGTTTGCTGGTGTTTCTTCCTTCTCGGTACACGATGGTTCTGACGATGTGAACGATTGCACTAATAAAGAGAAGTAATATCTTCAAGACTGTCAGGCAAGCAAACCCCCTTGAGCATACTAATATGAACCCACTCGCTCGCTCCTGCTCTCTTTTACTGCATTAGGACAACAACGATTCAACTGTTACATGTTCTCGGTAGTTGAAACCATTCCTTTGCATGATATGTCTTTGCCATAGTACATAGTTAAAACCACTTAGCATGACTAGCAAGTGCTTGAGACTTGTTGTGCTTACTCATCCATGCTTACTTACTGTGCCTGCTATGCTTAGAGTCGTGTCGGGTCGGGTCTGATCCATCCGGGTGATGAATCGGAATGGGAGTGTTCATGTCCTACTGTGTGAGAGCTAAGTGTGTGAACAGGATTTGGTAAAGGTAGCGATGAGAGGTCATGTAGGAGTACATGACGGGTTGTCTCATTGGGACCGACCTTAAGAACTGAGTTCTGTGTTTGTGATCCAAGACAGTTACTACCACACATTGGGTTCTGGTAACTCGACCCCTCTCGGCTTATTAATCGCCTAGACCTCTATCCAGGAGTTACAACTAGTTTCTGGTGTTTGTAGGAAAAGTGTTGGCGGCCGTGCATAGCACTGCCCGACGGGGTGGACTGTGATGCCCTATAGGCACAACGGCATGATGTACCAAGTGGCACCCGAACAGTGGGCTTGGTAACCCTATAGACATTGTTTGAGTTCGTAGTAGAAACTTCGGCTGGACTTCCGTGCGGGTTCAGTCTCAAATAGGCGATAAACCTGGACTAGGGTCTTGTGTGGTTCACGTTTGTTGGCCGACGGCCACGCCAGTGCTTCCGCTTGAAGGTTGCCGAGATGCATGATGTGCATATGGTGATAAGTGGAGAGAGCGTGTGTGAAGAAGTATACCCCTGCAGGGTGAAATAATCTGTTCGAATAGCCGCGTCCTCGGATATGGACTACTTGGAGAACTTATGTGGTTCATAGAAAACTTGAAGTGGATACTCTAAAATACGCAAGATAAGTGTGAGTACTATGGATGGCCTTCTCGTAGGGAGACGGGGGTGGATCCATAGTGGTGTATTGATTGGTGAATATGTGGACTCGTGTGTGTTATCCCACCTCAAAGAAAGCACTTGTAGTCGTAGTATAGGTTAACCAAGAGTCAAAGCTGGCTTGCTACAGTAAACTCCAGACCCCCTTCATTCATACTGATGCATATGTAGTTAGTTCTGATGTAAGTCTTGCTGAGTACCCTTGTACTCATGTTTTCTTAATTTATGTTTTTGCAGAGGAGACGGCAGTCTCATTAGTGGTACTTATGACATGAAGTTCGATGTTGACCGGATTAGCTTGGGAATCCCAGACAGAGGTCTGTTTCCTTTGGTAGGGTCGATGTAGGTTTTGAGGATCCTCTAGCCACTTTTGTAGATGTTTGTACCCAGACATATTTAAACTTCCGCTTTTTTGATTGAATGCTCTGAATGTTGGGTCTTGTGTGATGAGGACATCCCTACTAATGCTACACCCACAACTCCGACTGCTATACATACTGGACCAATTACTAGAGCTCGCGCACGTTAATTGAATTACCAGGTACTTTCGTTTCTTGCAAATCCTTCTAATGTTCATGAACATATGATGCTGACTAAATTAGATACTTTTATTTTACTTATGAATTAAGGACCTGGCATGGACAAGAAGGATGACCACTGGAGCGGGATCAAGCATGGAGAAGAAGCAAGCATGGAGAAGAAGGTGCGCGCGCGGGAAAGAACAATGGAGCTTCGAGTGATGATATTCGCACTTTGAAGCCACCATAATGGGAGCAAGAAGTCTTGGACAAAATATGCATGATGCTACTTTATAAAATTCGTCCCTGGGCTAATATAGGTGATGCGCCACCTTATTGTTGGGCCAGGCCCATGTAATTTCGAAATAACATATTATAGGCTGTTTTTAGAGTTCGTATGTTTGGGGAAATGGAATTAAGGTCGGTTTCGGACCCCTCCTCCAAGGGGCCACGAAATTCTCCTCTATTCCTCCATATATACAGCCCTTAGGGCGTCGTTTTAGGGTTGAGTTTTGTTTAAATTACAAGTTGGCCATAGCTGCAACTTCGCGTTCTTCGTTTGTGTTCCACGACCAGACAAAGGCGTCACAGAACCCCACTTTATCAATAAAGCTTTCCTCTTATATTCCCAATATCCAGATTGCAATCTTAGTTTCTTGCTTGTTCTTCATTTGCGTGCAAGAAATAGACCCTCGTGGTCAGGTTGATTGTGCTCCGGCATGGTCAATTACCTCTCGGATTTGGTTTAGCGATTGCTAAGGCACGGTGTCATCACACGTTCGTAGTCGGATCGTCAAAGTGTACTCCAACAAAAACGATAGCCACCATCTCATCGAAAGACAGGGACAACTTCGCCTCTATTAAGTGGTATCAGATTTCCAAGTTGCTCGGTGAGATTTTACCAATTTTCGTAGTTTAGATCACATTTGTTCTTCATACCTTTAGTCCACGAAAAAACCACAAAAAAATTAGGGTTAAATCATCGTATCGAACAAATCTGAGCCTTTGCAGTATTTATAGTATTTTGCTTTGTTGAATTTGCGGTTACATCATTGTGTCAAGTTGCTGGTCTTAGTGTCTAGTCCTTTAGAGTTTCGAGTTCTATTCACAGGTTGTCACGCCGCCACCGCATCGTCTTCATAGTTGCCATATACCACCATCATCATCACCGCTGCCTTATATCACCACCCACCATCACTATCCATTGGTGTCCTTATATACCACCACAAATCTGCCACCAATCTGAGTCCAGCTCGTTTTAGGTTTAGTTTCGAGATTCTTTTTATTTCGGATTCGTGTTTTGCTACCTGCATAGGTGTCGGGGGGGAAAAAGAGTCGGGCACGCTTTGCACGGCATGTTTTGGCCCAAAAAAAATCGGCCAAAAATATTTTTCCCTATCTTGATTTTAGGTTCTTCGGAGCGTTTTGAGACACTTGCCATCATAGTGATTTTTGTCGAAATTTTTGGTCGTCGCGACCCCCGAATTGCTCAAGACAAAAAAATTAGTCCAAAAAATTCCGTGCACATCTTGCTTATACGACGTGGGAAGAGTTTTGAAACACTCGCCATTGTAGTGTTTTTTTGAGCAAAAAAAAGAGCGCAAAAAACGAAAAAAAATCAGAGTGTGCTCTTCCCTTGATTACGTGTAGCGTCGTGATTTTGTTGGTGTTTTAGGCTCGCGTATCTAGTACGGTCTAGCCTAGGACCAGCACAGTACCGTCGTTGAGCGTTTATTCAACCTTGCATCTATGAATTGATTATTGCTAAACCATTTTGCTACCATATTATAAGTCATCCTAACTCCACATACATCTACGTCGTGTGTTTGACACCACCTGGCAATCACTCTATCCAAGCTTTGAATGTTTTGACTACAACGGTTGCCGATCACCGCCTGTTGCTGGGTAAGAACTGGTAAGAATTTGAGATTCTCTTAAAGGATTTGTGACACACCACCACCACCACCACCACGTCCCAGTAGTCTGTAGGTTTCATATTCTTGTGTGTTTCCTATTTCTGCTAACCATGTCTGGATCACACGACGACGGGATCGACTCGGAGAGCATGACCAACAAAGTGCTCTATGATAAGTTTCAGCAAATGATGGCTGACCAGGTACAAGACTTCGTGACCAACTTTGGAGAGGCCATGGAGAAGCTAGATGGTAGGAGAAGACATTCGACACCAAGATGGACGCCAAGTTCAATGAGGTGCTTGCCCGTCTACCACCACTAGTTTCAGCTCCTATCCCTTTCGAACGACGAGCGCGACGTGTGCCTCTCGGCCAAGCCCAACATACTGGTACTATTGATACTGCTGCTACTTCTGTGGCTCCTGCTGCTACTGTCGTTGAGCAGGTTGAAGATTATGATGGTGATTACGATGATGAGGGAGAGGTTTCTCTAGATCAGCCTCAGGGGCAACCACCACGATACGCACCAGGTCGACCACATGGCTACAACCATAACGGTAGGGCTGCACCACCCCTCAGGTACGAGATCATGACCATCTCCCTAAACTTAAATTGAATATTCCGACGTTTGAGGGTAGATATGTTCCTGATATATATCTTACATGGGAGTTAGAAACAGAACAACATTTTACATGCTTACAATTTCTTGAGGATAGACGTGTTGTTGCTGTTGTTTGTTCATTCACTAGTTTTGCTTGTGTTTGGTGGTCAGAACATTGTAAAATACACCATGCTAATATTCCAACTACTTGGGATGCTTTGAAAACTGCTATGCGTAATCGTTGGGTGCCACCTTATTATCAACGTGAATTGCTTCAAAATTTATAGCCTTTAAGACAAGGCCATGTCTATACATGCTAGGATCGTCAAGTTTAACCCGAGTGTTTTGCACGTGCAACACTGGCTTGCACCCACTGTATGTGAATGTAGAGTCTATCACACCCGATCATCACGTGGTGTCTCGACACGATGAACTGTCGCAATGGTGCACACTCGGCGAGAACACAATTTATCTTGAAATTTAAGTGAGGTATCAACTTATAATGTTACCGTTATCCTAAGCAGAACAAGTTGCATCAAAGGATTAACATCACATGCAAATCATGAGTGACATGATATGGCCATGAACTTGTGCTTTTGATCTCCATCGTTAAAGCACCGGTATGATCACCATCATCATCGACAGGACACCATGATATCCATCATCTTGATCTCCATCAACGTGTCTCCATCGGGGTTGTCGCGCCCACCATGCTTCCACTACTATTGCTACGACTTAGCCATAAACTAAACATTCAAAGCGCTTAATTGACACGCAGGTCATAAAATAATTAAGGACACCCCTATGGCTCCTGCCAGTTGTCGTACTCATCGACATGCAAGTCGTGATATTCTATAAAAAACATGATCATCTCATAGATCACATAAACCCATCATGTAATTGGCCATATCATATCACAGCATATCCTGCAAGAACAAGTTAGACGTCCTCTAATTGTTGTTCCATGTTTTACGTGGCTGCTATGGGTATCTAGCAATAACAATTCTTACCTACGCAAAACCACAAAAGTGATATAAGGATTGCTTTTCAACCTTCTCACAGACTGCCTTTGTCGAATCCGATCCAACTAGAGTAGGAGAGACATACACCCGCCAGCAATCTTTATGCAACAAAGTCACATGTCAGCCGATGGAACCGGTCTCTCGTAAGGGTATGAGTAAGGTTGGTCCTAGCCGCTTCATCCCACAATACCACTGAACCAAGAAAATACCAAGCAAGGAACCAATCTGAATATCAACGCCCACAAACTCCTTTGTGTTCTATTCTTGATCTCATCTACACATAGACCTAGCTCATGATGCCACTGTTGGGGAACGTTGCATGGGAAACAAATAATTTCCTATGCGCACGCAAGATCTATCCATGGTGATGAGCATCTATGAGAGAGAGAGAGTGGATCTACATACCCTTGTAGATCGCTAAGAGGGAAGTGTTAAGAAATGCAGTTGATGTAGTCGAATGTCTTCGCGATCAAAATCGCAAGCCATCCCGCAATCCCACCACGATTCGTCCCGCGATCCAATCACAATCCGTCTCGCGATCCAATCATGGTCCTTCCGATCTAGCGCCAAACGGACGACACCTCCGTGTTCAGCAGACATATAGCTCGATGACAATCTCCACCTCCTTGATCCAGCAAGTAAGGGTGGAGAGGTAGATGAGTTTTTGGCAGCGCGACGACGTGGGAGCGGTGGTGGTGGAGCTGATCCGGCAGGGCTTCGCCAAGCACTACAGAGTCAATCTACAGGAGAAACAGATCTAGAGGAAGAAGAGGGCAACACATGGCAATTAAGGTTAGGGGATGCCCACAAAATCCCTCAATATATATAAGAGGAAGGGGAGAGGAGGTAGCCTGCTTCAGCCAAAGCAACAAGGGAGGAATCCACCTCTCACAAGTGAGGTGGAATCCTATTAGGACTCCTTCCTAATTTGGCCCTTTTTGTTGTTTCCTTCACCCCAGCCGCATGGGCCCTTAGGGGAGGCTTTGGCTAGCCCAATAGGGGCTGTTCTGGCTCTTGTCACAGCCCATGAGGCCCTTTGGGTTGAGACACCCCTCCCGATGGTCCCCCGGCACCCTCCCGGCACTCCCGGTACACTATCGATGAGCCCGAAACTTTTCCGGTGGCCAAAACGGGACTTCATATATATCAATCTTTACCTCCGGACCATATCAGAGATCCTCATGAGGTTGGAGATCTCATACGGCACTCCAAACAACCTTCGGTCACCAACATACATAACTCAACTATACTGAAACGTCACCGAACCTTAAGTGTGCAGACCTTGCGGGTTCGAGGACTATGCAGACATGACTGAGACACCTCTACGGTCAATAACCAATAGCGGGACCTGGATGCCCATATTGGTTACTACATATTCTATGAAGATATTTATCGGTCGAACCTCTGTGTCAAGGATTCGGATAATCCCATATGTTGTTCCCTTTGTTCTTCGCTATGTTACTTGCCCGAGATTCGATCATCGGTATCTCTA
This sequence comes from Hordeum marinum, assembly GCA_022496015.1. Classification (NCBI taxonomy): domain Eukaryota; kingdom Viridiplantae; phylum Streptophyta; class Magnoliopsida; order Poales; family Poaceae; genus Hordeum; species Hordeum marinum. The sequence goes on from CM039675.1 coordinate 234,823,844, forward strand.
TACCTAGTTCAATCTCGTTACTGGCAAGTGTGTTTACTCGTTCTGTAATACAAGATCTTGTGGCTAACTCTTTAGTCACATTGCTTGCAAGGCTTATAGTGATGTTTTCTTACCAAGTGGGCCTTAAGATACCTCTCTATCACACGGAGTAACAAATCCCAGTCTTGATCCATGCTAACCCAACAGACACCCTCGGAGATACCTGTAGAGCACCTTTATAGTTACCCAGTTACGTTGCAACGTTTGATACACACAAGGTACTCCTCTGGTGTCAGTGAGTTGCATGATCTCATGGTCATAGGAACAGATACTTAACATGCAAAAAACTATAGCAATAAACTGACAAGATCATATGCTATGTTTAAAGTTTGGGTCTTGTCCATCAAATCATTCTCCTAATGATGTGATCCCTTTATCAAATGACATCTCATGTCCATGGCCAGGAAACCTTGACCATCTTTCATCAACGAGCTAGTCTACTAGAGGCATACTAGGGACACCGTGTTGTCAAAATACCAACACATGTATTTAGTTTCTAATCAATACAGTTATAGCATGGATAATAAACGATTATCATGAACAAGTAATTATGATAATAACCAAATTATTATTGCCTCTAGGGCATATTTCCAGCATGATCGTAATCTAAGAGCGCCCCAGGAGCCACGCATGCTTCCCCTTGAGCGTCACGTGAGCAGGGGCTGGACACAGTGCCTATGCTTGGGTTAGTCCCAGTGGTGCTGAAAACCCCAAGGGGATGGGCTCTGGCTCGTGGGACTGCCTCGCGCACGTCACCCCACTAAGGCACTTGGTGTCTAGTCTCCTCGCATGACACCCAAGTGCAAGCTAGCAAGCGCGCGTTGCTCGAAATAAAGCGAGGGTGCATAGGACCCATTGCTAACGCTTTTCTTCACGAGGGTCGCTTGCGCATCAAGGGGGACTCTCGAGCATCGTGCCTCAGGAACCTTTACTAGATCCCCAAGCCCCACACCTCCTCGTTTTGCTTAGGCACCATGACCTGACATTCCAACGATGGCTGAGTTATGCACAGGGCTAGGCCGTTCCAACATAGAGCAAGGAGGCAAGCAAAATAGAAGCCAAGAAAGAAAAGGAAACCCAAGGATCACAAACAGTTATTACAAATTATCAATGTTTCACAATCTATATCGTCATCTTACGCCTCCGTGAAGCAGAATCAGTCTACTTTAGGAAAATAAAAGGATGCTTCAGGTATTATGGTCACCGCTGCCATCGCTGTCACCCACTGTTGCCTCCAAAGGCTCCTCGTCACAGCAACGGGAGAACATCCCAAGAAGCACGGTCATGTGGCTCTCCATAGCTTCCGCCAGGCCATCACGAGATTCTTCTGAGATGGGGCCTATCAGCTCACCGAAGTTGAAGCTAGGGTCACCGAGGAGGACGTGAATGAAGATGCATGTCGCTGCCACGGTGATGAGGTCACGACATTCCTCCTCCAGGATGCCATCCACCTTCTGGGTCGCACCCTCAAGACCTTGTCTGAGCTTGGAGGAAATCTTGGCATAGCCAGTATCATGGGTTGCAAGAGGAGCCTCGCACCTATAGAAATCAGGGATTTGCGGGCCCTGAGCTCAAGAGAAGAGACGATGCAGTCTGCCAGAGCCTTCGTGTTGGTGTCATCCTAAATTTTCTTCTCCCTGGTGCCCAGTTTGGCGTTGGCCTTGGCGACATAGTTAGCATGAGTTTCTTGGGAATCGGCCCCCCGCGTTGCAGCCTCTCCTTAGCCTCCACCGTTGCCAACTCGGAGTTGCGGCCCGTGACCTTCGCCTCATGGGACTTGGGGTCATCTTCTCACAGCTGGAGCATTGCGCTTGTGTGGCCTGTTCGTCCTGAAGCGCCTTTAAATTAGCTTCCGCTTCCTTGTAGTGCCAGGCGGCCTCCCCTGCCTCGACGAGCGCGCTATCACGAGCTACTTTTGCCTGGGCGGCCTCTCTTTTGGCCTCCGCAATAGCATCCTCAGCCCGACCATTGGCGATGTTGAGGTGTTGCCATCGTGTGTGAGCTTCAAGTGCACCATGGAAAGGCGCATCTCGGCATCTGGTAAATGTGCCCCGAATGGGTCGAGTGTGGCCTGAGCATCAGTCAAGGCCACATGCGTGAGCAAAGCGCCACAGCTCAAGAGGGCGAGAGCCTGGAGGGGAGGCGGTGTCCCGGCTCCCATTATTGGCACAACCATTGAGGGCCCGACGTCTTCTGTGTGCGATGCAGGGGGCACCGGGTCCTCCCCCGCGCTCGGCTCCTGCAGCGTGCTTATGGGGACAGCCACCCTAGATTCCTGGCCCCAGCAGTGGGCATGGTGTGAGCATGCCCCGTAGTGCACCATGCACCATGCCCAGCCATGGGGGTAAATATGGTTGGCAAAGGCTGAGGCGCCCCTTCCCTCTCTCAAGGCTGGGACGGCACGACTTTCGAGGGTGGTGTCGGGAGCTGGGCCACCGCGACATTGGCTGGCAGCGCCAGGGGCTGGGCCAACACATCCTTGACAACTGGACATCCTTGCCATGATGGAGAGGTGTTGGGTGTTGCTGCTCTGCCCACGCGGCTAGGAGTGGCGGTCGTGCGCCCAAGCGTAGCGCCGGGTCGGCGCCAGTCACCCCCATGCCCACTGAGGCTATATCCGATTGTTGACTCCACCTTTAGGATGGGGGACACGTTCGCCCCGACAACAAGATTCTTCTTCTTCTTCTCCTCGCCGCTGCCCTGGCATCTACGCAAGCAAGGGTCAGCATGGGTACTGGATCACAAGTACGCGACAAACGAATGGGCGAGGGCACTTACTCGTCCTCAGCGGCCCATTTCCTCTTATTCTCGGCAGCAAATGGCGTATCGTCGCCACCCTCATGCCTCGCCTTGGTGCTGCCGGTGAGTCCGGTCAGGTCTCCCTCCTCCCTGAGGGTCTAGGAAGCCCCCTGAGGGGGGGCAATTGCCATGGGAGTGATCGCCACCTCGCTAGTCAGGGCCCCCGCCATTGGCGTCTGGGCGGTCACGGGGTTGGGACCCCCTTCCACCGCCCGTTGGCAGGGTGAGGAGGCGTCGCCCGGGACCGCTCGTCTGCTTCGTCATTGTCGTACCCGAGGTTGGATAGGGACCAACGGAGATTGGGAAGCGGCACCCGACGAAAATCATCTTCCTCCCCCGTCGCCTCCAAGTCCTCGCCGATGTCGCTCTTGCTATAGGGTGACACTACGATGGAGGAGCCCCTGAGCAGCTCAGTGCCACCACTTGGCACAATCCCCCACTCATTGAAGGTCGGCATACTTGCGATCAACTCCTCCTTGTCTTCATAGTTGTACAGGGGGGATGCAACCTCGGGTGGATTCCTGAGGGTGTAGCTGAGCAGGGCCCAGGCTCCATCAAGCTTGTAGGACGTAAGGCTGGCAGCATGCAAGATAATCGCACTCCCATGCAGGCTCCAAGCACACCTTGAGCGGCGTGATGCGCTGCCCCAGGAATTCCTTGATGACCATAGTCCCTGTTAGTTGGGCAGCCCCGTGCTGGGCGATCCGCTCCAGGACGGGCTCTGCCCTTGGGTTGGTGACTGTTTCGTAGCCCCACCCAGGGATCTGCTCAGGCTGGGCCGTAGGGGGCGTCAGTAGAAGATTGACCTGGAGCACGTCCATGAAGACTGAGTGTCGGGGATATAATTCCATGGTGTAACCCTCTCGACTAGGCCGTGTTAAATATAAAACAACTTTAGGCCGAACACAGGATGGGCCGGGTCATGAAGACGAAGACTAGTGAGGCGATAGCTGGCGAGAGTCGCTAGACGGACCAACACCTGAAGAAGGTGGCTGAAGACCCATGAAGCCGACGACGCCGGCTGAGTTTCCCTAAGTCACACGACATGTAGAAACATTGCAGGTCACGGGTCATGTGATAACCCGGATTCTGTTGTAAATCCTGGGGCTTGACCTATGTATAAAGGCAGGCCCCTAGGGCCGAAAGACTCAAGTTACAACCTGTCGATAGCTAGGTTAGCGATCCGCACCCTTGTAATCAGGATCGACACATCGAATACACACAAAGCAAGACGTAGGCTATTACTGTCAGGACCTGTAACACATAAGAATCCAGCCTGTAACACATCACATCACTTTGTGGTCTCACGCACGGTTATCTCCATGGCTACCACCTTACCTGGGCCGGGACCGTTTGCGTCTTTTGACTCACGTATGTGAATGTGTCGCTAGCCTTCAAATGTCAAAGAACCCGGGCCGACATGACTAGTCGTAGAACCCATGTGGCACATCCGTACAGGGACAGGCATACGTAACCCAGCAATACAGATGTCGATCTCTAGCGTGTGTAGACGAGTCATAGCAAGCTACAAGGACTCCATTATGTCATGGGACATAAATGTCATCGCTGCACGTAGACGAGTGGTAGCAGGCTACAGGGACTCCATTACACTACGAGACATTACCCCGAAAGGACAGACACAGCAACAAAGAAGGATACATGTCGGTCAATCAATGTCTCCGGAGGAGTAGCAAGCTACCAAGGCTCGGTGGAAGCACAAAGAGGCATTTCCCCGTAAAGTGTACTACTAAAGGCACATAACTAGGTGTTGGATCCCATACATACCATTGCACGTCACACATACGCACGACATGCCCGATATGCATAGATACAACTACGGCATCACGACATAACCATACAACATTACAACATTTACTTAGAAGGCTCGGAAGAGACAACACAATAAAATGTTACAAGCAGGGTTCACAATGATAGAGGCGAAGTTGTCCCTGTCTTTCGATGAGATGGTTGCTATCGTTTTTGTTGGAGTAGACTTTGACGATCCGACTATGAACGTGTGATGACGTCGCACCTTAGCAATCGCTAAACCAACTCCGAGAGGTTATTGACCATGCCAGAGCACGATCAACCTGACCACGAGGGTCTATTTCCTGCACGCAAACAAAGAACAAGCAACAAACTAAGATTGCAATCTGGATATTGCGAATATAAGAGGAAAGCTTTATTTATGAAGTGGGGTGCTGTGACGCCTTTGTCTGGTCATGGAACACAAACGAAGAACGCGAAGTTGCAGCTATGGCGAACTTATAATCTAAACAAAACCCAACCCTAAAATGACGCCCTAAGGGTTGTATATATGGGGGAATAGAGGGGAGTTTCGTGGCCCCGTGGAGGAGGGGTCCGAAACCGACCTTAACTCCGTTTCCCCATACATACGGACTCTAAAAACAGCCTATAATATGGTATTTTGAAATTACATGGGCCTGGCCCAACAATAAGGCGGCGCATCACCTATATTAGCCTAGGGACAACTTTTATAAAGTAGCATCATGCATATTTCGTCCAAGGCTTCTTGCTCCCATTATCGTGGCTTCAAAGTGCGAAAATCATCACTGGAAGCTCGATTGTTCTTTCCTGCGCGCGCACCTTCTTCGCCATGCTTGATCCGCTCCAATGGTCATCCTTCTTGTCCATGCCAGGTCCTTCATTTATAAGTAAAGCAAAAGTATCTAATTTAGGCAGCATCATAAGTTCATGAACATTAGAAGTATTTGCAAGAAACAAAAGTACCTGGTAATTCAATTGACATGTGTGAGCTCTAGTAATTGGTCATGTATGTATAGCAGTCAGAGTTGTGGGTGTAGCATTAGCAGTGATGTCCTCATCATCCTCCCCTTCTTGAACTGAAGTCGTCCTCGACCGAAGCTCATCTTCCTCACCCAAAATAAGGCTTCAAATCTGCAATGTTAAAAGTGGGGCTAACCCCAAACTCTACAGGCAGCTCAAGTTTATATGCATTATCATTTATTTTCTCTGACACCTTAAAGGGACCATCAGCACGTGGCATTAGCTTTGACTTGCGCAAATCAGGAAATCTATCCTTACGCAAATGTAAGCAAACAAGATCTCCATGTGCAAAGACAACATGTTTTCTACCCTTATCTCCAGCAATTTTGTATTTAACATTCATACGCTCAATGTTTTCCTTCATTAACTCATGCATCTTTAATGTCAATTCAACACGTTCTTTAGCATCAAAATTAACCTTCTCCGAAGATGGAAGAGGCAACAAAGCAATAGGTGCACGAGGTAAGAAAGCATTCACAACTTCAAAAGGGCAAATCTTAGTGGTAGAATGTAGCGAACGATTATAAGCAAATTCAATATGGGGCAAGCATTCTTCCCACATTTTCACGTTATTCTTCAAAACAGCCCTAAGCATAGTAGGCAATGATCTATTGACTACTTCAGTTTGTCCATCAGTTTGGGGATGACATGTAGTACTAAAAAGTAGTTTAGTCCCCAACTTAGCCCATAAACATCTCCCAAAGTGGCTAAGAAATTTACCATCATGATTTGAAACAATTGTATTTGGCACACCATGAATTTCTATCAGAATTCTCCACCATCTCCACGCTAGCCAAGTTATTGCAACTCCCTCCATCGATGATGATGTGAACAAAATGCTCCTTCACAACTCCCTTTGTGTGGAACAAGTTGTGCCTCTTATTTTGCTCAGCCTGTGTAACCTGCACACTGAGAACATGTTGAGCAACTAAACTTTCATACATGTCTGCGTAATCAACAGCCACGTAGTGTGTCTCTGGTTCTGCATCCTCACCACCCTGTTCTTCACTTGCAATGAGAGCCAAAGTATCCTCATCATAATCACTAGCGGACGCATATCCACCATCCTTAGTAACAATCATTACACACTTGGAAGGGTATTCTCTCGCAAAGTGACCTCCACCCTTGCAACGACGACATATAACCTCATGTGTTTGCCCTGTGGATGCAATATATGAAGAAGAGCTCTGTGCAGGCCCTCAAATATAGATGGTGAATTTGGATCATGTATCACTCGAATGACCGGAGGGGTGTCAATTTGAGTGGGAGTTCTTAGGTAATATGATTAATTAAACTCATTATCATGAACATAGTCAGAAGTGTTTGTGCAAATTATGTTGTAGATAGCTCAAGTTGTGGTCCCCTGTTTTATTGGTACGTTCCTAGAGAAAAGTATGATGAAATATGATGGTAGCAATAATGCGGACTAGATCCGTGATCTGAGGATTGTCCTCATTGCTGCACGGAAAGCCTATGTCCTGAATGCACCGCTCGGTGTGCCACCCCCTCAAGCGTTGTATGTAGATGTTGTGAACATTTGACACGCATGTTATGATGACTACTTGATAGTTCAGTGTGCCATGCATTACGGCTTAGAATTTAGGCTCCAAAACCTTTTGAATGTCATGGAACATATGAGATGTTAAGAGTTGAAATTAGGATCTCAGGCTCGCGCCTGTGTTGAGAGGTATGAGACCTCCAACAAGATTCTTTGCTTGCAAGATGAAGGAGAATAGCTCAATCGGTGAGCATGTGCTCAGATTGTCTGGGTACTACAATCGCTTGCATAGAGTGGGAGTTGATCTTCCAGATAAGATAGTGATTGATATAGTTATCCAAGTCACTGTCACTAATATACTAGAGCTTCGTGATGAACTATAAAATGCTAGGGATGGAAATAATGATCCTTGAGCTATTCGCGATGTTTGACACCGCGAAGGTAGAAATCAAGAAGAAGCATCAGGTGTTGATGGTTAGTAAAACAACTAGTTTCACAAAGGGCAAGGGCAAGAAGGGAAACTTCATGGATTGTGAGCCAGTTGCTGCTCCATTGAAGAAACCCAAGGTTGAACCCAAAGCCGAGACTAAGTGATTCTTTTATGAGGAGAGTGGTCGCTAAAACGGAACAACCCTAGATACTTGGTAGGTAAGAAGGCTGGCAACATCGACAGAATTATATTTGATATACATATTATTGATGTGTACCTTGCTAATACTCCTGGTAGCATCTGGGTATTAGATAATGGTTCAGTTGCTAAATGTCAGTAACTCAAAATAAAAGCTATGGAATAAATGGAGGCTAGCTAAGGGTGAGGTGACGATGTGTGTTGGACGTGTTTCCAAGGTTCATGTGATCACCATCGCATTCTCTCTCTACCTTCGGGGTTAGTGATAAACCTAAATAAATGGTATTTGGTGTTTGCGTTGAGCATGAATGTGATTAGATCGTTTTTATTGCAATACGGTTATTCATTTAAGTTAGAGAGTAATGGTTATTCTGTTTACATGAATAATGCCTTCAATGGTGATGCACCCAATGGGAATGGTTTATTGAATCTTGATCGTAGTAATACACATGTTCAGAACATTGATACCAAATGATGCAAAGTTAATAATGATAGTACCACATACTTGTGTCACTGCCGCTAAATGTCGTATTGGTATAAATCGCATGAAGAAACTCCATCCTAATGGATCTTTGGACTCATTCGATTTTGAATCGGTTGAGACATGCAGACCATGCCTCATGGGCAAGATGACTAAAGACCCCGTTTTTAGTATGATGGAGCGGGCTAGTAACTTATTGTAAATAATACATGTTGATTTATGCAGTCCAATGAGTGTTGTAGCGTGCGGTGGATATTGTTATTTTCTTACCTTCACTGATGATTTGAGTAGATATGGGCATATTTACTTAATGAAACACAAGTCTGAAACATTTGAAAAGTTCAAGAAAATTTAGAGTGAAGTTTGAGATCATCGTGACAAGAAGATAAAACTGTCTACGATATAATCATGGAGGTGAATATCTGAGTGACAATTTTGGTATACAACTTAACACAATGTGGAAGTTGTTTCACAACTCACGCCACCTGGAACACCATAGTGTGATGGTGTGTCTGAATGTCGTAGTCGTGCCCTATTGGATATGGTGTGTACTATCATGTCTCGTATCGTTTTGCCACTATCGTTTTGGGGTTATGCATTAGAGACAACTACATTCACTTTAAATAGGGCACCATCTAAATCCATTGAGATGACAACGTATGAATTATGGTTTAATAGAAACCTAAGCTGCCATTTCAGAGTTTGGGAATGCGACACTTATGTCTGATAAGCTCGAACCCAAAGCGGAAAAGTGCAACTTCTTAGCATACCCTAAGAACAGTTGGGTATACCTTCTAACTCAGATCCGAGTGCAAAGTGTTTGTTGCTAAAACCAGGTCCTTTCTCGAGAAAGAGTTTATCTCGAAAGAATTGAGTGGGAGGAAGATGGAACTTGATGAGGTTGTTGAACCTTTGTTTCAACTAGAGAGTAGCGCCGCACGGAAAGATGTTTCTGTGGAGCCTATGTCACTTGAAGAGGAAGTTAATGATGATGATCATGAAGCTTTGGATCAAGTTACTACCAAACCTCATAGATCGACAAGGACGCGTATTGCTCCTGAGTGGTACGACAACCCTGTCTTGGAGGTCATGTTGTTGGACAACGATGAACCTACGAACTATGGAGAAGCGATGGAGAGCCTAGATTCCAACAAATGGCTAGGAGCCATGAAATTCGAGAAAGGATCCATGTATGAAAACCAAGTATGGACTTTGGTAGACTTTCCCATTGAATTGGAGGTCGTTGAGTACAAATGGACCTTTAAGATGAAGACGAGCGCTAATGGTGAATGTCACCATTTATAAAGCTCGACTTGTCGCAAAGATGTTTCCGCCATGTTCAAGGAGTTGACTGCGATGAGATTTTCTAACGCGTAGTGATGCTAAAAGTCTGTTGAAATTATGTTAGCAGTTGTTGCATTTTTCGTTTATGAGATTTGGCAGATGGATGTCAAAACATACTTTCCTTAACGGTTTCTGTGAGGAAAATTTGTATGTGATACAACTAGAAAGTTTTGTCAATCCTAAGGATGCTAAAATGTAAGCAAGCTCCAGCAATCATTCTATGGACTAGAGCAAGCATCTCGGAGTTGGAATATACGCTTTAATGAGGTGATCAAAGTTTATGAGAAACTTATATTTACAAGAAAGTGAGTGGGAGCACTATAGAATTTCTGATACGTATATGTGGTTGACATATTGTTGATCGGAAATAATGTGGAATTTTTGGAAAGCATAAAGGGTTGTTTGAAAGGAGTTTTTTCAAAGGAAAACCTAGATAAAGCTACTATTATATTAAGCATCAAGATCTATAGAGATAGATCAAGACACTTGATAAAAATTTCAAATGAGAACATACCATGACAAGATTTTGAACGAGTTCAAAATGGATCAGTCAAAGAAAGAGTTCTTGCCTGATTTGTAAGGTGTGGAGTTGAGTGAGACTCAAAGCTCGACCATGGCAGAAGGAAGAGAAAGGACGAAGGTCGTCCCCTATGCCTTATCCATAGGCTCTGTATAGTATGCCATGGTGTGTACTGCACCTGTGTGTGCCTTGCCATGAAGTCTGTCAAGGGTTACAATAGTGATCCAGGAGTGGATCACTGGAAAGGGGTCAAAATTATCCTTAGTAACTAGAGAACTAAGGAAATATTTCTCAATTATGGATGTGATATAGAGATTTTTGTAAAGGGTTACATCGATGCAAGATTTAACACCAATCCGGATGACTCTTAGTAGCAATTCGGATACGTATAGTGGAGTAGCCATTTGGACTAGCTCCAAGTGGAGCATGGTAGTGGTGTCTATAGTATGACATAGAGATTTGCAAAGTACACACGGAACTGAATGCCGTAGACCCATTTACTAAAACCTCTTTCACATGCAAAGCATGATCCAACCCTAGATCTCATTGGGTGTTAGATTCATAACAATGTAAATCACATGGTGATGTGAACTAGATTATAGACTCTAGTGCAAGTGGGAGACTGTTGGTAATATGCCCTAGACCAAATAATAAATTGGTTCTTATCATATTTCCTTGTTCATGATAATTGTTTATTATCCATGCTATAATTGTATTTATAGGAAACTAAATACATGTGTGGGTATATTGACAACACTGTGTCCCTAGTATGACTCTAGTAGACTAGCTCGTTGATCAAAGATGGTCAAGGTTTCCTGGCCATGGACATGAGATGTCATTTGATAACGGGATGGAGAAAACCCAAACTATAAACATAGCATATGATCATGTCAGTTTATTGCTATAGTTTTCTACATGTCAAGTATCTGTTACTATGACCATGAGACCAAGCAACTCACTGACACCGGAGGAGTACCTTGTGTGTATCAAATGTCGCAACGTAACTTGGTGACTATAAAGGTGCTCTACAGGTATCTCCGAGGGTGTTTGTTGGGTTGGCATGGATCAAGACTGGGATTTGTTACTCCGTGTGACAAAGAGGTATCTCAAGGCCCACTCGGTAATACAACATCACTATAATCCTTGCAAGCAATGTGACTCAAGAGTTTTCCACGGGATCTTGTATTATGGAACCAGTAAAGAGACTTGTCGGTAATGAGATTAAACTAGGTATAGAGATACCGACGATCGAATCTCGGGCAAGTAACATACCAAAGAACAAAGGGAACAACATACGAGATTATCTCAATCCTTGACATAGAGGATCGACCGATAAAGATCTTCGTAGAATCTATAGGAACCAATATGGGCATCCAGGTCCCAATATTATTTGTTGACCATAGAGGTGTCTCAGTCTGGTCTGCATAGTTCTCGAACCCGCAGGGTCTGCACACTTAAGGTTTAGTGATGTTTCATTATAGTTGAGTTATGTATGTTGGTGACCGAAGGTTTTTAGGAGTCTCGGATGATATCCCGGACCTCACGAGGAGCTCCGGAATGGTCGAGAGGTAAAGATTGGTATATACGAAGTCCTGTTTTGGCCACCGATAAAGTTTCGGGCTCGTCGGTAGTGTACCGGGAGTGCCGAGACGATGCCGAGGACCATCGTGAGGGGTATCTCGACCCAAAGGTCCTCATGGGTTGTGAGAGGAGGCATACCAGCCCCTCGTGGGCTGGACGAAGCCTCCCATAAGGGCCCATGTGGCTGGGGTGAAGGAAAAGGCAAAAAGGGCCAAATTAGGAAGGAGTCCTAATAGGATTCCACCTCCCTTGTGGGAGATGGATTCCTCCCTTGTTGCTTCGGTCGAAGCCCTACTTGGAGTTGGGGCCAAGGCTTCCTCCTCTCCCGTTCCTCCTATATATATTGAGGGATTTGAGGGCAGCTCCTAACCCTAATTTCCACGTGTTGCCCTCTTCTTCCTCTAGATATGTTTCTCCTCTAGATTGATTTCGTAGTGCTTGGCGAAGCCCTATCGGATCAGCTCCACCACCACCGCCGCCACGATGTCGCACTGCTGAAAAACTCATATACCTCTCCACCCTCGCTTGCTGGATCAAGGAGGTGGAGATCTTCATCGAGCTGTACGTGTGCTGAACGCAAAGGTGTCGTCCGTTCGGTGCTAGATCGGAAGGACCGTGATTAGATCACGGAACGGATCGTGGTTGGATCGCGGGACGGTTCGTGATGGGATCGAGGGACGGCTTGCGATTTTGATCGCAAGGACGTTTGACTACATCAACCGTGTTTCTTAACGCTTCTCGCTTAGCGATCTACATGGGTATGTAGATACACTCTCCCTCTCGTAGATGCTCATCACCATGGATAGATCTTGCATGTGCGTAGGAAATTTTTTGTTTCCCACACAACATTCCCCAACAGATTCACTAGCACGGAGCATGGAGCTTCCACTTTGGCCTGGGCATGATCATGGTTTGACCATTCTGCCATCGTTGAGCATAGGGCTTCCACTGGGGCGTGGGCATGGTCGCGGTTCGATGGTTCCACCATCGTTGAGCATGGGTCTTCCACTTGGGAATGGTCATGGTTGTGGTTCGACCATTCCATCAGTGTTGAGCATGGGGCTTCCACTTGGGCATGGGCGGGAGCTCTGTTCCAGAGTCTGTAGGTCGTGTACAGCCCCAGCTCATTCTTACATGAGAGGGTCACCAGTAGAACTTGTGGAGGTGGTGGGTGTTCCAGACGTAGGGCTCATGAGCTCCTTCCTCGGCCCTTAGGCTGTTTGCGCCTAGCTCATGACACAACCGCATGCTCATGTAACTTGTGACATAGGGGCGACATGTGTCGGGCGGCTGTCTAGAAGCCATTGCATGAAGAAGTCAGGCACCAAAGACCTAAACAAGGTGACGTGTACGGGATTGGTCCACCAGATAGAGCTTGATCACTTGATTGTAGCAATACAGCAGGGGCGGACCCTAGCACAGATGTCGTGCCAGGTTCCTCCGTGGAATGATCAAGGGAGAAGACGCTAGAAGTGTGTTGCCCGAGTTGATGAAACACTAGATTAACAATCATATATTTGGGTTGTGTCCATACTCACTTACTCGCGAAGGTTCAATGAGATGGTGAGACACCAAGGACATTTCTGAGGTGATGTAAGTGGGAGCAGGCCCGCCAGACAGAGCTTGATCGCTTGGATTTATCAATGCACTACATGGATGGACCCGAGCATAGACGCCATGTCTAGCCCCCACTCGTGGTACGACCGAGAGAAGAGTTGCGAGGGCGCGGTGATTTCAAACAGTGACGAGGCACCAAACACAAGGCTTAAGAAAATGACATAAACTCAGTAAAAGATATCCAGATTTGGTACGTAACCAAAAAGCGAGAACACTGCAGGGCGGACCCTTGTTAGCTTGAGGATAATGCAGCCTAAGGGCAGCCCCGATTTCAACAAACTAAAAAGTCACCTGGCAATCTTGCTACTGCAAAGGCGTGGGACTGCTCGGTGAAGCACATTGCGGAAGTCCACCTCTCAGCTATTGGTCATCCCCTAAGGTCTTGAGGGCTCAGAAGGGACTGATGCCTTGCGATGTGCCATCGTGAGCTGTGCCAACCTTTGGACGATGGCGCCCACATTCTCCAAGCTGAAGGGCATGCAGACGTGGCTGGTGGCGATGCCCCTAATCAGGCCAACACACGATTGCCGAGGGAGGTCCTGGGGGCCGGCCCTATTGAGGACCACGATGTTGACACACATGCACACCTTGTTGTCCACCCCGGGAGCAACAGCAAAATTGATGGGGTAACCTAGATGACGATCGTCGCACATGGCCCGAGCATCTCACAAATTGGCGATCTCTTGGGTGATGAACTCTTGTGCTCCTGGCGCCTTGCGGCATACTCCTTGCTTGCAGGTGCACTCATTGAGGCATGCCTCTAGATGGTGCTCGAGCACCTCCCTCATCACGTTGGTCAGGTCAGATGCTTCCCTGGCTAGGGGGGACACAGACGCCAGCAGCGGGCATGGGGCTCGTGGCGCTGGCGCCTGGCGCTGCTTCCTTGTCCTCGATGAGGCCTTCGATAGCCAACGAATGCCTCTTCCTTGGGGGTGCGGCTTCACGAGGCTCGGCATCGCCCTCTTTTCCTAAGTGCTCAGCCTTGGCAGCTTTGTAGGCATACTATAGGGAGCAGACTGCATCCTTCTCGTCACAAGTGATGGTTATGATGCTACTACTTCCAGGCATCTGGGGGACGTTGTAGCCATGATGAGTCACCACCATGAACATGGAAAGCACCAGATATCCCAGGATCGCATTGTATGGGAGGCTTATGTGTGCCACGTCGATGTTGATGAGCTTGATGCGGTAGTTGTGGCGCGTGCCGAAGGTGACGGGGAAGCGGACTTGCCCAGGGGAATGGTAGAGCCATCAATCACCCTAGAAAATGGCTTGGTAGGCATCAGTTGGTCGTAAGGCACCTGAAGCATCTCGAAAGTCTCGAGAGAGAGTATGTTGAAGTTGGACCCTGGTAGATGAGGGTCTTGGTGACTGAGACGTTGCTGATGGTGGGAGTGCACAACATGGGAAGCGCGCAAGCAACAGCCATAGAATTGAGGCAGTCCTTGGAGTTGAAGGAGATGGCGTACTGCGACGACTTGAGGGGGCTCGTGGCCTCTAGCCTCGAAAGGCAGGCGTTCACCTCACAGGAGAACTATTTGAACAGGCGGTTCGACGTAGGGGCATGGGCTCTACACAGGACACAAGCTCTCATGTGAGCCTCCTGATAGCCCCCAGCCCCCTCGTCATGTTGGTTGTTGTCATTCCTCCTAGCGGTGGAGACAGCGATGGAAGAGCAGCATTGTCCTAAGGGCACGCCTCACAAGGCTGTTCACACTAGGCGCCCTCACGAGGCTGGTCATGCCTAAAATCACAATATGCTCCCTTGGTGGTTTTGACTATTCATGACAACATACATTGTCTCTTGGACTAATACTTTTACCAATTGTATTTCAGGTGAAAGTCCATAGAGAGAGATGGGTTGGCAAAACGGAGTGTGGAGAGTATCCCCAAGAAGAAGAAGGAGATGAATGGATTGTCAAAGCTTCAAAGAATAGGACTCTACATTTTACTCTGTGAGAAATCACTTTGAGTCCATAGGAAAAGCCAATACTATTAAAAGGGGTAAGGTACTATTGGTGAACAATATGCTCAAACATGCACAAGTGATAGTCACCAAAGACACCCACAACTCTTCCACGTATTCTGTCTAAGCCAAATATCCAAAATTGGTGCAACCAACATTTCCGACTTGGTCCCACAGATTCCTAAAGTCAGACAGACCCATGCCAAACCCTAGCCTTTTGGTGCAACCGATTCAGCATCGGTGCCACCGAGTTCAAGCTGCCAACTTTTGGTTGCATCGATTCATAAAATCGGAATTCCCGAGTTTTTGGATCGTTGTCACTGAGATGCAGATTCTGACCGTTGGACATCTGATCAGTACCACCAAGAAATATATATCGGTCTTACTGAGATTCAAAAGTTACTACCTTTGAAGCAACTCGGTACCATCAAGATTCACACATTGTTGTCATCGAGTTGGTCACTTAAGATGTAACGGTTGGATTTTTGGAGATGCCTATATATACGCCTCCACCACCACTCACTCGCAAGAGAAGCACTCAGAACAGATCCCCACCTATCCTATCAGATTTTCTGAGAGAGGCCCACCTACTCATGTGTTGAAACCATGCCATTCCATTCCAACCATATGAATCTTGATCACTAGCCTCCCCAAGTTGCTTTCCACCCAATCAATCTCTTCCGCCAATGCCAAATCTGTGAGAGAGTGATTGAGTGTGGAGGAGTCTATCATCTTGAAGCACAAGAGCAAGGTGTTCATCGACACTATCGATCCTATTACCTTTTGGAGGGTGGTGCCTCCTAGATTGTTTAGGTGTCACTTAGGAGCCTCCTACTTCATGTTGTGGAGTGAACCAAGAAGTTTGTAAGGGCAAGGAGATCGCCTACTTCTGAAGATCTACCCTGAGTTAGGCTAGTCTTCCGTGGATGTAGGCCATCATGGTATAGTTAAGGTTGGTTCTTCGTGGAACACTCCGTGCTCGCGACCATTACCCTCCATGGGTTGAAGACTCCATAAACATGGACTTGTGATAGCACAAACTATCTTCATGTCCTTCATGCATTTGATCTCCCTATCTCAACTCATTATTTCCATGTGCAATGTCTTTATTTTCCGCTACTATTCCTGATGACTTGCATGTGTAGGGTGTGCTAGACTTGCTATAATTGCTAAAATATGCCAACACTTAACTTTGGATATTGTGTAGATTTTAATGTGTTCTAGTAGTCTATTCTCCGCCCCCTCTAGACATACTGTTCTAGTGATCCCTCAATTTGTATCAGAGCATTGGTCTCCATTGTTTCGGTTTCATCACCGTGGAGGAAGATGGATGTGTTTAGTGTGGAAAGTTTGAATTGTAGAGTGCCCATTCTTGATGGAGAGCACTATAGTCAATGGAAGAATGCTATGATTAATCTATTTGACAAATCCCATTTGATAAAACATATTGGAAATCCCTATGTGTTCCCCATTGTTGAAGTGCATCCCACACATGAAGAGGAAATTGACATGATTGGTAACCTTAGAACTGTCAATCTTATTGTTAGAGGTTTACCAAGATTTGTGCTTTCTCAATTGAAGAACATCGAATGTGCTGATACTTTTTGGAATGATTTGAGAAACGATATCCAAATCTTTCATTAAGTAATCTTGATGAAATTCTTCATGAAACTGTTGCTTTTCACAAAATGAAGCCTAGTGATCCAAACTTTGATAAATGCCTATTTGAGCTTCGTAATCTTATGCGTGCTAAAGGAGATGTCACAACTATCAACAACATTATCACAAGCTTGAACATTGTCATGGTTACGATTCTAACGAATCTCTTGGTTTCTATGATGAGGAGATTCTACCAAATTATGATAATAAAGAACATGGCTACTATGATGAAGATGAGTTGTTCGACATCGAGCATCAAAAGATCATGAAGAATCTAAGTCTCAAGGCAAACTTCAAGGATTACATGTCCGGTGGAAAAGAGTGGATTCTGGACATTGGATGCATCGATCACATGACTACTGATAAAGACATGTTCCAAGAGATCACACCTAGTAAAGGACATTGGAGCTACATGAACTTTGGAGACAAATCTAAAGGTAAGGTACTTGGTCTTGGTATAGTGGCCATATCTCATGATAGCTCTATTCAAAATGTCATGCTCGTTGAATCCCTGGCTACAATCTTCTTTCCGTGTCTAGACTAGCAGACTTCGGTTTCAATGTGCTATTTACTAAAGTACATTGCCAAGTGTTTCATCATGATAATCATAAAACTGTCTTTACCGGTATTCGTAGAGGTGATCTATACATTGTCCTTTTCACTAAAAAGGCCCAACCTCGTACTTGTCTTATTGCAAAATCATCTAAAGGTTGGCTATGGCATAGAAGGCTAGTACATGTAGGCATGCGCAATCTGTACAAGCTTATCAAGGGCGATCACATTCTTGGTGTTGAATATCTTATCTTTGACAAAGATAGGCTTTGTAGTGCTTGCCAAGTAGGAAAGAAAGTAGCTGGAAGTCATCTGATCAAAAACATCATGACTACTAGGAGACCACTTGAGTTACTTCATATGGAACTTTTTGGTCCCAATGCTTACAAGAGTATCGATGGAAACACTTATGGCCTAGTTGTAGTTGATGATTTTTCTATATTTATGTGGGTATTCTTTCTTGATGGTAAGTCATAGGTACAAAAGATCTTCAAGAACTTTGCATGCAAAGCGCAAAATCAATTTGAAGTGAAGATCAAGAAGGTTCGAAGCGACAACAGATCGGAGTTCAAGAACACCCGTGTGTATACCTTTCTTGACGAAAAGGGTATTTCACATGATTTCTCGTCTATGTACATGCCTCAACAAAATGGAGTTGTTGAGAGGAAAAACCAACCCCTCATTGAGATGGCAAGAACGATGCTGGACAAATACAAGACACCAAGACACTATTGGGCAGAAGCGGTGGAAACAACATGTCATGCCACAAACCGACTCTACTTGCACAAGCTTCTCGGTAAAACGGCAAACGAGCTTCTCACTGTTAACAAACCCCAAGTTGGATACTTTCGGGTATTACGCCCTAAGTGTTGCATTCTTGATAAGCATCACCGTGCTAAATTTGCTCGTAAATCTCATGAAGGTTTCCTACATGGTTACGGATCGAACTCTCATGCCTATCGTGTCTACAACAACTTCACTCAAAAAGTTGAAGAGATGGTAGATGTGAAGTTTGATGAATTTAATGATTCACAAGTCAAACAATTGTCAAATGATATACGAGATAAAGATCCTTCGGAAGCTATCCAAGATTTGCCCATCGGCAAGATTCGTCCGATGGATGTGGAGGAAAGTACTACATAAACCAAAGTGGAAGCTCCTACCTCAGATCAAGGATGCCGAAAAAATGACATGGAAGCATCCACAAGTGGAACACGGAAAGATGAAGAGGAGGAGGAAGTACATCATGAAGATCCACCACAACCTCCTCCACCACCACCTCAAGGAGATGACCACCTCGACAACAACGAAGATGAAGGAGATGATGAAGAAGACGCTCCACCATCTAACAAGCCAAAGCTACCCCGAGTTCGAGCACAAGTGACCAAGAACCATCCTCTAAACCAAATCTTTGATGACATACAAACAGGGAGGATCATTCGCTCTAAAACTCGCTTAACTAACTTTTGTGAGCATTATTCTTTAATCTCTAGCATTGAACCCTTGAAGGTTGAACAAGCTCTTGAAGATGTGGATTGGGTGAACGCTATGCATGAACATATTCAAAACTTGAAGAGGAACGAAGTGTGGACACTCGTGGAGAAGCCCAAGGATGAGAAAAACATCATCAACATGAAATGGGTATTTCGGAACAAGCAAGATGAATACGGTCAAGTTGTACGCAATAAGGCGTGTCTCGTAGCCCAAGTATATACGCAAGTTGAAGGTATGGACCACAGTGAGACCTACGCCCCCATTGCTAGACTCGAAGCTATTCAAATTCTTCTTGATTATGCCAAACACCATGACATCACTCTTTACCAAATGGATATTATAAGTGCCTTTTAAACGGAGAGATAGAGGAGGAAGTCTATGTTAAACAACCTCCCAAATTTGTAAATTCTAAGAAACCTAACCACTTTTACAAACTTCTCAAAGCTTTATATGGTCTTAAGAAAGCTCCTCATGCTTAGTATAAATGCCTAACGAAGTTTCTTATTGAAATGGGTTTTGAAATTGGTAAAATTGACGCAACCTTATGCACAAAGAGATTCACCGGTGAATTATGTGTGCGCCAAATTTATGTGGATGATATTATATTTGGATCTACTAACCCACGATGTCGTGGGAACGAGCCTGACAGTAGAAGGTAGGGGTATGAAAGGAGAGGGCAGAGTCCTAGCTACGGCAAGGGTGTACACACGGATGTATGTGTTCAGGCCCCTCTCGTGGAGGTAACAGCCCTACGTCTCAGTGCTCGGGAGCTTTGTCGTGTGGAATGTTGAGATTACAGTGGTTGCGAACCCTTGTGCCAGAGGGGAGGGGCGGCTTATATAGAGTTTGCTGCCCCTCATAATTGCCCAGCATCCAAGGGTCCGATCGTGGGTTTAAAGATTGGCGTTCCTAGTAACGTACATAATAAAAGCTACTAATGACGAAAGGACTAATGCCTGCCCGTTGGCCTCCTGGAGGTGGCTTTTGGTCTTCTAGTGTTGAGTGGAAATGAGGTCTTCCGAGTGACAGTCGACTATCGAGTGGAGGAAGAAGTCTCCGAGTGGATTGCCTGTCGAGTGACTTGAGCATCATCGGGAATCCAATCGGAAGCTTATTTGTGATCTTCAAGTCCTCCAATGTCATGCCCTTAGGTAGGGCATGTAGGTCAAGCCTAGGACCCTACCCTAGGTACATATCCTCGTCATTAGCCCCTGAATGGATGGGGGTTAGAATTGTGAATGGGGATATCGATGCCAGTTCAGAATAAGGCATCAAATCTTATGAATGATATTCGGGACTTCAACGAAAATTGCAACGACTGAACTCTTCGTCATTCGCCCGGATCCGTTCAGCCTTGAAAGTGATCGAGTGAATGCTCGATCTCAATTTTGTTCTGAGTGACCCAATGGAATCTTTGGAGGTGGCGGGTCGGTCTGTCAGACCCGTACTTTGCAGGATACGAAAATTTGCGAAGCGTGCGCGCGTGCGATGATGACACCACGATCGAAGCAAGTGGGGGCATGATGCCTCGATTCTCGCACCAGTCATTTCGCCACGTACAGGGCGCAGTCTATGGTTGGCGTGTGCAGTGATCTCGTGGGCCCACCAATCAACGAGGCACTCGGTAGAGTATAAATCCCGAAGCACCATGGATTGCATAGTACTTTTCCCCAAACTTCCTCTCTTGCTCCGCCTCCCCTGTCTCTAGCGCCACACTCTGTTCTTCTCCGACAAGAGCAGTCTTCGTGATGACGAAGGGTGCCACGGAGAAACTGGAGTGTGCCAAGAAGGGGGCAGTGAAAAGCGAAGGCAAGAAGCCCTCGACCGCTCGATTCACCGTGACGGCGGGATGGATGCAGGGAGACTTTCTCCCCTTTGTGGCCACTCGAGAGGACATGGACGGCTTGGTTGCCGACGGGCTTGTGGTGGACGGTGCCTGGAGGTTGCCGGAGGGAGAGGGCGAACCGGAGCCACATGATGGAGAGCGATTCCTCCTCCTCTCCCATGTCGAAAGAGGTTTTTCTTTGCCTCCCCGCCCATTCATTAGAGGGTTTCTGAACTTCTTTGGCGCTCAGCTCCATCACTTCCCACCAAATGCAATTTCCTACTTGTCTGCCTTCATTACCTTGTGCAAGTGCTTTCTGGGATGTCCTGCTCATTGGGGGTTGTTCAAGCACATCTTTACGGTTAGATCTCAGACTGTGAAGAAAGCCCTCCCTGTGGATGGGAAGACTCATGTGTTGCAGTTGTGTGGGGGTCTAGGACTTCAGAAAAGAGCCAGTAGTTCTTTCCCTTCTATGACTTTTCCAGAAGCTGTTAGAGGCTGGCAGTCGACTTGGTTCTACTACAAAGATGTAGCTTCTCCCAACATGTCGACTGGTCTTTCCCCCTATACAACTGACTGTCCAGCTGTTCCCATGTCTTTGAGGGTGACTGAAGAGGAACAAGTCCAAGTGGGAATCTTGGTGGACGCCGTGGTGAAACTGATTCGGGGTGGAGTGACTGGCATGGATCTATTGGAGACATTCCTCAGTCGGTGGATTCAGCCGCTCCAAGCCAGGGATCACACCATGTGGCACTACGCAGGCCCTAAGGACTCGACCAGGACACACCTAGAAGAGGTTCCGCAAAAAACTGTCGAGCAATGGCTTCGCAACATCACTAGGGCATGTGACAATGCCTTGGGAGACAAGAGGATCGGACCTCGGCTGAAAACCCGCCGAAGAATCTGGTAAGTTGCACTTTGTTGACTGAAGTACGTGTACTGTCGAGTGATAGATCTATTTATGGGCTGACTTCCTTGTTTGAATCATGCAGGAGTGGACCAACATGTATTCGTATGTTCCCAACGGGAACCAAACTGAAGATGGTGTGGTGAGCGAGGGTGGCAGTGTGGACGGCGACGACTCAGAAGACTCCGAGGATGAGTACGAGAACGAGGAAGAA
This sequence comes from Hordeum marinum, assembly GCA_022496015.1. Classification (NCBI taxonomy): domain Eukaryota; kingdom Viridiplantae; phylum Streptophyta; class Magnoliopsida; order Poales; family Poaceae; genus Hordeum; species Hordeum marinum. The sequence continues at coordinate 234,845,776 of CM039675.1, forward strand.
GTCGAATCCCCTCCTCGCACCGAACGCCGCTCCAAGACTCGCCAAGACCCTGCGAGTGTTGTACAGGGCCTTGGGCCCAAGCGAGAAGAACCCGAAGCGGAGCCGACCCTCGACTGTTGAGTCGAGTGAAATATCAGCAAAACAACCAAAGCCAAATGTGGCCAAACCTCGCAAAGCCCTGCCTCGCAGGAAGATGGCTGTCGGGACCCCGATCCTAAGTCATAAGAATCCAGCCTGTAACACATCACATCACTTTGCAGCCTCACGCACGATAACTCCATGCTTGTATGCTTACCTTAGTCGGGACCATTTACGCCTTTTGGCTCACGTATGTGAATATGTCACTAGCATTCAAATGACACAGAACCTAGGCCAACATGACTAGTCATAGAACCCAAGTGGCACATCCATACAGAAACAGGCATACATAACCCAGCAATGCAGGTGTCGGCCTCAAGCGTGTGTAGACGAGTCATAGCCAGCTACAAGGACTCCATTACGCCGTGGGACATAAATGTCATCACTGCACATAGATAAGTCATAGCAGGCTACAGGGACTCCATTACACTGCGAGATATTTCCCTGAAGGGACAAACACAGCAGCAAAGATGGATACATGTCGGTCAATCAATGTGTCCGGAGCAGTAGCAAGCTACCAAGGATCGGTGGAAGCACAAAGAGGCAGTTTCCCGTAAAGAGTACTACTAAAGGCACATGACTAGGTGTCGGATCCCATACATACCGTTGCATGTCACACGTATGCACGACATGCCCGATATGCATAGATACAACTATGGCATCACAACATAGCCATACAACAACACAACTTTTATTTAAGAGGCTCAGAGGAGCCTTGCATAATATGTTCTTATAGGTAGGGGTCACATGACCCGACACTCAAGTCATACAAGCAAGTTCATACAAACCAAGCGGAAGCATAAAGCTGTCTGAGTACAGACAGTTGAAAGGGTAAAAAGGCATATGGCCAGACTATCTACAGCCCGCCACAGGGCATAAGGTCGTAGCTGGGACACCAACTATTCAGCATCGTCGACATCTAGATAGAACCCACCTGATGGGTCATGAGTCTCATCTGCAACATTTATTAAGCAAACATGAGTACAAACGTACTTAGCAAGTCTTTAAAGCAGACCTAGACTATTCATGCTCATGTATCAACAAGGGGAGTGGTGGATTTTATGCAGCAATGCCAGCTTTGACTCTTGGCTAACTTATACTACACATTTCAATTTTTTGTTCATATTTTAGATATCGCACACGATTCTAGTAACTCCACACCAATACACCACCATGGATTCACTTCCATCTCCTACGAGAGTGCCATGCACGGTACTCACACTTGTCTTGAGATTTTTATGAGTATCCATTAAATTATGTATGAACAACATAAGTTCTCCAAGTAGTCCATATCCGAGGACGCGGCTATTCAAAAAGATTCATACCCTACAGGGGTATACTTCTTCACACATGCTCTCGCCACTTATCGTTGTGTTCTCATAAAACCATGCACCTCGGCAACCTTCAAGCGGAAGCCCAACGAGGGAGTCGGCCACGACTGTCAATCACGCAAGACCTCTAGTCTAGGTTATCGCCTATTTGAGACTGAACCCGCACGAAAGTCCGGCCGAAGTTTCCGCTATGGCCCCAAACAATGTGCCCAAGGTTCCCAAGCCCACCATTCGGGTGACCCTTCGTACACCGTGCCACTGCCTACTACGTCGTAACCCACCCCTAGGGTCAGCGCTACGCACGGCCTCCAACAAACTATAAACACCAGAAACTACTTGCAACACCTGGACCAAGGACTAAGCGATTGATAAGTCGAGAGGGTCAATTAAGTATCCCAGCATGTGGTAGTAACTAGCCTTGGATCACAAACATGGAACTCAGTTCCTAAGAACGGTTCCAATGAGACAACCCGCTATGTACTCCTACATGGCCTCTCATCGCTACCTTTACCAAATCGGGTTCATCATTAAGCTTATCACATCAGAACAATATTGTTTCACTCCAGTTCATCACCTAGATGAATCAGACCTGACACAACTCTAAGAATAGCAAGCATAGCAGGCAAAGTAGGTAAAGCACATCATGGCTCAAGCATCTACTAGGTATGCTAGGTTGCAAGTTTTAGCTATTTACTGTGACAATGACAAATCATGCAAAGGAATGGGTTCATCTACCATACATGACAGACAATTAATTGTTTGTCCTAATGCAATAAACAAGAGCAGGAGTGAGAGAATGGGATGTTATTAGAATGACCAATGGGGTTGCTTGCCTTGCTGGGAAACGGGAAGGTATTCTCCTTCGTTGGAATACTCGGGGGTATCCTCAGAAGCAGGGCCTACCGCAATGCAGATAAATAACAATCAATACACGGCAAGTGCAACAATATGATGCATGATCCTGACATGGCAACATGGATGGATGAGTTGATGCAACAATTAACCAAGTTAAATGAAGTAGTTTTGAATATAGGTTCAAAATCGTTCTTCATTTCATATTCCATACATTGACCTATTACTAAATGTCAATGTTCATCTACATAGGTTTCTCTAACATGCATTACAACAGCACCATTGGATTCATTGGATTTTCCTGATAAATTTTCATATATAAATTATTTCAATCTGATTTATAGATTAATTTCTATGAATTTTCTAAGTTTTAAAAAATGTCTAGAATTAATTTAATTCACAAATTCATTTACTGCATTAGCATGACATCAGCATGACGTCAGCTGGTCAACAACCCGTTGACAGGTCAAACCTGACCAGTGGGGTCCACTGGTCAGTGAATCAATCACTAACAGAGTTAATTCAAACACTAACTACTAACTAATTAGAAGGGGGCCCACTGGTCAGTGGGTCATTAGGTTAATTAGTCCTATTAATTAATTATTTTTATGAACTAAACCTAATTAGCATGGCTAGGCCCACTTGCCAGTTGACCCTGGGTCAAACCCTAGTGGTCAAACCGGTTGACTCGCCGGCGTTGAGCCGCCGGCGACGTCAGGGACGGGCAAGCAGATCGGAAACCCTCCTCTGGCGACCAAATGGACGGCAGAGGGCACCGATCGGCCCTGTGTGCTTGCGCGCATCGAACCCGACACCTCCTAGGGGCTGGGATGGCCGGACTTGGCACCGACGACGAGCGAGGCGAATGCCGGAGCTCGGGCGAGTAGGGGCTTGTCGAGCCGGACCTCGAACAGGCGAGTGGAAGGCACCTACGGCTACGTGAGACCCTTCTGAGCACGTCTACGTGCTCAGGTGTGAGCTTGGGCTGCCGCAGTGATGGCCATGACCGCGCCGGTGGCGAGGAGCTCCCGGGCCCGAGGTGGATTGGCGCTAGGGCGTGCTAGAGAAGGGGAAAATAAGGGGGAAAGGACCGGGGGCTCACATGGGTTGTGACGGCGTCGAGAACGGGCTCGGAGAAGATCTGCTTGCAGCGGACGGACGGTGGCGGTCTCCGGTGACCGAGGACGAAGAAGGCGACGGGGTCGACACTAGGGGGCCTCCGGGCTCGATTCCATCGGTGGAGAGGACCAGCGCGTCAAGGCAGAGCTACTGGGGGGCTTAGTGGCGAGGGGGAGCGGCTGGAGCGGTAGCTATGGCGGCGAGAAGGGGGCGGCCATGGCGAGTAGAAGGAAGGGGAGAGGCAGAGCGGCGAATGCGCGAGACAGAGATAGATGGGGACCACAGCGGCCTCATCCGTTCGCCAGCGCGACGGGGGAGGCAGACGCGCAGGGAGCTGTGTGGTAGCTCCGGCGCGAGCGCACGGCACGCACGCGCTCGTCCTCCTGGCCGCCAGGAGGACGACGACCTCCCGGGGCCAGGTGGGCCGGCCTGCCTAGGCCTGAGATAGGTTTCCTTCTTCTTCTTCTTAAATTCCAGTTTCTGTTTTTCTTTTCTAACATTTGTTTTATTTTTATTTAGGCACAAAATACTCCAAATATTTTATAGAGCTTAGTTTGAATATTTCAAACCTCTACAAAAAGTTTCAGAAGATTTTGAATGCTAAAATAATTATAATGCTTTATTTGGCATTTTCAGTAGCTTTCATATTTGTTTTTGAAATGCTATATAGATTCAAATATTTAGAATGACCCCTGATATAGTAATGCCCACATTTATCAGACATAGGGGACATTTTTTATGGGCATTTTGGATTTGTTGATTTTTCACAACTATTGAATTGGTTTGATTCGGGTGAGGTGCTAGGTTTTCTGTTAATCCCCATTTCAAATTGATGCAAAAGTGAAAACATGATGCACACACATGTTGACCTAAGTAAGCTAACTAGGGATGTGACAACTCACCCCCACTCAAAAGAATCTCGTCCCGAGATTTTGAAGTCGTCGGGAAGAGCGCGGGGTACTCTAGTCGAAGATGATCCTCTCTTTCCCATGTGGCTTCCTTCTCAGAATGGTGTGACCACTGAACCTTGAGAAACTTGGTTTCTGACGCCAAGTGGTACACTCAGCTTGATCAAGAATACCAACAGGGTATTCCCGATATGTAAGGTTATCTTGGAGATCAAGCGCTTCGTGGTCCACTTCGCGGACAGGGTCCAAGAAACAATGCCTGAGTTGTGAGACGTGGAAGACATCATGAACCTTGGAAAGATGCAGCGGAAGTTCCAATTGGTAGGCAACCTCTCCTCGTTTAGCAAGAATGCGAAAAGGTCCAATGTAACGAGGAGCCAACTTGCCCTTGAAACCGAATCGATGGGTACCCTTCAGAGGTGTAACCCGAAGATAAGCCTTCTCGTCAACTTCATAGGTCACAGCCTTATGATGGCGATCATATTGGCTCTTTTGACGAGATTGGGCTGTTTTCAATTTTTCACTAATAATGAGAACTTGCTCGTCTGCATCCCGAATCATATCCGGGCCAAAGAGTTGCCTCTCTCCGGTTTCTGACTAGTTAAGAGGTGTTCGACACCTTCGTCCATAGAGAACTTCAAAAGGGGCTTTGCCCAAGCTTGATTGATAACTATTGTTATAAGAAAATTTGCCAAATGGAAGACATTTCTCCTAATTCATACCGAAAGATATAACACAAACTCGGAGCATGTCTTCAAGGATTTGATTGACTCGCTCAACTTGACCACTTGACTGCGGATGGAAAAAAGTGCTAAAAGATAGATGAGTCCCCATAGCAGTTTGGAAACTTTCCTAGAATCGGGAAGTAAAGATACTTCCACGATCTGAGTTAATATCGAAAGGAACACCATGAAGAGAAACTATTCAAGAAACGTACAACTCCTCTAGCTGGCTAGCAGTTATACTCTCCCGAATAGGAAGAAAATGAGCCACTTTGGAAAGACGGTCTATGACCACAAAGATAGCAGTATTCCCTCTCTTGGTCTTGGGAAATCCGGTGATGAAATCCATACCAACCTTATCCCATTTCCATTCAGGAATAGCTAAGGGTTGAAGGGTGCTAGCAGGCCTTTGATGTTCTTCCTTAACGCGACGACACACGTCGCAGTTGGCAATAAACTAAGCAATTTCTCTCGTCATCCTAGTCCACCAGAACCTCTAGCGTAGGTCCCGATACATCTTGGTACTACCAGGATGAATTGTGAGAGGAGATTCATGAGCCTCCTTAAGGATCAACTGTCTTAAGCGACTGCTCTTAGGAACCACCAATCGGTTCCGAAAGAACACGACACCCTCATCGTCTTTGGAAAAATCTTTAGCGTTTCCGCTAGCAATGTTCTCCTTGATCCGAGATATACCCTTATCATACCTCTGGAAAACTATGATTTGATCCCTAAGAGTAGGTTTTGCCACCAGGTTGGAAAGGAATCCTTGAGGAGCAATGTGAAGATTCAACTTCCGAAATTCCTCATAGAGAAGTGGTTAACTTTGTTGTAACATTAGGTTGTTACAATAAGACTTACGACTTAGTGCATTAGCCATGACATTGGCTTTCCCCGGGGTGTAAGTTATCCCTAAGTCGTAATCTGTAATCAACTCAACCCACCGTCTTTGCCTGAGATTCAAATCCGGCTGGGTGAAAATATATTTCATACTTTGGTGATCAGTGTAAATTTCGCAACGATTACCCAGAAGGTAATGTCGCCAGGTTTTCAGTGCATGGACTACAACTGCAAGCTCAAGATCATGTGTTGGATAATTATCCTCATGTGGATACAACTGTCGAGATGCATATGCAATCACATGATCATCTTAAATGAGAATGCAACCTAATCCTTGTCGCGAGGCGTCATAATAGATAACAAAGTCCTTTGAGAAGTCTGGTGGCACTAGCACTAGAGCAGAGGTCAGGCGTCTTTTCATCTAGAACAAAGTCCTAAAAACTATGCTCACATTGTAGGGTCAACTCGAAATTTTTATCTTTCTTAAGGAGTTCAGTGAGAGGCTTCGCAACCTTAGAGAAGTTCTCGACAAAGCGGCGACAATAGCTCGCTAAGCCCAAGAAACTCCAAACTTGCTTAACCAATTCAGGTTGAGTCCAATCAAGGATGGCCTGAACTCCCTCGGGATTGATAGCAATACCTTTACCAGAGATCACGTGGCCTAGATAGGTCACTTCTGGTAACCAAAATTCACACTTGGAGAATTTGGCATACAGACGATGCTCTCGAAGTTTCATCAATACCAGCCTTAAATGCTCGGCATGTTACTATTTGTTCTTCGAGTAAATGAGTATATCATCTAGGTAAACCATGAAAAATTTATCCAGATACTCCATGAAGATCAAATTCATCAAGCAAGAGAAGGTGGCTGGGGCATTGGTTAAACCGAAGGACATGATGGTGTACTCGTATTGGCCATAACGAGTAACAAAAGCCGTTTTTGGAATGTCCCCATTTCTAATTCTGATTTGATGGTATCCCAACCTCAAATCCATCTTGGAAAAGACAGAGGATCCAGCGAGTTGATCATACAAATCATTGATCCTCAGAAGAGGATACTTGTTCTTTATGGTGACCAGATTCACTGGTCGATAATCCACAACCATCTGATCCGATCCATCCTTCTTCTTGACGAAGAGGACGGGGCAAGCCCAAGGAGAATAACTAGGATGGATGAAACCTGTCTTCAAAGCCTCATCAAGTTGTTTCTTGAGTTCGGCTACTTCTAAGGGTGCCATCTTATAGGGTCTTCTGGCTATTGGGACAGTCCCTGGATAGAGCTCTATCACAAACTCTACATCTCTGACAGGTGGAATTCCTAGCAGTTCTTCTGGAAAGACATCTAGGAAGTCATGGACTGCCGAAATATCTTCTAGTTCTGGAAGATGACTACCATTGAGAGAATAGAGTTGGCATTTGACAGCTTGAGTGGAGACATTAACTATCTTAGCCGATGGATGTGTAAGCTGAACATTCCTAGTATGGGTATCAATCTTAGCATAGTAGGCTTTCACCCAGTCCATGCCTAAGATGATATTGATGTCCGAAGACTTGAGGCCTATCAAAGATGCTAGGAAGACTAGCCTATCCACAAGAATCTCATTGTCATGGCTTACCCTAGATGTTTGCCAGTTTGAACCAGGAGTCTGAACTACTAAAGGAGTAGGCATATCACAAAAAGATACGTTATGAAACTGTGCATAACTTTCTGAGATGAATAAATGAGAGGCGCCAGTATCAAACAAAACAGATACTGGATGACTATTGACAAGGAGCATACCTAGGATAACATTAGGATCCTCAAGGGCTTCTTCAGTAGAAACATAATTCACTCGACCATGAGCAGGAGCTGGCTTCACATAAAAGGCTTTTCCCAGCTTCCCACATCCAGCCGGCTTGGCATTGTTTTGGGGACACTCACGGGAATAGTGTCCTAGTTCTCCACATTTGTAGCACACAACGGTGGCACGGGGAGCAACATTGACAGGAGGACCTCCAGATGTCCTGGCTAGAGGGTTGCGCTGAGCTGGGCGAGGCGCCTGGAAGGATGGCCTCACGGTGTACCTTGGTGGCAGAGCTGTGTTGGGCACCCGCACCCGGAGTTTGTTGGGACCTGAGCCAGATGCGGGGCTGAAGTCACGGGTGTGCTTCTTAGTTGCCTCGTAGTCAGTCTGTCCTGTTTCGGCGTTGATAGCCTTGTTGACGAGGGCCTGGAAGGTTGTGCACTCATGCAGGCGCAGGTCTCGACGGAGCTTAGGGTTAAGTCCCTTGCGGAACCTAGCCTGTTTCTTGGCATCGGTCGACACTTCCTCCAAAGCATAACGAGCAAGATTTCCAAACTCGCGGCTATAGGCATCCACTATCAGTCTGCCCTAGGTAAAAGCATAGAACTCCTCTCTCTTGCGATCCATCAACCCTTCCGGGATGTGATGGGTATGGAATGCCTCACTAAAATCTACCGAAGTTGCTACGGGGCCTGCGGGACGCATGGCTTCATAATTTTCCCACCATAGATTGGCGGGTCCTTCCAGAAAGTATGCAGCAAAAGTCACCTTGTTGGCCTTAGATACATTGGTAGCTCGAATTTTTTGGGACATGCTAGTCAGCCAGTCATTAGTGTCGAGCGGATCGACCGAATGAAGAAACTTAGGTGCGCCCAACTTCATGAAGTCATTGAGGGACACACCATCATTACTCTCATTGGAGGGAGGACACACTGTATTCTGCTCAATACGTTCCAACAGCCTGTTGGTCTCCCTTTTATTCCGCTCAGCTTTGAGCATCACTTCCACCAAGGAGGACGCTTGCGGCAGGTTCCCTTGTCTTGGCTAGCTTCCCTCGCCCTGCTCGAAGCCAGGCACGGGGTTATTCCTAGTTCACACCATCCTGGGAAAACAAACCCATAGCTTAGACAAGGAAGACAACAACTCTAAGGCATGAGATGAGGAATGTACTGAACAACATGGCATGCAAGGGTAAACACCCGATCAACATGGTAATAACAAATTGCCATATGAACACCATGATTCGTACACACCGTGACATAGTTCAGTACAAGCCCAAGCTGAAGTACAAACTACGGAAAGGTGATACAACTCATCAGAGGCATTACAAGCTTCCTATACATTATCTATCTACACCTCTGCAACTCACTCACACCTCCGTCATATCCCACAAGACAAGCAGGACTGTGGTAATACGAATACTACCACACTACTACTAACATCCACGTACTCAAGCATCGTTGTAGAACACCTCATATAGGTTACACCCGTGACCTTGGAGCTGAACCTGAGGATCTGGAAACACCCTGGCATGTGATCCCTAGAAATTGTAAGGACACACATGTGGCCTCGGTCCCCTCGTTTGTGGCAACAACGGTCATCGAAGAGGGGTGATGCCTCCAACATCGGGCCAGTCTACGCGTGCTGGCGGATGAGTCCATGATGGGTCAACATCTCCAAATCTCCATAGCATGTCTGCATGACAGGTGCTAGCTGCGCTAGGGCTATCCAAAGATGTGTACGGGTAGCATATAGCTCCATGCGCAGGGCACGTGCATCACTATCCCTGTTCTCCAACATCTGAGCGATCACCTGAAGCCTAGTGTCCTCATGAGAATGATCATAATAGGCTGCACTAAGATGACCATCCTCTCCTTCTAGAGTAGCAGGAACATAGCAGAACTCAGTGTTCTAAAGCAGTCTATGGTGAGATCTCATAATAGTCAACATGGTGTAGGCGGCCTCTTGAACTGCCATGTCTATGGTGACACCTAACCCATATGACCAATGCAGCGGCTCTGCAGCTCCAGGATATGATGGATATATCCTAACAGTACATAGGTACTAGCTCTAGCTGAAGTCTCGATACTGCTCCTCCACTTTATACTCTGGGTACCATGAGTAACCGGTCTCCAACATAACACTAACCAACATGGCCGTGTGACATGGTACATCGATGAACCTGGTCATATGGACCACCTAACGAGAAGGACGAGGGGGCATCTGAAACAGGGAATGATGCAAAGACATTAGAGATCCTGGCGGAAATTGGGCAGCATAACGGTTGTAATTGCTCAAAAAAGATTTTGAGACAACTGCAAAGATTGGATAGCATAACCACTCACCTTTCTAGACTCGAGTTTTCTAATCCAACTGTTTGTCACACCAAACAATAATCTAGTATCGGAGTTCACTTGCGAACAAGCTAGCTACTAGACCATGGTTAGTAACTCGTCATCCTAAGAAATAGATAAGAAGCCTAGTTCTTAACCCCATAGAAAATATGAGGGTGACTCGGAATAGAATGACTCGGGAAGAGGAGTAAAAGGATCCTTACGTTCCCTTCGACAATCAATTCCCTTACATTTCTATAGTGTTTCTAGACTCAACTTCGACCGGTTTGGCTTGGTACTCCTATAGTCAGTCAGGCTCTGATACCAACGTTGTTGGGACCCTGATCCTAAGTCATAAGAATCTAGCCTATAACACATCACATCACTTTGCGGCCTCACGCACGGTAACTCCACGACTGCAGCCTTACCTTAGCCGGGACCGTTTCCACCTTTTGGCTCACTTATGTGAATATGTCGCTAGCATTCAAACGATAGAGAACCGACATGACTAGTCATAGAACCCAAGTGGCACATCCGTATGAAAACAAGCATACGTAACCCAGCAATACAGGTGTCGGTCTCAAGCATGTGTAGACGAGTCATAGCCAGCTACAAGGACTCCATTACACTATGGGACATAAATGTCATCACTACACGTAGACGAGTCGTAGCAGGCTACAAGGACTCCATTACACTGCAAGACATTTCCCCGAAGGGACAGACAGAATAGCAAAGAAGGATACATGTTGGTCAATCAATGTGTCCAGAGCAGTAGCAAGCTACCAAGGCTCGGTGGAAGCACAAAGAGGCAGTTTCTCGTAAAGAGTACTACTAAAGGCACATGACTAGGTGTCGGATCCCATACATACCGTTGCATGTCACACGTACGCACGACATGCCCGATATGCATAGATACAACTATGGCATCACAACATAACCATACAACAACACAACTTTTATTTAAGAGGCTTAGAGGAGCGTTGCATAATATGTTCTTATAGGTAGGGGTCACATGACCCGACACTCAAGTCATACAAGCAAGTTCATACAAACTAAGCAGAAGCATAAAGCTGTCTGAGTACAGACAGTTGAAAGGGTAAAAAGGCACTTGGTCTGACTATCTATAGCCCACCACAGGGCATTAGGTCGTAGCTGGGACACCAGCTATTCAGCGTCGTCGACATCTAGATAGAACCCACCTGATGGGTCCTGAGTCTCATCTGCAACATTCATTAAGAAAACATGAGTACAAACGTACTTAGCAAGTCTTTAAAGCAGACCTAGACTATTCATGCTCATGTATCAACAAGGGGAATGGTTGAGTTTATGTAGCAATGCCAACTTTGACTCTTGGCTAACTTATACTACACATTTCAACTCTTTGTTCATATTTTAGATATCGCACACGAGTCCACTAACTCCACACCAATACACCAGTACGGTTGTCACTCGACATGTCAAGTTGTATATATATTTTTCTTGGTCGTCCCGCTCCGAAGCTATCTTGTAGGTTTTATGGACATCATTTGATCAACCATTATATGATGCTGCTTCAAAGGCGTGGAACGGGGTCGAGGGAATACTCGACATATCGAGTGTTAACCATTCCAGTGGGGGCACTCTGAGTGCACCCATTGGGTGTAGTCCTCGAGACCGTCGTCGAGTGCTTGCACTAGCGGGGGTCTGACAGAGACTGTCTTGAACTTGTTTATGGTATGCGGAGTACATGAGCCACTCGACATGTCGAGTGTACTTTTGGTTGAATTATCCTTCCCCTGGACGCAGGTTTCATGGACATCATTGATCAACCATGATATGACGCTATTCCAGGATAATGGGGGGTGACGTGCGCCGCCCAGTCGACCGTTTTTGGTCTTCTGCACTTCAGTGTTGATATTTCTTGTCGATTGAATTTCTTTCTTTGTTGATTTCAGAGGGCTTGTGAACTTGGAACACAGTACAAGGATCTTGAAGATGAAAGGAACCGATTGCGCGTGGACTTGGAAGCCTCCAACAATGTTTTGGAGAGAGTGCGGGCCGAGCTGAAAACTCTGCGAGGTAACCTTCGCCGACCCACTGCATTCTCATCTTCACTTTCCATGCTTTGAACCGAGTGCTTTCACTCGAACAGACGTACGCAATGAAAACAGTCGACTCCAAGCGCGACTCAACAATGTTGTTTCTTTAGATTCCATGAAGAAAGCACTGGAGGACAAGGACAAAGCGCTCGCTAACGCCCAGCGTGTGGCGAAGGAGAAAACTGAAGCTACCGACCAGAAGCTGACTGTTGCGATGAGGATGGAGGAAGAGAACTCGAAGCTGAAGCAAGAGTGTGTGGAACTTATCAAGAAGACTGGGCAAGTAACCAAGAGGAGCAACGGCCTGGAGAGGCACTTGGGAGAGTTCTCAAGGAAGATGTATATTCTACTCGACGGTGAGTTTCTTTGTCGACTAAACTTTATGAAATTTTGACGACTATATCTCATCAGTCCTCCTCCCATTCTCCCATTCTCCCTTCCCAGAATTCTGCCATGACTTTGAGAAAGACAGTGAGGAGATCGATCCCAACTTGGATCCCACCAAATCACCTGTTGGACATGCGGTGGCCATGAACATGCTCAGACTCAACTTCAGGCTTCAGGGTGTTCAAGCGTATGTCCTTCGATTGAAAATTGCGATGGAGAGGATCGACAAGGAGATGTGGCCTGAAGACACTCTTCAGCTCGACCTCACATCTGTTATGGCACTCCTGAATGACCTCCCTAGTCGAGTGCAATCCTGCAAGAAATCTGCTGCTTGCTATGGCGCTGACGTGGCACTCTCCCTTGTGAGGGTCCATTGCAAGGAGGTGAGGGAAGACAAGTTGAAGGAGCTTCGAGTGGTTAACACGAAGAAACTTCAGTTTGAAGATTTCATGGAGACCTTCATCAATGCAGCCACCAGGATCGTGGACAGCATCGACTTGGACACATTCCTCGAGCCAGCCAGCCCGTCGGGCGCTTGAAAACTTGATATTTGAGAGAAAAACTTTATTTGCCTCGGTATGCCGAGTGAAACTGTATCAGCTTAAAACTTCATTCAGTCCTTGAGCCTGAGCATGTTTGCTTTCTCGCGAAAGATTTACCTATGATTAAACCTTTGGATTTATCAGTATTTGGCTTTCAATCGTTTGTTCGACCGAGTTTGTTTTTGGGCTTAGGCAAAAACATGTTCGGAGCTAAGCCCCTGAGTGTGGGGATTGCTCAACACTCGGAATATTTTTGACCCTAGGCGAAGATTTATTCATAGCTAGGGCGTTGAGTGGTTGGATTACTTTCCACCTAATGGGATTTTTAACTTAGGCGAAAGCATGTTCGCAACTAAGCCCTCGAGTGTGAGGATTGCTCAACACTCGGAGTATTTTTGAACCTAGGAGAAGATTTATTCGCAACTAGGATGTCGAGTGGATGGATTACTATCCACTCGGCAGGAATTCTAACTTAGGCGAAAACATGTCCACAGCTAAGCCCCCGAGTGTGAGTATCACTCGACACTCGGAGTATTTTTGAACCTAGGCGAAGATTTATTCGCAGCTAGGACGTCGAGTGGATGGATTACTATCCACTCGGCAGGAATTCTTACTTAGGCGAAAATATGTTCGCGGCTAAGCCCCCGAGTGTGAGGATTGCTCAACACTCAGTGTATTTTTGAACCTAGGTGAAGATTTATTAGCAGCTAATTTGTCGAGTGAATGGAATGCTATCCAGCCGAGGGGTTTTTAACTCAGGCAAAAGCATGTTTGCAGCTAAGCCCCCGAGTGTGAGGAATGCTCGACATTCGGAGAAGAATTTTGAACTTAGATGAAGGCTGGTTCCATAGTTAAGTTGTCGAGTGAATGGAATGCTATCCACCTGGTGGGTTTTTAAACTTAGGTGAAAGCATGTTCATAGCTAAGCCCCCGAGTGTGAGGAATGCTCGACGCTCGGAGAAGAATTTTGAACTTAGATGAAGGCTGGTTCGTAGCTAAGTTGTCGACGGAATGGACTGCTATCCACCCGGTGGTTTTTTTTAACTTAGGCGAAAGCATGTTCGTAGCTAAGCCCTCGAGTGTGAGGATTGATCAACACTCGAAGTATTCCCAAGAGTGAAATTGTATGATCGGAATTGACAATATATTGTGGAAGTCTGATTTGCATAGATGAAGTATTCTTATTACATCAGAAACTCTTCTGTCTCTAAGTATAAAAGCATCGGAGCAGATCTGCATTCTAGACCCGTGGCTCGTCCATCTGTTTCTTGAGGTTGTACAAGTGATAAGCTCCATTGTTCAGCACTTTGGTGATGACAAAGGGACCCTCCCATGCTGGAGCAAGCTTATGAGGTCGCTGTTGATCCACTCGGAGGACCAAGTCCCCCTCATGAAATGATCGACTCTTGACATTCTTCGCATGGAAGCGCCATAGATCCTGCTGATAAGCTGTAGTCCGGAACAGAGCCATATCTCGCTCTTTCTCTAGGAGATTGACAACATCCTACCTAGCTTGTTCAGCTTCAGCTTCAGAATAAAGTTCCACTCGGGGAGAATTTTGAAACAAGTCACTTGGCAAGATAGCCTCGGCACCATAGACCAGGAAAAAAGGAGTCCATCCACTCGACCGATTATGCGTCGTTCTCAGGCCCCATAACACGAACGGCAGCTTAGTCACCCAGGCACCAACGGCATGATCCAGATCACGCATGAGATGAGGCTTCAGACCTTGCAGGATGAGGCCATTAGCTCACTCGACTTGCCCATTGGTTTGAGGATGTGCAACAGACGCATAATCCACCCGAGTGCCCTGAGAGGTGCAGAAGTTTCTAAATTCTTCCGAGTCAAACTTGGTGCCGTTATCCGTGATATTGCTGTGAGGAATGCCGTATCGAAAAATTATTTCTCTCATGAATGTGACCGCCGTGTAGGAGTTCAACTTCTTGATGAGCTTGGCTTCTATCCACTTTTTAAATTTGTCGAATATGACTAGCAAATGAGTGAACCCGCCTTTTCCGGTCCGAAAGGGACCAACCATGTCGAGTCCCCAAACAGCAAATGGCCAAGCGAGGGGAATCGTCTTCAGAGTAGAGGTCGGCTTTTGTGACAAGTTTGCATAGAACTGGCATCCATCACAATGATCAACAATGTCTTTAGCCATCTCATTAGCCCGTGGCCAGAAGAAACCAGCTCGGTATGCTTTAGCGACGATTGCCCACGAGGATGCATGATGACCGAAAGTTCACGAGTGGATCTCATTCAGAATCACTCGACCTTCCTTGATGGAAATGCAACATTGTGTTACGCCAGTTGCGCTTTCTCTGAACAGCTGATCCCCAATCACAGTAAAGGCCTTTGACGTACGCACAATCTGCCGAGCCTCTGTTTCGTCCTCAAGGAGTTCTTGTCTGGGGATATAGGCAATGTAGGGCACTGTCCAATCTGGAATGACAACTAGAATCTCCATGACCAAATCAATTACTACAGGGACATCGACTTCAGTCGGATCAGTGGGGCTCATAGCTTGCGGGGGCTCTTCGGTGAAAGGATCTACTTGCACCGAAGGAGTATGCAGGTGCTCTAAAAACACATCATTAGGGACGGGCCATCGAGTGGACCCAATCTTTGCTAGTTCGTCAGCCGCTTGATTCTTCAGTCGGGGAACATGATGAAGTTCCAGGCCTTCGAATTTCTTTTCCAACTTTCTGACAGCATTCCAGTACCCACTCATAGCGGGGTTTCGAATATCCCACTCTTTCATCACTTGATTCACCACCAAATCTGAGTCGCCATAAACCATCAGGCGCTTGACAGCGTGTGAGATAGCCATGCACCACCCATACAAAAGTGCCTCATATTCTGCCTCATTGTTGGAGGAATCGAAGTGCATTTGCAAGACATAACTGAGCTTGTCGCCCTTGGGAGATATCAGAACAACACCAGCACCAGAACATGGTCCAATGTGCCGAGTGAACCTGGATTGGCTGTTGCTGTTCAATCCACTCGGCCATAAAATCTATCAGTGCTTGGGACTTGATTGCTTTCTTGGCTTCAAACTTAATGTCAAAATTTTCGAGTTCAATTGCCCACTTAGCCACTCGACCAGATGCGACTCGATTGTTGAAAATCTTAGACAATGGAGCATCACTAACGACTGAAATCGAGTGGTCTTGAAAATAATGTGCCACCTTCTTTGCTGATAGGTAAATATCATAAACCAGCTTCTGGTAGTGTGGATATCTTTGCTTCGAGGGGGACAGAACTTCAGAGACATAATAAACTGGTTGTTGGACTTTGTAAGCTTTACCCTCCTCTTCTCGCTCGACAGTTAGCACCATACTGACGACCTGATTAGTAGTCACGATGTACAGGAGCAAGGGCTCTTTGCTGGAAGGAGCGGCAAGCACCGGCTGGGTGGAGAGCGGGGCTTTGAGCTCAAAAAACGTTGCTTCGGATTCTGGAGTCCACTCGAATGTGTCGGACTTCTTCATCAATTGATATAGAGGCAGCGCCTTCACACCGAGACGAGAAATGAATCGACTCAATGCTGCCGGGCAACCTGTGAGTTGCTGAACATCGTGCACTCGCATGGGAGTCTTCATTCGGGTAATGGCGCTGATTTTCTCAGGGTTGACATCGATCCCTCGTCCGGAAACAAGAAAACCGAGTAACCTGCCGCCAGGGACGCCGAAAGTACACTTGGCCGGATTTAGCTTTATACCGTACCTCCTCAGATTGGCGAATGTTTTGACCAAATCAGCCAGTAGGTCGGAACCTTTGCGGGACTTGACGACTATATCATCCATGTACGCCTCGACATTCCGAGGGATCTGGTCGAGTAAGCACTTCTGAATCGTGCACATAAAAGTAGCACCGGCATTTTTCAGACCTAATGGCATAGTGATGTAGCAAAAACACCCGGATGGGGTGATGAAGGCTGTCTTTATTTCATCTGGTCCATACAGACGGATCTGATGATACCCAGAGTAAGCATCTAGAAACGATAAACGCTCGCATCCCGCAGTCGAGTCAACAATCTGATCTACATGGGGGGCGGAAAATGATCCTTCGGGCAGACCCAATTGAGATGTTTGAAGTCAATCCACATACGCAACGACTTATCCTTTTTGGGCACCATCACGACTTTCAAGAGCCATTCGGAGTGGTAAATCTCCTGAATGAACTTGGCTTGCAAGAGAAGGGCCAATTCTTCACCGATTGCTTTGCGCTTTTCTGCCGCCGATCGACGCAGATGCTCCTTGACGGGCTTAGCTTTCAGATCAACTCTCAGACGATGCTCAGCTAGTCCCCTGGGAACCCTCAGTATGTCAGCAGGTTTCATGCAAAGATATCCCAGTTCTCATGGAGGAACTGGATGACTCGGCTTCCTATTTGCTGTCGAGTGTTGATGATATATTTGTTGGGGCAGCAGTTGGATCCATCGGGTGGATGTGCACCTTCTTCACTTCCCCTACCGACTGACATGCCGACTCAGAAGCGGGCTTCTTTGCGCAGAGCAAATCAGCAGGGTTAGCGCTCTTCTTGTACTCTTCCAGCTCGACCATGGCCATCTGATGATCGGCGATCTTGGAGCCTTGCTGGAAGCATTCTTCAGCCCACTGTATATTGCCAGTGATCGTGATCACACCCTTAGGGCCCGGCATCTTCAACTTGAGATACACGTAACATGGACGGGCCATGAAACGAGCATACGCGGGTCGACCCAAAATGGCATGATAGGCACTCTAGAAATCCACGACTTCAAACGTCAACTTTTCCTTTCGAAAATTTCTATCGTTCCTGAATGTTACGTCTAATGCAATCTGGCTGAGTGACTTGGCCTTCTTCCCTGGGATGACTCCATGAAATTGCATGTTGCTTTCACTCAGTCGGGACATCGGAATGCCCATCCCTTTCAGGGTATCCGCATAGAGGATGTTCAGACCACTGCCACAGTCCATGAGGACCTTTCTGAGTCGAGTGCCCCCAACCACCGGATCAACCACCAGAGCCTATCGACCAGGACTAGCCACATGAGCAGGATGGTCTGTTTGGTCGAATGTGATAGCATACTGGGACCACTTGAGGTAGGTGGGGGTAGCAGGTATGGCCATGTTGACCTCCCTGTTGATGACCTTCAGTCGACTCTTGCTCTCTACATCAGCAAAAATCACAAGTGTAGCAGTGACATCTGGGAATGTTTCTTTATCTTCATCTTCATCCTTTTCAGGAGTCTTGTCACTCGGTGGAGTCTCTTTGAACTGCTGAATAAGTGTCTAACACTGCCGAGTGGTGTGCTTCGGCAAAATCAAATTGCCCTCCTCATCTTTCCTCGTGTGAATTACACACGGGTGATCCATAATATCAGTCCGTGACTGGTTTTTTCCTTTCTTAGGGGCATACTGCGCTTTAGACTTCCCCTTATTCTTTGCTTGGGCCGCCAGTGCGGCTGCCTCTGCTTGGACCGAACCCTCAGCTTTTCGCTTCTATTTCCGATTGGACTTACCACCAGTATCATTGACGACTGCCTTTCCTTTGCCGCTATGGAGGCAGTCTTCTTCCTTGCCCTAGGCGTACCGAGTGGCGATATCCATCATCTTGCCGAGTGAAAAGTCACCTATTCGACCGAACTTCAAATAAAGCTCTTTGTATCTCACACCAACCTTGAAGGCCCACACAGCTTGGTGTTCTGAAACATTCTCCACTATATGATGAAGAGTGGACCAACGCTGAATATAATCTCTCAAGGTCTCATTGGTCTTCTGGACACAATGCTGTAAGTCGACTTGCAAGTGCCCTCGAAGGTTCGGATGAACACTCGGGCAAGATCCTCCCAGCAATATATACTGGATGGAGCCAAGCGATTCAACCAAGCACGAGCTAAACCATCCAACATCAAGGACAGGTGTTTCATTGTGACGTTATCATTGCTGCCACCAATCTGTACAGCCACTCGGTAATCATCCAACCAAGTCTCTGGCTTTGACTCTCCAGCAAACTTCCCGATCCCAGCCGCCAACCTGAAGTTGGGGGGATTTTTTGCAGAACGGATGGCTCTGGTAAAACACTCAGGACCAGAAATCACGGCCAAGCTACGACTCAGAAAATCTCCGTCTTGTCCTTCTTTGTGGGCTCTGCCGCTATCGATTCGCTTCTGGGTGAGGATATCACGAGCATCAAAACCTGCATTCCGCTCATCACTGAACGAGCGCCTTTCATCCTAGTGCTGGGGCACGTGTGGACCACCTTGCGGAGGGGTGGGCACTCGACGGCATTCTTCGCGGTGGAACTGATCTCTGACCTGCTCTTCACGAAATCCTCCACCCCTACGATCTAAGGGTAATCCAGGGCTACGTGTTGACTGAACGGTTTCCACCCTGGGTCAGTTGCTGTGTATCCTATTGCGGGACTGTGAAACAATAGAATTCTGATGTTGCGCTACATCTAGCAAGGCTCTCATTTGCATCAACCTTCTTCCAGCCTCTGACCGCGACGGCTGAATGGAATTTGTTATCCTAGCAGTAGCTGCAACATTAAATATAGGTGTACGATATACCTCAAAGTTGTTGTGGGATCCAGTCAGGAACAGCTGTCGTTGCCTTCGACCGACAACTGGTGGGCGCTGGCGACCACGCTCGTCGAGTTCCCTCTAGAGATCTTCCATCTGAATACGCAGGGCCTCCAAGGCCTGAGCCTCGGCGGTTGTACCAACGATGGGAGTATGAAGAACTTCACCATCGCGATGGGGCTATTCACTCGACGCGCTGCCAACATCATGCTTGTCGTGGCCAAAGCTTGGTGGTGGGCTTTGATGAGAGCCCGCCATAAGGACCTCCGTTGCTGGATCGCAGCTCTTGCATTCGAAAGGGACATCGGACGGATCAGAATCCGATCGAACACACCGTGAAGGGACTCGGCAGGCTCGAGTGCTGCGATCTGCGGAGAAGAAATTTGATGCGCCATTGCATGCTTGACCCAACGCTAGAGTCATGAGCGGCTGGATCGCTTGTGACAGCGGACGGCAACGGGAGCCGACGCATAGGGAGTCGACGGTTGGCGCAGCAGCACATCGTAGGAACTCGCGCGGAAGTGCGCGGTCCCGTGGACTAGGAGCACCTCGACATCGAGAGGCGCTTCCTGAAGCCATGCCGAATCGTCGGCGATGAAGGTGAGCGCTCCGAAACGAATCTCATGGCCAAGAGCAAAAACACCGTCGAAAGACATGTCAAAGGATGAAAAATGCAACCTCGCCGGATGTCGCTTAGATGCCTGCCCCACGGTGGGCGCCAACTATCGTGGGAATGAGCCTGACAGTAGAAGGTAGGGGTACGAAAGGAGAGGGAAGAGTCCTAGCTACAGCGAGGGTGTACACACGGATGTATGAGTTCAGGCCCCTCTCGTGGAGGTAACAGCCGTACGTCTCAGTGCTCGGGAGCTTTGTCGTGTGGAATGTTGAGATTACAGTGGTTGCGAACCCTTGTGCCAGAGGGGAGGGGCGGCTTATATAGAGTTCGCTGCCCCTCATAATTGCCCGACATCCAAGGGTCCGATCATGGGTTTAAAGATTGGCGTTACTGGTAATGTACATAATAAAAGCTACTAATGATGAAAGGACTAACGCCTGCCCGTTGGCCTCCTGGAGGTGGCTTCTGGTCTTCTGGCGTCGAGTGGAAATGAGGTCTTTCGAGTGACAGTCCACCGTTGAGTGGAGGAAGAAGTCTTCGAGTGGATTACCTGTCGAGTGACTTGAGCATCATCGGGAATCTAGTCGGAAGCTTATTTGTGATCTTCAAGTCCTCCAATGTCATGCCCTTAGGTAGGGCGTGTAGATCAGGCCTAGGACCCTAGCTAGGTGCATATCCTCGTCACACAATTTAGTGAGAAATTTGGAAGGTTGATGTCAGAGAAGTATGAGATGTCTATGATGTGTGAGCTAAAATTCTTCCTTGGTCTAGAAATCAAGCAAACGAGAGAAGGTACATTCATCTCTCAAACCAAGTACACCAAGGACTTGATCAAGAAGTTCAATATGCAAGAGTGCAAAGGTTTGAAAACTCCCATGCCCATTAGCAGACACGATGATATCACTAAGGAGGGTGAACCGGTTGATCAAAAGGTTTATCGATCAATGATTGGTTCTTTGCTATATCTATGTGCCTCTCGTCCCGATATTAAGCTTAGTGTGTGCATGTGTGCCCGATATCAAGCTGCACCTAAATAATGTCATCTTAAGGTTGTGAAACGCATTGTGAGATACTTGATACATACACGAAACTTTGATAGTTGGTATCCCGAGGGATCTTCGTTTAATCTTGTTGGCTACTTCGACTAGGACTATGCCGGTGACAAGGTTGATAGAAAATCCACCTTGGGTACATGTCAATTTCTTAGTAGATATCTTGTGTTTTGGTCCTCCAAGAAACAAAACTCGGTACCTCTATCTACCGCTGAAGCTGAATATATTGCTGTCGGATCATGTTGTGCACAATTATTATGGATGACACAAATGCATAAGGATTATGGAGTCTATGTGAAAAATGTGCCATTACTTTGTGATAATGAGAGTGCTATTAAGATTGGACATAATCCCGTGCAGCATTCTCAAACAAAGCATGTTCAATTTAGACATCATTTCATTCATGATCATGTTGCCAAAGGAGACATTAATCTTAAGCATGTTCGTACCAACAAGCAATTGGCTGATATCTTTACTAAGCCTCTTGATGAAAAAGTGTTTTGTCATTTGAGGAATGAGTTTAACATCATTGATGCTTCAAACTTGATCTAAGCTCACTTGGATGCATGCAAGGGAATGAGCTTTATTAACCATTCCATGTTATTTTTATCATGAATATCATATATCTTGGAATTCTATGCTCCCTTGTCTTGCATCTAACCCTTTTATAGGTACTTGGAAGAACAACACTCCGCAAGATTTCCATCAACTCATATCATAAGCAATCTTGTCATGTCCAAGTATCCACAACCTCTATTGAATGATGGAAGTAAGAAGACAACAAAACATATCCTTGACATATATTTTTCAATTGGTATCAACTCACAATTGGTATCATATCATTTGGATATATCATGTTCTTCCTTGCGTGACTAACCTATGTAGGTGAAAAGTGAACGAAAACAAAAAGGATTGCTCCCAACTCAAGATGAACTTCATCAACTTCGAGCATCCTCATCAAGTTCACCTACAAGCTATGCCATCAATGTCACTCAAAGGTATGTACTGATATCCTTGATATAGCTTTACTCCAAGTCATGAGATAAAGCAACTCAAGAGATATGAAGACATTAAAATGCTTAAACGAAAAATGGTAACCCCGTTTTGAGCTTAATGATGAGTCTGACCTATGATCAAGTATCCTTGCTTAACTCCTTAAGTCAATAAACTCTAATATAGGTGACCTAGTCACCGCCCAACATCTAGTCATAAGAATTTAATGGAGAACCCTTCTTATGTTGCTCTTTGACATTTCCATTCAACTCTAGCCTAGATGAAAATTCATTGCAAATCCTTTTTAAAATTCATTGCAAATCTTTGAGACACGTTTGAGACATTCTGAAAAAAATTCATTTGACAAAGTTGCCAAGTTTCTATTTTCCAACTAGCAGCCTACGATCAAAACTTATCGGTCTTACCAATATTGTAGTCTTACTACAAAACACATAACGGTGCCACCAAATCTTTTGCCTCAGAGTCACCGACCTCTTTGCACTTTGCCCGCTTTGTTCCATGCTCATCTCAATGATTCCAATGATGTAGGGGGAGAAACATCAAGAGATATAATCTCAAATTATCAAGGATACCTACATCAAAGGAGGAGAAATTTTTAAAGGTTTTTTAGATCTAATGGGGGGAAACAGTTTTCAAGGAACCATTGTCTTAATACACTCAATGAGCATATATGTCTAGGATCCCTTCCCATTCGATGATCCCTTTTATTGGTCCCTTGTGTGACGTTTTTGGAAAATCAATGCCAAAGGGGGAGAAATATCAAAGCTTCAAAGCTTATGCTCATACCAAAGGGGTGATATATATCTAAAGGGAAGAATATCTAAGCATTCATGCTTCAGGGGAGAAATGATCATGAAAAGAAGTAGTGTAACCTTATCACATAAAGGTTGAGAAATATCAAGGATCCCTTATCACACAAACACTTCTTAAGGAGAAGAGAGAGAAGAACGAATTTGAAATCTAATTCTCATATGTTTTAGACTTTTTCTCAGCCCTACCTACTCTCAATATCAACATTTTATGATTCAGGGAGAAAGGAAAACTTTCTCAATTGGTGTCACAATTAGTGTCTAGGGAGAAAACTCTAAACTTATTTCGAGACATATCATTCTCAAGAAATCATTTTCTATATGTCCTCCATATCTTGGTTTTTTCATTCCACTTGCATTTTCACTTTCAAATACACTTGTGTTTCCTAACATTGTTTTCTCAAGTGTGTTCCCACTGTTAATGCTCAAGGACCTAAAGGTAAGTATATGCATCATATTCTTGTTCAAGATGACCTCTTGCTTCTTGCACATATTGTTTGCAAGAGTGAGTCTTGAACATGAAATCATTTCATCCTCATATATTTGATGCATATTGCCAAGGCATACATGACTTCTCATGTCCTTCCTACCATGTGTGTGTTCATGCATTCAAAAGCACCTATCCTTAAAATGGATTGCACACATCTAGGGGGAGCTTGTATTAGTCATGTATCCTTCAAAGTCTTCATATATTTCTGCATATCTTAAATTGAAGCTTTGATTGCATGTTGTCATCAATTACCAAAAAGGGGGAGATTGAAAGCAAAATACGCTCCCATTCAATTCCATTCATGTGTTGATATTAATTACCAAAAAGGGGGAGGTTTTCTAAGAGTGAGCCACTACTCATGTGTTGAGATCATGCCATTCCATTCCAACCATATTAATCTTGATCTCTAGCGTCCTCAAGTTGCTTTCCACCCAATCAATCTCTTCCACCAAAGCCAAATCTATGAGAGAGTGATTCAGTGTTGAGGTGTCTATCATCTTGAAGCACAAGAGCAAGGAGTTCATCGGCACTATCGAGCCTATAACCTTTCGGAGGGTGGTGCCTCCTAGATTGGTTAGGTGTCGCTTAGGAGCCTCCTACTTCGTGTTGTGGATTGATCCAGGAAGTTTGTAAGGGCAAGGAGATCGCCTACTTCGTGAAGATCTACCACGAGTTAGGCTAGTCCTCCGTGGACGTAGGCCATCATGGTATAGTCAAGGTTGCTTCTTTGTGGAACCTTCCGTGAATAGAGTTCTCCATGGACTCTCATGACTTTTACCCTCTATGGGTTGAAGACTCCATAAATGTGGATGTACGATAGCACCACCTATCGGAACTATGGGAAAAATCTTCGTGTCCTTCATGCGTTTGATCTCCCTATCTCAACTCCTTATTTCCATGTGCAATGTCTTTACTTTCAGCTACTATTCTTGATGACTTGCATGTGTATGGTGTGCTAGACTTTCTATAATTGCTAAAATATGCCAACATTTAACTTTGGATATTGTGTAGATTTTAATTTGTGCTAGTAGTCTATTCACCCCCACCCTCTAGACATACTCTTCTAGTGATGCCTCAGTATCAGCCATCCTGGTGAGGCTGCTCGCGCTAACCCGGGCGTGGGTTGCTGTTATGATTGTCCCATCTGCCTTCATTCTGGCCACCTCTGCGGCCAGTGTCGCGGTCATTGCGGTCTGGGCGCCGACCAACACGCTCGTCACGGAGGGCCTTGATCTCCTGGCAGTCCTCGATGTTGTGGGTGCGCACGTTGTGGTAGATGCAGTGCAGGCGATAGTCCTTCTCGGCTACATCATGGTCGCGGCCACGTTTCTGCTCGGGCTCGACCACGAGTATGGTAGGGCCCTTGTTCGGGTGTGGCATCTAGGTCATTGTGGATGAACAAGCGGCCTTCTTCGGTGTTGGAGCACTTGTCGGCGATGTTGAATAGCTCCAGAGCCGATCTTAGGTTGTCTTTGAGAGCTTCTCGCACATCTGGACATCCATGATGTAGTTGGTGAATGCCATGATGATGGCTTCATTCGAGGCACGCGGGATCTTGTTGCGCACCTAGCTGAAAAGCTGGATGTACTTGCATAGGGTCTCCCCGGGGTGCTGCTTCATGCTTCGCAGGTCGTTGATAGAGATGGGGCGGTCATGCGTGCCCTTGAAGTTGACAACGAACTACTCACAAACCTTGCTTCACGAAGAGATCCACTCCTCGAGAAAGTTCATGAGCTAGGAGCACCCACTATCCTTGAGGGGCATGGTGTCGCTGTTCTGGGATCTGGGTACCCAAATCTGCCTGCCTGTGGCCCAACGCGTAGCCCACTTTGACGGCCCGGTATGGCCTAGCAGCAAGCCCCCAAGTCAAGACCCTCGCGAAGGCCCCGGCCTCGTAAGCCTAACAACGCCAAGACCTCCGGAGGAGTGGCCTCCCCAGTCTACCTCCCGAGGAGCATAGATTTATATGCAGGTATCTGGCCTCATCAGGCTGTGATGACGTGAGCCATGATGACCTAGACCAAGCAGGCGCCAGACGACACAAAGGAGGAAAATTTCCTATTCGGTGCTAAGGGAGCAAGGGCAGGCGTAGTTTCCCAAGGAAGGCCCCCAAAGCTTTCCATTCTGGTTCAACAAGACCAATACCACGAGCTCGGCAGGACGGATGTCATTACGGAGCCCACCTATGCGTCATGCCCAGAAGCTTTGCAGGCGAAGACCACCTTTAGTCATGATAAGATGTACGTCTTGTATTTTTCAAAATTGGATGTTGTGGGATCCCTTCTCGCCAGTGCGATAAGGAAAAGGACCAAGGCCTATAAATAGGGACTAGCCTCAATCATAGAGAGGGACCCAATTCATCCTCACCCAAGAGCCCTCGCGAGGACGCTCAGCCACTATACTAGTTCATCCCCATCCTCCTCATGAGGCCAATCCACCAAAATCAGGAGTAGGGTTTTACACCGCAAGGTGTCCCGAACCTAGGTAAATCTCTGTAGTCATCTTCTTCCCCGCTCGCACACACTCGATAAGGCTTGCCTATGGGGTAACGATCTTGAGACTAGAGCTAGTTGGGATCTTCGAACATGCACAAGAGTTCAAACCTTCTTGGGTCTACGGAGCCCCGATTCCGACATTTGGCAGGCTAGGTAGGGGTGTGTCGTAATCCTCCCTCCAGTTCTACTTCGTCTCCGCTTTGTCGCTCCCATGGCCGCCGACCGCCGAGTACGCCTCTCTTGTAGCTAACACTACCACTGACCCAGCTACTCACGAGCAGGAGGACTCGTTGCTACCACCCTCCACAGTGGGCGATGTGGCTCACGGCGTGCCTCCTCCACCTTCTCTGCACGACGCCGACCTCGAGCCCATACGCGAAGCGCGCCCGCGCGACCCACCACGTGGGGTGCCGGTGCAGGCGCGGGATGAAGCAAGCTGCCAGGTGGTGCCGCAGCCACAAGGTGACGGACGTGCGCTCCTCGCACCATCGCGCTAGCATCAAGACCGTGTGCCGCTAGAGTCTGCAAAATATGAACGCCAAGACCGAGCTCCCCTCGCACACACTATGCCTATGAGTGCAGCGGGATGCTGCACCTTCACCTAGGAGCTGCGCCGGGTCTCCTAGCCTGATAATTTCAAGCCGGGCCTGCCTCCATGCTATGACAGCACCCCCAACCCTGCGGAGTTCCTCCTACTCTACTTGTTGAGCATCGGGGTGGCGAGCAGTGACGAGACGGTCATGGCGAACTGGTTCCTCATGGTTCTCAAGGGTGGTGCGCACTCTTGGATCCTTAACCTCCCGGAAGGATCTATCTCCTCCTAGGATGAACTTTGCAAGCTCTTCATCGCCAACTTCCAAGAACCCCATGCGATCACCTGCATCCTGGGCGGTGCTGAAGCCCCTACCTCAAACCGCATCTTCAAGCAGTTCTCTTGTGAGGTGAATGAGGCCCTCCTGAAGCTCGAGGTCGCGCATCCCCTTAGGTGGTCACAATACATCATTACCTTCGACTCCAAAGATCACCTCAAGTGCTCGGCCACCGAAGGTGCACTGCCCATGCTCTACAGGCCCACCATCAGCAACATCCTCGCCACCAAGACCCTCATCGACGGTGGTGTTGGGCTCAATGTCCTCTCTATCGAGGCGCTTCAGGTGTCCTATGACCAGCTCAAGCCAACCAAGCCCTTCTTAGGAGTGACCGACGTCTTCACCGTTCCCCTAGGGAAGGTGCGCCTCCCAGTGACCTTCGGCAAGCGCCACAACTATTTCACTGAGCTCATCAACTTCGACATCGCCCACATCGGCCTCCCATACAACTCCATCCTCGGGGATCTCACCCTTGCCAAGTTCACGGCGACAACCCACCAGGGATACAACGTCCTCAAGATGCCAAGGTGAAATGGCATCATCACGGTCGCTTGCGATAACAAGTATGCAATATGCTCCCTTGAACGTGCCTATCAGGCCACAGCGGCCGAAAAATCTGACGACAAAAGCAACATCCTGCCTCATGAGGACACTCCCAAGAAGAAGAAGCAGCTCCTCCCCAAGATCCTTCAGGGGACAGATATCCCCACGGGCAGCGTCTCAGGCCCCATGACCACTACTAGGGCGCCTCTCCCTCTTGCATAGGAAGGAGCGCCCGACACCTCCCTTAGTGCGGGCTCGGGGGCTTTCACTTGGAGAGCCCCCAACTTCACCAGTGCGACAAGGGATGTGCTCGGGCACCACTTGGAGGCGTGCTTCGACACATGCCCCCACAAGCAAGGAGCACAGCCTGAGATACCAGGAGCATGAGAGATCATCACCAATGCAATCGAAGAGCTTCCGGAGGTGCAGGCCATGTGTGGCAAGCGTCGCCCTGCACCACCACACTAGTGAATAAAAGCCTACCTATGGCATGGCCAAAATGGCCTTCCTGGCATAGACACCCTACGCCAGCAATAAGGCACCATAGTTCAAATATACTGGTGGTGTTAAGGACAACGCCAATAGTATTTTGAACACCTGTTGGCGTTGGATAGAGATGGACACCTGCACTGTCATATTTAGCCAATAAAAAATACCAAACATTTCCTTCACAAAAGATACTAAACATTTCATTCAGAAAAGATACCTAATATTTCATTCACAAAAGGAAAGTACCATTAACTAGCTTCTGACAATGTACATATCGATCTACCCCTCTCTTGATCGAGACTACCTAGCTAGCTAGTTTTTCCTAAGGACTAAGTTCATCTCATGAAGATTATTCCTATTCGTCTGCCCCTCCTTGATGTAATGCGCTTTCTTCGTCTTCAGTTTAGTCCTCTAGCCCTTCAAGACTTCTAAGTCCTTATTGATCTCAGTTATCTCTAGGTTTAATTCCGTGATCTGACCTTCGAGACCGAGAATCTTATCATAGACAATAGCATTTTCATTGATAATTTTTTCCTTCTCCTTCTTCAGGGAGTCATCCAACTCCTGCAGGGCTTTGAGGGTTCTGTGACGTGACGCAAGCACCTCATGACTGAGCACATCGACATCACTGCCTAAAATCAACTGAATGACAGTCGGCGAAGACAGGCCTCCTAAGTATGCCTGCCAAGGGTTCTAAATAATGCATAAACAATTATATGCCTACCAAGGGTTTGCAATGCTACTTCATGGTTTTGTAACCTTAATTACCTTGTTGGTGCTCACGTCACTTTTATCTTCAGAAAAACCCGACCAATAATAAGATGAGCCTACCAATAGGCTAGAGCCGGCCTTGCTATTTGCATAAAGAATGAAATGAATGAGCATAGGTTGTGCCATACATGATAAATTACTTAGGCTAGTTTTTTACTTAGGTTGATCGAAACATAATAATGTTATAAGTTTAATTATAAGCACTTATGAGTTTAATTATAAGCACTTATAAGTTGACCGAAATAGGTTGTGTCATACATGATAACTACATCTTCTTTACAATTATGCTATAAGCTTAATTATAAGCACTTATGCTACACCGAAGCACATAAGAAAATAGCAAAATAAGCCCAATTCTAAGCACTTTTTCTACAACATGTATTAAGATTGAATTAGCAAAATATCCAATACCCCAAGTTAATTCTAGCATTCTAGTTTTATCTACAACATGTACTAAGCTTCAAGTATAGCAAAATACCCAATAACCCCGTTCTATCATTCTAGTTTTATCTACAACATGTACTAAGATTCAAATATAGCAAACTACCCAATACCCCAATTCTATCATTCTAGTTTTATCTACAACATGTAAAATATAGCAACATACGCAATACCCCAACTTTAGCATTCTAGTTTTATCTACAACATGTTCTAAGATTCAAATATAGAAAAATACCCAATAACCTAACTCTGTCATTCTAGTTTTATCAACAACATATAGTAACATTCAAGTACCCAGGCGGCGAGGAGGGTCTGCGGACGGGGCAGCTTCGGGCGGAGCTATCATGGCCGGTGTCAGACGGGGTGGCTACGAACGGCATCGGGGGCGGTGGCGGGGATCGAGAGGAGGAATAAGGAGTTGGGGGCTCAAGAGAGTGGGGAGTAGGCTGGGCACTAGGCGGGGATGAGATAGATTAGCGCTGGCATGGGCCTAATGGGCCTAAATTGCAACGTCGGGGCTAATGTGCGATGCCAGCACTAATAGAATAGCTATGGTGATTAAATTTCGCAAATGCCAACATTATTTGAAAATATTAGTGCTGGCATTGGTGTGTAATGGCGCTCTAGGAACAAGAGTTGTAGCTAGCCATTTCTGCACTAGTGCGAGGTGCAGCTGATGCCCCCAACGTGGGCGGCGGGTTGTGCGTCTACGTCGACATCCTAGTCCTCAACATGGCCTTCTGGCCATCGAGTGTCGGCCGCTGTGGTGGCTACCCCTACAACTACATTCATGTGCCTTCCGGCCTCATGAACGTGGTCGTTGCGTACTAGCTCCTCGCGCAGGCTATGCACGTGTCTCAGGAGGCCCGATGCCACGTGGTCCTTCAGGAAGTCTCGAACCCTCGCGAGCCCCCTGGGCCTCGCGGGGCCCCCGAGCTTCTAGAGCCCTCAGGCTCGTGAGGATCAAGCCTCAACAACTACCCTAACGCTTCAACAGCATCGTTGCCAGGTGACATTTTGGTTTGCTCAATTGAGGGCTCCCCTCAGGCCCCACCATCCTCAAGCTATTAGGGCCCGCCCCTGTAGATTTATCATTTTGCGCATGTATTAGAACTATTTCTGCATTTAAGGAATTTTCTAAGTATTTCGACCCACGTGCCCGGTGCTTCATCACCATGAATGTCGCTGCGCCCTAATAACCCGACGAGGATCATCCTTGAGGCCTACGTCAGGGGTTGGCTCGGTGAACTTCAGTCCGTGTCATGATCCATCCGCACCACCATGACTAAGCCCACCGGTGAGACCCCATTCTTCCTCATCTACAGGGTTGCGACGGTGCTCCCGCACGAGGTTAAGCATCGCTCTCCTCTAGTCTTGGCATTCAATGAGGAGCGTCAGGATGCCTCACGGGGAACAGATCTCGATCTTGGGGAGGAGGCCCGCCACCAAACCTCAGCCCATGTAGTGCTACCATTGCCGCAACATCTGCTCTAGGACCCTCGAAGTTGGAGAACTCATCCTTAGGAGGGTTCTCTCAATGGAGGGCTTGCACAAGCTCTCGCCCATGTGGGAGGGCCCGTTCAGGGTCACCCGCGTCTCCAGACCTGGCGCCGTATGTCTAGAGACGCAGGACAGGGTCCCCGTCCAGAATGCTTGGAACATCTAGCATCTCCGCAAGTTCTACACGTGACACTCTCATGTAATAATGAGTCGGGTTGTATATGCCCCAAAGTCTCCCGGTGGGCCACCCCTCGGCCCCGCGGGGGCTCCCACCCATGCCCAAGTGGAATCCCCATGCTCCGCGCTGGCAGACATTTTTAGGGATTTGGCTACCTGTCAGCTTTCTCTCGCGCGCGCGCGAGCGCGCATGCGCGCACGTCCCTCGAGCGGGTGTTGGACACGATGCGCATGCTTGCCCCCCTGAGGGCCCAGGCCACATGCACATCTCACCGACTTTGGCGTCCTAATCCTTGTGCGACGCTCTCGAGCGAGTCAGCAGGCGCATACTGCCTCCGGCTCCCAGC
The DNA here is from genome assembly GCA_022496015.1 of Hordeum marinum. Taxonomy (NCBI): domain Eukaryota; kingdom Viridiplantae; phylum Streptophyta; class Magnoliopsida; order Poales; family Poaceae; genus Hordeum; species Hordeum marinum. The sequence continues at coordinate 234,876,991 of CM039675.1, forward strand.
CTTAGGAGCGCTCATTCCCTGGCCTTGCCAGGCATCGTGACCTGGCATACCAGCAACGATCGAGCCTCGCTCTAGGGCTCTAACCCAAAATCATTGCCATGATAAGGATGACAGAAGAAAGGGCAGCCACGGTTTGGCTCGTCGTCAATGTTTTGGGGAATGTGGCATGGGAAAAAAATCCTACGCACACGCAAGATCTATCCATGGTGATGAGCATCTATGAGAGAGGGAGAGTGGATCTACATACCCTTGTAGATCGCTAAGCAGGAAGCCTTAAGAAACGTGGTTGATGTAGTTGAACGTCTTTGCGATCCAAATTGTCGAGCATCCCTCTATCCCATCACGATCCTTCTCGTGATCCAATCACAATCCATCCCGTGATCCCATCATGATACATCATGTGATCAAATCACGAATCATCTCGCGATCTTGATCATGGTCCTTCCGATCTAGCGCCAAAAGGACGGCGCCTCCATGTTCAGCACACGTACAGCTCGATGACGATCTCTGCCTTCTTGATCCAGCAAGAGGGAGCGAAGAGGTAGATGAGTTCTCCGGTAGTGCGACGGCGTGGCGGTGATGGTGGTGGAACTATTCTGGCAGGGCTTTGCCTAAGCACCGATGAACTAGACTAGAGGAGAAAATGTTCTAGATGAAGTAGAGGGAGCATGTGGAAATTGGAGGTGAGGAGGGAGGGAGGGAGGGGAGGAGGCATCCTCAAACCCTAAAAAGTTGGCCGAAATTGGAGGTGGAGAAGTCCTACTCCAATCCTACTAGGAGTAGGATTCCTCCTCTCCACTTGGAAACCCTTTCCAGCTTTCCACCTTTGGGTTTCTCCCAACCCTAGCCGCATGGGCCTTAGTGGGGGCGGGTTAGGCCAACCCACTAGGGGCTACATTGACTGCTCTCACAGCCCATGAGGTCCTTTGGGTCGAGACACCCCTCCCGATGGCCCCCGGTACCCTCACGGCACTCCCGGTACACTACCGAAGTACCCGAAACTTTTTCGGTGACCAAAAGAGGAGTTCATATATATCAATCTTTACCTTCGAACAACCTTCAATCACCACCATACATAACTCTACTATATGGAAACTTCACCGAACCTTAAGTGTGTAGACCCTGTGGGTTCAGGAACTATGTAGACATGACCAAGACAACTCCACGGTCAATAACCAATAGCGGAACCTGGATCCCATATTGGTTCCTACATATTCCACAAAGATCTTTATCAGTTGAACCTCTATGTCAAGGATTTAGTTAATCCCGTACGTTGTTCTCTTTGTTCTTCGGTATGTTACTTGCCCAAGATTCGATCATCGGTATCTTTGTACCTAGTTCGATCATGTTACCATCAAGTCTCTTTACTAGTTCCATAATACAAGATCCCATGGATAACACTTAGTTACATTGCTTGCAAGGCTTACTGTGATGTTGTATTACCGAGTGGTCCCTCAGATGCCTCCCCATCACACGGAGTAACAAATCCCAGTCTTGATCCATGCCCACTCAACAAATACCCTCGTAGATACTTGTAGAGCATCTTTATAGTCATACAATTAAGTTGTGACATTTTATGCACACAAGGTATTCCTCGGTGTCAGTGAGTTGCATGATCCCATGGTCATAGGAAAAGATACTTGACATGCAGAAAACTATAGCAATAATCTGACATGATCACATGCTATGTTTATAGTTTGGGTCTTGTCCATCACATCATTCTCCTAATGATGTTATCCTGTTATCAAATGAAATCTCATGTCCATGGCAAGGAAACCTTGACCATCTTTCATCAATGAACTAGTTAACTAGAGGCATACTAGGGACACAGTGTTGTCTATGTACCCACACATGTATTTGAGTTTCCAATCAATACAATTATAGCATGGATAATAAACGATTATCACGAACAAGGAAATATAATAATTACTAATTTATTATGACCTCTAGTGCATATTTCCAACAGTTTTACACTTGCACTAGAGTCAATAATCTAGTTCACATCACCATGTGATTTACATTGTTATGAATCTAACAACCTATGAGTTCTGGGGTTCAATCATGCTTTCCTTGTGAGAGAGGTCTTTACTCAACGGGTCTGCGACATTCAGATCCGTGTGTACTTTGCAAATCTCTATGTCATACTATAGACACTCCTACCACACTCCACTTGGAGCTATTCCAAATGGCTGCTCCACTATATGTATCCGGATCGCTACTCAGAGTCATCCGAATTGGTGTTAAAGCTTGCATCGACATAACCCTTTATGACGAACTCTTTATGACCTCCATAATTGATAAATATTTCCTTAATCCTCTAGTTACTAAGGATAATCTTGACCGCTATCCTGTGATCCACTCTTGGATCACTCTTGTACCCCTTGACAGACTCATGGCTAGGCACACACAGGTGCGGTACACAACATGGCATACTATACAGATACTATGGATAAGGCATAGGGGACGACCTTCGTCCTTTCTCTTTCTTTTGCCGTGGTCGAGCTTTGAGTCTCACTCAACTCCAAACCTTACAAATTAGGCAAGAACTCTTTCTTTGACTGGTCCATTTTGAACTCTTTCAAAATCTTGTCAAGGTATGTACTCATTGAAAGTTTTATCAGACGTCTTGATCTACCTCTATAGATCAAGATGCCCAATATTTAAGTAGCTTCATTCGAGGTTTTCCTTTGAAAATCTCCTTTTCAAACAACCCATTATGCTTTCCATAAATTCTACATCATTTCTGATTAACAATATGTCATCCACATATACTTATCAGAAATTATATAGTGCTCCCTCTCACTTTATTGTAAATACAAGTTTCTCATAACCTTGAATAGACTCAAGAACTTTGATCACCTCATCAAAGCATATATTCCAACTCTGAGATGCTTGCTCTAGTCCATAGAAGGAAGTATTGAGCTTGCATATATTTCAGCGGCCTTAGAACTGACAAAACCTTCCGGTTGTATCACATACAACCTTTCCTCACCGATACCATTAAGGAAACAATGTTCTGACATCCGTGCGCCAGATTTCATAATCGAAAAATGCAGCAACTTCTAACGTACTTCCAATAGACTTTAGCATCACTACGGGTGAGAAAGTCTCATCGTAGTCAACTCCTTGAACTTATGAAAAACCCTTTGCCACAAGTAGAGCTTTATAGAATGTGACATTATCGTCCGCGTCCGTCTTCCTTTTAAAGTTCCATTTGTTCCGAATGGCCTTCCTCCCTTCAGGTAATACCTGCAAAGCTTATATTTTGTTTTCTTACATTGATCCCATCTCGGATTGCATGGCCTCTAACCATTTCTCGGAATCCGGGCCCATCATCACTTCTACATAGCTCGTAGGTCCATCGTTGTCCAACAACAAGACCTCTAAGACAGGGTTGTCGTACCACTCAGGAGCAGTACACGTCCTAGTCGACCTATGAGGTTGGATAGTAACTTGATCGGAAGATTCATGATCATTATCATTAACTTCCCCTTCGACTAACTTAGGCTCCATAGAAACAACTTTCTACGCTGCGCTACTCTCTGGTTGAAACAAAGGTTCAACAACCTCATCAAGTTCTACCTTCCTCCCACTCAATTCTTTTGAGAGAAACTCTTTCTCGAGAAAGGGCCCGTTTTAGCAACAAACACTTTGTGCTTGGATCTAAGATAGAAGGTTTACCCAACTGTTATATTAGGGTATTCTATGAAGATGCATTTGTCCACTTTGGGTTCGAGCTCATTAGGTGAAAACCCTTTTTCACATAAGCGTCGCAACCCCAAACATTAAGACATGATAGCTTAGGTTTCCGCCAACCAAAATTCATACGGTGTCATCTCAACAGATTTAGATGGTGCCCCTTTTAAAGTGAATGTAGTTGTCTCTAATGTGTAACCCCAAAATGATAGTGAAAAATCGATAAGAGACATCATAGTTCTCACCATATCCAATACAACATGACTACGACGTTCGGACACACCATCATACTATGGTGTTCCAGGTGGCGTGAGCTGTGAAACAAATTCCACATTGTCTTAAGTTGTATACCAATACTCGTAACTCATGTATTTACCTCCCCGATCATATCGTAGGCATTTTATCTCCTTGTCATGATGATCTCAAACTTCACTCTGATTTTGTTTGAACTTTTCAAGGTTTCAGACTTGTGTTTCATTAAGTAAATATCCCCATATCTACTCAAATCATCAGTGAAGGTAGGAAAATAATGATATGCACCGCACACTACAACACTCATTGGACCATATACATCAACATGTATCATTTCCAATAAGTAACTTGCCTACTCTACCATATCGGTATACGGGGTCTTAGTCATCTTGCCCATGAGACATGGGCCGCATGTCTCAACCGATTCGCAATCGAATGAGTCCATAGATCCATCAGCATGGAGTTTCTTCATGCATTTTACACCAATATGACATTTAGCGGCAGTGCCACAAGTATGGGGTACTATCATTATTAACTTTGGGGTCGCGATAACGCCCACACATGTGGTGGGAGAAACATCCATCCACACGCCTATAATACACAGATTACGCCACGTCACCGCATGCATGCACATGGGGATCTTTTTTGATTTCCAGTTTTTAAAATGTTTTATCTCTTAAATGAAAAATCCAATTGAAGATCCGTTTTCACCATTAAATCCATCGTGACGAGATCTTCGAAACTAGATCTCATATCAATATGTTTTGATGACTTTTTTTGGGGGGTAAAAGTTGCCATGTCTATTGCACATGAATTGTCATGGTGTTTACACTGAAGTTGCCATGATATGTATCAGGTATTTTTTTCTTCTACCTTTAATAGTAAATTTTGATGGATTAGTAAAGAATTTCCACGATCCATGCATTAAATTTGCCATGGTTAATTACTAAAAATTGCCATGATCAATTAATAAAAATTGCCATAAAAAGTAGTTGAAAAATATACGGTAGCTTTAAATCTAGAAGAAAAAATAGATAGAACATGTCATGGCAACTTTAGTGTAAACACTATGGCAACTACAGTGTAACATCATGGCAACTATTGCCCAAAAAAAATTCATCGAAACATATCAACATGGGATCTAGTTTTGAAGATCTCGTCGAGATGGATTTCATGGTGATAATAGATTTTTTATTAGATTTTTTAATTAGAAGATAAAACATTTTTAAGCCAAAAACCAAAAAATATTCCCGCTGATGTCATCTGATTTGACATAGCAAAATGAGTAGTAACGCTGATGTGTGGGCAAATTGCAAACGCCCACACGTGTGGGCTTTAGCTTCCCTAACTTTGTATCTTTTGGCATCAATATTATGAACATGTGTATCACTATGATCAAGATTCAATAAACCATTCTCATTGGATTCATATAAACAGAATAACCATTATTATCTAACTTAAATGAATAACCATACTGTAATAAACATGATCTAATCACATTCATGCTCAATGCAAACACTAAATAACATTTATTTAGGTTCATCACTAATCCCAAAGGTAGAGCGAGCATGCGATGGTGATGACAGCAACCTTGGAAACACTTCCAACACTCATCTTCACCTCACCTTAGCTAGCCTCTGTTTATTCCATAGCTTTTATTTTGAGTTACTAACATTTAGCAACCAAACCCGTATCCAATACCCAGGTGTTACTAGGAGTAGTGGCAAGGTACACATCAATAGAACGTATATCAAATATACTTCTGTCGATGTTGCCAGCCTTCTTATCTACCAAGTATCTAGGGTTGTTCCACTTCAGTGACCGTTCTCCTCATAATAAAATCACTCAGTCTCGGGTTTGGGTTCAACCTTGGGTTTCTTCACTCGAGCAGCAACTGACTTGCCATCCATGAAGTTTCCCTCCTAGCCCTTTCCCTTCTCAAAACTAGTGGTTTCACTAACTATCAACACTTGATGCTCCTTCTTGATTTCTACCTTCGTGGTGTCAAACATTGCGAATAGCTTAGGGATCATTATTTTCCATCCCTGACATTTTATAGTTCATCACGAAGCTCTAGTAGCTTAGTGACAGTGACTTGGAGAACTATATCAATCACTATCTTATCTGGAAGAACAACTCCCACTCAATTCAAGCGATTGTAGTACCCAGACAATCTGAGCATATGCTCACCGATTAAGCTATTCTCCTTCATCTTGCATGCAAAGAATCTTGTTGTAGGTCTCATACCTCTTGACACGGGCATGTGCCTGAGATCCCAATTTTAGCTCTTAGAACAGCTCATATGTTCTATGAAGTTCAAAATGTTTTGGAGTCTCAATTCTAACCATAATGCATGACTCACTGAACTATCAAGTAGTCATCAGAACGTGCATGTCAGATGTTCACGACATCTAGAGACGACGCTTGAGGGGGTGGTGCACCGAGCGGTGCATTAAGGACATAAGCCTTGTATGCAGCAATGAGGACAATCCTCGGATCATGGACCCAGTCTGCATTATTGCTACCATCATCTTTCAACTCTATTTCTCTAGGAACATATAAAAAATTTGAGGGATCTACAACGCGAGCTAGTAATCTACAACATAATTTTCAAAGACATTTTGACTATGTTCATGATAATGTGTTTAGTTAATCATATTACTTAAAAACTCCCACTCAAATTGACATACCTCTGGTTATTTGAGTGTCATATGATCCAAATCTACCAAATCCGGTCCGATCATCACGTGAGTTGAGCTAGTTTCAATGGTCAACATCTTCATTTTGATCATATCTGCTATATGACTCATGTTTGACCTTTCGGTCTCTTGTGTTCCGAGGCCATGTCTGTACATGCTAGGCACGTCAAGTCTAACCCGAGTGTTCCGCATGTGCCACACTGGCTTGCACCCGTTATATGCGAACGTAGAGTCTATCACATCCGATCATCACATGGTGTCTTGAAATGACAAACTTTCCCAATAGTGCACACTCGGGGAGAACATGATTTTATCTTGAAATTTAGGTGAGGGATCACCTTACCGTCATCCTAAGCAAAATAAGATGCATAAAAAGGATTAACATCACATGCAAATCATATGTGACATGATATGGCCATGAACTTGTGCTTTTGATCTCCATCTCCAAAGCACCGTCATGATCTCCATCGTCACCGGCATGAAACCATGATCTCCACCAATTTGTCGCCATGAGGTTTTCGCACCGCCTGTTGTTTCCATGAATATTGCTAACTCATAGCGATAAAGTAAAGCAAAATGGGGAAATAATTAAAGACAACCCTACGGCTCCTGTCGGTTACCGTACTCATCGACATGCAAGTCGTGATATTCTATACAATACATTATCATCTCATACATCACATATATCTCATCATGTAATTGGCCATATCACATCACAGCATACCCAGAAAAAACAAGCTAGACGTCCTCTAATTGTTGTTGCATGCTTTACGTGGCTGCTATGGGTATCTAGCAAGAAGAATTCTCACCTACGCAGAAACCACAACGGTGATACACAAATTGCTATTCAACCTTCTCAAGGACCGCCTTTGTTGAATCCGATCCAAATAGAGTAGGAGAGATAGACACCCGCTAGCCATCTTTGTGCAACAAAGTTACACATCAGTCGTTGGAAGCGGTCTCTCGTAAACGTACGAGTAAGGTTGGTCCGAGCCACTTCATCCCTCAATATCACTGAATTAAAACACGACGAAGGGAGGAAGCAATGTGAGCATTAACGCCCACAAACTCCTTTGTGTTCTACTCGTGACCTCATCTACACATAGACCTAGATCTGATACCACTATTGGAGAATGTTGCATGGAAAAAATCCTACGCACACGCAAGATCGTGATGAGCATCTACGAGAGGGAGAGTGGATCTACATACCCTTGTAGATCGCTAAGCGGGAAGCATTAAGAAACGCGGTTGACGTAGTCAAAGGTCTTCGCGATCCAAATCGCCGGCATCCCATGATCCCATCATGATCTTTCTCATGATCTAATCACGATCTGTCCCGCGATCCCATCACGATCCGTACCGCGATAAAATCATGAATCGTCTCGCGATCCTGATCATGGTACTTCCGATCTAGCGCCAAACGGATGGCGCTTCCGCGTTCAGCACAAGTACAGCTTGATGATGATCTCCGCCTTCTTGATCTAGCAAGAGGGAGTGGAGAGTTAGATGATTTCTCCGGCAGCGTGATGGCGTGATGCCAATGGTGGTGGAACTATTTTGGTAGGGCTTCGCCTAAGCACCGTCGAACTAGACTAGAGGAGAGAACGATCTAGATGAAGTAGAGGGAGCACGTGGTAATTAGGGTTTGATCTCCCCTTTAAATCCTCTAGTATATATAGGGGGGAGAGAGGGGAGGAGGCAGCCTCAAACACTCAAAGGTTGGCCAAAATTGGAGGTCGAGGAGTCCTATTCCAATCCTACTAGGAGTACGATTCCTCCTCTCCACTTGGAAACCCTTTCCACCTTTGGGATTTTCCCACCCCTAGCCTCATGGGCCTTAGTGGGGGGGTCGGCCAGCCCACTAGGGGCTGCATTGACTCCTACCACAGCCCATGAGGTCGTTTGGGTCGAGACACCCCTCCTGATGCCCCTCGGTACCCTCCCGGCACTCCCGGTACACTACCGAAGTACCCAAAACTTTACCGGTGACAAAAACATGACTTCCTATATATCAAACTTTACCTCTGGGCCATTCCTAAGCTCCTCATGACCCCCAGGATCTCATCCCAGACTACGAACAACCTTCGGTAACCACCATACATAACTCTACTATACCGAAACGCCATCAAACCTGAAGTGTGCAGACCCTACGGGTTCAAGAACTATATAGACATGACAGAGACACCTCCATGGTCAATAACCAATAGCGGGACCTGGATGCCCATATTGGTCCCTATATATTCTATGAAGATCTTTATTGGTTGAACCTCTATGTCAAGGATTCGGTTAATCTCGTACGTTGTTCCTATTGTTCTTTGGTATGTTACTTGTCTGAGATTCGATCGTCGGTATCTCTATACCTATTTCAATCTCGTTACCGACAAGTCTCTTTCCTCATTCCATAATACAAGATACCATGGCTAACACTTAGTCACATTGCTTGCAAGGCTTATTCTGATGTTGTATTATCGAGTGGACCCTAAGATTACTCTTCGTCACACAGAGTAACAAATCCTAGTCTTGATCCATGCCCACTTAATAGACACCCTCGGAGACACCTGTGGAGCATCTTTATAGTCACCCAGTTACGTTGTGACGTTTGATACACACAAGTTATTCCTCCTGTGTCAGTGAGTTGCATGATCCCATGGTCATAGCAACAGATACTTAACATGTAGAAAACTATAGCAATAAGCTGACACGATCATATGTTATGTTTATAGTATGGGTCTTGTCCATCACATCATTATCCTAATGATGTGATCCCGTTTTCAAATGACATGTCATGTCCATGGCCAGGAAACCTTGACCATCATCAACGAACTAGTTAACTAGAGGCATACAAGGGACACAGTCTTTTCTATGTACCCACACATGTATTTGAGTTTCCAATCAATACAATTATAGCATGGATAATAAACGATTTTCACGTACAAGGAAATATAGTAATAACCAATTTATTATTGCCTCTAGGGCATATTTCCAACACAATGAACCCTACGCGAAGCGCATTTTAGCGCCTTCACAGGATGTGATGCCTTGTGGTGGCACATCCGGAGGCCTTGAACCCTCGCGACCCCCATGGGCCTCGCGAGCGGCGGGCACTTCTTGAGGGTCCAGAGCCATCTGGTCTACAAGGAAGAAGCCCTCCTCCCCGACGGGATCTCTAAGCTGCCTCGGTGCCCTAGCTGCATCGCTGCCAGAATGAGAGGCGCGCGTAGGATCAAAGCTTCGAAGGAGCGCGCCCTCACGACGCAGGAACCGACCACAAGCACACCAAGCCAAGTCTCCTTATCACGATGGGAAAGAACCATTCAATTAGTAGAAATATGGATGCTAGAATATGAGGCGAAAAACGCTATCATAAAGGCGCAAGCGCCATATTTTATTACATGCCCCGTGGGGCTCTCCATGGTTCTTAATGCAGGAAAAGAAAAGGCGTCCTCTTGAAGACCGCCACACTTGAGGCCTAGCTCTGGCACCACCCACGCTTAGTCGGAGTTCTCCTCCTCCTTGACGGGGGCGCTGTGGCGTGGCAGCTCGAAGTCCTCCTGGGAAGGGGCACGACGTCGCGGAGGCTCGCCGTCCTCCTTGGTCTGGGCACAACGATGTGGTGGCTCGTCGTAGTCGTCATTGCTCAAGCTTCCCCCGTAGGAGGCGTCACCACCGCTGGGGGTGCTGTGACCGTCGCCAAGAGAAAGTTCACCACGAGGTCACCACCGTCGCGATGGCCATCATTGCCGGGGAGGTGGTCAATGTCGTCGTCGTCTCCCTCAGGGCAGCACCCCAAGCGCTTGCCGGCTTCCTCGAAGATCGTGACAAAGAGCACTGCCGCCCCGTCGTACTTGAAGTGGAGGGTACACCTCTCCTGCAGGCCGTGAGAGCGAGGGCGAACGTCTGTCACTCGTGGTTCAACAACACATAGCCTACGGGCGTGACCTCAACCTCCGCCCACGAGGCCTTGCTGAAGCAGCCATCGGCCTGCAGGACCTCCAGCTGGCAGCACCTCCACGAAGAAGCACGGAAGCTAGAGCCAGGTGATCATCGGCTTCTCTGCCCACACCACAAACTCTTGGGCCGTGTCAGCCGAGTGGGATCACGAGCGGGGAGGTCGGGCGGCCTCCTCAAGCTTCCTCCCTCTGCCACGGCTGCCACAGCCACTACAACCGCTTGCGCGAGAGGGAACCTTCCCACGGCTGTCGGAGGTAAGCATCGGCCCTCACAAGAGTGCGCTCGTGCCCTCGCGGGACCATGGTCGGCGTCGCGGTGTACTTGCATAGACGGCCACAGCCCCTCTTGCGTGGCGGCAATCCCGGTCCCTCAAGGGGGTCCTTCCCTTTCTCAGCGACAGAGAACCTCCTCACTAGTGCCATGTCTATGGAAGCGGCTTCTTGGAGTGGGGAGGCGAGAAGATGAAGACGGGCTAGGGGATTTGTCCCACGCCCCCACTTACAATCGATCGGAGGCCTGCGCCCCTCCGCATTCTGGGCAATGATGGCTATTGTGGGATCCCTTCCCGCCAGTGTGATAAGGGAAGAGGACCAAGGCCACTATAAATAGGGACTAGCCTCCTCCGTAGAGAGGGACCCAATTCATCCTCACACAAGAGCCCCCGCGAGGTCGCTCAACCACTGTACTAGTTCATCCCCATCCTCCTCATGACGCCAATCCACCAAAAGCGGGAGTATGGTTTTACACCGCAAGGTGGCCCGAACCTGGGAAAATCTCTGTGTTCATCTTCTTGCCCGCTTGCATGCACTCGATGAGGCTTTGCCATGGGGTAACGAGCTTGAGACTATAGTTGGTTGAGAACTTCGCACATGCTCTAGAATTCGAACCTTCTTGGGTCTATGGAGCCCCGATTCTAACACATGGGGAACCAGTTCATCATGACCTTGTCATCACCGTTCGCCAGCTCGGCACTTAGTGCATAAAGCTGGAGGAACTCCGTGGGGTCAGGGACACCATTGTACCACGGGTGAGCTGAGGCATGAACTTGGCCGGCCAAACTACCCGGAGTTCATCAGTGAAGGCCTAGCAACCTATGCTGCTCGTCGGGACGTCGTGTGCAAGGGTGGACATGTTCTGGTGCCCGGCCGCTGCGACATTCTGGACGATCTGGTCTAGGCACTGGCGCTACTCCTCGAGAATGACGCATGTGCCAGGCGGCGCGTGGTGGATAATCTGGCAGCTGGCCTCGTCTTGGGCCTACGGAGGCGCTTTGTGGGGCTGGCCGCGCCGGCGTGCCTCGCGTCCTGGCTCGACCTGGTCATTGTGTAGGGGAGTCAACGAAGGCGCTTCATGCGCCACGTCCCCAGTACAAGACGGTGGAGGGAAAAGCGAGCGAGAGGGTGTAGGGGCTTTGCCAGCGGTGGCAACGAGCTCAGTGATGCGGTCCATCCAGGTGTCGGGACCCGGTCCTAAGACATAAGAATCTAGCATGTAACACATCACATCACCTTGCGGCCTCACGCACGGTTATCTCCACGGCTACCACCTTACCTGGGCCAGAACCATTTGCTTCTTTTGGCTCACATATGTGAATATGTCGCTAGCATTCAAATGTTAGAGAACCCAGGTCGACACGACTAGTCCTAGAACCCAAGTTGCACATCCCTACAGGAACATGCATACATAACTCAACAATGTAGGGGTCGGTCATTAGCGTGTATAGACGAGTCATAACAAGCTACAGGGACTCCATTAATCCATGATACATCTCTGTCATCAACAGTGCATAGACGACTCATAGCAGGCTACATTGACTCCATTACGCTGCGAGACATTTTCCCGAAGGGACAGACACATCCAGTTTATGATCGACAATCATCCTTATCGGTTTGGAAACTAGCATCAGTGTAACCCTTTATGCAGAGCTCCTCCTCACCTTCATAAACTAGGAACATCTCTTTAGTCCATTTCAGGTACTTCAAGATAGTTTTCACCGCTGCCCATTGACTCTCACCTGGGTCGGCCTAGTATCTGCTTGTTAAGCTTATTGCATAGGCAACATCAGGCCATGTACATAGCATGGCATACATGATGGATCCAATTGCCGATGCATATGGAATCCTACTCATCCAGTTTCACTCATCAGAAGTCGTAGGACTCTGAGTCTTTCTTAGCCTTACACCATGTGAGACGGGCAAGAACCCCTTCTTGGGATCACTCATGTTGAACCACTTCAACACTTTGTCTATGTACGTACTCCGGCTCAAGCTGAGCAGCCTCCTCGATCTATCTCTGTAGATCTTGATGCCTAAAATGTACACTGTCTCTCCAAGGTCTTTCATCGAAAACTTTCCATTCAAGGATTCCTTGACTGAGTTCAGCATCGAAACATCATTTCCGATCAACAGTATGTCATCCACATACAAGATCAAAAATACTACCAAGCTCCCACTAGACTTCTTGTATAAACAATAGTCCTCTTCGTTCTTGATGAAACCAAGGTCACCGATGACTTCATCAAAACGAATGTTCCAACTCCGAGCTGCTTGCCTCAATCCATAAATGGATCTCTTGAGCTTGCATATTTTACCAACGTTAGTTGGATCGACAAAACCTTCGGGTTGTATCATGTATACATCCTCTTTTAAATTTCCATGAAGGAAAGCCGTTTTGACATCCATCTGCCATATCTCACAATCGAAATATGCAGCTATAGCTAGTATGATCCTCACCGACTTTAGCATCGCTACCGGCGAGTAGGCCTCGTCATAGTCAATTCCTTGAACTTGTCCATAACCTTTAGCGACAAGCCGAGCTTTGTGGATCTGAACATTTCCATCCACATCGGTTTTCTTATTAAAGACCCATTTGCAAACAATGGCAACTACGCCAGGTGGCGTATCAACCAAGTCCCAGACTTGATTCTCATCCATGGACTTTAACTCGGATCTCATGGCATCTAGCCATGCCTCGGAATCTAGGCTTACCATCGCTTCCGCATACGTGGCCGGATCGTCGCTTTCTAGCAACAAAACATCACACACTCTATGCAATATTTCCGACCTCCGTGGCTCCGGTGCCGTCTCCACTACGGGTTCTCTGACCGACTCTGGTGTGATCTCATCACCAACCGAGTTGTCCCCGAGTGGCTCTCAAATTTCTTCGAGTTGCACCGTTCTCCCACTAGCCTCCCGACTGAGAAACATTTTCTCTAGAAAAACCCCATTCCGAGCAACAAACACTTTGTTCTCTTCTCGGTTGTAGAAGCTGTATCCCAAGGTTTCCCTCGGATATCCCACGAATATGCATTTATCCGACTTGGGTGTAAGATTGTCTGACATTAGTCGCTTGACAAATGCTTCACAACCCCAAATCTTTAGAAAAGACAAACTAGGAGTCTTCCTAGTCCACGTCTCATGTGGTGTCTTGTCTACGGATTTAGATGGTACCCTATTAAGTGTGAAAGCTGCAGTTTCTAGAGCGTATCCCCGAAATGACAAGGGTAAATCCGATTTGCTCATCATCGACCAGACCATGTCCAACATGGTTCGATTTCTTCGTTTTGACACACCGTTTCTCTGCGGTGTACCCGGAGGTGGGAGCTGAGGTACTATACCTTGGCTTTTCAGATGATTATCAAACTCCTGGCTCATGTACTCACTTCCATGATCTGGCCGTACAAGTTTTATCGTCTTGCTGAGATGATTTTCAACCTCATTCTAAAACTCTTTGAAATTTTCAAAAGTTTCCGACTTGTGCCTCATCAAATAGATATATCCATATCTACTCAAGTCGTCGGTAAAAGTCATGAAGTACTGATAGCCACCTCTGGACGTTGTGCTCATTGGACCACACACATCACTGTGTATAAGATCCAACAGCTCAGACGCCCTCTCGCAACTCTTTGCAAAAGGAGACTTAGTCATCTTGCCTAGCAAGCATGATTCGCATGTCTCGAACGACCTGAAGTCGGACGAAGTTAGGAGTCCATCATCATGGAGCTTATTCATGCGTTTCAGACTAATGTGTCCAAGCCGGCAATGCCAGAAGTATGTCGGATTTATCTCATTAGGCTTATGCCTCTTGACATTCACGTTATAGACTGGTTTTGTTTCTAGATTTAAAATAAATAGCCCATCTACTATGGGTGCATAGCCATGGAACATTCCATTCAAATAAAATGAACACCATTGTCCTTTATATTGAATTCATAACCTTGACTCATCAAGCATGAGGCAGAAATAATGTTCCGACTAAGTGCGGGAATGTAATAACAATTATTCAATTCCAAAATAAATCCAGAAGGAAGCTTGAGCTGCATCGTGCCGACCTCCAACGCAGAAACTCTTGCTTTGTTGCCGACCCTGATGTCAATCTCCCCTTGGGCCACACGCCTAGTTCTTACCAGCCCCTGCATCGAGTTGCAAATATGAACAACCAATCCGGTATCAAATACCCAAGAGCTACTAGGTATGCCAGCAAGGTAAATGTCTATAACATATGTAACAAGTGTGCCTTTGCTAGAAGAAGCATCTCCGGCCTTCTTGTCGTGCTCAGCAAGCCACTTGCTACAGTTCCTCTTCCAGTGACCAGCTTCCTTCCAGTGAAAGCAAATGGTCTTTGAGTTCGGTCCGAACTTTGGCTCAGCAGGGGAGACAGCCTTCTCTGGGCCCTTTGCCTTACCCTTTTTCTTGGACCAACTCTTCTTGAATTTAGCCGAGTTCTGCACCATGAACACTTGATGTGTGCCTTTCTTAATATCTTGCTCTGCCACCTTGAGCATCCCATGCCATTCAGTGAGATTCTTATCCATGTTGTGCATATGATAGTTCGAGATGAACGTCCCATAGCTAGGTGGAAGAGAACCCAAAATTGCATCCGTGGACAGCTCGTCCCCAAGTGGGAAGCCTAACCGATCCAAAGCTTGCACGTACTCGAGCATCTTGATCACACGCGGGCTCAGTGGATCACCCTCCTTCAGCTTACAATCCGTCAAGGACTGAGACGTTGAACCTTTCAGTCCTAGCCTGCACCTGAAACATGCTCTTCAAACTCTCGATCATATCGAAAGCCTGAATGTTTTCGAAATGCCGTTGCAAATCGGGATCCATACAAGCCAGGATGAGGCAGTTGATCTCGTTTGATTCATCAACGAGTTTCTGGTGGACATTCTTGGTTGTGGCATTAGCATTTTTGGCAGGTTCCTCTGGAAGTGGATCCTCTAGAACATGTTCCTTTTTATCGTGCTTGAGAACAATTATACGATTTCTATACTAGGTGGTAAAGTTTGTTCCATTCAGTTTATCCTTTTCAAGAATTGATTTCAATGCAAAGTTGGGTTGAGCAGGTGGTGCCATTGATATACAAAAAAAATGCAATCACTAAGCAATGT
This sequence comes from Hordeum marinum, assembly GCA_022496015.1. Taxonomy (NCBI): domain Eukaryota; kingdom Viridiplantae; phylum Streptophyta; class Magnoliopsida; order Poales; family Poaceae; genus Hordeum; species Hordeum marinum. Next base: position 234,892,981 of record CM039675.1, read on the forward strand.
GTTTATGTAGAGTAATTCAAGCCTTAAACAGAACTACTCCCACTGAAGTCAGCATCCCTTCGCAAACTCTTAGTGATTCAGGACCCATCTAGCGCGAGCGACTAGTGAGCTTTAGCATCACTGCTAGCCAACTTGCCTATTCGGTAAGCAAATCCTTGCTAATTGTATCTCTATACGACTCCTGTCGATTGGGTAGGTATCTCATACCTTGGCTCCCAACCTTCTCTGCCACAAGGCCCAAAAACGTTTTGATAGCCTTGTCAAGTTAACCCGATGCAGTGCATGTCCGTGTCCGATACGAACCCTCCAGTTAAAGGACACCCAGTAGCACCTCAATTTTTTGAGACCACCACTAGACGTACTTGACGTGCAAAGATGCAACATCCGGAATGGCAATGTGCTTGATATTAATGAGGGATCTTTCTACCATACTAACATGCATAGAAACAAGAAGCAATATCAATCACATATAAACATAAATATGTGAAATAGTATGGCTCCTTCATGGGCATCCTTCCAAGTCGGCTCTAACTCCGATGACCAGGGCGGAACTCCATCTTGTCCATCACGCCAGGATGCCAAAGCCTCAAACTTGATCTCTGTCCTCCAACTACTACAACTAGTAATGAATTTACAAAGAATCACAAGTCGACACGAAGGTTGTTATACAATATAATGACAGCACTTTGGCTCCTGTCGGCTGACAATCATGACACGCAGGTCATGTTAAGTTACACACATGCATCACATACATACGAGCCATACTATTCAGATCAAACCTGCAAAACAAACTCATCCATAGAATTGCATTCTATCGGTTTGTGTGATCATGTACGAAATGCAAGGCGCTACGCACACGGCAGTCCCAGATCGCATCTGCACACCGATCATGCCGAATTTTCTGATTTGACCAATCTCATCGATCATCGCGAACCCAATTCGGATTTACGTTTCATGGTTAACCCCGATGGAGGATACCGACCGGTAGGGGTAGGTTGTGTCACGACCTCATCGATTCCGATTGACAGAAAACATAGCCTCAACGATCCCGATGTATAGTTGATCTCATCAACCGTGCACATAGCCGATCTCATGAACGACGACGAATCTCATCCGCCGCCTCCGCATATCAAATATGCATCCAATCTGAATCCAAATCCTATAACAGAGGCTCTGATACCACTATTGGGTTCTACCATAGGTGCATCGCATGCGAATTAAAATTTTCCTACGCGCAGAACATCCAAGAACATGCTACGGAGATGGATCACAGATTGTCACCACTAGACGCGCACTGCCATGCAACGGAAGTAGTGTTGGGGCAGCGCGTTCGTGTGGTCTGTCTCCTCCTCGTCCGATCTCCCTTGAACAGTCATTCTGATCTCCCTCGAACAGCCGGTCGTCAGATCCCACGTACAGGTTCACCGGAGCGGCGCAAGTGCACCGCCTCTAACGGTATCCACGCGTGCAGGAGGAACACCCGTGCGGTGGACTGCTAGGTCCGATCACATGGTCGGCGGTGGTGAGTGGAGGTGGCTAGTTGCAACTCATGCAAAGCCCTAATGACGGCACCGAAGCGATCAACCGGATGGGTGTGCCGCACCTCCACTATAAATAGGCATCCAGCGAGGGCTCAACTCTTGGGCCTCGCATGGATCCTAAAGCCCACATGTTCCTTCCCTTAAGTGCATGACCCTTTAGGTTCTCGTCCACTTAGACGCGAGTTAGATGACATCCGACTTGACCCGTCGGTAGCGGCCTCTAGCAAGACGTGCCGACTCCAAGTGTCTGATGAAGTTGGTTAGGCGAACATATACTTCACACTTATGTTCCCTTTGCCACATGATATATGTTGTCATGCACAAGGCAACATGGTCATCCTTGTTGCAGCACGACCTCTTTCTCGTTCCGGTGAATCTGACCAACATTCGAATTATCTCATAATCCTCATCGCATGGCCATGCTTATCCAGGTCGGATCACCCGAGGGCCCCAGAGTATATCTCTCCTGATCGGAGGGGCAAATCCCATCTTTCTCGACCATGTCTCGTAGCATGGGTCTGGACAAGCCCGAAACCTACCTTTGTAACTACCGAGTCACGGAGAAGCGTTTGGTCGGCCCAAAGCAAGTCTGTCACCATCCCAAGTACATGCGCCAGCTTAGGTCTTAGGACATAGAACGTATGTTGTACTAGAGACTCACAGATGACCTATCGCTACGTCTCATAGTTCGGTCGGTCCAACTCAGACCTTATCTCGACTCGGATCCGACTATGTCAAATCCGACCAGACCTTTCTGGGTCCATATTATCCGGCTAGCATCCAATGCTACATGGTCAGTGAGACCGGACCATCCACCGTGTCATATTCTAGTCTACCTGGTTGCGCGTCCACACAACCCTTTCAACTAGGGACCATTTAGGACAGTCATCATACAATGCATAGTCTCACAAACAAGTCACATACTTGTTAATACATATCAATGATAATGTCCAAGGAGTATCTTTATTCATAAACACATAGGAAATATCATCATACATGATTGCCTCTAGGGCATATCTCCAACACGCTCAAGTCATACACACAAGTCTTACAAGCCATACGAAAGCATAAAGTTGTCTCAACACAGATAGTTGAAAGGATAAAAGGCGCACAACCCGACTATCAACATATGTTCTCCAGGGCGCCACACCGTAGCTGGGATACCAACTTGTAATGCCCAAGATGCGATTCTATCCTTATTTTGGCTGGAGGACCTCGATAGGGATAGAAGTGCATCTTGTCGCTTCGCAATAATGGATATCATTACAAGTACATGAAAATAAGAGATGAATATTTGGAATTGGCTTACAATCGCCACAAGCTAAATCATGATCACAGCAATACAACAACATATTCAATCATCATACATAAGAGCAGGTTCCGACTACGGACGAAAACCAAACGATAAAAGCGACCTCCATCCTTGCTATCCCAGGCTATCGGCCTGGAACCCATCCTAGATCGATGAAGAAGAATAAGAACTCCAAATCGAACTAGCGTCACTCTCACATCAAAGCATCGTATTACATGTACCAGCAACTGCTGTTGTAGTAATCTGTGAGCCAGAGGGACTCAGCAATCTCATTTTGAAGGGTATCAAGACCAACAAAGCTTAATGGGTAAGGTATGGTTAAGTGGTAATGCTGCAGCAAGCGCTAATCATTTAGTTGAGTGCCTAACTTACGAATACAAGAATAAGAGGGGGTAGTCTATGCATGAATGTACGTGAACTAGTGATGATCACTAAGTGATCCTAAACAACTACTTATGAGCAAACATAACCCCGCCTTGTTCTGTCTCGGTTCAAAACAAACAAGTAGAGACAGTCACGGTTACACACATGGTTGGTGTATTTTATTTAAGTTTATTTTAAGTTTTCTATGACCGGATGTTAAACAAATTTCCAAGTTGCCACATAATCGCGGGCACGGCTTCGTGTAAAGATTTAACCCTGCAGGGTGCTCCAACAAATACATCACAAACTAGCCACATGCTCCATGGAAAACCTCAACCACGAGAAAAACCCATAGTATCCTCAGAATTCTAATGGAAAACCTCAACCTCGAGCTAGCCCAAAGTATCCTCGGAATCCCGTGCACAAAACGTTTGAAAAAGCTAAAACAAATCCAGCAAGCCGCATATCTCGTTCTCAGGACACGACGGGTGAGCAATGGTTACCACACCAATCACTGAGTTGCCTCGAGCGTCGTTAATAAGCTGCTCTGGCTTGGACCAACACTCATGAGGAGCACTGCCCTGGGGGATGGATTAATTATCCGTGGGTGGTGGTGGGTCCCTATGCAATTTTATTAGTTAGTAGGCAAATGGAGTACCAAGGTTGGGTCTTGCCAGAAGAGTTTTATCCCAAAACAAAAATCAAGTGGGTCTCCATAACAACCCCAAGCATGTTAGGAGTGCTCAATATGGAACATAACACCGGTACACAAGTAACTAGGGCGACAAAGGTGGAACAAAACACTAAGCAAAAGACCAAGCCTTCCACCTTTGACCGAGTATATATGTGCATTAATAAAATAGCAATAATATTGTGATATATCAAAATGTCCATGTTGTCACATGGAAACAACTTGTACCTGCAACTAGCAACGCTATAAGGCTGAGCAAGCGGTAACATAGCAAAACAATGGTTTGCTATGATGTGGAGCGGTTTGAGACTTTTAATGGCAATGTTGGGAGGCTTGACTTACAAGTGCTAGTTAGCGAGACATAATGATAGAAGCAAGATAACTAGCTTAGCAATCATAGTAGTGGTATCCAGGGAAAAGATCATCTTGCCTGAGATACCACTTGGAAGAAGAAAGAATCCATGAAGTAGATGAACGGGGCATAATCGAACGAATCCTCACGCTTCGAACGCTTTCGGAACTCTTCTAGAAGAAGCAATCCGGAAACAACAATCAACACATGAATAACACCACAACATATGCATGACATGATGCACAAACAAATATGACGCATGTCTGATTTAAATATGCAGAGCACGACATGGCAAGATGCAATAATCAAACACTACAAACTAAGTGAAATTCAATATGCAACGATGAAACTCCACATTTGAATTATTTAGCTCACTCTCGTTTCGGTACTCATTAATATTAAATGTTTCTAAACATGTGAAGAGGTCCAGATCTAGGCATAAGAAACTACACTATCTAGGCATATTAAATGAGACCGGAAACAACATATAGTATTTCTAAAATGACCCCATATGATAATTATGAATTTGGTCCAGATCTGCACTAAAAATATTATATATTTTTTAAAGAAAAAATAAATTGCACCATGTTATTATACACGTTTTTCTAGGAAAGTTACATATGTGAAACATTTAGATCGGAGCTATGGTCAATTAATTATGACCAAAACCATTTTAGCATGACATTTATGCAAATTAATGCCAACAACAAGTTTAAACATTTTTAGCATTGATTAAAGTTCAAAATTATTAATCTACATAAAATTCTAGTCATTTGACATCTATAAATTGTTTTGATCTGATGTGCGGTTCATGAGTTATTAAATGCATAATCATGAGGGTCATTTGTGTAAAACAGTAATTCCCTTGATAATTACTAAAATCGTCGAGACCAAAAATAAACAAACAGGGCTAAATCTGGAGCTTAAGGGTTAATAGACCATGAGCGCAGGTTAACTATTATATGCAAAGGTCTAGTCATAGCTGCGGGCGCTCAACAGCATGGCCCTGGGCCGGCAGTGTTTCTGGGCTGGGCAGGCCAGAGCGCCCAGCCTACGCGGGGTGACTCGTTGGTGGACCGGCCAGTGGCCCACGTCGCGGGTCAACGCGCCCAAGCGCTTGAGCAGGACGAGTGGACGCGGTGCTGGCGCTATGCGGGGAAGATGCAGCGGCGGTGCTCGGACTTCGACGAGGTTCCTGGGCGACGAAGGTAGGGAATGGGTTGATCCGGCTGCTCCCATTCAGATCTGAGGGTTGACGATGGTGAGGACGTCGGATCTGGTCGCGACTTCGGCGAATCTTGAGTGGACGGCGGCCATGGCGGACGGCTATGGTACGGCAGTAGCGAGACGAAGTGGGTCTGCGGGGGCTCCAGCTGCGAGGTGGCAGCGGGGCGAAGGCCCACTGGATCGGGGGGAGCTCCTCTCCTGCCGGATCGGGACGAGGGGCGGAGGCGGCGACGGGCGCCAGCATCCATGGAGGCGCGCAAGGGAGCTCGGGAGGCTGTGTCAGCTCTCCTTGGCGGCGGGGCTGATTCGGTCCCAAGCGGGCCTTTAGATGGGCTTGGCAGGCCTGGTGCGGCGGGGAAGGGCTGGCAGCACCGGAGAGAGGTGGGAGGTGACCAGGTGGCGGCTGGCGCGTATTCTGAGGAAGGCTAGGGCTAGGGTTACTGGATCTAGACAGGCGGGTGTCTATTTATAGACAGGGATGACTATGGGAGGAATTTTTTGTTTATTTTTGGACCGTTTGATCTCGATCGGAGGTCCGAAAACGGAATCGGGGCTGGCTGGGCTAGTGGGTTGTGTAGGACGCATGAGGTGTAAGAAGAGAGGGAAGTTTGGGCCCGTGACAAGTTTTGAAATATCAAAAAACGTCCAACTTTTATCCGGCTATAATGACGCTATATATTTAATGGTTTGCATATCAAACGACTTCTGAATGCGATGAAATTTAAGAGGCAGACTACCTACAATAAATTAACACCGCACATCAATTTTTGACCATTCCAAGAACATTTTATACGCACTTTCAAAAACAATATTTTATCGATGTTGTAGGTGCGTGCGTGTGTGGTTGGTCTTGAAACGATCAATGTCATGGGAACAAGCCTGACAATAGATGGTAGGGGTACGAATGGAGAGGGCAGAGTCCTATCTACGGCGAGGGTGTACACACAGATGTATGAGTTCAGTCCCCTCTCGTGGAGGTAACAACCCTACGTCTTAGTGCTCGGGAGCTTTATGTCGAGTGGAATGTAGAGATTACAATAGTTTTCTTAACCCTTGTGCAGGAGGGGAGGGGCGGCTTATAGAGTTCGCTGCCCCTCATAATGGCCCCGCATCAAAGGGTCTAGTCGTGGGGTGTAAAGTTTGTCGTTACAGGTAACGTACGTAGCTAAAGCTAATAAGGACCATTAAGCCAGCGTCTGCCCGTTGGGCTCTTGATGATGGCTCTTGGTCTTCTGGCGTCGAGTGAAGCGAGGTCTGTCGAGTGACACGCGACTGCCGAGTGAGAGCGGGAGTCTTCGAGTGGATTACTGTCGAGTGAGTTTGAATATCTCCAGAGATCCACTCGGAAGTTCATGCTTGATCTCCAAGTCCTCCCATGTGGTGTCCTTAGGTAGGGTATGTGGGCCTTGCCTAGGACCCTACCCTAGGTACATATCCTCGTCATTAGCCCCCGAATGGATCGAGGTTTGAGTGGTGGAAGGAGATATCATCGTAGACCTTGAGTTAGTGCATCAAATCCTCCGAATGATATTTGAGATTTCCATGGAACTTGCGTCGATTGGACTCTGAGCATTAGCGTTCATTCAGGATCGACACGCAAAATCATTCGAATGATATTCGGGTCTTCAACGAAATTTACGTCAATTGAATTCTTCTCTGCTCGCCTGGATCCATTCAGACTTGAAAGTGTCCGAGTGAATCGAGCGCATCTTGGGGAGGTGACGGGTCGGTTTGATGGGCCCAGATTCTCCGGGATACGAAAATTTGGGAAGCGCGCATGCGCGGAGATGACGCCACGATCAGGGTAAGCGGAGACACGATACCTCGATTCTCGCGCCGGTCATCTCGCCACGCACTGGGCGCCGTCAGCGGTTGGCGTGTGCGGTTATCTCGCAGGCCCACCGGTCAGTGAGACACTCGGCAACTCATAAAGCATCCTGAGCCGCGGATTGCACTGTACCTTTTGCCGATTCTCCCTCTCTTCCTCCGCCTCCTCTGCTCCCCAATGCAGCACACCGCTTTCCTCCAACCAGAGCCGCCGCTCCGATGACGAAGAATCCGACGGAGAAGCTGGAGCGCGCAAAGAAGGGGACGTCGAAACTCAAGGGCAAGAAGCCCTCGACCGCTCGGTTCACCGCGCCCGCGGGGTGGATGTAGGGGGATTTTCTCCCCTCTGTTGTCACCCAGGCCGACCTCGAGGTCCTCGTCTCCGACGGGCTGGTGGCGGACGGTGCCTGGAGGCTGCCGGGGGAGGAGCACGAGCCGGAGCCGTGCGACGAAGAGCGGGTTCTTCTCCTCTCCCATGTAGAAAGAGGTTTCTCCATGCCACCCCACCCATTCTTCCGGGGATTTCTGAATTTCTTTGGTGCGCAGCTGCATCACTTTTTGCCGAACACCATGGCGTACTTGTCTGCATTCGTCACCTTGTGCGAGTGTTTCCCGGGGTGCTCTCCCCATTGGGGGTTGTTTAAGCATCTCTTCACGGTCAGATCACAGACTGTGAAGAAAATCCTTGCCGCCGATGGGAAGACTCACGTGCTCCAGTTGTGTGGAGGCTTAGGGGTCCAAAAAAAGGTAACGTAGTTCCTTTCCTGCCATTACTCTTCCCGAGTGTGACCGAGGCTGGTAGTCGACCTGGTTCTACTGCAAAGATGTAGCGCCACCTAACATGTCGACTGGTCTTCCCCCGTTTTCACCTGACCAACCCGCTGCCCCCAAGTCCCTAAAGGTGACCGACGAGGAACATGTCCAAGTAGGTATCTTAGTCGAGGTAGTGGTTCAGCTGATCCGGGGCGGGGTGACAGGCATGGATCTGCTTGAAACATTCCTGGGTCTACGTATACAGCCACTCCAGGCCTGAGACCACACAATGGGGCACAACGCAGGTCCGGGGGACTCGACTAGGACGCATCTAGAAGAAGTCACGCAGGAGACTATCAAGCAGTGGCTTCGGAGCATCACTGGGGCTTGTGACAACCCCTCGGGAGCCAAGAGGATCCGGCCTTACTCAGTTGAAAACCCACCGAAGAACCTGGTGAGACATGTGATGTCGACTGATACATTTATACCGTCGAGTGATGTATTGACTTGTAGTCTGACTCTCTTGTTTGAATTATGCAGGAATGGACGAACATGCACTCTCCCGTTCCCAACGGGAACCATGCACATGACGGCGTGATGAGCGAGGGCGGCAGCATGGACGGCGATGGACTTTCTGACTCTGAGGATGAATATGAAGATTCCGATGAAGAGGAAGGAGTCAAGTCGCCTCCTCGTTGTGAAGGCCGCACTAAGGCCCTCCATGACCCGGCAGCTGCTGAGGACAAGGCCCCGGGCCCAAGCGAGAGGAACCCAAAGCAGAGCCGCCCCTCAACTATTGAGTCGAATGAAAGACTGGCCAAACAGCCCAAGCAAGAGAACTCCAAGCCCCGCAAAGCACTTCCCCATATGAGGGTGGTCGTACCTATCGTCTCCACGTAAGTGTTCATTTTCGAATTGTTCTGTCGACTGAAGTCTTGAGTTGTATTTGAGTGAAAGATGTCTAATCCGTCAGAGCTGCAACATCTGTGACCTCGCCTCGTCGAGATGAAGAGGACGCGATGGACGTTGATACCGCCGACGCTGCCACTTCTCATAGAGGTAAGAAAGTTGTTAGTTTGTCCGAATAGGACTCGACACATGCAGATGTTAATGTTGTCGGTTATTGCAAAGGTCATTCAAATGGAGGACGATAAGGGGCCGCTGGACACTTCACGCGCTCGCACCCGAAGGGCGTCATCGTCGCAAGCACCTTAGCGCTCAACTACGGAGTCTTCCCAGAGGAGAGGTGACTCGACGCGACCCAGGGTTGAGCCTGCAATGCCTCTATCGCATGCTCCTCCAACCGTCTCGACCATCGTGACGTCGACTCCGACCGGACCTCTTCAGGCTGCCTCAGCTGCTCCAGCGACTACACCGACCCCACCTGTGATGGCCTTCCCTCTGCATCGCACTCCGGAAGACCAAACCGGAGCTGCAAAGGAAGCCATGATCCAAGCGGAGCAGCTCATGCTGAGGACCAAGGAGGCGCACGAGGCCAGCAAGCTGGCTTTTGACGTCAGCGCAGCCCTCCACACCAATGTCCGAGTAAGTTCAATTGTAAGTCCATTGTCGATTGAATTATTGTCTTTTCTTGGCTGCCATACACCCACTGGGTGATTGCCGTAGAATGTTTGAACTTTCTCCAGTCGAATAGAATGGATCATAGTCGAGTAGGACTAGGATTGGTAGTACACGCGGTACTATTGTCGCTCGACATGTCGAGTGTGTTTTCTGACGAGTTACTCGACGGATCGAGAGTTAACCGTCTCAGTGGGGGCACTCTTAGCGCACCCACTGGGTGTAGTCCCCGAGACCGCTGTCGATTGCTTGCATCGGCAGGGGTCTCAGAGTCTATTGTATACAGGATACACTTTGTCTTCGAATCACACCACTCCATAGATACCTTGCAGGTTTCATGGATATTATTATGAAACCATTATATGACGTTGCATAGGGATCGACTACACTTCATAGAGTGGGGGAGGTGTGTCGCTCAACGGGTTGAGTGTCACGACAGGGCCGACCTTGTCGAGTGTTTTTTTTCTGACGAGTTACTCGACGGATCGAGAGTTAACCGTCTCAGTGGGGGCGCTCTTAGCGCACCCACTGGGTGTAGTCCCCGAGACCGCTGTCGATTGCTTGCATCGACAGGGGTCTTAGAGTCTATTGTATACAGGATACACTTCGCCTTGAATCACACCATTCCGCATCTACCTTGCAGGTTGCATGGATATTATTTACAAACCATGATACGACGCTGCATAATGATAGGCTGCACTCTATAGAGTAGGGTGGGTGCGTCACTCGACGGGTTGAGTGTCACGACATGGCTGACCTTGTCGAGTGTGTTTTCTGACGAGTTACTCGACGGATCGAGAGTTAACCGTCTCAGTGGGGGCGCTCTTAGCGTACCCATTGGGTGTAGTCCCCGAGACCTCTGTCGAGTGCTTGCGTCGGCAGGGGTCTTAATAGAGATAGCTTTCTGTTTGAATTCTTCTGACATGGGCATTCGCCGGTCTTAATAACTCAGTCGACTGTCCAAGAACTCCTTGCTGATTGAACTCCTGTCTTTTGTTGGTTCTAGGCTCCTGTCTTTTGTTGGTTCTAGGCGGCTTGCGAACTTGGGACGCGGTACAAGGAGATGGAGGAGGAGAAGAACCAATTGCAGGTGGACTTGGCGGTTGCCAACAACACCCTGGAGTGAGCACATGCTGAGCTAAAGTCTCTGGGAGGTAATAAGTGCCGACTGTCAGCATTCCCATCTTCCCCTTTTCATGTTTTGAATCGAGTGCTCTCACTCGAACAGACGTGCACAATGAAAACCGTCGACTCCAAGCACGACTCAACAATGTTGTTTCTTTAGATTCCATGAAGAGGGCACTGGAGGAGAAGGACAAAGCACTTGCTGACGCCCAACAAGTCGCCAAGGACAAAATTGAAGCTGTAGAGCAGAAGTTGGCGGCCGTCCAAAAACTGGAAGAGGAGAACGCCAAGCTGAAGCAGGAGCGTGCGGATCTTTTCAAGAAGGCCAAGCAACTAACCAAGAGGAGCAATGGCCTGGAGAGGCATCTGGGAGAATTCTCGAGGAAGATGTATCTTCTGCTCGACGGTGAGTATTTCTTGTCGACTGACATTTGCAAAAAAAAATTGAGGGTTGCAGTTTACTGATTCGCCTTCTTCAACAGAATTCTGCTAGGACTTTGAAAAGGAAACAGAGGAGATTGAGCCCATGCTTGACCCCACCAAGTCGCCAGTTGCTGACGCGGTGGCAATGAACATGCACGGCTCAACTTTCGGCTCCAGGGTTCCCAAGCCTATATCGCTCGACTGAAATCTGTTATGGAAAGAATCGACAAGGAGCTATGGCCTGAGGACACTCTTCAGCTCGACCTCAACTCCATGATGGCTTGCCTGAATGAGCTTCCTAGTCGAGTGCAAGTTTGGAAAAAATCTGTTGCTCGTTGTGGGGCTAACGTGGCGTTGTCATTAGTCAGTGTCCATTGTAGGGACGTGAGGGAGGAGAAGTTAAAGGAGCTCCAAGTGGCAAAATGGAAGAAACTCCAGTTCAAGGACTTCATGGAAACCTTCAGTGAGGTAGCCACCAGAATCGCCGACAGTATCGACATGGACACTTTTGTCGAGCCCGCCAGTCCATCGCCTTCCTAGAAACTTGAGTCTTTGGAAAAAACAATTAAATTTGCCTCGGTATGCCGAGTGGAACTGTATCCCTTAAAACTTTATTCAGGCCTTAGGCCTGAGCACATTTGCTTCTGCACAAGACGTTTATTCGTGGTTTTATCCTTTGGAATTTGGTCGCGCTTTGGCTTTCAATCGTCTGTTAGACTGCTTTTGTTTTTAACTTAGGCAAAGTGCTTTCGCAGCCAAGCTCCCGAGTGTGAGGATCGCTCATCACTCGGAGTATTTTGAACTTGGGCGAATGTCGATTCGCATCTAAGCTGTCGAGTGGATGGATTACCATCACCTCGACGAGGTTTTTAACTTAGGCGAATTGTATTCATAGCTAAGCACCCGAGCGTGAGGATCGCTCATCACTCGGAGTATTTTGAACTTAGGCGAATGTCGATTCGCATCTAAGCTATCGAGTGTATGGATTACCATCCACTCGACAAGGTTTTTAACTTAGGCGAATTATATTCGCAGCTAAGCCCCCGAGCGTGAGGATTGCTCATCACTCAGAGTATTTTGAACTTAGACGAATGTCGGTTTGCATCTAAGCTGTCGAGTGAATGGATTACCATCCACTCGACGAGGTTTTTAACTTAGGCGAATTGTATTCGCAGCTAGGCCCCCGAGCGTGAGGATCGCTCATCACTCGGAGTATTTTGAACTTAGGCGAATGTCGATTCGCATCTAAGCTGTCGAGTGAATGGATTACCATCGCCTCGACGAGGTTTTTAACTTAGGCGAATTGTATTCGTAGCTAAGCCCCCGAGCGTGAGGATCACTCATCACTCGGAGTATTTTGAACTTAGGCGAATGTCAATTCGGATCTAAGCTTTCGAGTGAATGGATTACCATCCACTCAACGAGGTTTTTAACTTAGGTGAATTATATTCGCAGCTAAGCCCCCAATCCTGAGGATCGCTCATCACTCGGAGTATTTTGAACTTAGGTGAATGTCGATTCGCATCTAAGCTGTCGAGTGAATGGATTACCATCACCTCGACGAGGTTTTTAACTTAGGCGAATTGTATTAGCAGCTAAGCCCCCGAGCGTGAGGATCGCTCATCACTCGGAGTATTTTGAACTTAGGCGAATGTCGATTCATATCTAAGCTATCGAGTGAATGGATTACCATCCACTCGACGAGGTTTTTAACTTAGGCGAATTGTATTCGCAGCTAAGCCCCCGAGCGTGAGGATCGCTCATCACTCGGAGTATTTCGAACTTAGGCGAATGTCGATTCGCATCCAAGCAGTCGAGTGAATGGATTACCATCGCCTCGACGAGTTATATATATATATATATATATTGAACCTAAGCGAAGACAGATTCGCGAATAGGCCGTCAAGTGAATGGACTGCTATCCACCCGACAGGGTTTTTAACTTAGGCGAAACATGTTTCGCAACTAAGCCCCCCGAGTGCGAGGATTGCTCGTCGCTCGGAGTATCCCCAAGTAAATAACTACACGGTTGGAATCGACGAGGTATTAATTGCAGAGACACAAATTGCATTGATGAAGAACTCCTATTACATCAGAAAACTAATGTCTCAAGTGTAAAAACATCGAAGCAGGTGTGCATTCCAAGCTCGTGGCTCATCCATCTGCTTCATGAGATTATATAAGTGATAGGCCCCATTGTTTAGCACCTTGGTGACTACAAAAGGGCCTTCCCATGCAGGAGCTAGCTTGTGAGGTCGGTGCTGATTTACTCGGAGCACCAAATCTCCTTCATGGAACGCTCGGCTTGTGACATTCCTTGCATGGAAGTGCTGCAAGTCTTGCTGATAGGCTGTGGTCCGGATCAGAGCCATCTCACGCTCTTCTTCCAGAAGATCTACCCCATCTTGCTTGGCCTGCTCGGCTTCAGCTTCAGAATACAGCTCCACTCGAGGAGAATTGTGGGCCAAGTCACTCGGCAGAATAGCTTCAACACCATAGACAAGGAAGAAAGGAGTTCGTCCAGCCGACTGATTAGGCATTGTCCTCAACCCCCACAAAACAGACGGCAGCTCAGTTACCCACGCACCAGCGGCATGATCCAAATCGCGCATGAGACGAGGCTTCATACCTTGTAGAATGAGACCATTAGCCCGCTCAACTTGCCCATTGGTTTGAGGATGTGCAACGGAAGCGTAATCCACTCGGGTGCCTTGGGAGTTACAGAATCTCCTGAATTCTTCCGAGTCAAAATTAGTGCCATTGTCCGTGATGATGCTGTGGGGAATGCCGAACCGGATAATGATCTCCCTCATGAACGTGACCGTCATGCGAGAATTCAGCTTCTTGATGGGCTTGGCTTCAATCCACTTGGTGAACTTGTCGACTGCTACCAACAGGTGGGTGAATCCTCCTTTTCTGGGTCGGAAAGGACCAACCATGTCGAGCCCCCAAACCACAAATGGCCAGGCGAGTGGAGTTGTCTTCAGAGCAGACGCTGGCTTGTGTGACAGGTTTGCATAGAACTGATAGCCTTCGCAATGATCAACAATGTCTTTAGCCATTTCATTAGCCCGTGGCCAATAAAAACCCGCTCGGTATGCCTTAGCGACGATCGCCCTTGAAGACGCATGTTGTCCGCAAGTTCTCGAGTGGATTTCATCTAGAATCATTCGACCTTCCTTGGGAGAAATGCAGCGCTGGGTGACACCAGACACACTTTCTCTGAAAAGCTAATCACCCATCACAGTGAAAGCTTTGGACCTACGCACAATTTGTCGAGCCTTTGTGTGACAGCCCGAGACTGACGTTCCAGAAGATTCCAGAAGATTCCCCTTTTGTTTCCGTTTTCGGCATGTGTTCATCTGCTTATTGCATTCATCTTTGCATCATCGGCATTGCATCGTCACTCATTTTCGAAAACTTGCTTCCGTTCGTAGTCGCCGGTTCTCGTCGTTCTTGCCGTTGCCCGTTTCGAGACCAGCCACACACGCCCGCGCCCGCGACACGTTTAAATAAAACCATTTTTCAGCCCGTGCAAAATATTCTCAGATCGAGTTGAAACTTGTCGTGTGGTCTCGTTATATTGTAGGTAGACCGCCCGTCGAATTTCGTCGCGATCTGAGGTCGTTAGGTACCCTGTAGGTCAGTCGTAGCAGAGAAGTTATCGGTAGTTATCGGTTTCCGTCGGACGTTTTCGGCGTTTTAAATCCTCGTGTCACGGGTCGCACTGTTCTCTCTCTCTTCCCCTCATTGCCCGTCTGCACAGTCACCGCAGTCCCGCCCCTCCGCTTCCGGACGTTGGATAGTCATCCGGCAGTCCGAAAACGGACAGTACCAGCTAACCCTAGCCCTAGCCCTATTTAAACCCCCTCGGTTCGCGCGCCACCAAACCTAACCCTAGCCTCCTCCCACCTCTAGCCAGCCCGCCGAGCCCAGATCTGAACCCGGGAAGCCCATCCGGGCCCGATCCGGTCATTCCGGAGCTCTCCGGAGCTTCCCAAGCGCATCCATGGTGCTCCCCGTCCCCGTGCCCGTGCCCATGGCCTCCTCGCCGGAGCGTGCTCGCTGGTGCCACCGCTAGCGCAGCCCCTGCCGGTCGGAGCTCTCTTCCTCTCCCCTCTCTCCCTTTCCTCCTCTCCTGCCGGCCCACCTCGCCATGGCTTCTCCCGTAGGTGCTGCCGCCGCCGAGAGCTCCTCGCCTCCCAAGCCGCCTCCGGTCTCCCCGCCGCCGGGAACCGACCTGCCCCGCCGGATCCGGCCTCCACCCGCGGCCTGCCTCGCCGGATCCGCCCTCGCCGGCACTCGAGGGCGCACCAGCTGCCGCCGCCGGTTCCCTGCCCGCTCGGGCTCCAACTGCGGGGAGGACGAGCGCCCGACCCCCTCGCTCGCCTGCCTCGCCCGCGCATGGGCCTGGCCCAGCCAGCTCGCCCCAGCGGCCCAGTTGGCCAGGGTGAGCCTTTTTTTCTTTTTTTTCTGTTTTATTTATTTGCGGTGTTAAAAACTTTTATATTTAATAAACCGTGCGCCGGATTAAAATATTTTAAACATGTAAAATGATCAGAAAAATATTTAGTTTGATATTATGCCATTTGCATCCATGTCTAAGATAATTAACATGTCATTTCCGGCATTTTTGCATTATGGCATATTATTGCATTTCCACAATTATTAACCGTGCATCGAAATTAATAAAAATCTTAAATTAAAAATGTCCATCTCTTTTGCATTGCATTTTCATGCATGGGAAACAAATGTTGTCATGTTGGTTGCATTCATTTTTGCGTGAACAAATTGCTTTCCCGCGAATAGGCCTATACCGAATATTTAATTATGATTAAATTCCTATATGAACCTAATCATATTATATATGTTTTCGGAGTAGAAAAATCCATTCGATTTATCGGTGCATTTAGTTTTGTCATTTGAGCATGTTTGAGTGCATGTCATTTTCACCGTGATGCCCTCTTGTCTTTTTCGTAGGAATTAATCTGTGCATGATATAAAAATATTTTCAACAAGAAACTTGCTCGTTGATGTGTGTCCTAGCCCATGGTCATTTTGTTTGTCATAGAAATGCATGTTTAGGTGTTGATTTCGTGTTGTCAACTTGCTATAAAAATCTGCCATTTTGAGGGTCCAAAATATTTCAAAGTCTGGAATCTATTATATTTTGTTGCTTCCTTGCCATGTGATTTGCTAGTGATCTAGACCTCTGTTGTGGTAGGTGTAATGGAGCTATTTGTTGTTGATATTGCCCTCTAGTATTCTGTTAAGTTTTGCCATTTCATGACCTGTAGCATATAGTTTTACTGCTGTCAATATGCCTTCGTGATAAAAGCTGCACTGTCAAAAACTGCTATTTTCACTAAGTCTGAAACTGTTATCAAGTAGCCTTCTTGTGAGCTTCCTACCTAGTGATCCATGCATGTTCTGAATATGATGTGTGAAGATGAAATTAAGTGGATGTTGTATGCTATTGCCCCATGCTTAATTTGTGCATATCGGATCCCGTAACTTGTTGTTTTCATGTGTTCAAAATGCCATCTTGCTGTTTTTGGCAGATTTCAACTAAAACTTGTTTCGATGATTGTGGTTGAACCGTAGCTCCGCTTTGAGCATTCCATATATGAAACTTGCTTAGAATCTCATGTAGTTTCATAATAACTTATTGAAATTATGATTTGAGGTGTTTGTGATTGCATTTCCCATGCATTTGCATTCATGGCATGTGCATCTTGTGTTGCTCATATCTTTTGAACCGTAGCTCCGTTTGAGATGTTCTATATATGTAAATCAACTAGAATTACGTGTAGAATATCATGGTATGCTTTATTATGCTGTTAAACAAATATAAAATATGTTTAGACCAGATCTGGACCAAATTCATAATTAACATATGGGGTCATTTCGGAAATGCTATAAGTTGTTTCCGACCTCATTTAAGATGCCTAGATAGTATAGTTTACTTATGCTACACCTCTTGCCATGTTTAACAACATTTAATATTGTCGTGTACCTAACGAGAGTGAAATAAATAATTCGAATGTGGAGTTTCGTCAACATGTAACCCGTTGCATATTGAGCTTCACTTAATGTGTAGAGTTGTTTGATATGATTGTCATGCCTTGCATATTTAATCCGGACATGCATCATATTTGTTGTGCATCGTGTTTTGCATATGTTGTGGTGTATCTTGTGTTGATTGCTTATTCGGATTGCTTCTCCTCGATAGAGTTCCGAAAGCATTCTTAGTGTGAGGATTCGTTCGACTACGATAGTTCTTCTTCTTCATGGACTCGGTCTTCTTCCGAGAGGGATCTCAAGAAAGATGACACATTTCCCTAGATACCATTACTATCATTGCCTTGCTAGTTGTCTCGTCTTTTATCGTTATGTTCCGCTACCTACCACTTGTTTGATAAGCCTCCCAACATTGCCATGATAAGCCTCTAACCTCTCCACATCCCAGCAATCGTTGTTTGGCTATGTTACCGCTTGCTCAGCCTTCTTATAGCGTTGCTAGTTGCAGGTGCAAATGCTTCCCTGTGCCAATATGGGCCTTCTTTTGTTATATCACAATATTGCTGCTAATTAACTTAATGCACATATATACTTGGTAAAGGGTGGAAGTCTTGGCCTTTTGCTTGGTGTTTTGTTCCACTCTTGCCGCCCTTAGTTACTTGTGAACCGGTGTTATGTTCCATAAATGAGCGCTCCTAACATGCTCGGGGTTGTTATGGGGACCCCCTTGATTTTCGGGTTAGAATAAAACTTGTCTGGCAAGGCCCAACATTGGTACTACATTTGCCATAATTAATAAACTTGCATAGGGGATATTTCTCCGAACCCCGTGGATAATTAATCAACAACCCGGGCCAGTGCTCCGCATGAGTGTTGGTCCAACCTGTCAACCGCCGGTGGCTACCAGGGGCAACTCTGTGTTTGGCCTACCGGAAGTTTGGACAATCCGTTGTGCCCTGAGAACGAGATACGCGGCTCCTATCGGGATTGTTGGCACGTCGGGCGGCCTTGCTGGATTTGTTTTACCTTTCTCGACGTCGCGAGTGAGGAACTCTGATTGTCTTCGGGATAACTCGAGGTGTTGGATTTCCTTTGGAATTGCCTAGGAAGATCACGAGATCCGTGGTTGAGGTTATTCCCGCTGAGTGTGGTTAATTTGTGATGGACGAGTTGGAGCACCCCTACAGGGTTAAATCTTTTCGAGAAGCCATGCCTGTGGTTATGTGGCAAACTTGGATACTTTGTTTAACACCCGGTCATAGCAAACTTGAATTAAACTCTAATAAAATACACCAAGTGTGTGCGTAACCGTGACTGTCTCTTCTCGTGAGTTCTTATCCGGAAGAGAACACAGTGGGGTTATGATTGACGTAAGTAGGTGTTCAGGATCATTTAGTGATCATCACTAGTTCACGTCCGTTGTGCGTAGACCACCATACTTTACTTTCTGTTCTCGTAAGTTAGCCACTCATATAAATGCTTAGTCGCTTGCTGCAGCCTCACCACTTAACCATACCTTACCTATTAAGCTTTAATAGTCTTGATACCCCTGGAAATGAGATTGCTGAGTCCCTGTGGCTCACAGATTACTACAACAACAGTTGCAGGTGCAGGTAATGTGATGAATTGACGTGAGTGCGTTTCTTGATTTGACTTGGAGTTCTTCTTCTTCTTCTTCTTCTTCAATCTTGGATGGGTTCCAGGCGGCAGCCTGGGATAGCAAGGGTGGATGTCATTTTATCGTTTGGTGTCGTCCGTAGTCGGACCCTACTCTTATGTATGATGTTTGAGATGTTATTGTATTGCCGTGACTCTGATGTAGCTTGTGGCGAGTGTAAGCCAACTCCATATACTCATCTCTTCTGTACATGTACTTGTAATGATATCCATTCTTGCGAATGCATCGAGATGCGCTTCTATCCCTATCGAGGCCCTCGTGCCCAAATAAGGATAGAACCGCATCTTGGGCGTGACACTTTGCTTCTTCTTCAGGAAGCTCCTGTCTGAGGATATAGGCTATGTACAGTATAGTCCAGTCGGGAATGATAACTAGCACCTCCATGACCAGGTCAATCACAGTAGGAACATCGACTTCAGTCGAGTCAGAGGAGCTTAAGGTTTGCGGGGGATATTCGGTGAAGGGATCCTCTTGAATCTAAGGAGTGTGCAAATGCTCCAGGAACACTCTGCTGGGGACACG
The DNA here is from genome assembly GCA_022496015.1 of Hordeum marinum. Taxonomy (NCBI): domain Eukaryota; kingdom Viridiplantae; phylum Streptophyta; class Magnoliopsida; order Poales; family Poaceae; genus Hordeum; species Hordeum marinum. The sequence goes on from CM039675.1 coordinate 234,912,394, forward strand.
CCGTCGAGTGGAACCAATCTTGGATAGCTCATCAGCTGCCTGATTTTTCAGTCAAAGAACATGGTGAAGTTCCAAACCTTCAAATTTCTTCTCCAGCTTCCGGACTACATTGCAGTATCCAGTCATAGAAGGGTTTCTAACATCCCACTCTTTCATCACTTGATTCACCACCAAATTTGAGTTGCCATAAACCATCAAGCGCTTGACGCCAAGCAAGATAGCCATGCGTAACCCGTACTAGAGTGCTTCATACTCTGCCTCATTGTTGGAGGAATCAAAGTGAATTTGCAAGACATAGCTGAGCTTTTCACCTCTAGGGGATATCAGAACAATGCCAGCACCGGACCCATTCAACATTTTGGAGCCGTCGAAGAACATTGTCCAATGCGTCGAGTAAACTTGGATAGGCTGTTGCTGTTCGATCCACTCGGCCATGAAATCTGCCAATGCTTGGGACTTGATTGCCTTCTTGGCCTCAAATCTGATGTCGAAGTGTCCCAGCTCAATTGCCCATTTAGCCACTCGACCTGATGCGTCGCGATTATTGAAAATCTCTAATAAAGGTGCATCACTGACGACTAAGATCGAATGGTCTTGGAAATAATGTGCCACCTTCTTCGCTGATAAGTAAATACCATACACCAGCTTCTGATAATGAGGATATCTCTGCTTTGAGGGGGACAAAACTTCCGAGACATAATAAACTGGCCGCTGAACCTTATAGGCTGTGCCTTCCTCTTCTCGCTCGACAGTCAGCACTGTACTGACGACCTGATTTGTGTCCGCGATGTACAAGAGCAAGGGCTCTTTTCTAGCAGGAGCAGCAAGCACTGGCTGGGTGGACAGCAGGGCTTTGAGCTCAACAAACGCTGCTTCAGCTTTAGGAGTCCAGTCAAATGTGTCTGATTTCTTCATCAACTGATACAAGGGTAGATCCTTCTCACCAAGATGAGAAATGAATCAACTCAATGCCGCCAAGCAACCTGTGAGCTTCTGAACATCATGCACTCGCACGGGAGTCTTCATATGGGTAATGGTGCTGATCTTCTCGGTATTGACATCAATTCCACGTTCGGAAATGAGAAAACCAAGTAATTTGCCGCCAGGGACACCGAAGGTACATTTGGCCGGATTCAGCTTTATGTCGAATCGCCTCAGATTGGCGAATGTCCCAGCCAAGTCAGCCAGCAGGTCGGAACCTTTGCGGGACTTGACAACTATATCGTCCATGTACGCCTTGACATTCTGAGGGATCTGGTCGAGTAAACATTTCAGAATCATGTGCATAAAAGTAGCGCCGGCATTCTTGAGACCAAAAGGCATGGTGATGTAGCAGAAACACCCAAACGGGGTGATGAAGGCTGTTTTTATTTCATCTGGGCCAAACAGACAGATCTGATGGTACCCAGAATAGGCATCCAAAAACGATAAATGCTCGCACCCTGCTGTCGAGTCAACAATCTGATCTATGCGGGGGAGCGGAAAATTGTCTTTCGGACACACCTTATTAAGATGTTTGAAGTCAATGCACATGCGCAATGACTTATCTTTATCGGGTACCATCACAACATTCGAGAGCCACTCAGAGTGGTAAATCTCCCGAATGAACTTGGCTTGCAAGAGACGGGCCACTTCTTCTCTGATTGCATTGCGCTTCTCAGCCGCGGATCGACGCAAATGCTCCCTGATCGGCTTGGCCTTCAGATCCACTCGCAGATGGTACTCAGCTAGCTTCCTGGGAATCCGCGGCATGTTAGCAGGCTTCCATGCAAAGATATCCTAGTTCTCACGGAGGAACTGGATGAGCTTGGCTTCCTTTTTGCTGTCGAGTGTTGTCGAGATATTCGTCGGGGCAGCGGTTGGATCCGTCGGGTGGATGTGCACCTTCTTCACTTCTCCTGCCCACTGAAATGCCGACTCGGAAGCCGGCTTTTTTGCGCGGAGAAAATGAGCAGGGTGAGTGGTTTTCTTGTACTCCTCTAGCTCGACCATGGCCATCTGTTGATTGGCGATCTTGGACCCTTGCTGGAGACACTCTTCGGCCCGCTGTCGATTGCCAGTGACCGTGATCACGCCCTTAGGGCCTGGCATTTTTAGCTTGAGATACACGTAACATGGTCGGGCCATGAAACGTGCATAAGCGGGTCGACCCAAAATGGCATGGTAAGCACTCTTGAAATCCACAACTTCAAACGTCAACTTTTCTTTTCGAAATATTTTGTTATCTCCGAATGCGACATCCAATGCTATTTGGCCGAGTGACTTGGCCTTCTTTCCTGGGATGACCCCATGGAAATGCATGCTGCTTTCGCTAAGATGGGACATAGGAATGCCCATTCCCTTCAGGGTATCAGCATACAGAATGTTCAGGCCGCTGCCGCCATCCATGAGGACCTTTCTGAGTCGAGTCCCCTGCACCACCGGTTCAACTACCAGAGCCTGTCGACCGTGTATGGCCACACGGGCAGGATGGTCAGTCTGGTCGAATGTGATAGCATACTAAGACCATTTGAGGTAGGTGGGGGTGTCTGGCACATCCATGTTGATCTCTCTATTTATGACTTTCAGGCGGCTCTTGCTCTCAACGTCAGCAAAGACCACCAATGTAGCAGTGACATTCGGGAATGTTTCCTTTTCTACATCTTCATCTTCTTTTTCAGGATATTTCCCACTCGACTGGTCTCCCTTGAACTGCTGGATGAGGGTCCGACACTGTCGAGTGGTGTGCTTGGGCAAAATCAGGTTGCCTTCTGCATCTTTCTTTGTGTGAATCACACACGGCTGATCCAAGATATCGGTTCCTGGCTGACCCTTCCCTTCTTGGGGGCATACTGAGCTTTGGCCTTGCCCTTGTTCTTCGACTAAGTCGCTAGTGCTTCCGCCTCTGCCGGAGCTAGGTCTTCACCCTTCCACTTTTGTTTCCTATTGTTGCTGTCGCCACACTCGTTGGCGATCGCTTTTCCTTTGCCACTATGGAGGCGGTCTTCTTCTACGCCATTGGCATAGCAGGTGGCAATTTCCATCATCTTGCCGAGTGGAATATCACTAGTACACTCGAACTTCAAATACAACTCTCTGTATCTCACACCGGCCTTGAAGGCACAAACAGCCTGGTGTTCCGACACATTTTCCACCGTATGATGCAGGGTGGACCATCGCTGAATATAGTCTCTTAAGGTTTTGCTAGGCTTTTGGACGTAGTGCTATAAGTCGACCAGACCTGCGGGGCGCTTGCAAGTGCCCTCGAAGGTCCGGACAAACACTCGGGCAAGGTCTTCCCAACAATGAATGCTGGAGGGAGCCAAATGATTCAACCAAGCTCGAGCTGTACCATCCAACATAAGAGGCAGGTGCTTCATTGCGACGTTGTCATTCCCGCCGCCAATCTGCACAGCCACTCGGTAATCATCTAGCCAAGTCTCTGGTTTTGTTTCACCAGAAAACTTTCCGATCCCTGCCGCCATTCTGAAGTTGGGGGAATCTCCACAGAATGTATAGCTCTGCTAAAACACTCTGGCCCAGACACTGCAGCTGAGCATCCACTCGGGACATCTCTGTCGTGTCCTTCTCTGTAGGCTCTGCTCTTGTCGATCCGCTTCTGAAGAAGGTATGCGCGGGCATCAAAGTCCACGTCCCGCTCGTCACCGAAGGAGTGCCTGTCGTCCTGGCGCCGGGGCGTGTACGGACCACTCCGCGGAGGAGCGGGCACTCGATGGTGGTCTTCACGGTGGTGCTGATATCCGTCTTGCCTTTCATGATAACCGCCACCTCGACGACGCAAGGGCGACCCAGGACTATGTGCCGACTGAACGGTCTCTGCCTTGGGTGAATTGCTGTGTATCTTGTGACAAGACTGAGAAACTACTGAATTCTTGCGCTGTGCTGCATCTAACAGTGCTCTGATCTGCAACAACCCTCTACCAGACTCTAACCGGGACGGCTAAATGGAATCTGCTATCCTAGCAGCATCAACAACATTAAGCACGGGAGTTCCGTATACCTCGACGCCATCATGAGATCAAGTCGGGAACAACTGTCGCTGACGTCGACTGGGGTGCAGTGGGCATGGACGGGCGTGCTCGTTGATCTTTGCCTGGAGCTCTTCTAGACGAACGCGTGCGGCCTCCAAAGCCCGGGCCTCGGCAGTCACGCCGACAATGGGGGTATGAAGGGCCTTCTCATCGCGACGCGACTGCATGTTCGACAGGCCACCAGCCTCATGCTCGCCACGACCAAAGCCAGGTGGTGAGCTCTGATGAGAGCCTGCCATCAAGACCTCCACTGCGGGATCGCAGCTCTCGCACTCGGAAGGCACGTTGGACGGATCAGAATCCGACTCGAACACGCCATGAAGGGACTCAGCAGGTTCGAGTGCTGCAACCTGCGAAGAAGCTTGACGCGTCGCTGTGTGTTTGACCCACCGCTGGAGTCGTGAGCGGCCGGACCGCTTGCGACCGCGAACGGCGAGAGGAGCCGATATGTAAGGGGTCAACGACTGATGCAGCAACACGCCACACGGACTCACGCGGAAATGCGTGGCCCCATGGACCTGGAGTGCCTCGACATCGAGAGGCGCCTCCAGAAGCCATGCCGAATCGTCGGCGATGAAAGTGAGCGCTCCGAAACAGATCTTGTGGCCCAGAGCAAACACCGTCGGAAGACATGTTGAAGGATGAAAAACGCAACCTCGCCGGAAGTCGCTTAGACGCCATCCCCACGGTGGGCATCAACTATCGCGGGAACGAGCCTGACAGTTAATGGTAGGGGTACGAATGGAGAGGGTAGAGTCCTAGCTACGACGAGGGTGTACACACAGATGTATGAGTTTAGGCCCCTCTCGTGGAGGTAACAGCCCTACGTCTCAGTTCTCGGGAGCTTTATGTCGAGTGGAATGTAGAGATTACAATAGTTTTCTTAACCCTTGTGCAGGAGGGGAGGGGCGGCTTATATAGAGTTCGCTGCCCCTCATAATGGCCCGCATCAAAGGGTCTGGTCATGGGGTGTAAAGTTTGTCATTACAGGTAACGTACGTAGTTAAAGCTAATAAGGGCCATTAAGCCAGCGTCTGCCCGGTGGGCTCTTGATGATGGCTCCTGGTCTTCTAGCGTTGAGTGAAGCGAGGTCTGTCGAGTCACACGCAACTGCCGAGTGAGAGCGGGAGTCTCCGAGTGGATTACTGTCGAGTGACTTTGAATATCTCCAGAGATCCACTCGGAAGTTCATGCTTGATCTCCAAGTCCTCCCATTTGGTGTCCTTAGGTAGGGTATGTGGGCCTTACCTAGGACCCTACCCTAGGTACATATCCTCTTCAATCAACGACACAACGGGGAGAACAGATAACTACGACGGATATGTGTTTTGAAAAATGACGAAAATGAAGTGCCGATGCAATGCGAATGATGTGATGATGAATGTGACAACCAAATAAATCACACGGCGATAATGGAATAAAATGGGAATCTTTTGGAGCGTTGCTCGGGCTGTTACAACTCTCCTCCACTTACAAGAGATCTCATCATGAGATCTTAGAATAAGAAGAGGAAGAGGTAAAACTTTGTTGCTTCTTTGGCAAACGAGTGAAATCAATGAATTTTGAAGGTTGCAAAGATATGAAGAATGGCATGAGGAATAGGCAAGAATTCAAAACTACTCTAGTTGAAGAGGGATAAACAAGCTATGAGAAGAATGAATTTGGGTAGCACTCCGGTAGAAAAGAGAGGGAAGAATAGATACGATGGAAAGAACTCGAAAGATTTCATGACATTCCAATTGAATGGATAAGCAAGGAAACGAGCATGACGTTGATAAAACAAGATGATGGTTTGAAGAGAGCAACACCACAACATCTCTGGAACAAAAGAATAGAAGCTAGATCTTTGGAAATAAAGAACAAGGAAGAAAATGACAACTTCTACCACAATTGAATTCGAAAAGCATCCTTTCTGGAAAAAAATGATTGAACGGGGTTGTTGGAACATCAACAATGAAAATAAAAGGCTTGTTGTGGGCCTATGGAAAACATCTAAAAATTATGAGCTCACAACTGGCCACTAATGGAAACAATTGATTGGCTGGTAGCAACGAGTGCAAAACTTCTTTCACCAAGAGGATGCATTGAGAACTTGGATCTTGATAAGCACCATGACAACAATAATCCTTGGGAAATGCTTTAGGTGAAATCCAAACCAAGATAACTCCAAGGAAGAAAGTGATTGGTTTAATTATCTCATACTTGATAACTTATCTTCGAAACTCCTCATGAATAAATAATGCTATAAAATCATCCCAAAAGATAAGAGCGAATGTATTGCACTTTGAAATGAAGATAAAGAATACTTGAGATCCTCCAACAAGATTCTTGAAGAAAACTTTGAGAAAGAATTACATCCTTAAAAACCCACCATGAAGAACCATCGGGATGAACTCTGAAATGAAAGGATGGTATAAAAGAATTGAAGATTACCAAAGAACAAGATTGTGCCCTTGCTATGATTTAGATGAAGCTTCCCCATGAGATACTTGATAAAACTTGGAAAGTCCGGAAAAAAAAGATGAAGAACTATAATCGAGAATTTGATATCATGAACAACTGCAAAAAGAGAATTAAAATCACCTTGATGAAACAAGAATAAGAATTATGTTATGCTTATCCTTCATCGAGTTAAATTGATGACAGGCAACAGATTTGGCATAGCACTTATTCCTCTTGAAAAGATCGAATAGAGATGAAACAAGCTTGAAGAAGTCTTGGACGAAACACCGGTAAGAATTCACAAATGAATGAACATACCATGAATTCTTGAAGATACATGAGAACAAAGAGGCCACTATCCACCTAGAAGAAAACATGATTGAACCCTGAACCCTAAAGCATAGGAATAATTGAGATACGAACGAAGGGACAAGAATTAAGAAGAATTTGAGAATGAAAGCTAAAAGCTGAGAACAAATAACTCTTCTGAAATGATGGCCTTCGGAGGATAGAGAAATGAAAAAAACACTGAAACACTTCGGATATATATGGCAAGAATTACTCATGATTGAGAATAATATGGGGGATGCCCGTGTGTGTCGATCTTTTCACACTTGGAGGGGGAAAAGGAGAAATCACGAGAGAAAACAAACGCTCATGGACAAACTCCGACCACACATCCACTAAGAACAAGCAAACGCATGAGGTAATTCGATCCACAAACAATGGACGAAATCAAGTAACTGCTAGTTCTTCCTCACTCCCGGGAGGAGGCCTTGAATCTCGTAAGATCTTCCCTCTAGAGGGCCTTGACATCACTTGGATCTTCTTCGGTCGAGGCAACTCCACAGGAGGAGGAAGTAATGGATCTAGGCTCAACAAAGAGTAGTTGCTAAACACAAGCTAACCCTAGATAGAGGGGGAGGGGTCCTTTATATAGTGCTAGTGGAAAGAGGAGCAAGATAAAGGGTACATGGGCCTCCAGCCCGCGTCTGCCCGCACAGGGGCCAGATGTCTGGGCCAGAGGGCGGATGTTCGGGGCTTCAGGGGGCGCTGGATGTCCGGGTCATGGGGCCAGATGTCCTGGTAGAAGTCGCTGGCTTCACTCGGTTCTGTTGCATAGGGTCCGGATTTCCGAGGCTGTGGACTTGATGTCCGGGCACTAGGGGGTCGCCGGATGTTCGAGGCTTAGCCGGATGTCCGGAACTCAGGGAGCGCCTATCCGCTCGGTTCTGACCTTGGGAGCCGGATATCCGGGGCTGGGGGCTGGATTTCCGAGAGCTGTCGGATATCCAGGCCGTGGCTGGATGTCCGGCACCTGTAGCCTGGCCTTGGCACTAGTTGAGTCTCCAGAGCCCAGATGTCCGGGGCCTTGGCTGGATGTCCAGGGCCTGGAGGATAGACTTGCCTTCCTTCAGTGCTCTTGTCCATCCTTCTCCGTGGCCATCTCCATGGGGGCTCGTACTTCACTCCGAGCATCTTCTAGGCCATCTCCATTGTACCTGATCAAGCAAAGAGTCTTCGCTTGAGGTAGCATCCAAGTTCCAAGAACATCAAAGGGATAATCATATAGGAGGGATGTCACCTCGTTTGCAATGGCACGTGCATGGGCTCTTGTCATGGGTCCTTTCATAGCTTGAGGTGTTGGTGATGGGTCTATGGGGGTGATCATGGGATGCTTCACATCATCTCCCCCCTTGCAAGAGATCCGACCTCGGATGAAGATCTTCATCACCATGGAAAGGGGTTAGGTCCGAGATGTTGAAGTTGTCGCTCACGTTGTACTTGTCATGTGGAATGTAGATCTTGTAGGCATTGTTGTTGTAGCATGGCAACACCTTGAAGGGTCCATCGGCTCGAGGTAGCAACTTGGACTTGCACTTGGCGGGGAAACAGTCCTCGTGAAGGCATAGCCACACAAGATCGTCGACCTTGAACACAATGGGTTGCTTGTTGGTGTTGCGCTTGGTGGTGACGCGTTCCACTTGACGTTCTATCGTGCACCTTGTATCATCATGCATCTTCTTGATGTAGCTTGCCCTTGTGCTTGCGTCCATGTTGACGCACTTTTGTAGCGGTAGTGGGAGAATGTCCAATGGGGATAAAGGGTTGAAGCCATAGACCACCTCGAAGGGAGACTTGTTGGTGGTGACGTGTCATGCACGATTCTAGGCATACTCGGCGATGGGGAAGCAATCTTCCCATTCCTTGATGTTCTTCTTGATCAACACGCAGAGGAGAGCTCCAAGTGTCCGGTTCCTCACCTCTGTTTGGCCATCGGTTTGTGGGTGGTATGCCGAAGAGAATAGTAGCTTGATGCCGAGCTTGGTGTAAAGGGTCTTCCAAAAGTATCTCAAGAACTTGATGTCGCGATCCAACAATGATCTTGGGTACTCCATGTAGGTGTAAGATGTCCGTATAAAAGAGATTGGCAATTTTGTAAATCCATACTAATGTCTTCCCAAGGTTGGAACGATATAGGAAGAGGCATGTAAATACCATGGGATTGAGCTTTGGACTTAGCTTTGCGGCATGTAGAGCATCGGTTGGTGAAGCATGCAACATCACGAAGCATCTTTGGCCAATAGAACTTGTCGGATAGGGTGGCATATATCTTGTTGCGTCCAAAGTGACCCATTAGTCCTCCACCGTGAGCCTGTTGCAAAAGTAACAACCAAAGAGAAGACTTGGGAACACAAAGTTTGTTAGCACGCATAAGTTAGCCATCTTTCATATAATAGTTTTGCCAACAAGGTTTCACTTGATAATTGGCATATGGAATAGCAAAAGAAACATCATGCTCATACAAATCTTTTATGTGCTCAAAACTGATAACATTCAATTCAAGTTGAGTAACAAGCATGCATTTGCGGGAAAGAGCATCTGCCACAACATTTTCTTTGACCTTAATGTTGGGGATATAACCCCACGGTGAGACCCGCCCTACAGGCTCCGGGTCACACTAGGAGGCTCGTACGTTAACCCAAGAGTGGGGTGCAAAGACTGAAGCCCAAGACATTTGGTGTCTTGATAGGATGGGCCGGAGCGTAGCCCGGATAGAGAAGACCCTGGGGAGTAAGCTTCCCGGAGACAACTTGGTCTGGAAGGCAAGATAAGGCAGAGATAGACTCGGACATGTAATGAGAGTCGGCTACAACTTGTATCACCCGTGGTCTTGACCTCCTATATAAAGGTGAGACCCGAAGCGACTTAGAGATCAGGCTATCGAGAACTAGGTCAAGCAATAGCTACCTTGTAATCGATACATCAAGCAATACAAACACAAGAAGGACATAGGTTGTTACCTCGACTTGAGGGGCCAAACCTGGGTAAACTCGTATCCTTCATCCCAATCAACCCCTTTGAGCCCGAACATCTGCCGTGATAAAACCACGACAGTTGGCGCCCACCATGGGGCCTGCGCTTGGTGGTGTTGAGTTCTCGAAGGGTTCTCTCCCAGGGCTCGAGGGATACGTGGTCGGAAGGATGAACAAGAGTCGCCGCGGCCGGCTCTACATCGAGGACGCCGGCTGGGGGCTTGATGCCGGTTCTGTGGAATATGGATTCCGAGTTCCTTTCGGCAGGATTCATGTCTTCATTGGCAGGATTGACGGATCTACGCCCGGGCCGGACGTCTACACCGACATCGTCGAGCCGGCTCGGCGCGTGCAACCCGCCCGTGCTGTGCGACCTGCCCGTGTTAACCCGGGCCAGAAGCACGTCTTTGTGGGCTTTACTCAATGTATGGATCTTGAAGCGTCTGCATCGCAGGAGACTCTTATCTGTTCAGAGGACGAATCTTCGAGCGGGGAAACAAAGTCGTACCAGCTTCACAACGGTGGGCTTGGGGGCTACGACGAGCTTTACCTTGAGTCGGATCGCTCTGAGCCGGACAATCTTGGTCCGCTGGTTCATGCGGTATTGTTCATGGCAGGGTCGGCCCCGGGTGCGAGCAGCACAGCTGCTGGAGCAGCAACCTCGGGGGCTGACCCGCCGCCATCGGCTCAAGTTCTTCTAGATCTAATGAACGAGCTCGCGGTCCTGATGGCCACTGAGGTTACACCAAATAACCAAGCCGCTTGAAACTTAGAGATTTTGAGGCTCATGGACCGGATGGCGGAGGAGCAACAGAGGATAGCTGAGCTAAAGGTTCAGACAGAAGAAGAGGCAGAACATATTAAGACGGATGCCTTCCACCTTGGGCTGGAATAGCAATCGGCGACTGCGGTGCATCGGATTAGGCATCAATCCTGCTTACCAGAACGTTATGAGGCTAGGAATATCCTCAACATGCCAGGAACGGGACGGGTGGCGGATGCACCTGGAAGCCGGCCGACGGTTTGACCGACGCCACACCCGGCCCGATGAAACTAGGCCTCACCAGTGGTCTTTCCAACACCGGTGGGTCATTAACGAGGACTAGAAGCGTGAAGGCTTTTGTTTTCATAGTTTCATTTCCTTTTTCTTGATTCATAGGAAACACCATACTATTAAAGGGGGCCGAGGTAATACTAAGGAAAATTTCCAACTGATGCTCAACTCAAAAGACTCAGCCTATCCAACCCTTCGACTGAAGCCTTTGGAAATCTCTTGCAATTCAGTCAGGTTCTTCAGTGACAGAGACGAAGTTCTTCTGGGCTCTGAGGAAATTTGTCAGACTAAGGAGTTAGGATTTCGCCAGTGTGAATTGCCTACAAGTGAGGAACATGATAAGCCTGAGGACTTTCATAGTTCGAAATTCCGACCGTTGCTGTGCTTAGCGCCAGCTTTCCCCAATCATCTTATCCACATAATGATCATATCATTGGGGGCATTTGTGTCTTATCATGTCAGGTTGCATCTTGGCTATAAATAGGCACCCCCACAACCACTAGTTGGTTGGCTCCTCCGAGAGAGAACTGACACTTGTCATTTGAGAGCAACCCATCCTCCAAGGACTTTGAGAGAAAATCATAAGTGAGGAAAAACCCAAATCCAAACCACCAAACATAAAGTGATTGAGCATCACTGAAGAGATTGTTCCTTTGTGGAACCGACGCTTGTTACCTTTGAAGACCGTGTATCTTCTAGACGGTTAGGCGTCATGGTCTAGTGCATCCTGCAGTCAATTGGGGATCATGGAGTGACCTTGGTATAGAGCATCCAAAAGTCAATTGTGGATCGCCGGGTGACCAGTTTGTGAGGGTTTTGGAAGTCTACCCTGAAGACTTACCACGAGTATTGGGCGAGGACTTTGTGACCTTAGCTCCCGGAGAATACGGTAAGGACTGTGTGTCCTCTGGTTTAAATACCAGGCCGCTCCAAAGTAAATGTACGACTATCACAACAGTTGGAACTGGTTCATCAAACCATTGTCTTCATCGATCTACCTGGTTCTATTTCCTCAAGCCTTTCATTTCCTCATATACTTGTTGATGAAATTGTTCTTTACTGTTTGAAGAATTTGACTGAAGACTTTCTCAATTTCCTCACCTCAAATTCTTCATGTTACCTTGTTCCTCACCTACTTATCATGTATCCCGCTACCTATAATCTATGCATGTTTTATTTCATCATGATGACTATGCTTTTGCTATGTTTCTCATGCACTTGAGTACTTCTTCCACTGCTAGTTATCGATCAGATTTCAAATTCCTCAAGTTGAAATTCCTTAGTGATGAATTTGTAAAAATCGCCTATTCACCCCCTCTAGTCGATATAACACACTTTCAATTGGTATCAGAGCAAGGTACTCCCTTGTTCTGTGTCATTTTGGTTTAACCGCGTGGAGTTCTAGTTATGTCGACTATAGGTATGATCAAGGTTGTCCTACCATCGATGCGACGGATTACCCCTGCTGGAAGAACAAGTTGCGCTAGCATCTTGAAGCTATTGACAACGATCTCCGGTACATTGTGGAAAATGGTGTTCCCGGCACTTCTCCGACTGTTACCGCTACTGAGATGAAGAAATTCAAGCCACTCAATTCTCAAGCGAAGAATATCATTTGTGGCCATCTGAGCAAAGGTCAGTATGGCAGAGTGAGTGCTTTGGAGTCTGCCAAGCTTATCTAGGATAGGCTGTCCAAAGTCAACAAAGGTGTTTCCACTCAACATGACTCTTGTGTTGATGTTCTTCGCAATCTCTTCAACCTCTTCAAAAGACTCGACAATGAGAATGTTCAACAAACTTTTGATCATCTCACTGATATCTCCAACGAGCTTCAAGCACTAGGTGCCACTGACATCACCGACCATGAAGTGGTGAAGAAACTGTTGAGATCTCTTGATTCCTCATTCGATACTCTGGCTTTGATGATTCAAGAGCATGGAGACTACAAGTCACTTGATCTTGCTGATATTCTTGAGAGACTCAATACTCATGAATTCCAACAAGCTGAGAAGAGAGACCTCTATGGGCCAACCTATAGAAGATCTCGTGCCCTGAAGGCAAAAACAATTTCCTCATCCGAAGGAAAAGATTCTGATAGTAGCCTTGGTGATCCTGAAGAACTGAGTCAGGATCTAGCAATGCTCGTGAGGAAATTCCAAAAGTTCCCAAGGAGAGTCCGCTTTGGAAAGTCATCAAAAAGTTGTCACATCCCTAGCTAGTTGTCTTAGGACAACATGTGTGTGCATCATATTTCAATTTTTGCATCAAGTTGAAATGGGGATCAAAATAAACCCCAAACAATTCATTTGAATCAAACCAACTTAATGAATGTGAAAAACAAACAAATTCAAAATGCCCATCTAAAATGTACCCTATGCCTGATAAATATGGACATGAATATATCAGGGCCATCTTAAATATTTGAACATTATAGCAAATTAAGAATAAATAATAAAGCTTCTCAAAATGCCAAATAAAGCATTATCATTAGTTTAGATTTCAAAATATCCTGAAACTTTTTATAGGAGTTTGAAATATTCAAACTTAATTCTATAAATATTTGGGATATTTAATACGAGCATTTGTACCTGAAAAACAAATAAAACAAATGTTAGAATTAGAAAACTGTTACTACATCTAGTGCCCCTTAGTGATTTTGGTGTATTGAAGACTTATAGGTTAAGGTAGTAATGTGTTTCTGAGTGTACACAGGCTCTATAAGTCGATGAGGAGTTGGATATATTCGGAAATTATCGACCCCTAAAAATGTATGTCTTCAAGTGAAGACTTTGCTGAAGACTTTCTGAAGATTTTGGTGAAGACTTTGTGAAGACTTTGAAAATGAAGAAGTTGGTGTGACCTTGAATATATGAATGAGGAATATGAAGAGTGAAGACTTTTGTTTTCGTAGTTTCATTTCCTTATTTGAGTCATAGGAAACACCGTACTGTTAAAGGGGGCCAAGGTAATACTAAGGAAAATTTCCAACTCATGCTCAACTCCAAAATCCTCAACCTATACAATCCTTCAAGTGAAGCCTTTGGAAATCCCTTACGGTTCAGACAAGTTCTTCAGTGATAGAGACGAAGTTCTTCTGGTCTCTGAGGAAATTGATCTGACTGGGGAGTTAGGATTTCGCCAGTGCGAATTGCCTACATGTGAGGAACATGATATGTCTAAGGACTTTCATAGTTCGAAAATCTGATCATTGCTGTGCTTAGCGCCAGCTGTCCCCAATCAGAAATATCCACACAATGGTCATATAATTGGGGACATTTATGTCTTATCATGTCAAGTTGCACCCTGGCTATAAATAGCCACCCCCCACAACCACTAGTTGGTTGGCTGCTCTGAGAGAGAACTGACACTTGTCATTTGAGAGCAACCCATCCTCCAAGGACTTTGAGAGAAAATCATCAGTGAGGAAAAATCCACAACCAAACCACCAAACCCATAGTGATTGAGCATCACCGAAGAAATTCCTATGTGGATCCGACGCTTGTTACCTTTGAGGACTGTGTATCCTCCACACGGTTAGGCGTCATGGTCTAGTGCTCCTGTAGTCAATTGGGGATCACGAAGTGACCTTGGTCTAGAGCATCGAGCAGTAAATTGTGGATCATCGGGTGACCAGTTTGTGAGGGTTTTGGAAGTCTACCCTGAAGACTTACCATGAGTGTTGGGCGAGGACTATGTGACCTTAGCCCAAGGAGAATACGGTAAGGACTGTGTGTCCTGTGGTTTAAATACCAGGCCGCTCCAAACCAGACGTACGACTGTCACATCAGTTGGAACTTGGTCATCAAACCATTGTCTTCATCGAGCTATCCGGTTCTATTTCCTCAACCCCTCTATTCCTCATATATCTGTTGATGAAATTGATTGTTACTGTTTGAAGAATTTGACTGAATCTTTCACAAATTACTCACCTCAAATTCTTCAAGTTACCCTGTTCATCACTGCTTATCCTGTATCACACTACTCACTATTTGTGCATGTTTCATTTCATCATGAAGTATATGTTCTTACTATGTTCCTCATGCACTTGAGTATTTATTCCGCTACTAGTTATTCATCACATTTCAAATTCGTCAAAGTTGAAATTCCTCAAGTGATGAATTTGTAAAAATCGCCTATTCACCCCCCTCTAGTCGATATAACGCACTTTCAATTGGTATCAGAGTAGGTACTCCCTCGCTCTGTGTGATTTTGGTTTAACCACCTGGAGTTCTAGTTATGTCGACTACAGGTATGATCAAGGTTTCCGTGGGGTGTCCTACCTTTGATGGGACGGACTACCCCTACTGGAAGAACAAGATGCGTATGCACCTTGAAGCTATTGAGAACTATCTCTAGTACATTGTGGAAAATGGTGTGCCCTCTATCACTCCCACTATTACTACTGCTGATGTGAAGAGATTCAAGCAACTCGATTCTCAAGCGAAGAATATCATCTGTGGCCATCTGAGCAAAGGTCAGTATGGCAGAGTGAGTGCTTTGGAGACTGCTAAGCTTATCCGTGATAGGCTGTCCAAAGTCAACGAAGGTGTTTCCACTCAACATGACTCTTGTGTTGATGTTCTTCGCAATCTCTTCAACCGCTACAAGAGACTTGACAATGAAAATGTTCAGCAAACTTTTGATCGTCTCACTGATATCTCCAATGAGCTTCAAGCACTGGGTGCCACCAATATCACTGACCATGAAGTGGTGAAGAAACTGCTAAGATCTCTCGATTCCTCATTTGGTACTCTGGCTTTGATGATTCAAGAACATGGAGACTACAAAGCACTCGATCCTGCTGACATTCTTGAGAGACTCAATACTCATGAATTTCAACAAGCTAATAAGAGAGACCTCTACGGGCCAAGCTATGGAAGATCTCGTGCTTTGAAGGCAAAAGCAATTTCCTCATCTTAAGAAGAAGATTCTGACAGCAGCCTTGATGATCCTGAAGAACTAAGTCAGGAACTAGCAATGCTTGTGAGGAAATTCCAGAAGTTGTCAAGGAGAGGTGGATTTGGAAAGTCATCAAAAAGTGGCTTGAGGAAATCAGATTCCTTAGAAGACTACAAGAAAAGAACTTGTCATCGTTGCAAGAAGCCTGATCACTTTATCTCTGACTGTCCTCTCTGGGAAAAAGATTCAAAGAAGAAGAAAAAATACAAGGATGATAGTTCTGATGACTTGAAGAAAATGAAGAAATCTTCAAAGTCCTCATCTTCAAAATCCTCAAACAACAAGAAGAATGGTTCCAGAAAGGCACGAGCATTCATTTGCAAGGAAATGGATTCCGAGGAAGAATCTGAAGAATATGAAGAAGAGGAAGAATCTGAGGAGGAACCAGAATCTGGTGTCGCTAGCCTTGCTCTCGCTACTGCTTTCGTCAGCAAGTCCATCTTCAACGATGAAGAATATGACTACTCCAAAGACTCTGACGTCAGCAATGATGATTATGCTCCCACCTATTGCTTCATGGCAAAAGGCTCAAAGGTACACAAACATCAGTCCTCATCTGAATCAAGTGAATGTGAATCTGATGAATATGTGAAACCTAGCTATGCTAAACTTGTTAAAATTGCCACTAAGCAACAAAGTGCACTTGAAAAGCTTCAAAAAATGCTAGACAAAAGCGATGATCTGTTGAACTATGAAGTGGATCGGACTCAAACTATGTCTGACGATCTCAAAAGTCTTCGTACAAAGTATGATAACCTTTAGAGTAATCATAACGACCTCTTAGCTGATCATGAGAAGCTTTCTTGTGAATTTCTTCAAAGAAGGCAAGATCTATAGAAACTGAGGGTGTCACATGAGGATCTCCAAAGGGAAAACTATTCCTTACTGGCTCAACAGATCAATACCACTTAGGAATAATTTGTTCCACCTTGTTTGAAATGCATCAAACGTGAAACTGCTAATTCTTCACCTGAATGTTCAAATACTTCTATTGCTGCAAATTCTTCAACTATTCTCGTGGTCTCAAATTCCTCATCTGAGGATACCACAAGTATCACTGATGACAATGCAGGGTTGAAGGAATTGTATGTGACTGGCATGTACAAAAGTCTCAAAGGGCATCAAATCCTTTGCAATGTCCTCAAAAAGCATATACTGAACAGGAACCCTAGGAAAGAGGGTATTGCCTTTGTGAGGAAACTCAACGCTAATGGAGCCTACTAGACACCTGAGCAGTACCCCAAAACCTCATGGGTTGCTGCGAAAGGACCTCCTATAGATCCATCCATTTTATCTGGCTTTATGTGTGAAACTTCATATTCCTCTGATGAGTCACTTGACTCCAACTACAAATACTTCAAAAATCAGAAAGGTAAAGTATTTGCTAGATTTGTTGGAACTAACTGCAGGAACGGTTCTCCTATGAAGAAAATCTGGGTTCCCAAGAGCTACCTTCAAAATCTTCAAGTGAATGTCCTCATGACACCACTCATGAAGAATATGAACCCTAGATCAAATTCCTCATATGGACCAAAGTCCTCACTTGGACCAAATTCCTCAAATGATCAAAATTATCATTCTCGTACTAATGCCTCTGTTTCGTAGGGAAAACCTAAGAGTTATGAATATGTGCATTATTATTCAAACCATTATGTTCATAAGTCCTCGAAGAATTTCTCTGCTTATTCATTTGAGTATTCTAACCCTCGCCCTATGAAACGAAGCGCACTTGTTATGCCTCCCTTCTCATATGGTGCTCGCAGAATGATGAACTCTTTGCCACCCCTCCAGATGTAGGTGGTGAAGAAATTGAACTAACATCTTATGGAGGGTCAGATCTCCAGATGAACATCTGATGAATTTGCAGCAGACCTGAGGAAATGCTTGAAAGGACGCAAACTAACTATGTAGAAATGAATTCCTAATTTCTCTCGTCCTCACACTACTTGCTTACTATCTTGTGTGATGAAATTCTGTCTAATGAAATTGATGTCATATTCTACACTCTGAAGCATATGAGTTCTTAAGTTGTACTAATTCATTTGCAGGATGATACTCCAAAAGCTACTAAGTGGGTCCTCGATAGTGGATGCACAAACCACATGACTGGTGACAAGAATCTACTAATGAATTTGCCACTCACTCCATCTCCTCTGAAACATATCACCTACGCAGAGAAAGGAAAAAGCAAGGTATTGGGACTTGGTAAGGTTACTATCTCAAAGGACCGAACAATGGATAAGGTGATGCTTGTTGAATCCCTTGGGTTCAACCTTATGCCCGTCTCAATGCTTTGTGATCTTGATATGATCGTCGTATTTGGAAAATATCGTTGTGTTGTCATCATGGAATCTGACAATTCCAAAGTCTTCGAAGGCTTTAGGAGAGGAGACTTGTATATTGTTGATTTCTCTATAGGTCCTCAACCTGCCACTTGCTTACTTGCAAAGTCTTCAGAAGGCTGGCTGTGGCATCGATGACTTGGACATGCGGGTATGAGGAACTTGCACATGCTCATGAAGAAAAAACACGTCATTGGCATCAAGGGTGTCAAATTCCTCAAGGACCACCTCTTCGGTGCATGTGAATCAGGGAAGATGACCAGATCCAAGCATCCCTCGAAGACAATCATGACCACGACTCGATCCTTTGGATTGCTTCACATCGATCTCTTTGGACCCACTCATTACTCCATACTAACAAATGCTTCAAGCTTGTATGTATTTCTCATAGTTGATGATTACTATCGTTACACTTGTGTGCATATTATTCTGTACAAAAATGAAGTGCAGGATGCCTTCAGACGATTTGCTTCAAGGGCCTCCACCAACTTCGGCGTCAAGATCAAGCATATTAGGAGTGATAATGGGAATGAATTCATGAACACTAATCTTGATGAATATCTTGATGAACTTGGTATTACTCATGAGTTATCTACCCCTTATACTCCTCAACAGAATGGCATCGTGGAGTGCAAGAACAGGACTCTAGTTGAGATGGCTCGCACCATGCTTGATGAATACAAGACTCCTCGTCGCTTCTAGCCTGAGGCAATTGATACTACATGACACATCATCAACAGGGTATATCTTCACAAATTCTTCAAGAAGACTTCGTATGAACTTATGACTGGCAAGAAACCCAATGTAAGTTATCTCAAAGTCTTCGGTGCAAAATGTTGGATCAGAGATCCTCACCGTAGTTCTAAGTTTGCACCGAAAGCACATGAAGGTTTTATGCTTGGTTACTGAAAGGACTCGCACACCTACAAAGTCTTCAACACCTACCATCACAAGGTTGTTGAAACTGTAGATATGCGGTTCGATGAAACGAATGGCACACAAAGAGAGAACCTGCCTTCTGTGTTAGATGAAAAGTCTCCTGAGGAGTCCATCAAGCTGAAGGCAACTGAAGATATCATACCCACTGAGGAAGTCATTCCAACGAATGAAGAATTTCATGTTGATACATCTAAAGAAAATGATGCTGAAGGAAGTCCTCAGCCATGTCAACCTGCTCATACTAGAGTTGCAAATGAAGTATAGATTGAGAAAGTCATCGATGACATCAATTCACCAGGTCCCCTCACTCGCTCAAAAGCTTCACATTTAACTAACTTTTGTGGGCACTTTGCCTTTGTCTCTATCAAAGAGCCCACCAAAGTTGATGAAGCATTCAAGGAGCCTGAGTGGATTCAAGATATGCAAGAGGAATTGCATCAGTTCAAGCTCAACAACGTGTGGCAACTTGTCAAGCAGCCAGATCCTCGCAAACATAACATCATAGGTACCAAGTGGATCTACCGCAACAAGCAAGATGAAAATGGCCTTGTGGTGAGGAATAAGGCTCGTCTTGTAGCTCAAGGCTACACACAAGTTGAATGAATTGACTTTGATGAAACGTTCACACCTGTTGCTAGACTTGAAGCTATTCACATATTGCTTGCTTACGCTAACCATCAAAATATCATATTATATCAAATGGATGTGAAAAGTGCATTCCTCAATGGTAAGCTTGAGGAAGAAGTATATGTTGCTCAACCCCCAGGTTTTGAAGACCCTAAGCATCCTGACAAAGTCTTCAGACTCAACAAGGCCCTCTATGGCCTCAACGAGGCCCCTCGGGCATGGTACGACACTCTGAAGGAATTCCTCATGAAGAAAGGCTTCAAACCCGGTTCACTCGACCCCACTCTTTTCACAAAATCCTATGACAATGAACTATTCATATGCCAAATATATGTAGACAATATTATCTTTGGCTGTATTGACAAACGTTACAGTGATGAATTTGCCTATATGATCAGTGAAGAATATCAAATGTCTATGATGGGAGAGTTGAAATTCTTCTTAGGTCTTCAAATTCGTCAACAAGACAATGGCATCTTAATCTCCCAAGAGAAGTACCTCAAGGATGTTTTGAGGAAATTCGACATGCAAGATTGCAAAGGCGTCAAAACTCCAATGCCTTCAAAAGGCCACCTCTACACTGATGAAAATGGTAAAGATTTCGATCAGAAGGTATACCGCTCCATGATTGGCTCATTATTGTATCTATGTGCATGTTGGCTTGATATTATGCTGAGTGTTTGCATGTGTGCCCGATTCCAAGCAACACTGAAGGAATCACACCATAAGGCTGTGAAACATATTCTTCGATACTTAGGTCACACACCAACACTTGGATTATGGTATCCCAAGGGCTCAAATCTTCACCTCATCGGATACTCTGATGCTCACTATGCTGGAGATCGCGTGGATCGCAAGTCAACCTCAGGCACATGTCATTTCCTCGGACGATCCCTAGTCTGGTTGTCCTCGAAGAAGCAGAACTGCGTCTCACTCTCTACTCCTGAAGCTGAGTACATTGCTATTGGCTCATGTTGTGCTCAGTTACTATGGATGAAGCAAACCCTTAGGGACTACGGCACCAAGTTAAAGAATGTGCCTATCTACTGCGACAACGACAGTGCCATCAAGATTGCATACCAAGCACATCCAGTTCAGCACTCCAAGATTCGTCATCTTTCTTCGCGATCATGTACTCAAGGGAGACATCTCCATCGACCACATCCCCACTGAAGAACAACTGGCCGATATCTTCACCAAGCCCTTGGATGAAAAGAGATTTTGCAAGTTGCAGTGTGAGCTAAATATCTTAGAATCTTCAAATGTTCTTTGAAGAAGGACACACATCCTAACACTTATGCAAAATTGATGACTTTGATGTGCAACACACGAAGCAACGTTTTTCTTCAATCAATGAAGAATAACCCTCTAAGTGTGAAGAAATTAATGAAGAATTTGATTCTCAGAACCCTATGACAATTGTACGCGGTGTTTGAAATCATCATCCTTATACGGTGGGTCACGCCACCAACCAAAGTTGAAATTCTTCAAAATTGAGTTTTTCGTCATTTTTGCAAATTCTTCAAATTATCAAATTCCTCAAATTTGTAAATTCCTCAAGTTTTCAAATTCCTCAACTTTTCTAATTCTTCAAACTTTGAAACTCATGTTCTTCATTGACTATATATATATATATATATATATATATATATATATATATATTTGAGTTTTCAATGTCCTCAACAACATTCACTTATTGCTAATTCTTCAAGTTGATTTTCATCTAAGTGAATGTGATCGGACCCTTTCCTCCTCTATGCTAAACTCAACCCAGTCTGTTCACAAATTCTTCATATGCGTTCTACTTTGAAACTCGTTCAAAGTCTTCACTGTGTCCTTGACAACTCAAGAATTTGCGAACGTAAGATTTAATTTTCACTATCAAAATTTTCAGTGGTTCCCGCTCAAATGGTTCCGATTCCAGCGCCTGGATAACCCACAATCCCCCACTATCGCAACCTCTAAGTATGTAGGTGACACCTGTCGCATGGAGAGCAAGGGTCAGGGGCAATCTTGTCCAAAATCTTTGGGCAGATTGGTTTTCACTCCCTCTATAAATACCCCCTCCCCTTCAACTGTGCTCGGTTACTCCTCATCTAATCCCTCTCTCAACGTCCAACCTAGCGCTGCCGCTAAAGTCATCGTCGCCAGTGAGGAAGAGCTTCACTGCCTCGACCTCGTCATCGCCGTACTCACATCGGCCACGGAAGTCCTCATCTCACCGCTGTTGTAGCTGTCTCCCTCTGCCAAGCTAGGGCGTGGGAAATCTGAACGGACGAACTTCCAAATCTCATCTCTTGTTCATCGTGTATTTCACCAGGGTAAATAAAATTTATTTTTACTGCCCTTGTTTGATCCTCAAATGCTCTTCATATTCCTCAAAAGGTGTTTATTCTTCATGAACCTTATTCTAAAAGCACCTTACATCTTCACATACTTGATGTTTTCCCTAAGTAATGATTTTCTTCAAGATTCCTCAATTGTGTGAATCCTCAAAATTTGCACAACTCTGGAACTTGAGACAAAGAACACTTAGTGAAATTCCTCAAGACACCAATGGTCAAATTCCTCTCACCTAATTTATTTAGAAAAATTTCTGAGAATGCATATGACCTCTTCAAATTCCTCGCACCTATACTCTGTTCACAGGTAAACCTTGTCCGCTGATGAATCACTAGGTTCTCATCAACTTAACTCATTTGCAGCACTCCTTGAGGAAAAACTGTGTACTTCTTCAGAGTCCTCAAGAGTTCATATTCCTCAAGTGAAGAAAATGGCTGACGGAAAGAAACCTCAGAAAGGTGGAAAGAAGCCAGATGTGCACATTGCCTTTGAGATTCCAGATGACGTGTATCAGGAATACTGCACACCTGATGAAGAAACTCATGGCAAAGAAATGACCAAGCAGATAAAATTTCGTATGTAGAAAATTGAGAGGAGATAGGCAAGGGAATGGAAGGAATATCGTTATGTAACTCCAAAATACATGATGAAATTCGCAGTGAAACCTCCTTGCAGCAGGCCTCCCCTTGCTCCAAATCAAATTGCTGATCCTACTAGCATCAAGACTGGTGTGGAATTTCCTCACATGTGGGAGAAGCAGCAAGCCAAGCTAGCAAAGAAAGCCAAAGAGGCAGTGAAGAAATTCAATGAAGATTCTACTGATGTTGCCTCTGCTGGAGCCTCTACAAGTGCTCTGAAGAAAATCAATTGGAAGAAATCTGCATTGAAGACAAGTTCTTCAACCTCAAAACCTTCACATTAGATCCCTCAAGGTCAAAGGCCTCGGCCTACAAAGTCTTTAGCTGCTGGAACGGTTGCTGCTCTGTCTTCTGCGACAGTTGGAAAGTCCTCAACCCTAGTGCATCTGGCATCATGTAAGAGGATTGAGGGATTCCCAAGAGTTCCAAAGATCTCGACAAGCCCCTGTACTACAGCAAAGTCTTCAACTAGCCCTTCTGCGTTGAAGCTGAAGAAAACTGCTGGACGAGGTCAAAGACCAAGTCCTCACTCAAGCAAGGCTGTGGTAACCATACCCTCAGGTTCTGAGGATGATGATGGTGAAGCTGATGATGAGGAATTGGAAGAAATCATCAGGCACAGTCAGCAAAAGGCTGCTATAGCAAAGGGCAACTTTGTTCCTCTCATGCTAGATCCCAAGATGATCCTCAACTTTATCGATATATGGCATGAAGACCCAAACACCCCACTTTGTTCACCAAATCTTCCTCTTGGAGTGGATCATGTCCTCACCAACTTCATCTCTGAAGAAAAATGGAAGAGAGAACAAGCTCTGAGAGCCAAGAGGAACAAGGTTCGGAAGGAAAAGTTTCTGAGAGACAATGTGATGAATTTGACTCCAAATCAACTCGTCACTATCCAGTCTGAAATTCGCACACTCTCTGAGGATCAAGAGAGATACGATGCTGAATGGAAGAGCACCAAGGTGAGATTCATCAAGGATGCTCAAGCTGAAGTGAAGGATCAAAACACTAGGGTTGCTGCTCAATCGCAACCACAAAATCCTCAGGCTGATGAAATTCCTCAAGCTACTGATGAAATTGCTCAGCCTGATGAAACTGTTGATGGAAATGCTTCTACACCCAAAGCAACTGCCAGTGCTGCTAAGGAAACTCAGACCACTGATGATCATGCCAGGACAACCCACACTGTTGCGCCTGAAGAAACTGAACACACCAGGGCGACTGCATCAGTCGTTCCTGAAGAAACTGACACTGCTGAGGAAAAGACTCTTAAGAGAAAAGGATCAGATTCAGAAACCTCAGCCGTGAAGAAGTTGAAGACTATGCCAACTTCTTCAACTAGACCTATTGATGCTACATGAATTTCCTCAGCACCTGCCTACGAAATTGTACCATTTGGGGTGGAATATGTCATCCCAGATGAAGATGAAGATCAGTCTGCTGCTTTGACAGAGCAGATTGATGAAGAAATTGAAGTTGAAGACATTGCTTCAACTCCAAAGGTATCATCGCCCCAGCCTCAGTTCACTGCTGAAGAGGCTGGAGTTGAAGAAATTGATCCTGCCGTAACTAAGGAACCAGCTCTCCAAATCGTTCTGTCTGAAGGTGTTCCTCCCATGCCAAAGGAGATTAAGGGGCGCTTCAAGCCAAATCTTCAACCGAAGCCAAGAATGCCATTCAAAGGCTTAGTACGCCCCAAAATCCTCAAGAGCAATTTCTTTAATGAACGTATGTTCTTCATTGGTCCAAATCCCTATGACTTTGCAAGGGCCGATCGCAACAGATTCTGGACGACAACACAGCTCAACTACTATGCATCAGTTCTTTTTGTGAAGAAGAAAGTCTTCAAGCACCACCAAATTCCTCATGTTGACATGGAAACCCTTCCATCATTGACACCGGTGCTCCAGGTTCTTCATGATGCAGGCATTCTCCCATTCTGCGTCGACATCTGCGACTGGAATGAAGAACTCATTCTTCAATTCTATGCCACATTGCATATCAGCGAAAATGCTTCAGACGTCAACTCCTGGATATTGGAATGGATGACAGGATCAACACACTTCACTGCTCAAGCTTCTGAATTGCTTCAGTGTGTACCAATTCCAATTCCCTCAGATGAAGCTCGCAAACTGTTTGATGAGCCTGCACTTCCAAATCAGCTGATGAAGTGTTGATGACGACATTGCCTCCTGGAAAGCCTCAACAAAAAATCTTCCTTGTGAAGGATCTTCTATATGTGCCCAGGACTGTCTACCATATACTCACAAATACGCTATGTCCTCAGAAGGGCCACAATTCCGAAGAAGAAGAAGTGGAAGAACTCATGAAGAATATGCTCTTCAACATCATTCATGGGATTCCCATTGACTTGCATGACTTCTTCATGAGGACTTTGGCTAGTGCTGCTTTAGCTCCATTTGAACAGAAGCCCTATGCGCCTTGGATAATGAGATTCATCAGGGCAAAGTCCTTAGTTCCCTTCAAGGCTGATTTCAAGAACCACTTTGGCTTCCTGCCTCCAATTGAGGTCATCAAGAGCACAATTGCCTCAGTTGAAGGAAAAGGCAAGGCTGTCATTGATGAAGGCACTCTTCCATTGGATGGATAGTTTCGCAAAGCCGCTTCCTTCTCCACCATTGGTGACACTGCCACTCAAGACTATGATGCAAAGGCCTTAGTTCACAAACCTCAAGAGTCTGCCCCTCGTGTGATGACTGATTGCGAGCTTCTAATAAGTCTTCATCAGAAGGTCAATCGCAATCACAAGTGGGTGAAGCGCCAACTTGGTTACATTGTGCAGAACATGACTCTGACGCAGAACACTATGAAGAGGAATCACTACTATGCGCATGAAAACCTCAACCGCTCTTGGGCCGTACTGTCTCACCTCATGTCTTCTAAAGAACTGAATGATCTAGATCTTGAGGAACATCCTGACTGGGCACGTCGACCACAGAAGAAATTCAAGAAAGTCCAAGTTCCTTTGATGGTCACAAGTTCATTTTCTTCATCTCGAGAATGCGATGACGATGAAGACATTGACGACACTGCGGCTGGCCCTGCATCGACAAACGACCCCGACAATGCTGGTGCTCCTTCCTCACCAACACGATGAAATTCTTCAAAGGGGCGTTAGTCCTCACTTTTTTGTCCCTTTTGGTCTTCGATGACAAAGGGGGAGAAAATTTGAGTTAGTCTTCAAGCGGTTCTCTCTCTATATGGGCTACTTTTTTGTTTAAGTTACAACTCTCGCTCTTCTGAAACTTTTGTTGGTTGAGTTGTAAACTTAAGTCCGATGGTGGTCTAGCACTTTTGAACTATTTCCTCGCATGTTTATTTCCTCAAGTACCTTAATGCATACATGCTGAATTTCATCAGACCCCATTTTTCTCACGCATTTCAAATTCTTCATATCATATGTTCAAATGCATGTATGAATTACAAGATATAGGGGGAGTTCTCCATGTTTTAACCTGCCATGTGCATTTGCAGTCCAAAGCAAATTCCTCAAATATGCAAATCTTCAGGGGGAGTTCTTCTATATCTTGCAATAAAATTCCTCAAACTCTATACTTTCACTTCATATGTTTATCCCCATTTAAAACTTAACCTATTTGTCATCAATCACCAAAAAGGGGGAGATTGTTAGTGCATCTAGTGCCCCTTAGTGATTTTTGTGTATTGAAGACTTATAGGTTAAGGTACTAATGTGTTTGTGAGTGTACACATGCTCTATAAGTCGATGAGAAGTTTGATATATTCGGAGATTATTGACCCCTAAAAATGTATGTCTTCAAGTGAAGACTTTGCTGAAGACTTTCTGAAGACTTTGGTGAAGACTTTGTGAAGACTTTGAAAATGAAGAAGTTGGTGTGACCTTGAAGATATGAACGAGGAATATGAAGCGTGAAGACTTTTGTTTTCATAGTTTCATTTCCTTATTTGAGTAATAGGAAACACCGTACTGTTAAAGCGGGCCGAGGTAATACTAAGGAAAATTTCCAACTGATGCTCAACTCCAAAATCCTCAACCTATACAATCCTTCGAGTGAAGCCTTTGGAAATCTCTTACGGTTGAGACAAGTTCTTCAGTGACAGAGAAGAAGTTCTTCTGCTCTTTGAGGAAATTGATCGGACTGAGGAGTTAGGATTTTGCCAGTGTGAATTGCCTACAAGTGAGGAACATGATATGTCTAAGGACTTTCATAGTTCGAAAATCCGACCGTTGCTATGCTTAGCGCCAGCTGTCCCCAATCACAAATATCCACATAACGATCATATCATTGGGGACATTTATGTCTTATCATGTCAGGTTGCACCCTGGCTATAAATAGCTACCCCCCACAACCACTAGTTGGTTGGCTGCTCCGAGAGAGAACTGACACTTGTCATTTGAGAGCAACCCATCCTCCAAGGACTTTGAGAGAAAATCATCAGTGAGGAAAAACCCACAACCAAACTACCAAAACCATAGTGATTGAGCATCACTGAAGAAATTCCTGTGTGGATCCGATGCTTGTTACCTTTGAGGACTGTGTATCCTCTAGATGGTTAGGCGTCATGGTCTAGTGCTCCTGCAGTCAATTGGGGATCACGAAGTGACCTTGGATATGGACTACTCGGAAAGCTTATGTTGTTCATAGATAATTAAATGGATACTCATAAAAATATCAAGACAATTGTGAGTACCGTGGATTGCACTCTCCTAGGAGAGGGAAGTGAATCCACGGTCATGTATTGGTATGGAGTTAGTGGACTCGTGTGCGACATCTAAAAATTAAACAAAGAGTTAAAATGGTGTAGTATAGGTTAGCCATGAGTCAAAGCTGGCATTGTTGCGTAAACTCCACCACTCCCCTTGTTGATACTTGAGCATGAATAGACTAGGTATGTTTTAAAGACTTGCTGAGTACGTTTGTACTCACGTTTGCTTAATAAATGTTGCAGATGAGACTCAGGACCCATCAGGTGGGTTCTATCTAGATGTCGACGATGCTGAATAGATGGTGTCCCAGCTATGACCTTATGCTCTATGGCGGACTGTAGATAGTCAGGCCATGTGCCTTTTTACCCTATCATCTGTCTGTACTCAGAAAGATTTATGCTTCCTCTTGGTTTGTATGAACTTGTTTGTATGTCTTGAGTGTCGTGTCATGTGACCCCTATCTATAAGAACATATTATGCAAGGCTCTTCTGAGCCTCTTAAATAAAAGTTGTGTTGATATATGGTTATGTTGTGACGCCATAGTTGTATCTATGCATATCAGGCATGTTGTGCGTACGTGTGACGTGCAACGGTATGTATGGGATCCGACACCAAGTCATGTGCCTTTAGTAGTACTCTTTACGGGAAACTGCCTCTTTGTGCTTCCACCGAGTCCTGGTAGCTTGCTACTGCTCCGGACACATTGATTGACCGGCATGTATCCTTCTTTGCTATTGTGTCTGTTCCTTCGGGGAAATGTCTCGTAGTGTAATGGAGTCCTTGGAGCCTGCTATGACTCGTCTACATGCAGTGATGACATTTATGTCCCACGGTGTAATGGAGTCCTTGTAGCTTTCTATGACTCGGCTACACACGCTTGAGGCTGACACCCGCATTGCTAGGTTACGTATGCCTGTTTCCGTACAGATGTGACACTTGGGTTCTATGACTAGTCATGTCGGCACAGGTACTCTGTCATTTGATTTCCAGCAACATGTTCACATACGTGAGCCAAAAGACGCAAACGGTCCCGGCTAAGGTAAGGTTGCAGCCGTGGAGATTACCGTGCGTGAGGACGCAAAGTGATGTGATATGTTACAGTCTGGATTCATATGACTTAGGATCGGGGTCCCGACAAAAGTAGCATGAGGAAATTAGATTCCTCAGACGAGTACAAGAGGAGAACTTGTCACAAATGCAAGAAATCTGGTCACTTTATCTCTGACTGTCCTCTCTGGGAAAAAGAATCAAAGAAGAACAAGTACAAGGTTGACAGTTTTGATGACTCAAAGGAAAAGAAGAAATCTTCAAAGTCCTCATCTTCAAAGTACTCAACACACAAGAAGAATGGTTCCATAAAGGCTCGAGCTTTCATTGGCAAGGAAATGGACTCAGAAGAAGAATCTGAATAATATGAAGAAGAGGAAGAATCTGAGGTGGAGTTTGAATCTGGTGTCGCTAGCCTTGCTCTCGCTACTACCTTTGTCAGCAAGTCCATCTTCTATGATGAAGAAAATGACTACTCCAACGACTGTGACAGCATCAATGATGTCTATGCTCCTACTTACTGTTTCATGACAAAAGGCGTCAAGTCAGTCATAGAATGTCCCAATCTTGATGACATTGAATATCCTAGGTGGAAGGTTCTGATGAAGAAGCACCACGTGTTAATGAACGGTGAGCTAT
The DNA here is from genome assembly GCA_022496015.1 of Hordeum marinum. Taxonomy (NCBI): domain Eukaryota; kingdom Viridiplantae; phylum Streptophyta; class Magnoliopsida; order Poales; family Poaceae; genus Hordeum; species Hordeum marinum. Next base: position 234,941,484 of record CM039675.1, read on the forward strand.
GGAATGTTACTGAACTTGGACTGATTGAACTTTGCAAGATGGAAAATGCTGAGGAAATTCGTAAGTACACTCAACTTGATGCTCAGGCAAGGAACATCATCTGCTCAAGCTTATCAACCATCATGTTCAAAGGCATTTGTCATCTTCAAAACGCCAAGCTCATCTGGGATAGAATCATGGACATCAATGAAGGCTATCACACTCGTCAAGACCCCATGTTCATTGAACTCAAGAAAATCCTCAAAACCTAGGAATCAGATCCTGGTTCATCTTCTTCACTTTGCCTTATGGCAAAAGGTTCCAAGGTACATAAGCATCACTCCTCCTCTGAATCAAGTGATGGTGAATCTGATGAATATGTGAAACCTAGCTATGCCAAACTTGCTAACATTGACACCAAGCAACAAAGTGCACTTGAAAAGCTTCAGAAACTACTAGACAAAAGTGATGATCTGTTGAATAAGGAAGTGGATCGGACTCAAACTCGGTTTGACGATCTCAAAAGTCTTCAGACAAAGTATGATAACCTTTCGACTCATCATAATGCTCTCTTAGCCGATCATGAGAAGCTTTCTTATGAATTTCTTCAAAGAAAGCTAGATCTTGAGAAACTAAGAGTGTCTCATGAGTATCTCCAAAGGGAAAACGATTCCTTTCTGGCTCAACAGATTAGTACCACTCAGGAAGAATTAGTTCCACCTTGTTTGAAACACATCGAATGTGAAACTGCTAATTCTTCTCCTGAATGTTCAAATGCTTCTATTGCTGCAAATTCTTCAACTATTCCCGTGGTCACAAATTCCTCATCTGAGGATACCACAACTATCACTGACGAAAATGCAGGGTTGAAGGAATTGTATATGACAGACATGTACATAAGTCTCAAAGGGCATCAAACCCTTTGCGATGTCCTCAAAAAGCAGACTCTGAATAGGAACCCTAGGAAAGAGGTATTGCATTTGAGAGGAAACTCAATGCTGATGGATCCTACTGGACATCTAAGCAGTACCACAAAACCTCATGGGTTGCTGCAAAAGGACCTCCTATAGATCCATCCACTTTATCTGGCTTCACCTATGAAAATTCATATTCCTCTGATGAGTCACTTGACTCCAACTACAAATTCTTCAAAAATCATAAAGGTGAATTATTTGCCAGATTTGTTGGCACTAACTGCAGGAACGGTTCACCTATGAAGAAAATCTGGGTTCGCAAGAGCTTCTTACAAAATCTTCAAGTGAATGTCCTCACAACACCACCCATGAAGAAAAGGAATCTCAGATCAAATTCCTCATATGGACCAAAGTCTTCACTCGGATCTAATTCCTCAAATGGTCAAAAATATCATTCTCATGCTAATGCATCTGTTTCATAGGGAAAGTCTAAGAGTTTTGAATATGTGCATTATTCTTCAAATCATTATGTTCATAAGTCCTCAAAGAATTTCTGTGCTTATTCATATGAGTACTCTAACCCTTGTCCTGTGAAACAAAGTGCACTAGCTTCAATGCCTCCCTTTTCATATGGTGCTCGCAGAATGATGAACTCTTTGCCACCCCTCCAGATGTGGGTCGTGAAGAAATTGAACTAATTTCTTATGCAGGGTCAGGTCTCTAGATGAACTTGAACGTCTGATGAATCTGCTGGAGACGTGAGGAAATGCTTGAAAAGACGCAAGCTAATCATGCATAAATGAATTCCTCATTTCTCACGTCCTCACATTTCTTTGCTTACCATATTGTTTGATGAATTTCTGCCTGATGAATTTGATGTCATATTCTTCACTCTGAAGCATATGAGTTCATAAGTTGTACTAATTCATCTGCCGGATGAACCTCCAAAAGCTACCGAGTGGGTCCTCGACGGTGGATGCACAAACCACATGACTGGTGACAAGAATCTACTGATGAATTTGCCACTTGCTCCATCTCTTCTGAAGCATATCACCTACGCTGACAAAGGAAAAAAGCATGGTATTGGGTCTAGGTAAGGTTGCAATCTCAAAGGACCGGCACATGGATAAGGTGATGCTTGTCGAATCCCTTGGGTTCAACCTCATATCTTTCTCAATGCTTTGTGTTCTTGATATGATTGTCATCTTTGGAAAATATCATCGTGTTGTCATAATGGAATCTGACAAATCCAAAGTCTTCGAAGGCTTTAGGAGAGGAGACTTGTATATTGTTGATTTCTCTATAGGTCCTCAGCCTACCACGTGCCTACTTGCAAAGTCCTCAGAAGGCTGGCTATGGCATCGATGACTTGGACACGCTGGTATGAGGAACTTGCACACGCTCGTGAAGAAAAAGCACGTCATTGGCATTGAAGGTGTCAAATTCCTCAAAGATCACCTTTGTGGGTCTTGTGAGTCTGGGAAGATGACCAGATCCAAGCATCCCTTGAAGACAATCATGACCATGACTGGACCCTTTGAATTTCTTCACATGGACCACTTTGGCCCCACTCATTATTCCATACTAACAAATTCATAAAGTTTCTATGGCTTTGCCATTGTTGATGATTACTCTCGTTACACTTGGGTGGATATTATTCTGTACAAATCTGAAGTGCATGATGTCTTCAGACGATTTGCTTCAAGGGCCTCCACGAACTTCAGCATCAAGATCAAGCATATCAGGAGTGATAATGGGACTGAGTTCAAGAACATCAATCTTGATGAATATCTTGATGAACTTGGTATCACTTATCAGCTATCTACACCATATACTCCTCAGCAGAACGATGTCGTGAGCGCAAGAACATGACTCTTGTTGAGATGGCTCGCACCATGCTTGATGTATACAAGACTCCTTGTCGCTTTTGGCTTGAAGCAATTCATACAGCTTGCCACATCATCAACAGGGTATATCTTCACAAATTCTTCAACAAGACTTCATATGAACTTATGACTGGCAAGAAACCCAATGTAGGTTATCTCAAAGTCTTTGGTGCAAAATGCTGGATTAGAGATCCTCACCATAGTTCTAAATTTGCACTGAAAGCACATGAAGGTTTTATGCTTGGTTACGGAAAGGACTCGCACATCTATAGAGTCTTCAACACCAACCACAAAAGGTTGTTGAAACTGTAGATGTGCAGTTCGATGAAACCGACGGCTCGCAAAGAGAGCACCTGCCTTCTGTGATAGATGAACAGTCTCCTGAGGAATCCATCAAGCTAAAGGCTACTGAAGATTTCATACCCACTGAAGAAGTCATTCCAAGCAATGAAGACATTCATGCTGATACACCTTAAGAAAATGGTGTTGGAGAAAATCCACAGCCACGTCAACCTGCTCATCCAAGAGTTGCAAATGAAGTGCAGATTGACAAAATCATCGACGACATCAATGCACGAAGTCCTCGCACTCGCTCAAGAGCTTCACATTTGACTAAGTTTTTTGGGCACTTTGCTTTTGTCTCTATCATAGAGCCCACCAAAGTTGATGAAACATTCAAGGAGCCTGAGTGGATTCAAGGTATGCAAGAGGAATTGCATCAACTCAAGCTGAACAACGTGTGGGAACTTGACAAGCGGCCAGATCGTCGCAAGCACCACATCATAGGTATCAAGTGAATCTACCCCAACAAGCAAGATGAAAATGGCCTTGTGATAAGGAATACAGATCGTCTTGTAGCTCAAGGCTACACACAGGTGGAAGGAATTGACTTTGATGAGACGTTTGCACCTGTTGCTAGACTTGAAGCTATTCGCATATTGCTTGCTTATACTAACCATCATGATATCATCTTATATCAAATGGATATTATCTTGGGCTGTACTGACAAACGTTACAATGATGAATTTGCCTATATGATGAGTGAAGAATATCAAATGTCTATGATCAGAGAGTTGAAATTCTTCTTAGGTCTTCAAATTCATCAACAAGACAATGGAATCTTCATCCCTCAAGAGAAATACCTCAAGGATGTAGTGAGGAAATTTGACATGCAAGACTGCAAACGCGTACAAACTACAATGCCTTCAAAAGGCCACCTGTCACGCCCAAGATGCGCTCCTATCCATCTTAAGGCACGGGGGCCTCGACAAGGGATAGAGGCGCATCTCGACATTTGCAAGTATAGCATCATTACATCATACATTTAAGAAGAGAGGAGTATAAGAGTTGGCTTACACTGACCACATGCTAAATTACAATTCCACACAAGAGTTCAAACATCAATATGAAGACATGGTCCGACTACGGACAAAAAAAAACGATAAAATAAGATGCAATGATACTATCTTGCTAGCCCCAAAGATCATGACCACGACTCTCTACTCACCTGGATACGTCATGTACATCCTGTCGTGTTCCTCGTCATACTCCCACTGGAGCTGCGTCATGTCATCTGTCACGACCTCATCTATACCTATACCTGAATTGTTGTAGTAATCAGTGAGCCACAAGGATTCAACAATCTCGTGCCCCGGTACGGAGGCTATTCAAGCTTATAGGTTGGGATGGGGTATGTGTTTAGTTTGCAGCAGCACTAAGCATTTATGGTGTCTAATCTTACGTAACATTAAAGTAAATATGTGGTCAACGATAAGCGATTGAATCTAGAATGACCTCTATGAGATCCTAAACACCTACTTACGTTAATCATAACCCCACCATGTTCTCTCTTGGTTCATTTTCACGAGCAGAGACGGTCATGGTTACTCACACAGTTGGTATATTCTATTAGAATTTACTTCAAGTTAACTATAACCGGGTGTTAAACAAATATCCAAGTTGCCACATAACCACGAGCATGGCTTTCCGAAAGATTTGACCCTGCAAGGGTGCTCCAACTAGTCCATCATAAATTAACCACACTCTGCGGGAATAACCTCGACCACGGATGTCGTGATCATCCTAGGCAACTCCAAAGGAATTCCAACACCTCAAGATAGCCCACAGAAAGTCAGAGCCCCTCACGCAAGACAATCGATAAAGGTAAAACAAATCCAGCAAGACCACCCGATGTGTCAACGAACCCGATAAGAGCTGCATATCTCGTTCTCAGGACACGACGGATAAGCGATGCATACAGAGGCCTGATTAGAAATCTCCCGAGTTGCCCCGGGTTGGCCCTGCACAGTGCTCTACTTTGGACCAACACTCATGAGGAGCACTGGCCCGGGGGTTGATTAATTATCCATGGGGTTGCAAAGCCCTATGCAAATTTTATTAAGTTATTAAGCAAATGTAGTGCCAAAGTTGGGTCTTGCCAGACAAGTTTTAATCTTAACCGAATAACAAGGTGGTCCCCATAACAACCCCGAGCATGTTAGGAGCGCAAATTATGGAAACATAACACCAGTAACAAGAAACGATGGTGGTAACCATGGACCAAAACACCTAGCAAAAGGCCAAGCCTTCCACCAATACCAATGTACATATGTGCATTAAATTAAATAACAGATAATGAGGGTATCTGCATACAGAATGTTCAATCCACTCCCTTCGTCCATGAGGACCTTATAGAGTAGAGTGCTTCCCACAACGGGATCCAACACCAATGCTCGCCAATCGGGGGTAGCAACATGAGCGGGATGATCCAACAAATCAAATGTAATAGCAGTCTGAGACCACTTGAGGTATGTGGGGGGTGGAAGGAACAACCATGTTAACTTCTCTATTGATAACTTTCAATTGACTCTTGCTTTCAACATCAGAAAAAATCATCAGAGTGGCGTTGACATCGGGAAAAGTTTCTTTGTCTTCATCATTCTCTTTTTCAGGAGATTTGTCACTCGACTGACCCTCTTTGAATTGCAGTATCAGTAGGCGACAATATCGAGTGGTATGTTTAGGAAGTATCAAATTGCCTTCTTCATCTTTCTTCGTGTGGATTGCACACGGTAAATCCAGGACATCAGTTCCCGACTGATTCTTTCCTTTCTTAGGGGTGAGCTGTCCTTTGGACTTCCCCTTGTTTTTTCCTTATGCCACTAGAGCGGCAGCCTCTGCCTGAGCAGGGCCATCAGCCTTACGCTTCTATTTCCGATTGGAATTGCCGTCGACATCATTGTTGACTGCTTTTCCTTTGCCGATTTGGAGGCGGTCTTCTTCTTCACCATCGGCATACCGAGTGGCAATCTCCATCATCTTGCTTAGCAAGATAACGCCTGTCCTCCCAAACTTCAAGTAAAACTCTCTGTACTTCACACCGCTCTTGAAAGCACAAACAACTTGATGCTCAGAGACATTTTCCACTGTGTGGTGCAAAGTGGACCAACGCTAAATGTAATCTCGCAAGGACTCATTTGGCTTGTGAACAAATGCCGCGAATCGATCAAACCAGCTGGACACTTGCAAGTACCCTCGAAAGTTATAATGAACACTAAGGCAAGATCCTCCCAGTAGTGGATGCTAGAAGGAGCGAGACGATTAAGCCACACTCAGGCCGAACCATCCAACATCAAGGACAAATGCTTCATGGCAATGTTGTCATTTCCCCCACCAATTTGTATAGCCACTCGGTAATCATCCAACCACGTTTCCGGCTTTGACTCGCAACAAAACTTGCCTATCCCAGCCGCCAACCTGAAGTTGGGGGTATCTCTGCAGAACGAATGGCTCTGCTAAAACACTCGGGACCAGAAAAAACGGCACTGCTGCCACTTGGGAAATCTCTGTCGTAACCATCTCTATGGGCTCTACCTGTGTTGATCTGTCTTTGAGTGAGGACGTCACTTGCATAACACCTAGGGTTCCGCTCCTCACCGAATGGGTGCCTATCGTCATGGTGCCGGGGCACATACGAACCACTCCACGGAGGATTAGGCACTCGACGGTGGTCATCGCGGTGAAACTGATCTCATCCCTCATCCTGGTACTGATCGTCATGGAAACCTTTGCCCCTGTAGCGCATAGGCGAACCTGGACTGTGTGCCGACTGAACAGTGTCTGCCTTTGGTGAATTTCTATGTATTCTATTACGCGACTGAGAAACAATCGAGTTTTGGTGTTGCGCTGCATCAAGCAATGCTCTGATCTGCAACAAACCTCTGCCAGCCTCTAAACGTGATGCCTGAATGGAATCTGCAATCCTAGCCGCTGCTACAACATATAAAACTGGAGAGCGGTATACCTCAACATTGTTCAGAGGACCACTTGGAAACAACTGTCGCTGACATCGACTCGGAAGTGGTGGACGCTAGCGAGCGCGCTAGTCGAGTTCTTTCAGAAGCTCTTCGAGCCTAATGCGCGTGGCCTCCAAGGCCCGAGCCTTAGCGTCGCACCAACGATGGGTGTATGGACCTCCTCACCCTGGTGCTGCTAGTCATTCAACGCCCCACCAGCCTCGCACCTGCCGCGGCCAAAGCCAGGCGGCGGGCTCTGATGTGAACCAGCCATAAGAACCTCTATTGCAGGATCGTAGCTCTCACACTCGGAGGGAATGTTAGGCTGATCAGACTCTGAGTCAAACACACCATGAAGTAACCCAGCTGGCTCGATTACCGCAATCTACGGATAGAAAACTTGGCGAGCCACTGCATGCCTCACCTAGCGCTGGAGCTGTGAGCGATCGGATCGCTTGCGGCGGCAAACAGCAAGGAGGGCCATAGAATATGGAGTCGACGACTGCCGTAGAAGAACACCACAGGAGCTCGCACGGAAGTGTGCCGCCCCGTGGATCGGGAGCGCCTAAACATCTAGAGGCGCCTCCTGAAGCCATGCCGAATCGTCGGCAATGAATGTGAGCGCTCCGAGACGGATCTCGTGGCCCAAGAACAAACCACCCCCAGAAGACATGACGAAGGAAAAAAATGCAACCTCACCAGAAGTCGCTTAGACGCCTGCCCCAAGGTGGGCGCCAACTATCGTGGGATTGAGTCTAACAATAGAAGATAGGGGTACGAAAGGAGAGTTCAGAGTCCTAGCTACGGCAAGGATGTACACACAGATGTATGAGTTCAGGCCCCTCTCGTGGAGGTAACAGCCCTACGTCTCAGTGCTCGGAAGCTCTTGCCGTGTGGATAGAATGTGTTACAGAAGGTGCGAACCCTTCTGCCAGAGGAGAGGGACGGCTTATATAGAGTATGGTCCCCTCATGAATGTCAGGCATCCAAGGGTTGTATTGTGGGAATAAAGATGTACGTTACTGGTAATGTACACAATAAATGCTACTAATGATGACTGGCCGAACGCGTGCCTGTTGGCCTCCCTGAGGTGCCTTCTGGTCTTCTGGTGTCGACTGGTAGTGAGGTCTTCCGAGTGACGGGAGACCATCGAGTGGATGAAGGAACCTCCGAGTGACATAATTGTCGATTCACTATCATGTCATGATGACTTCAGTCGGAAACTCTCTTGCTATCGTTAGGTCCTCCAATATAGTGTCCATAGGTAGGGTATGTAGGTCACGCCTAGGACCCTACCCTAAGTATATATCCTCGTCAATGCTCGTGGGAGGCTTTTCGTTGAGGAGGTTTGGCTATGGCGCTTGGGGAATCCGGACGTCCTGGGAGCTTCTTCTTCTTACATGTAAGGCAGGTTGGGAGCCCTTTCGGCAGTCCATGTCTACAAGCCCAGTCCCGCACATTTCTCGACCACAATAAGGGGCGTCCAAATCACCAGGACGCAACTACGGGGTGAGACCTCGAAAACTTTGATACCAATCAGATCACCAGGACAACATCAAGGGGCGAGGGGCTATATGACTGGTAAGGCTCCTCAGGCACGCTGCTCAGGAGACCCCTTTGACGCTCAAGCAGCTATAGTTCGGCAGGTCCCAGTCCCACACATTCCTCAACCACCGTAAGGTGCGTCCGGGTCACCAGGACGCAATTACAGGGTGAGACCTCGACACCCTTAACACCGACCGGATTGCCAGGACAACATCAAGGGGCGAGTGGCTATATGACCGGTAAGGCTCCTGAGGTGCATTGCTCAGGATCCTCCTTTTGACGCTCAAGCGGCTCCTCAAAAAAAATTGTTTCCTTCCCAGGGAGGCGCGAGCCTCCCGGGGCTCTGAGATGGTGCGTTGGGCCATGGACGGAGCCCTCGAGCGAGTATGAAGCGACACGTGCCTGTTGACTCACCCGGGAGTGCCACGTGAGGATCCGGGCGCCAAGGCCTTGGCAAGGTGCGAGCATCGTGCCCCCAGCCCCCACTCGCGGGGTGTGAGAGGGAGGGAAGTAGGCGAGTGCTCGACTCAAAGAGAGAAAACTCAAGATAGGAAACGACAATGAGAAGAAACCCCTGACCCTTTTCTTTAAAACATGGTTGGAGAAAACCCCAAGGTTTTTCCAGAAAACTTGGCAAATTTGAACCCTAGAAAAGCAAATAACAACCGCGTCCGGAGCCTAGGATAGTCTTCATCTTCGTATTCCCCCAGCACAGATCATAGGGCATCCACGTTGCGTGGGCATAGCCATTGGAGGGAAGTCTTGTCCGCCAGCGTGGAGCATGTGTCGGGACCCGGATCCTATGCCATAAGAACCCAGCCTGTAACACATCACATCACTTTGCAGCCTGACGCACGGTTATCTCCACGGCTACCACCTTACCTAGGCCAGGACCGTTTGCGTCTTTTGGCTCAGATATGTGAATTTGTCGCTAGCATTCAAATGATAGAGAACCTGGGTCGACCTGACTAGTCGTAGAACCCAAGTGACACATCCGTACAGGGACATGCATACATAACCCAACAATGCAGGTGTCGACCTCGAGCGTGTGTAAACGAGTCGTAGCAAGCTACAAGGACTCCATTACGCCGAGGGACATAAATTTCATCACTTCAAGTAGATGAGTCGTAGCATGCTACATCGACTCCATTACAGTGCGAGGCATTTCCCCGAAGGGACAGATACAACAGCAAAGAAGGATACATGCCGGTCAATCAATGTTACTGGAGCAGTAGCAAGCTATGAAGGCTTAGTGGAAAGACAAAGAGGCATTTCCCGTAAAGAGTACTACCAAAGGCACACAACTAGGTGCCGAATCCCATACATAGCATTGCATGTCACACGTACGCATGACATGCCCGATATGCATAGATACAACTATGGCATCACAACATAACCATACAACATTAGAACATTTGTTTAGAAGGCTCGGAAGAGCCAACATAGTAAGATGTTACAAGCAGGGGTCACAAGACCCAACATTTAGAGCATTCAAACAAACAAGCGGAAGTTAAACATGTCTGGGTACAAACATCTATAAAAGTGGTTGGAGGAGCCTGAAAATCTACAACGACCCTACCAAAGGAACCAGACCTCTGTATGGGATCCCCAAGCTAATCCAGTCAACATCGAACTTCCCTTTGTAACGATCACTAACAAGACTGAAGTCTCATCTACCAAAACATAAATTAAGCAAACTTGAGTACAACGGTACTCAGCAAGACTTACATCAGAACTATCTACATATGCATCATTGTCAACAAAGGGAGTTGTGGGGTTTATTGTAGCAAGCCAGCTTTGACTCTTGGCTAACCTATACTACGACTACAAGTACTTTCTTTCGAGGTGAGATAGCGCACACGAGTCCACATATTCACCATATCAATACACCACTATGGATCCACTCCCGTCTCCCTACGAGAAGGCCATCCATAGAACATATGCTTATCTTGCGTATTTTAGAAGTATCCATTTCACTTGTCTATGAAACCCATAAGTTCTCCAAGTAGTCCATATTCGAGGACGCGGCTATTCGAATAGATTCATACCCCAGCAGGGGTGTACTTCTTCACACATGCTCCCGCCACTTATCACCATGTGCACGTAAAAGGGCACCTCGGCAACCTTCAAGTGGAAGCACAGTGAGGGAGTCGGCCATGACCGTTAATCACACAAGACCCTAGTCCAGGTTTATCGCATATTTGAGATTGAACCTGCCGGAAGTCCAGCCAAAGTTTCTGCTACGGCCTCAAACGATGTGCGTAGGGTTCCCAAGCCCACCGTTCAGGTGCCACTTGGTATACCGTGCCATTGTGTCTATACCGCATCACAGCCCACCCCGTCGGGCAGCACTATGCACGACCACCAACACTTTTCCTACAAACACCAAAAACTAGTTGCAATTCCCAGACATAGATCTAGGCAATTAATAAGCCGAGAGGGTCAATTAAGTATCCCAATGTGCAGTAGTATCTTGTGATGGATAACATACATAGAACACAGTTCTTAAGGATGGTCACAATGAGACAACCCGCCATGTACTCCTGCATGACCTGTCATTGCTACCTCTAGCAAATCGTGTTCACGCACTTAGCTCTCACACATTAGGACATGAACACTGCCATTCCGATTCATCGCCCAGATGGATCAAACCTGACATGACACGACTCTAAGCATAGCAGGCACAATAAGCAATCATAGATGAGTACGCACAACAAGGCTCAAAAGGTTGCTACTCATGCAAAGTTGTTTCAACTATTTACTTTGGCAAAGACAGGTCATGCAAAGGAATGGGTTCAACTATCGAGAACATGTGACAATTGAATCGTGATTGTCCTAATGCAATAAAAGAGATCGGGAGCGAGAGAGTGGGGTTCATATCAGTACGCTCAAGGGGTGTTTGCTTTCCTGACACTTCTGAAGATAACAATGAGTCTTCATCGGTGACAACGATCTCAATGTCGGAATCATCATCTACCGGGAAGGAAATACACCGGAAATCAGATAAATGAACACATTCAATGTAATGCAACAAACATGATGTATGCTATGGCATGTTAAAGTATTAAGTTGACCTAGTGCAGTACATAGTCATATTAAGTGAAGTGGAATTCAAATATATGCTAAAGTCCAACTTCAACACCATTTATTACTTTATCCTAATTATGAAATGTCCGACTTGGGGATGTTAACTTTTCAAACATGCATGATCATGGCATAAACAGATTCATTGGATTTTTCTGATCATTTTCATATATAAATTATTTTCATCTAAGTTACGATTGAATTTCTACGATTTTTCAAAGTTTATAATATTTTCTAAAATTTAATAAATCATTTATAATATATTTTAATTCCAGAAAGTATATATTGTGTCGGTCTGAGGTCACTATGACATCATCAGTTAACAGAGCCGGTCCAGGTCAAACCTGACGTGCGGGGTCCGCATGTTAGTGACACGAGCACTAACCAGGGATTAATCCCGTGTTGACCCAGCTTTGACCAGCTATGGGGCCCAGCGTGAGCGACTGTGGGTGGTTAATTAGTAGGGGGTTTGACCCCTAATGATGGGCCATGTCATCATGGCCGACGGCGACCAAATACCGCAGCGGAGGCACGCCAGAGTTGACCGGAACGATGCTATAAGCCACGGTTTTGGACGGGGTTTGGCTCTACGGAAAGCACACTCTAGCACGCATCCAACGCAGCAAGCGGTAGGAGCTAGTGTGCACTACATCAACGGTGGCGACGACATCCGCAGCGGCCGGAGCTCGGGCCCGACCGGCACGGCGGCTATAGGGCACGAGCGCACGAACGGAGGGCTTGGCAGCCTCCTGGAGACACCAAGAGCTCGACCACATGCTCGAACCCGACCTTATCGAGATTTGGGCATGACAGCTATGTTGCCGATGGTAGTGAGCTCCAGTCGTGGAAGAACTCGAGGCTAGAGGACGAAATTGACCGAGGGCTAGGGGAAACGCAATGTAAGCTCACAGGGAAGCCGAGGTGAGGCACAACATGCTCGATGACGACCCAGAGGCGACGAATTTGACGGCGGCATCAGGCGGCCCGAGGTGGAAGACAAAGACTATGGCAATGATTCCAGCTCTCACAACTCGCGTCCTTCGGTGGTTAGAGGTGTGATGTCCAGGCGGCCCTCTGAATCACGGTGGATTGTTGAGAAAGGGGCGTTGGCTATGAGCTCTAGGGCGGCTTGCCATGGCGGTTTCGGTTAGGAGGGGGAAGGCAGTGGAGAGCGAGGGAAGAGAGATGGAGAGGGGGATGGATCCAGACGGCTCTGGGGGTCGCATGGCGCTCTTAGGTGACCTCCGGGCAAGCAGGTAGGCTGGAGGTGGCTGGGCACATGGCGACCACGTGCCTCGTGTCCTCCTGGCGCGAGGTGGGAGACAACTGGCAGCGTCTGGTGGGCTGTGCTGGCTATAGAGCTGGGCCAATAGGCAAGTCCTTTCCTATTTCCTTTGTTCTGTTTTTTAAGTTTGCCACTTTTAAATTCAAAACCAAATTCAAACCAGTGCAAAGAACCCACTGAATATTTTTATGTGGCTCAAATGATTATTTGAAATGCACATAAAATGTTTCAGGGTATTTGGAAATATATTGAATACATGTTATGAATATAAATTCAAATTCAATATAAAGTTGACTTAAATTCTAGGGAAAAAATATTCCTTAAAAATGTTCCTAAATTTTGGTTTGAAATATTGATCTTGCCAAAATTCTGAGAAGCATTTTGAAATCATCTTGGATTCACCAAAATAAATTTCAAGGGTTATTTGCCCTTCTCTTATTTAAAGTTTTGAGGCTTTCACTTCCCTCAATTCAACTTTCATAAAATTTAAATATGATGCATGATGCCCTCAAATGCAACTAACAAAATTATTTGCAAACAAATTCTAGGGCTATGACAGCATGGGGCTTCCACTTGGGCGTGGGTGGGAACCCCTCCGTGTCCTCGGGGGGCTCCGGGCGTATACAACCCACTCATTATTACGTGAGAGTGTCACTGCTAGAATTTTCAGAGCTGTTGTATGTTCCAGGTATTCTTGATGGGGACCCCGTCCTAAGTCTCTAGGTGCATGGCGCCAGGCCTAGAGACGTGAGCGACCTTGAACGGGCCCTCACACATGGGCGAGAGCTTGTGCATACCCTCCCTGGAGAGGACCCACCTCAGGACGAGGTCGACAACATCAAGGGTCCCGGGGTGTATGTTATGGCAATGGTAATGCCGCAACGCCTGCTAGTACCTCGCAACTTGGAGTGAGGCTCGGCGACGGACCTCCTCCCCGAGCACGAGGTCTGTTCTCCACGTGGCATCCTGACGCTCCTCATCGAATGCCAAGACCCGTGGGGATCGCTGCTTGACCTCGTGTGGTAGGAGGGCTTCAGCTCTGTAGACAAGGTTGAACGGGGTTTCGCTAGTGGTCTTAGTCGAAGTGGTGCAGATGGATAATAGCATGGACTGAAGCTCATCAACCCAACCCCTGCCGCAAGCTTCAAGCTTCTTCTTGAAACTTCTCGCCTTGAGGCCCCGCAGGACCTCCGCGTTGGCGCGCTCTGCCTGGCCTTTGCTCCGTGGGTGGGCCACTGAGGCGTAGCATATATGTGTTCAAAGAATAGCGCAATAGGTCCCGAAGAGGTTACTTGTGAACTGCGAACCGTTATCGGTGATGATGCGGTCGGGGACGCCGAAGCGCTCACGAGGCCCTTGATAAACTTGACGGCCGATCCGGTAGGGATGGTGTGGACGGGCTCCACCTCCGCCCACTTGGTGAACATGTCGATGGCGACATATAGGTAGTGGTACCTGCCTGCTGCCCGCGGGAAGGGCCCCAGTATGTCTAGGCCCTAGACCGCGAAGGGCCGGGAGAGCGGGATGGTCTATAAGCCCTGCACGGGCTACTGAATCTGCTTGGAGTGAAATTGGCATGCCTCACAAGACCGGACCAGCTCAATGGTGTCGTTAAGTGTCGTGAGCCAATAAAAGCCGGACTGGAATGCCTTTCCTGCAATGGTGCACGATGGGGAGTGGTGCTAGCAGTCTCCTCTATGGATGTCGACCAACAACTCACACCCCTACTCCTTGGAGATGACCATAGCGCGACGTCCTTTGGGCACCTATGGTATAGGTCACCGTCTTGCAGGCAGTAAGCCATGGCCTGCCGCACGCTCCGCATCTTCCTCCTTTTCCGTCAGCATGCCGTGAAGTAGGTACGCCCTGAAATCCTGCATCCAGTCGTCGGCCTGGGCTCCAGTGCCAGGAGTAGTCGGGCTCCTCAGGCCTGGCCATAGTCCAGAGCCCCCAAGGGCGGCGCTGAGGGGAGCTTATCACTTGTTGTGCCATGTACTCGGTTGGTGGTGCTGCGGAGGGCTTTAAGAGCCGATCCTCGAAGACACCCGACTCTTGGGGCTCATGGCACGACGCCCTCTTGGCAATGTCGTCGGCCTCCTTGTTCACGTTGCGCGGGATGTGCTGCAATTCTAGGCCCTGAAAATGTTTTCCGATCTTATGTACCTCTTCCAAATATGCCTCCATGTGTTCGTCCT
The DNA here is from genome assembly GCA_022496015.1 of Hordeum marinum. NCBI lineage: Eukaryota > Viridiplantae > Streptophyta > Magnoliopsida > Poales > Poaceae > Hordeum > Hordeum marinum. The sequence goes on from CM039675.1 coordinate 234,956,667, forward strand.
TGGGTGTATACTCTTTGCTGAAGAATTTTACGAGGAGCTGGGAGTTTCCCTTGATGGAGAGGCGCCGAATCCCCAAGGCCGCCGCCGCCTTGAAGCCAGTGATCAGGCCCTCGTACTCCGCGATGTTGGTGGAGACCTTCTCTCCATGCTGGAAACAGAGCTGCACAGCATAGCAGAGCTTGTCCCCTGCCGGGGAGGTGAGCACGACTCCAACCCCTGCTCCCATGTGTGCGAAGGCTCCGTCGAAATGCATGGTCCAACCCTCAGGTGCCTCGTCACCAGGGGTGAGGGACTGGCTCCCGTCCAGCCCCCGGTCGGGAACACCTATCCACTGCACCATGAAGTGTGCCACGGCCACCCCGTTGATGACGCTGGTCGTGATGAACTCTATGTTGATGGCCTGCAGCTCGATGTTCCATTTGACGACCCACCCTGCCACATTGGGGTTGCGCAACATATTCTCTAAGGGGTACACAAAGACGACCATGACAGGATGCCCTTGGAAGTAGTGGTGCAACTTCCTCGATGAGACAAGGAGTGCGAGCAGGAGCTTCTGTTGCACGGGGTAGCATGAGCACGCATCCCGGAGCACTGTACTGGCGTAGTACACTGGGTGTTCGACGATGGTGAAGCCCCCCGCGGTGCCCTGCTCTGTGGAAGGCCCATGAGGCTTGAGCGGCTCGAGGGCCACCGGAGTGGGCTGGGGCCTCATGAGGGTTGAGCGCCTTAGGGGCCGTTGGAGCGATTGGGGCCTCATGAGGGTTGAGTGCCTCAGGGGCCGTCGAAGCGACTAGGGCCTCGGGAGCACTATCTTGGGGAGGAGCGGGCTCCTTGGCATCTTGTGACCCCCTTGCTCCATGTTGGGGGGACCGCGTGTGCCCCTTGATGTGGCGTGCATGTCGGTGCACCCCTCCCTAACCGCCACCAACATAGCGCTGTAGGAGTGGGGGGTGGAAGCCAAGTATAGTAAGAGGGGCTCCCCAGGACGAGACACTACCATTACCGATAGGCTCGTGAGCTATTGCTGGAGTTCCTCAACTATCGCGTCTGCCTTCGGAGTCCATTCCAAGGGGCCCTTCGTTTTCATGATCTTGAAGAACGACAGGGGACATTCACCGAGTTTGGAGATGAACCACCCCAAGGAGGTCACACAACCTGCTAGTTTCTGCATTTCCTAGAGTGTCTGGGTGCTCTCATTTTGTTTATGGCCTTGATCTTCTTCGGGTTTGTTTCGATTCCCCGGTGTGACACCAGGAAACCGAGAAGCTTGCCTGATGGGACCCCGAAGATGCACTTCTCTGGGTTGAGATTCAGGTTCACCTCCCTGAGGCAGGCAAACGTCTCCTCCAAGTCCTCGATCAGGGTCTTGGCCTTTCTTGACTTGACCACGATGTCGTCGATGTAGGGTTTTGCATTCCTCCCGAGTTGTGGCCCAGGGTGATGTGCATCAGCCGTTGGAAGTTTGCCCCGGTGTTCCGCAACCCGAAGGGAAAGCATGTGTAGCAAAACACCCCGCACGAGGTGAGTAAGTTCGTCTTCTTGATGTCCTCCACCACCATTTTGATCTGGTGGTAGCCCGAGAAAGCATCCAGGAAGCACATGAGGTCGCACTCTGGGGTGGAGTCCATGATCTGGTCGATGCGTGACAACGGGAACGGGTCTTGGGGGAAGGCTTTGTAGAGGCTCGTGAAGTCGATGCACATACACTCCTTCCCGCACTTGTTCGGGACGACCACCGGGTTGGCGAGCCACTCCGGGTAGCGCTCCTCCCGGATGTCTCTGGCCTCCTTTAGCTTGCCGACCTATGGTTTCTCCTAAGCTTGACTCCTTGCCTTTTGCTTCACTGGGCGTGCATTCGGGCACACCATGAGGTGGTGCTCGATCACGTCCCTTTGGACCCCCACCAGGTGGAGGCGCTCCACGCGGATGCGTCCTTGTTTGTGCGAAGGAAGGCCACCAACATCACCTCTTGCTCCTGTTACAGGTCAGCGCTAATGGTGAAGGTAGGGCTAGGGTCTCCTTCATCCACAAACACTTGCTTCCTCTCCGCCCATCTTTGAGAGAACATCTGCCTCTTCTTTACTGGCACGACGTCAAGGACACCGCCAGAGTCCTCCGTGGCCTGCGCGGCGTCCCCAGCGCTGGGGTGCGCCGTGGCCGCCGCTTTGTAGGTGAGATTGAGTGCGTGGGACGCGTCCTTGGCAATTCCCACGATGTTGAGAATGTCACCGCTCCCGGGCATCTTGACGACGTTGTAGGCCGGGTGCATTGCCGCCATGAACTAGGCAAGTGCGGGGTAGCCAAGTATTGCATTGTACGGGAGGTGGATGTGGGCGACGTCGAAGTCGACCTGCTTAGTGCGGAAGTTGGAGCGGGTGCCGAAGGTGATGGGAAGGTGCACTCACCCTACGAGGACGACGGATCACCCGACCACCCTAGAGAAGGACCTTGAAGGCACGAGTTGGTCACGAGGTAAGTACAGCGCGTCAAAGGCCTCCACTGAGATGTTATTGAGGCCGACACCACCGTCTATGAGGGTCCTGGAGACGGCCACGCCCATTATGGTTGGCGTGCACAACATGGGGAGCGTTACGACGACCGTCGTTGTCTTGGGGTTGTTGTCGGGGCCGAACGTGATGTCGGTCTCTGGCCACGTCCGAGGCGGTGTGGCTCAGACCGCAGCCGAATTGCTCCTGCGCGGTGGAAGAACTGCTTTATCGGGCGGTTGGAGGTGGGTGCCTATGATCCACCAAGGATGCACGCGACCACGAGGCCGGCCCTGCGCGCCAAGAGCCGGCCAGCGTTGGGGATCTTGTCCGCCATGGGATCGCCGATCCGGGGCTCGATTGTTGCTGCGAGTGGGGGAGCTTCGACACACCCCCTATCGGTGCACCAAATGTCAGATTTTGGGCACCACAAAACCCTAAGAAGTTTGAACATAGCGGCGTGTGCGAAGATCCCCTGCATCCTTACTCTACCTAGCTCCCTACTCGATGATTTCGACGACGAACTCGCACGATGTCGAGGAAAGAGGTGCACAAAATGATTTACCTAGGTTTGGGCCACTTCGAAGCGTAATACCCTACTCCTGCTTTGTGGATTACCTCACGAGGAAGTTTTTGGATGAACTAGTATAGTGGGGCATCACCTCGTGAGGGTGCTCTGCTGGTGTTGCCTCTCTTCTGTTGCCTCTCTGTTGTCTTGTCCCTCTCTACGGTGTAGCCTATCCTCTATTTATAGTGCCCCGAGTCATCTTCCCTTATCGCTATGGAGGGAAGGGATCCCAGAACGGCCAAATTCAAAGGGGGATAGTATTACATCTTTATCCCGACGAAAGGTGGTCTTCGCCTACAATGTAGCTGTTGATGATGCAGACGTGGGCTCGGCGATGACATCCTTCCTGCTGGGCTCGTGGTTGTGGTAATGTTGTACCAGAATGGAAACCTTTGGGGGACACTTTGGGAACCCGTGTATGTCCTTGCCCCCTTTGCACCAAAGGGGAAACTGTCTACCTGGTGTGCTGGCGCCCGCCTATCCCACCTAGCGTCATCCTTTGCCTCCCGAGGCCGAGCGTTGCATAAAGATCTCTGTCGCTCTGGAGGGGTCCCAAGGAGGCCCTCCCCCCGCGGGTCTTGGTGCCCCCTTCCCTCATGAGCTCAGGCCCTCACGAGGGTCTTGTCTTGAGTAGGGCCTCGCCAGGCCATGCCTGACTGACGAAGTGGGCCATGCCCTGGGCCACAGGAAGGCAGTTCTGGGTACCCCCATTCCCATAACGCTGACATTGTTCTCCGATAGATATTTTGGGGCACTCTTTGAGGTTCTTTGTGTTAGATTGACTATTATGAATCTGAATTATGGTGTTTGGATAGATCGATCGGAAATGATAACTTTAATGTGGTTTCATACCCTATAAACAAAATTCTTTTTATGTTCTCCGCTAGATAAGAACTTTGGAATGATTCTTCGTTGCACGTGAGGGATGGTTATGTGATCCAATTGTATTAGCATTGTTGAGAGATTGCACTAGTGAAAGTATGGACCCTAGGCCTTATTCCCAAGTATTTGTACAACAGTTTGCTCCTTGTTTACCACTTGTTACCTTGCCGTTTTTATATTTTCAGATTACAAAAACCTATTTTTATGATCCATATCACACTTCTATCACCATCTCTTCGCCGAACTAGTGCACCTATACAATTTGCCATTGTATTGGGTGTGCTGGGGACACAAGAGATTTCTTGTATTTGATTGTAGGGTTGTTTTAGAGAGACCATCTTCATCCTTAGGTCATCCACTTGAGGGAAAATTGTTGCTGTCCTCCAAAACTTTGCGCTTGGAGGCCCAACATAGTCCACAAGAATAAAGTTGCATAGTAGACATCAAGCTGTTTTCTGGCACCGTTGCTCGGGAGGTGAGTGCTTGAAGGTATATCTTTAGATCTTGCAATTAAATCTTTTAGTTTCTTGTTTTTCACTAATTGTGTTTTATAAGCGAAAACAACATAAAAAGGGATTTTGGGTTGCATCATTTGTTTCGTCTTTATAATGTCTTTCGTGAAAACAAGGATTCAGAAAATTGTGCTCAATTGGTAGAGGAAGAAATTATGAAAATGCTTGATGAGAATTCCTTGAATGTTGAGCATGATAGAAATGTTGCTAGCATGAATTCTCTGAATATCCATGATGCTAATGATATGCAAAGCCACCAGTTTGGGGATGCTATGTTTGATGAAGATGATATTTTTAGTGCCCCAAGTTTTAATGAGAAAAACTATTATGATGATAGCGTGTCTCCTATGTATGATGATTATTGTGATGAAATGTATGCTATAAAGAGTAATGACAACCATGAAACTTGTTATCATGATTTTAATATTCAAAGTGGTTATGTCTATCAAGTACCTCATGATAGTTATTTCGTTGAGTTTGCTCCCACTATTATGAATGAGAAGAACTTTGCTTATATGGAGAGCGATAAATTATATATGCTTGTAGATCATGAAAAGAATGTTGTATGGGATAGTTATATTGTTGAATTCCTTCATAATCCTACTGAAAATTATTATGATGGAGGAATGTGTGCTTGGAGGAATTGGGATAATATAAAGTTTGTTGTCTGTGTGTTCAAAGTATTGAAGTTGCACTTGTTTTGCCTTCCTATGCTAGTTGATTCTTGCTCCCATGAATTTTTTGCTCACAAAATATCTATGCATAGGAAGTGGGTTAGACTTAAATGTGTTTGTCATGTGATTCATGATGCTCTCTTGAATTTTCAACTTTTATTCCTATACGAGCATCATTGAAATCACCATGCCTAGCTAAAAGGCATTAAAGAAAAGCGCTTGTTCGGAAACAACTCAACACTCTTACTTTCTATTTTTGTGTGTTCATATGATTAAGCTACCGTATTAATCATGTTTTTGTGTCTTTTATTTCGATAAAGTGCCAAGTAAAGCCTTTGGATAACATTGATACTTGCTTGTTTCATTATATGCAAAAATAGAAAGTTTTGCGTCCAGTATATGAATTATTTTATTTTAATGGAGCATAAAAAAATTCTGAAAGTTTTACACAACATTCGTATAAATGCTACACTTTTTCTTAATTTTGCATAATTTTTAGAGTTAGAAAAGTATGGTGATTTTTGAGATGTTCACACACTGTTCTGTTTTTGAGAGATTATGTTTTGCATGCCTAGTTTGCTTGTTTCAAGTGTTTCCATAGCTTATATGTGGTAATATAAATTGTGGGAATGATGGAATATAGTAGGTATTATGTGAGAACAATTATGAATCTTGTATTGACAGTTCCCAAGTGAATGATCTATCTTTACTACACTAACCCATCTCATGAAGTTCCGTTAAGTTTTGTGTGATTGAAGTTTTCAAGTTTTGGGTGAGATACATATATGAGGTGAATAAGGAGTAGAAAGGACCTAAGCTTGGGGATTACCAAGTCACCCCAAGGTAATATCCAAGGGATACTCAAGCGTCTAAGTTTGGGGATGCCCCGGAAGGTATCCCCTTTTTCGTCTCCAACATTATCGGTACATTTTACTTGGAGCTATATTTTTATTCGTCACATGATATGTGTTTTTCTTGGAGTGTCATTAAAAGTATTTGTTCTGTTCTAGATGTTATTTATAATCTTGTTTTTACCAAAACGTTCCAAGAATTACCTTAAGATGCTTCCATTGCAAGTTTTGATGTGTGTTGTATAAAAACAGAAACTTTTGTTGTAGTGTTTAAATTTTCATATTTACTAGAACGTGGAAAGTTTCTAAATTTTTTACACATCTTTGTAATGTAAATTATTTATCACGTCCAAAATGTTCATAATTATTTGAGTTATAGAAGTACACTGTTTTCATAAATTGCTATAGACTGTTGTGGTTGGACATATATTTCGACTAGACACTATAGGGAAAACCCCCACAGCCTTAACATTTTATTCATTAAAAATTTACAATATGTACATGGTTATAAATAATAACCAAAAATAAAGGGTAAAGAGCCTAGTCTAAAAGTAAAGATTACATTAAGGGGGTAGGAAGGTTACCCAGCGCACAAGGCTTTCTTTGAACCTAGGCTTAATACTGAAAGAAAGCAGAGAAATATCATGAATGAAAGACCTCTAGTGATTAAAACTAGGCCTAAAATGCCTAAATACTTTGGCATTCCTGATCAACAATATGTTCCAGCAGGTAGTTCTCCAAATGTAGTGAAAAATTTTGACAACTTTTTTTGGCACAAATCAGGCACTAGAAGCTTCGTAAGAGGGCCAGAAGAGACACGAGGTGGGCACAACGCACCACCACGTGCCAGGCCCCTCCGGCACGCCCTGGTGGGTTGTGCTCTCCTGGTGGCCAATGTTCGCGTGAAACTGATGCTCAAAATCCTATAAATATGGAAACCAACATAAATAACCATAGACTCCTCGTTCCTCGGGCGCAACTCTCTGTATCGATGAAAAGCAAACCTAGAGGCGTTCCAGTACACTATCGGAGATGATAGATCATCTCTGGTGGCCATCTGCATCATCCTGCTGGAGGCCATGATAATGAGGGAGTAGTCCACCCTAGGGGCTGACGGTTTGTACCAGTAGCTATGTGTTCAATCTCTCTCTCGTGTTCTTGAGATGGCACGACCTTGATGTATCATGGGCTTTATTAATATAGTTGGATCACATGGTGTTTACCTCTCTATATCTTCTTTTGATGAATTCAGTTTTCCATATGAGATTTTGTTATTACCAGATTGAATACTTTATTGGATTTGAGAGCACTTGATATATTTTATGGCGTCAACTTGCGGATTCCGGTGACCTTGGGATTCTATGGATAAGTTTGATTGCAAGTTTTCATACCTTGTTCTCCGATAGAATTCTTGGGGCACTCTTTGAGGTTATTTTTGTTGGATTGAGTATCATTAATCTAAAATTGTTTGATGTGTATCGTATAGTTAACTCATAGATACTTGTGGTGATATTGGGGTATCTAGGTGACATTAGAATTGTTTGATGCGTATCATATGGTGTCATTTTAGTACGAACGCTTGGATAGATTGGTTAGAAAGGATAACGTTAAGGTGGTTTCGTGCCCTATAAAAAAATTTCTTCTTATGTTCTCTTCTAGATAAGAACTTTGGGGTGATACTTCGTTGCATGTTGAGGGATGGTTTTGTGATCCAATTATATTAGCATTGTTTAGAGATTGCACTAGCAAAAGTATGAACCCTAGGCATGACTTCCAAGCATTTATACAATGTTTTGCACGTTGTTTACCATTTGTTACCTTGTTGTTTCTATATTTTCAGATAACAAAGACCTATTTCTATCATCCATATTGCACTTGTATCACCATCGCCAAACTAGTGCACCTATACAATTTGCCATTATATTGTGTGTGTTGGGGACATAGGAGATTTACTGTATTTGATTGCAGGTTTTTTTGCGAGAGGCCACCTTCATCCTATGCCTCCCGCGGATTGATGAACCTTAGGTCATGCACTTGAGGGAAAATTGCTACTTTCCTACAAAACTCTATGCTTGGAGGCCCAACAAAGTCTAGAAGAATAAACTTGCGTAGTAGACTTCAAGAACTACGATACTCATGATGTCGAATTGGAAGCCATAGTTCATACCTTGAAGACATGGCGACATTACCTTCTGGGGAAGCGATGTGATACACACACACACCATAAGACTTTTAAGTATATGTTCACTCAAAAGGAATTGAACATGAGGCAACGGAGATGGTTGGAGTTGACCAAGGACTATGACCTTAGTGTTCAATACCACCCTAGGAATACTAACGTGGTAGATGACGCCTTAGGAAGAAAGGCTTCTTCCTCAAATGCTATGATTAAGGAAAGGCTACTTGCCCTGTATAAAGGGCTTGAAAGCTTTGACTTGGAAGTAGTTGCACCTAGATTCCTAGCCAACCTCGAAGCAAGGACTACCTTGATGGAAGATATTAAGGAAGCCTAGAAGGGACACAAAAGCATTGAAGGCATCAAGAGGAAAATCAAGGCGGGGAAGGCCCTAGGATTCTCAGTGGATGAACATGAAGTAGTATGGTTCGGGAAACGCATCTGCATGCCCAACAAAGTTTAGCTCAAGAATTTGATCTTGCAAGAAGCCCATGATACTTCGTATTATATACACCCTAGAGGAACCAAGATGTACCAAGACGTCAAAGTGAGATTCTGGTGGCATGGCATGAAGCGAGAAATAGGCACTTTTGTTGCTAAGTGTGACATATGCCAGAGAGTCAAAGCTGAGCATCAGCGACCGACTTGGTTGTTACAACCTCACAAAGTGCCTGAATGGAAGTGGGACAAAGTCACGATGGAATTCATCACCGTATTGCCCAAGTCAATCAAGGGACATGAGTCCATTTGGGTCATTGTCGATCACCTGACCAAGGTAGCCCACTTCATCCCTGTCAAGATGACCAACAACGAGAACCAGCTAGCCAACCTCTACATCAACCAGATCATGAGCCTCCATGGAGTTCCAAAGGAGATCGTGTTAGACCGAGGCACCTAGTTTACCTCGAGATTTTGGAATAGATTCCAGGAGGCCTTGGGAACCAAGTTGTCCTTCAGCACTGATTTTCACCCTCAGACCGGAGGCCAGACGACACGAGTAAATCAGATACTCGAAGACATGCTTCGTGCTTGTGTGCTGGCATACGGAGCAAAATGGGAAGATTGCCTACCATTCGCCGAGTTCTCCTACAACAGCAACTATCAGTCATGTGTTTAGATGGCACCATCGGTGGTGTTGTACGGACGCAAGTGTCTCACCACCCTCAATTGGTCGGAGATTGAAGAAGGAATCGTCTTCGGACCAGACATCTCCTGTGAAGCAGAAAAACAAGTGCAACTCATACGAGAATGCCTAGAGACTGCCAAGTCAAGATAGAAGATCTACGCCGACTCCCACCGCCTGGGACATGAGTTTCCATCTCAGTAACCATCTATACCTCCGAGTCACACCTCTCAAGGGAACCAAATGCTTCCACATCAAAGGAAAGCTCACACCAAGATATATCGGCCCCTTCAAGATCACCGACAAGCAAGGAGAAGTTGCCTACCAATTAGAGCAACCCCCGGAGTTGTACGATGTGCACAACGTATTCCACGTATCATTGATCGGGAAGTGTCTCCATGTTCCCCACCGCCCTGACCTCTACAAGGACATCGATCATCAAGCTATCAATCTTCAACCTGACCTCACTTATCATGAGAGGCCAGTTCGCATTTTGGGTGAAGCTAAACATTGCACCCGAAGCCGCACCATCAAGTACTTCAAGGTCCAATGGAGCAACCACACCGAATCAGAAGCAACCAGGGAGCATGAATATTATCTTAGATCCGAGTTTCCATATCTTTTTAGCGCTTAGCCTAGGAATCTCGAGGATGAGATTATTGTAAGGGGTAGGTGTGTCACACCCTGTGTTTTATATCCCTTTGCTATGTAATGGTTTTATAAAATTTGGACCCATTTAGAACTTTTGCTTGCTTATGATGTTTGAGTTGATTGCTACTTGCTTGAATGCTTGCTTGTGTTACAATTCACAACAACTCTCCTACTCTCTAAAACTCTTCTACTTGATCAAAACTCCATGCCCAATGATCATGCCATGTATATAGTACCTAAAACTAATTTTATAAAGTATTATTTTTGCCAAAATTTATTCAAATTAGGTTTTCAAAAGCGCCTAAATTGAGTTTTGTACTACAAGTCCTCAAATTGGGTGTACTATTTTGCCCCAAAGACTTTATTTGAAACCGGCTATATATAAGACTTCCCAAAACCATCAAATATTAATTTTAAAAATTATTTTACTATTTTATTCAAAGGCTTTTTCTTGAGGCCATAAATGGTCTTTCATAGGGAAAAATATTTAAATGCTTGCAAAACATTTGACAAAATTTAGGGAAACTCACTGGACATATATTTTCCTTATATGTGAGTTTCAACACATGGTCATGTTAAAAATAATGGGGAAAACCCACCAAAACCCTTTATGCTTAAATCAAGCATTTGAAATATTTCTATAAGAAATATTCTCAAATAAATCCAGGAAAATTTTGGCAAGTCACATTTGCCTGATGTGATGATCTTCCAAAGTTTAACTCCAATCACAATTGTTTTGATTCACTTAAATATCCCAAAACCATTCATGTCCAGAGCCAAAATTGAACAAATCTACATTGCCAGCTATCTCCTATTGACTCGAAACTTTCTAGGCATTTTCTAATACCCAAGAAGTGCTACTACACCAAGTGGTGCATAAAGTAGGATAGATTTGCATGCCTAGATCTACAAGAACCCGATTATGTTAATTTATAGGGTTTACAAAGTTGCATTGTCAACTTTCCTCAGATGAGCTCAAACTTGGTGATAAACCTTATTTAGACCTTCTCTTTGCTCCAAGTAAATTTCATGGCAAGTGGATCCTTTTTACTTTCCAAACCAGCATAAAAAACTTCCTAACAGAATGGTAAAACCATGTTTTCATCCCCTTTAACTTTTTTACCACATCACCTCCTAGTCCCCGTCTACCTTTAGTAAGAAAACCTAGCTCTGGTTCAATGATTGGTCGGGTGAACATCCATTTTTACTCCTCTGGACAACCCCATTTCTCTCCCTCCTTCTACCTCTCCCCTCCTTCCTTGAATTTCCAAGGCATCCCAAGGCATGCCCACTTTGTTTACTTCCCCCTGGAACCCTTTGACATTAGTGGTCGTGCTCCCCTTTGCATGGCATTGCTAGGAAATCAATTCGGGTGCTCTAGAGCGTGCTACAGAGGGCACCCGCACTGTAGCTGCCACCATCCTAATGCTCTCAACCACCTCGGGCAAGGAGAGCACGCTACTAGGTCCCCCTCGACGTTCGCACCTCCCTACCGGTTGTCCCCACTCGCGCGCGCACGACACCGCCCATGAGCTCCAATGAATGATCTCACACGCGAGGCACCCCGAGCCCCTCTGCTTCTCCTTGACCCCCTCCACGGCATCTCCTGTGGTTCCCTAGCCGCACCCATACCCTCACCTTCGACCGCCATAGTGCAACGGCTCACGCCTGAGACCTACCGCGCGTGCCACGCCCTGCCTCCGCCTCGCGCCTATATAACGCCACCCCGGCCTCCCTTTCGCCTCTGGTCGCCTCATCCTCCCCACAATCGACATCCAGACCCACCCACGCAAGCCCCAGGGGCCCCTGAGCTCGGGTTGGGCCGAAGCTCCGCCGCCTCGTCGATGGTGCTCGCTTGGTAGGGGCCCCCTCCGCCACTCCTCTTCGTCGATATGGCACCTCCGTGGCTCCCTAACCCCATTCGTCTTCTTTCCCTCTTTGATAACACCACAAGGCAACGAGATCGAGCTCAGTACAAAGCACCACCGCCCCTCCTCATCATTGTCGGTGACTCGGGCACCCCCGACGACCAACTCCAGCAACCCTTGATAAGTGACACCACCCCGAAGCTAGCGCTGCCATCAGCTCCTCCCCTCAAGCTTCACATCGCTGGCGGTGAGCACTCGAGCCCCCCTGCCATGAGGAGATGATGTCAGGCGGGTCCCACCTATCATACTTTCTCCCCCTCTCTCTCTTGCCACCGGGGCCCGCCTGTCAGGTTCAAACCTAACAAGCGCGCGCGCCTTGGGTCGCGTGGGCCGTTTCACTGGCAAGGCCGGCTCGACCAGCCGTTTCTGGCCCAGTGGCATATTGCCGCTTCTCCTTTTCTTTTTATAGTGAGAACCAAAAAATTACCTAGCCCAATATAATAATCCAACTCCAATGATTCAAATTTCTAAAGACTTGTAATACCGTGTAGTATTTATTGATGCAACTTGTAATATTTTTGAAAATGTTTTATGAACTGATTTTATTTAAAACCTAGTTTTGGGTATTCAAAAATACTACCAAATTAGTTTTCAAAAACTATTCACACGTTAAAACAAGAGATTGTTATTCTTATTTTTTATTATAGTATTTTACAGAGTGGTGTGACATTTTAGAAGTGAATTATGTTCTCTGTTTTGGTTGTGTTGTTAATTTTTGCTTGTTAATATTGCGACGATAGATTGCGTTGTTGATGAGGGAGTTGGACCTGAAGATTTTGAAGACCCCGGGACTTTGTCGAGCCAGTCAAGAAACCCTTTGACCATGTCTAAAGAGACCATTTTTATTCCATGGCATATGGCACTTTATTCTTGTGATGTTGATCATGATGCTATGCTGACCACCTTTATAGGTTGCCTCCGATACTCTTAACCGTTGATACTTGTATGACATGACTCTACCTCCTACTTAAAGTTGTGTGGGTCGGAAGTGGATAGGTTGCTAAGTAGTTGCTATGCAAAGTGGGACGGGCTACTTCATGGTGTTGCAAGCAAAGTGATTTCAAGGGCTTTATCAAAAAACCTGTCAGGTGCCACTAATGCTCGAGGGAGATGGTGATGAGCTGGGTAACCACTTGATAAAGAAGTGGTGTATCGAGGCAAGTGAGTGTGTGGATTTCGAAAATGGATTGGTGTAAGTTGTGACTATTATTCCAACCTTACATTTACAAACATGATACCCCTTATTAGAAGAGAGCCCACATTACTAGTGGCGGAGTGATGTGGTCACCCACGATACATGGTTGTGCCGGAAAGCACGATCATGGGTTGCGTGCCCTCATGGATGATACATGTGATGTATATCATGAGGGATGGCACCAATGAGTGTACTCTTTTTTTATTATCGCAAGGGAAAGGCATTGTTTGGGTACTTACCTCGGGTATGAACAATACTGTAAGTCATGGCTTGACACGGAAGTTTCTCGAGTCTTGTGGGTAAAGTGTGCAACCTCTTTAGAGTGTAAAACTATTTAAATAGCCGTGTCCATGATCAAGGACTATTGGTTGACCGCTCTTGGGCTAGGTCCGTTGTTTACAAACTGGCTGTCTATGCGTGTTGTGATGAAGTTGATACTTGAGCTAAGTCAGGTGAGTTGGCATGATGATTGAACTTGAGATGTTCAACCCCTATTTACATTGACATATATAACTTGTTAACACGAATACCTGCAAACCTCATAATGCATGCTTTCAAAAGTTAATCGATCATGTTATTGCACTAAAAAATAGCTTTCTGCAAATTTACCTACTTAGTGCTATATCATGCATTGTTATACCTTGTTCCAAAACATGGGTTGCTTGCGAGTACATTCAAAGTACTCATTGGCTTTCCAATGGTTATTTAACTGGCTAGGCAAGGAAGAGCAGGAATATGGTGCAGATTTCGCTGGTGACAAACATGCTAACTAGGACGCTTCCCAGTCAGAATGCCTATAGGGTTAAGGCAGATGGCATGGGTTCAAGCTATCATTCAAGATTTCCGATGCTAGTTATGTTTGGTGTTTCGTCTTCATGGCCCTATCTATGTAAGACTTGACCTCAATGGTCTTTATTTGTGTAATACAATATGTATGGATGTAAGACCATTGTTATTCAGCTTCTGTGTGTTCAGTGAGCATTGATCTCTGGTGATCACGACTTATGAGTCGGGTTCCCCACACTGGTGCTTCTTAAACTAGGTCCAGATGTTTTAAGAAAATTTGTTGTGTGTGTCTGTGACAAGAGAGATATTGAGTTAAGTCCGATGACTTGATGAGGTGATTAAACTGGAGTTGTTAATAATCTGTTTATACTGATATTTGTAACCTCGTGATGCATCATTCTACAAATGTTAGGACATGACATCACACTCAAAACTACATTTCTGAAAAACCACCTTCTTAGTGGTAAACCATGCATGCATACCATGTTCCAAACATGGGTTACTTGCAAGTACATTCGAAAGTACTCATTTGGTTGTCCCTGGTTATTTAATTGGCCAGGTATGAACGAACATGATATGATGAAGAGTACCTTGGCGACGAACATGCGAGCTATGACACTTCCCAGGAGAATGCCTGTAGGGTTGTGGCAAACGACATTGATCCATGTTATTATTGAAGCTTTCCACTACAAATGTTTATCTGGTGCATGGCCCTACCTATTAAGACTTGACTATAATGGTTATATTCTTGATAGACGGTATGTAATGGATGTAAGACTCTTGTTATTCTGTTTTTTCATGTTCAGCGAGCATTCATCTTGGGATGATTTACACGTGCATTTGTTGACTTCGACTTATGAGTCAGGGTCCCCACTGTAATTATGTCAAATCTATTCATTCGGTTTGGCCAACTAGACTGATTTATCTTAATCAGGAGAAGTGCATTGTAGTGGGGTCGATCTTGCAGTGCTCTATATCCTAGCCACAGAAGGGGACAAGACAAGAATTTTATTGTTGCCATTAAGGATAAAACGATGAGGTCTAAACATATTGCTTGTCTTACTTTGTCTACATCATGTCATCTTGTTTAATGCATTACTCCGTTTCTCATAAACTTAATACAATAGATGTAGGTAGGATCCGGTCGATTGGTGGAGTAATAGTAGTAGATGTAGGATTGTTTCGGTCTACTTGTCACAAAGGTGTGATATGTCTCCAATGTATCCATAATTTTGATTGTTCGATGCTATTATATTATCATTCTAGGGTACTTTTTAGGCATTTACTTTCTGATTTATATTATTTTTGAGCACTAACCTATTAATCCAGTGTCTAGTGCCAATTGTTGTTTTCTGCCTGTTTGGTCTTTTAGTAATATTGTACAAAACAAATGCAAATACCCCAAAACTTTTAGATGATTGTTTCCGGAAAATAAGACCTGTCAGTTTCGGAGGGTTATGGGAGGCCATACAGGGTGGCGCCAAGCAAACAAGGCATTCCCAAGGGGGTGACCGTCCCTGATGGCTTGGGGATACATTCTCTAATATCTGCAAAACCCTAGACAGGCCTCCCGAAACACTTCTTCCACCGCCGCAAATCTCTGTTCCACCGTGTGCCCATTTGGAGCCATATTTTGGTTCTGTATTGGAGGGGGAACCGATCATGGGGGGCCTCTACATCAACGTTTATGATCCCATGGTGATGTGTGAGTAGCTTACCATAGACCTACTAGTCCATAGTTAGTACCTACATGGCTCTCTCTCTATATATATTCTTCAATGGAAAGATCACCATGATTCGTGCGGTGATCTATCCTATGTAATCACCTTTGTGGTGTGTTTGCTGGGATCCAATGAATTGTTGGCTTATGTTCATATTATTCATGACAATATATTGCATCCATGCTGGTTATTTACATCCATGATTGTTATAGGTTCATAATGCTCTCCGATCTATCGGTTTGGTTTGGCCAACTAGATTAATTTATCTTTAAGTGGGAGTGGTGCATTGTAGTGGGTTTAATCTTGTGATGCTCAATCCGAGGGACACAAAGGGATATGGTACATATTGTATTGGCACCACTAAGGGTAAAACTATGGGGTTCACTCATATTAATTAGACTTACTTTATCTACATCATGCCATCATCTTCCAATCTTTAGTTTGTTTTACTTATTACTCTAGATGCATAATGGATAGCGATCGATGGGTTGAGTAATAGTAGTAGATGCAGGTCAGAGTCCTTCTACTTGCTTATGGACATGATGCCTCTGTACATGATCATTGCCATTAATAAATAATACATAACCATGCGCTTTTATATCAATTGCCCAACAGTAATTTCTCTACCCACCATATGCTTTCCTTGAGAGTGAAGCTTCTAGTGAAAACTATGCACCCCGGTACTCCACACAAATATATTTACAAAAATTCTAAATACCTTGCTTCCATTATTTAATTTATTTTTTACTTTCTATTTGTATTTATTAAATTATTTATCTATCACTCATTATCGCTAGCAAGTAACATGTTCAAGGGGATTGACAACCCTCTTCCCGGGCTTGGTGCAAGTGTTTGATCTTCTGTGTGTACATGCTTAAGACCGGAGTTTGCATGGTTATCCGATTGGTTCGATAAACTTGGTTCTCACTGAGGGAAATACTTCCCTCTATTGTGACTAATAAACCTGCTATAGTGCCTCTTTATGTTTAACGGTTAAAGTATCAGACGACCTCCGAATGCGACGAAATTTGGAAGGTAGTCTACCTATAATAAAATAAGACCGCACACCAACTTTCAACCCAATCATAGAAAGTTTTATACGCACCTATCAAAACAATCTTTTTACAATGCAGTGAGCGCGTGCGTGTGTGGTTGGACTCGAAACGGTCAATGATGAGAACCGGAAGAACTGACAACTACGAACGGATGCAAGTTTTGTAAAGAATGAGGGCAACAGAGTGTCGATGCTATGCAGAGGATGCGAATGATGTGATGATGAATGTGATAAACAAATGAAGCACAAGATGTAACTCGACATAATTGTTAGGTATTTGGAGCGTCGGTCTCGGGCTCTTACATACGTGTCTTGTCGACGATGCGGTAGACAGTACTTGGCACATACATTTAACGTCCAAGATGTTGTACTATCCCTTTTATGGCTCGGGGCCTCGACAGGCATAGAAGCGCATCTCGTCGCTTTGCAAGTACAAAAATCATTGCAATCCATGTAAAAGAGGAGATGGGTATATGAGTTGGCTTACACTCGCCACAAACTAGATTATAGATCCATACAATCATTCATACATCATCTAGAAATGCAGGGTCCAACTACGGACAAAATCAAATTATAAAAGCAATGATAACTATCTCGCTAAGCCTAGGAAGATGACCAAGTAGCTCCCTTACTCGTCCGAATAAGTCACGTACATACGCCAACGATCTTCATCGTAATCCCACTGGAGCTGGGGCGCATCAACTGAATCAGTCTCATCAATACATGTACATGTAGTGTTGTAGTAATCTATGAACCACGAGGACCCAACAATCTCATAAACCTGAGTACCGAGACTATGTAAGCCAATGGGTGAGGTATGGTTAAGTGGCAAGGTTGCATCAAGCACTAAGCATTATATGATGGCAAACTTATGAGACGAAGAGTCTATGTGGTGGTCTACGATTAACGAGTGTGAACTAGAATGATCACTAAGTTATCATGAACACCTTCTTACGTCAAACATAACCCCATTGTGTTCTCTCTCGGTTCAAACCTACGAGCAAAGACAATCACAGTTACGCACATGGTTTGTGTATTTTATTTGGGTTTACTTCAAGTTTGCTATAATTGGGTATTAAACAAATTCCTAAGTTGCCACATAACCACGGGAACAGCTTCTTGAAAAGATTTAACCCTGCAGGGGTGCTCCAACTCATCCATCACAAAATAACCACAAGCTGCATCGAATAACCTCAACTACAGAAATCCCATGGTCTCCTTGGAAATTCTGGTGGAAAACCTCAACCTCGAGATAGCCCAAGGTATCCATGGAATCCAGCGTGCAATACATTCGAGAAAGGTAAAACAAGTCCAGCAAGTCCAGCAAGACCGCACGACGCATACAATGTCCTAGTAGAAATCTACCGAGTTTCCTCGGGTTGGCCCCTCACAGTGCTCTAGTTTGTACAAACACGCATGAGGAGCACTGGCCCAGGTTTGATTAATTAACCATGGGGTAGCTAAGCCCTATGCATTTGAATTGGGTTCTTTACCAAATGTAGTACCAAAGTTCAATCTTGCAAGACAAGTTTTATCCATAAATGAATAGTCTTGGGTGTCCCCATAAAAACCTCGAGCATGTTAGGAGCGCTCAATATGGAACATAACACCGATAATCGGAAACAAGGGCGGCACAAGAGTAACAAAACACCGGGAAAAGGCCAATCCTTCGACCTTTTACCAAGTATATATGTGCATTAAATCAAATAGCAATAATATTGTGATATCTCTAGATATCCATGTTATCACATGGAAACAACTTGCACCTCCAAGTAAGAATGCTATAAGAGGGGCTGAGCAGACTTAACTTAGCAAATCAATGGTTTGCTAGTTAGTGAAGGGGTTAGAGGCTTTCATGGAAATTTTAGGAGGCCTGACATTTAAGTCCTAGGTAACGAAACATAATGGTAGAAGCGGGACATCTAGCATAGCAAAAAAGTATTGGGATCCGGGTAATGATCATTTTTCCTGTAGGGTCTTCATGGGGATAAAGAGCTGGGCCCTCATACTCAGGCTTGACACTCGGGTCAACCCAGAGCAAAAACAACACCAAATAAACATACAAGTAACATGCAATGCGCAACCAAAGTTGATGCATGACCAATTTGATGCATTTAACATGGCAACACTATGCTAGTCATCTTTCTCATGCAATTATTAAGTTCTTTAATATTCTGGATATAACCTCAGTATTAGTTATTTGGACATGCATGAAAACAGAAAATATGAACTCTCCTCGTAAAAACGATGCAAATGCATATGTAGAACGTTGCAAACAGAGTAACGAAACTCTTAGAACACTCACGGTCTAGCGGTGATGGAGACAAAAGAAATATCAGGAAGGTCATGGGCAATTCCTTGGTATCCCAAGGGTGCCACTGGATTGGAAATGGAAATCTAGTAGGAATAAACCTAAAGATCAAGCAAAACAATTGGGTAGAACTCTCACAAGAAAAGGAACAATCATAGAATCAATCTGTCCACAAACATCAACATGCCATATTGCAACCCACATAACAAGAGCTACAGAAAGAGAAAAAGCACAACAAGGGCATGTACATGAAGTATACAAGATGCTTAAAAATTCGTGTAACAACAGGAAAATGAATAGAAGCAAGGATCAATAGAAAATGAACTCACAAGATGGCATATTTAATCAGCATTTAAGAAGTTTGTGAAAATTACCAGTTTCATAATCTGAGTTAACATTATGGCATTTTGACAGCAAAAAATACACATGCTAGAGGGACTTTCATGGCATCAAATCTAACAGGATTATAGAGGACACACGTACATCAATTTACTCCATTACATCAACATCAAAATATGCATAGATCATTGGCTATCATCCTCCCAACATGGCATATTAGGATAAAGTGTCTCCCGGACTTAGAAAAAATTAACAAGTGGCAAGCAGGGCATTTTTATCAGGATGACATGTTTGACATCAAATTTAACCATGATGCAATACCTCTACTTGCAAGCAATTGGTACAAGCTAACAAAGGACAACATGCTCAACGATGCATTCCATTGTGACAACCCCAAAGGAGCTACAGATTTATGGCAATTATCATGACAACATAGCAACAAAATAACTAGATTCTATACCTAGAAATATTTGAGCATGTGAAAGAACAATATTTTGGGATCATGTTAACAACAAGAATTCCACACCCAAATATGGCTTATCATGGCATGCAAAAATACCAGGGGCTAGTACACATGTCAAAGAGCAATTTTCTTGTTGATAAGTTTAGCAAATGGTGCAAGTATTAAATCATGCAAAAAAATATATATACTATCACAAAATAGCATTCTCACAAACATGCTCAAATGACAAAACTAATGCTAGAGATGGATTCACTAGATTTTTCTCCCACAAAATCATATATCACTTTCCTATGTTCGTATAGGAAAACTGCCAAAAGACCAAATCAAAATATTGCATGACTATGGATGACCTAGTATATGCCAGATTTGGCATGTACCTAAATGGACATTGACTGAAGTGGAAAGGCTAGATTTGGAAACCTTCCCTAAATAGCAACTAGCAGAAATCGGTGAATAAAAAAACAAAATAAAAAAACAAGGGCCCACTAGAAGTGGCTCAGGAGCTCAGAGAGGGTGACATTTAGGTCCCTCGGGTCCACTATTAGCCACACACAAATAATACACGGTAGAAGTAAAAGGGGGTCTTGGGGAGATTCGGACCCACCTCATTGGCTCGGCTAGATTAAGTTGAACTAGATAGGCTAGCTTGATTCACTTGACCAAAGGAGGGACCCACGCATTTTGACTCGACCTCGAGAGATTGTGGGGCGCACATGTCATAATTACACTCAAACACAAGCATAACACAAACCGGCGATGAGGCAGAGGACGACGAGGTCGCATCGGCGGAGCTCCGGTGACCTACTGACGCGGCGGAGGGCACTACTCGACTCGTACGGTGATCCGCACACAAGAATACCATGCACACTACCTGACATGCATGAAAACGCTACCAGCAAGAGGGAACAGAAGCGGCGACAGCGAGCTTGAATGACTAGCTACAGTAAGACAAACACGTGCTTTTCTACGAGCACATAATCCATGGACGATGGTGAGCTCATGCGCCTACTCTAGCATGACTGAAAGGGTCGAAGCACTCTCTAGCGACAAGGCCCGATGGCGAAGAGCTCGGCCTCGAAGAGGGCAACGACACAACGAGCAATCGGGGGGGGGGGGAGGAACTAGTGGGGATGCGGGGATTCTCATGTTGGGGGCATGGCATCAATGATCGGGCTCGAGGACGAACGATGGCGACGAATTTAGCCGGCGATGAGCTTCGACTGAGGAGGAAGAACGAGAAGAATCGCTCAGGTCTTGATATCCCTTGATGATGCAGAGGACTTTGTGGAAGGACATTGGCGCGGCGAAGCTTCTGGACACCTTGCGCTCGCCTGGGGTCATCGGAGAGCACGCCAGCATCAACCTCCACTCTCACTGCTCACCCATGAAGGAACGGGGCGACGGATCTAGGGGATTCGATCACCTGGTGGCGGCGATGGCGGAGGAGAGGAACCCTAGGAGGGGCTCGGATGCCTAGGGGGTTTAAATAGAAAAAGGGGTCACCCGACTAGCTATCGCCGTGGCCACGGCACTGCTGGCGCGACACCTTTCATGTGAGTGCATGAGGAGGGAACCGGGAGGGCGACGACGCTCCACAACTGGTGGCAAGTGGGGCTAGGCAGATGCCACACTGGAAAGCGCGCGAGCAGCATCTGTGGGCTCGGCTGGCGGCTGTAGATGGGACACAATGAGGGAGGAAACCTAGGTGAGCCTTGCTTCTTCCTGGAAGTTCTTTCCCTTTTTACTTAAAACAACAACTTGCAAACACCACAGAGAAAAGAGAGGGAGGTTTTAGGATGGAACAAAAAAATATTTCAACTCACAAAATTATGCACCAATTAACATAATTGGTTTTGGAATTTTTAGAGATAGATAAATATACCAAGTTCGAATTAATCTCAAACTTGAGGCATTTTTGAATCCAACCCAAACAACTTGAAAAATGCCGAAACATGGAGGTGGTGTTGAAGGCAATAATTAGAAGAGGTTGAGAAGAACTGAACATTAAAATAAGTCAAAGAAGAATGCTTGGTCAAAGATAAAGAGAGGGATAATTGACGGGGGGCATTTTTATGGAAGGAACTTGGGTTTCATTGACATGGCCAAGCCACCAAGTGGCATTACTCACCAAAACAAGCACACACATATCACTCACGTAACCACTTCGAACTAGACATGATGCAAAACTATGAGATGATGGTATGATACCATGATGCAACAAGAGAATGATAGGAAGCAAATTTATTAAATCAAACAACATGATGGAAAAACATGGAAGGTTCACACATGGAATATTACAAGGATGTCAAGGATTGCACTTGGGCTGTTACAACTCTCCCACACACAAGAGGATCTCGTCCCGAGATCTAGGAACGGAAGAATTCGATATATTTGGAATGGATAAGGTCCTCACGTTCCCAAGTGGCTTCTTTGTTGGAGTGATGTGACCACTTGACCTTTAGAAACTTGATTGACTTTTTGCTAATCTTACACTCAGTCTCTTCAAGGATAGCAACTAGATTCTCATGATAGGATAGGCCTACTTGGAGATCAGTTTCTTGGGAATCAACATTGCTCTTGGGAGTCTTGAAACACCTTCGGATCTGAGAGACGTGAAACACATCATGCACATTTGAGAAATTCGACGGAAGCTCAATTCGGTAGGCACGATCTCCTCTCTTGCCTGCAATCTTGAAAGGACCCACAAAGCATGGAGCATGCTTTCCTTTGATGCCAACGCGCTGAGTGCCCATCATGGGATCCACTCGGCAATAGACAAAGTCATCAATCTGAAAGGTCATGCCATGATGCTTGCTATCATAATAGCTCTTCTAACGTGATTGAGCTACTTTGAGATTTTGACGAATGACACAACACATTTCTTCTGCTTCAATGATCATGCCATTACCAAGGATTTGACGCTCACTGGTTTCAAACCAATTGAGTAGGGTGCAACATTTCCTGCCATCTAGAATCTCGAATGGGGCCTTGCCCGAACTTGAATGGAAACTGTTGTTGTATGAGAACTCGGCAAATGGGAGGCAGTCTTGCCACTTAATGCCAAAATAAATCACATAAGCTCTCAACATATGTTTAAGGGTTTGATTGACTCGCTCAACTTGTCACTTGTCCGAGGATGGAAAGCTATACTGAAATGGATCTTGGTACCCATTGTAGTTTGGAAGGAATCCTAGAACTTGGAAGTGAAGATGCTTCCACGATCTGAAGATATAAGCTGAGGAACATCATGCAAAGAAACTATCCTTGAGGTGTACAACTCTGCCAGTTGAGCTATCGAGATAGATTCTTTCACCAGAAGGAAGTGGGCAACCTTGGTGAGCTTGTCGATGACCACAAAGATGGCATCATTACCTCTCTTGGACTTAGGAAGCCCAGTGACGAAATCCATTGTAACAGCCCAAGTGCACCCATTACCATTTTGGTCATGTATCCCATGTGGACCTTCCATGTTTGCCACCATGCGTTGTGCTTAATATAAGTTTGCTTCATGTCATTCATGCATCAAGGCATCATATTCATTACATCAAGTGCATCATATTGTTTTGCCATGATTGTGGTGTTATGATGTGATGTTGTATGTGGTTAGATGCATGTGTGCTTGGTGTGTTGCTCTTCTCCGTTGCCCTTTTCTCCATGAACCCTCCTCTTTCCTTTGATCTCTAAAAACCCCTTGTTGCAACTAATTGTTTTTGTCATAGAAATTAACTTATCTTATTATTCTTTTAAAAATGTTCTGGCGCAAAGTTATTTGTTTAGAGCTGAGTATAGGAGCTCTCCCATGTGATGCATTTTATGTCATTTACTGTATCTAATAAAACATCAGCTTTTAATTATTAAAGTAATTAATTTACTTTGGCTAAAAATGGCTAGTTTATTTTATTTAAATAGGCTGCATTATTTTGAGTAGCAAAGTATTTTTGTTTTCCTCAAAACCCTTTTTCTGTTGTGGGGCTTTCATTCATTGTGTTTGTTTTAACAAAAATAAAGGTTTTGTTTGCTGAGAGTGTGAGCTAGCCCACCTGGGCCTCTTCCTTCCCTGCAGCCCAGCTAGCCCGTGCGCTGGTTCCCACCAGCTTGGCCGAGCCGGGGCCCACGCGTCAGTCTCTCCGTCCAACCTTTTGTCCTCCTCCTTTCCACCTCCCTCTCACAGCGCCCGAGCTGACCGACGAGGCCAGGGCCGCCGCGGCAGCCACGACGACCAAGGCTTGGGATATAAAGCCTCGGCGTCCGTGCCCTCTTGTTAGGGTTTCCCTCTTTCATCTCTCACCGCCACCAGGTGAGTTCCTGCCAGATCCAGCGAGATGTGAGAGCAGAGACCGTCGCCGTCGCTGGTGCATCTCCGGCAAGCCCCTCGAGCGGGCGAGCATAGGGGTTGCTCCGCATCGAGATCTTCTTCCCCGACGCCGTCTGCATCCTCGTGGGACACCTCGAATCGCAAGGATGGATTTCTTCTGCCTTCGCGCCCGCTGATCTTCATCATTGTCGTTCTCTCAAGCTGATCTTCGATGCCGGCGTTCTCTCTCAAGCCGATCATCGTCGCCAGATGCCTCTCGGTGAGCTTCTCCCCATCCCCGCATCCGTTCCGTTCCAGTTCGCATGAGCTTAGCGTCGCCTCCGTGTAGCTAGTCTCTCCCCGCTGTTGGACCTCGTCACCGGCGAGACCTCCAACAGTTCCAAGCATGTGCGAGTAGGGGGTCGAGTTCCTAACGGCGCATAGGTTTCATTTTTTGCTTCGAAGCGTTGGTTTTCGCCATCGTAGCCCGCTGTCGAGTCCGGAGTTGTCGCCAGAGTTCTTCTTCACGAGGAGCACTCTAGCGCGTCTATGGCCCTGTGCGCATGCATGCGTGTGCAGGGTGACGTTGCGCATGTAGTAGTGCCCTCCGCCGCTCGGGTTGGTCATCAGAGAGCCCCTCTGGCGGCGAAGACGCCGCCGCCGTTCCTCTGTCGCAGGTGCGGTCTGCTCTGTTTGGTTTCAGTTTCGTTAGGTGTCAATAGCATCAATTTATTAGTATAGGCGAAGTTCCCCCTCTAATTTCAGTATCCGCAGCATAGCGGAGTGGTAGCGACTCGGGGCAGGCGACCGTGAGGTCGCGGGTTTGAAATCCCTTGACCCCCTTTTCTTTTTCACGATTTGGTGTGGTGCGTGTGCGGATCTAGTGTGGCCACGGGCGATCTGGTGTGCGTGCGTGTGGATATGTTTGTGCCCACGTGTGCGTGTGTTACATGGATCTGGTGCGGCAGCACTAGGATCCTATGTGGTATGTATGTTGTGTGTGCTATGGGTGTGTGGGTATGACAGTGGGCCCATGGCCCACTTGTCATCCACATAGGGGGCCCTGGCTCACTGTCAGGTGGGTCCCCCTATTTATTTTATTTGTTGTGTTGTTTTATCACTGTTCAAACATTCCATTTTTGGATATGTCCAGATCTATTCTTAGACATTTTGGGCAATGAGCATTTTTGGCAAAATTTGACTTATAAGTGATGCATGCTTAGATTCGAGCTAGGTTATGTGCAATTGTCAAGTGTGAACATATGAGTGTGATATATGGATTTTGGGTAGAAAAATCCCAGGAATCCATTGGTGCAATTGGTTTTGTCATTTGAGCAAGTTTTACAAATGTCATTTTGAGCAAGTGTCGGGTTCGTCGACACGTCGCGTGGTCTTACTGGACTTATTTTACCTTTCTAAAATGGCTTGCATCAGGAACTCTGATCTTCTTTGGGCTATCCCGAGGTGTCAGTTTTCCCTTGGAATTGCCAAGGATCACGAGATCTGTGGTCAAGGTTATTCCCATGGAGTGTGGTTTATTTGTGATGGATTAGTTGGAGCACCCCTGTTGGGTTAAATCTTTCGCAAAGGCGTGCCCGCAGTTATGTGGCAACTTGGATATTTTGTTTAACACCCAGTTATAGTTCACTTGAAGTAAGCTCCAATAAAATACACCAATTGTGTGCGTAACCGTGATTGTCTATGCTCGTGAACATGAATCGAGAGAGAACACGATGGGGTTAAATTTGACGTAAGTAGGTGTTCAGGATCACTTAGTGATCATGGTAGTATTTGATCGTGAAAGTGCGTTATATCGACTAGAGGGGGGTGAATAGGAGATTTTTACAAATTCATCACTTGAGGAATTTCAACTTGAGGAATTTGAAATGTGATGAATAACTAGCAGCGGATTGAGTACTCAAGTGCATGAGAAACATAGCGATAGCATAGTCATCATGATGAAATGAAACATGCACATATTCCACGTAGTGTGATACAGGATAAGCAGGTGATGAACAAGGTAACTTGAAGAATTTGAGGTGAGGAAATTGTGAAAGTATTCAGTCAAATTCTTGAAATAGTAAAGATCAATTTCATGAACAAGTATATGAGGAATAGAGGGGTTGAGGAAATAGAGCCAGGTAGCTCGATGAAGACAATGGTTTGATGACCCAGTTCCAACTGCTATGGTATTGAAACCAGAGGACACACAGTCCCAGGACACAGAGTCCTTACCGTATTCTCCTTGAGCTAAGGTCACAAAGTCCTCGCCCAACACTCGTGGTAAGTCTTCAGGGTAGATTTCCAGCACTGTGGGGACCTCGACTCATAGGTCGTGATCATCGAACAAACCTGCACAGTGATCCTAGAGATAATTTCTCACTGAACACACAAAAACTGAATAACAAGAGTCTTACATCCATTACATACCGTTTTACTTGAATATGGCCCTTAAGGCCTAGTCTTCATAAACTTGCAGCGGAAATCTTCAATGATAGTGTGAAACCATGCCATCTGCCTTAAACCTACAGGCGTTTTGACTGGGAAGCGTCCTAGATCGCACGTCCGTCACCAAGGTAATCTTCATCATAACCTGATCTTTCATGCCTGGCCAATAAATTAACCAGTGGCAAGCCAATGAGTACTTTGAATGTACTCGCAAGCAACCCATGTTTCGAACAAGGCAATAATAATGCATGATATAGCACTAATAGGTAAGTTTTGGAGAAAGCTAGTTTTGAGTGCAATGACATTATTAAGTGACTTAAGTAAGCATGCATCAATCATGAACAGGTGTTCATAAGAACACGTCACAGTTAGCATCATAAGCAGGGGGTTGGATGCCTCATGTTCCACCATCACACCAAGTCCTCAGACTTGTCTCATGTTCTGTCTGAACATCTCATGTTCAGTCATCATGCCAAGTCATCTGACTCGACTCAAATATCATCCTTGTTACCACATTTGCGAAAACATCTGGACGTAGCACAAGAGCGGTCATCCAACTGTCCTTGACTGTGGACACGACTATTCAAATAGTTTTACACTCTGCAGAGGTTGCACACTTTACCCACATGACTTAGGGAACTTCCGTGTCATCCACGACTCGCGGTATATATAACATACCCGAGGTAAGCACCCAAACAATGCCTTTCCCCTAGCGATACTAAACAAAGAGTCCACTCGATTGGTACCCAGTCCTCATGATGTACATCACACGACCCTCTCTCTAATCGTACCATCCATGAGGGGACCAACGGTATGCCCGGTGCCTGGGAAGACATCGCATGATCGTACATACCGGTACGACCCCGTATCGAGAGTAACCACGCCACTCCCGCCACTAGTAATGCAGGATCCTTGCCAGTACCCACCAAGGTAATCAACAAAGCCCCATCCCATAAGGGGTATCGTGGTTGCGCATGTAAGGTTGGAGTAACGGTCGCAACTTACACCAATCTGTTTTTGAAAACACATTCTCATCTTGTTCTGGCACACCACTTCTTTCTCAAGTGGTCACCCATCTCATCATCATCTTCCTCGGGAAGTAGTGGCACCCGACGGGGTTTTCGAAAAGTCATTGAAATCATTTCTTTCTTTCCATCACCATGCATAAACCCGAACCATTTGCGTAGCATCTACTAGCAACCTAACTACTCCCACTCGCACAACCCTCATAAGGGTGGTAGGGTCATGCGCGATGCATGTGTCAATGATAAAAGTATCGGAGGCATCCCACTGAAGGGGAAATTGTCACAACCCTAGCAAGTGTCCTAGGTTAGCATTGTGATTGCATCATCATCATCATCATTGCATCAATGTGAAATGGGGAGAAAGAAAAGAAACCCCAAGCACTTAATGAATTAAAGAAATTCAAGATAAATGAAATTTCAAAAAATCCAAAATGCCCATAAAAATGTTCCCTATGTCTGATAATTGAGGGCATGGATATACTAGGGATCATTCATTAAAGATTTAAGCCTCTGAAATTGATAAATAAAAACATTATCATTACTACTGTTTTCAAATTAACCTGAAACTTTTTATACAAGTTTAGAATATTCAAACTTGAATATACAAAAGTTTTGGAATATTTGTAAGGTTATTTGGACCTGCAATAAAATAAACAAATGTTAGAACAGAAAACAGAAAATAGAAATAAAAAGAAAGGGAAGAAGTGTACCTAGTCAAGTGGGAGGCCCAGCCTAGCCCACCAGGGGTGGGGAGGTCATCTCCCACCTCGCGCTAGTAGGCATCAAGGTGGCGACC
Organism: Hordeum marinum; assembly: GCA_022496015.1. Taxonomy (NCBI): domain Eukaryota; kingdom Viridiplantae; phylum Streptophyta; class Magnoliopsida; order Poales; family Poaceae; genus Hordeum; species Hordeum marinum. The sequence goes on from CM039675.1 coordinate 234,984,950, forward strand.
GAGCGCTCGCCGGCCTCAACCTCCCGCTTGCCACGGAGCAGGCTACTCCCCTGCTTCCCCTGCGCCTGGAAGACGCGAGAGCCCTCTCTCCCGAGCTCATTCCTGCCCCTCCCTTCCTCCTGTCTCTCTCTCTCGTTCCCCTGCCGAGAGCCGCCATCGCCGGCCGTCGATTCGTCGCCATCGCTGCCTCCCCGAGCCCGCTGACCAGCTCCCAGAAAGCGCCGTGAGCTCCTCTTCCTCCTCCCCTTGCTTCCCCTCTCTCTAGCGCTCCCTAGCTAGCTTGACCGCTGGACCCGAAGACCTCCTACCGCCGTGATCGGTCGTCGCCGTGCGTGCAGTCCCCCGAGCTCACGTGCGAGTGCATGGTTGAACTCTTGGAGTTCCCAGGAGCTCGTAGATCCAATTGCCGAGTCGCCCCGTGCCCTGTATCGTGTTTTGGTCCGAGCCCGAGCTCTGGCCGACGCCACGAGCTCGTTTCCGTCGAGCTCCAGTGACCCCTTAGCCTCCTGTGGCCTCCGTTGGATGCGGTCGTGCACGGGCTACGCGCCGGTGGTCACAGCTCGTTGAACGAGCGCCTGCGGGCTAAACTTGATGGTCGCCGCCGTCTTTGTTGGTCACCGGTAACGAGCCGTCGACCAACTCCGGCGGGTTTGACCCCCGTGGGCCCTGGCTTGACTCTGTGAGCCAATGACAGGTGGGCCCCGTCCCAGATTAGTGCTAGGATAATTAGTAATCACTTTTAATCGGTTTATTAACTAAATGTAACACTGATAGTGGGCCCTACTAGGTTAATTAGACAGGATAATTAGTTTAATTAAAATTGATTAGTATTGAGTCTATGACAGATGGGCCCCACCGGTCAGATTTGACGTGGAACGGGTCTGTTGACCAGCTGACGTCAGGATGACGTGAGTCTAATGTCATAATACCATTTTCCTTTTTAAAAATAATTCCAGAAATTATTTAAAACTTTGAAAAATCATATAAATTAATTTGTAAGTCAGATGAAAATTATTTATATATGAAAATTTATCAAAAAAATCCAATGAATCCAATGGTTCTATTCTCATGCATGCTAGAGCAACATAAATAGGTGAACATGGACAATTATCATTAGGTTAATATATGGAATTTGAAATGAGAACAACTTTGAACCTATATTCAAATCTATTTTAAATTGACATGATCACTAGTTACATTAGCTCACCCATGCATATTACTATGCCATGATCATGCATCATGTTGTTGCATTTGCTTGTATTGAATGCATTTATCTGCGTTGCGGTAGGCCCTAATCCGGAAGATACCACCCCGTATTTCGACGAAGGAGAGAACTCCTCCGCAACTCAGCAAGGGAAGCAACCCCATTGATCATTCCGATAACATCCCACTCTCTCGCTCCTGCTCTTGTTATTGCATTAGGACAAATGATCACATGTCAGTCATACACGATAGATGATCTTATTCCTATGCATGACCTGTCCTTGTCACAGTAAATAGTTAAACCTTGCAACTTAGCATACCTGGTAGATGCTTGTGCCATGATGTGCTTAGCTTACTTTCATGCCATGCTGCTATGCTTAGAGTTGTGTCAGGTCTGTTTCATCTGGGTGATGAACTGAGTGAAATAGTGTTGTCCGATGCGATGAGCTCATAATGAATACGATTTGGTAAAGGTAGCGATGAGAGGCTATGTAGGAGTACATAGTGTGTAGTCTCATTGGGACCATTCTTAGGAACTGGGTTTCGTGTTTGTGATCCAAGACTAGTTACTACCACACATTGGGTTCCGGTAACTTGACCCCTCTCGACTTATCTGTCGCTTAGTTCTTAGTCCAGGAGTTGCAAGTAGTTCCTGGTGTTTATAGCATGCTGGAGGTCGTGCGTAGCGCTGACCCTCGGGGTGGGTTATGACGCGGTATGCAGTGGCACGGTGTACCAAGGGTCACCCGAATGGTTGGATGGGGAACCCTGCGCACATCGTTTGGGACCGTAGCGGAAACTTCGGCCGGACTTCCGTGCGGGTTCAGTCTCAAATAGGCGATAGCCTGGACTAGAGGTCTTATGTGATTGATGGTCGTGGCCGACTCCCTCGCTGGGCATCCGCTTGAAGGTTGCCGAGGTGCATAGTTTATGGCACACAGTGATAGGTGGCGAGAGCGTGTGTGAAGAAGTACACCCCTCCAGGGTATGAAACTATTTGAATAGCCACATCCTCGGATATGGACTACTTGGAGAACTTATGCTGTTCATAGATAATCAAATGGATACTTCTAAAAATATCAAGACAAGTGTGAGTACCGTGGATGGCACTCTTCCGGAAGGGGAAGGTGAATCCATGGTGGTGTATTGTGATGGAGATAGTAGAATCGTGTGCGATAACTAAAATTGTACCAAAGAGTTTAAAACTGAGTAGTGTAGGATAGCCATGAGTCAAGCTGGCATTTCTGCATGAACTCCACCACCCCCTTGTTGATACATGATCATAAATAGACTAGGTCTGTTTTAAAGACTTGCTGAGTACGATTGTACTCATCCTTGCTTAATAAATGTTGCAGAAGAGAACCAGGACCCATCAGGTGGGTTCTATCTAGACGTTGACGATGCCGAATAGTTGGTGTCCCAGCTATGATCTTGCCCATGTGGTGGGCTGTAGATAGTCAGGCCGTGTGCCTCTTTTCTCTTTTCGCCGTCTGTACTCAAACAGCTTAAGTTTCCGCTGGCTTGTATGACTTGAGTGTCGGGTCATGTGACCCCTATCTGTAAGAACATATTATGCAAGGCTCGTCTAAGCCTCTTAAATAAAAGTCATGTTGTTGTATGGTTATGTTGTGATGCTATAGTTGTATCTATGCATATCGGGCATGTCATGCATACGTGTGACGTGCAACGGTACGTATGGGATCCGACACCTAGTCGTGTGCCTTTAGTAGTACTCTTTACGAGAAACTGCCTCTTTCTGCTTCCACCGAGCCATGGTATCTTGCTACTGCTCCGGACACATTGATTGACCGGCATGTATCCTTCTTTGCTGCTGTGTTTGTTCCTTCGGGGAAATGTCTCGCAGTGTAATGGAGTCCATGTAGCCTGCTACGACTTGTCTATGTGCAGTGATGACATTCGTGTCTCGCGACGTAATGGAGTCCTTGTAGCTTGCTATGACTCGTCTACACACGCTTGAGGCCGACACCTGCATTGCTGGGTTATGTATGCCTGTTTCCGTACGGATGTGCCACTTGGGTTCTATGACTAGTCATGTTTGCCCGGGTTCTTTGTTGTGTGATTGCCAGCGACACGTTCACATACATGAGCCAAAAGACGCAAACAGTCCCGGCCGAGGTAAGGCTGCAGCCGTGGAGTACCGTGCGTGAGGCCGCAAAGTGATGTGGCTTGTTACATTATGGAATCATATGACTTAGGATCGGGGTCCCGACAGCGTTGGTATCAGAGCCTGACTGACTGTAGGACTACCAAGCCAAACCGGTCGAAGTTGAGTCTAGAAACACTATAGATAAGTAGGGGAATTGATTGTGGAAGGGAACGTAAGGCTCTTTTTACTCCTCTTCCCAAGTTATTCTATGCTGGGTCATTCTCATCTCTTCTACGGGGATAGGAACTAGGATTCTTATCTATTGCTTAGGATGACGAGTTACTAGCCATGGACCAATAGCTAGCTTGGTTGTAAGTGAGTGCAGTTATTCAAGTATTGCTGGTGTGACAAACAGATGGAGAAGAGATTTGAGTCTAGATAGTCGAGTGGTTATGCCTTTCCAATCTTTTTCAATTGTCTCAAAAAATTTCTTGAGCAATTACAGCCATTACGCTGTCCAAATTCTGCTAGGATCTCTAATGTCTTTGCATCATTCTCTGTTTCGGATGCCCTCTCGTCCTTTCCGTCAGGTGGTCCGTTTGACCAGGTGCATCGATGTGCCGGGTCACACGACCATGTTGGTTAGAGTTATGATGGAGGCTGGATACCGCTGGTACCTAGAGTACACAGTGGAGGAGCAGTATCGAGATTTCAACCAGAGTCCGTATCTGTGTACCGTTAGGATATACCCTTCATATCCTGGAGCTGCAGAGCCAGTTCACTGGACACATGGATTGGGAGTTACCATAGATATGGCAGTTCAGGAAGCCGCGTACACCATGCTGACTATCATGAGGTTTCACCATGGCCTGCTACAAAACACGGAGTTCTGTTATGTTCCTGCTTCCATGGGAGGAGAGGATGGATATCTTAGTGCAGCCTACTTTGATCATTCTCATGAGGACCCTAGGCTGCAGGTGACCGCTCAGATGTTGGAGAACAGGGATCATGATACACATGCCCTTCGCATGGAGCTTTATGCTACCCGTGCCCGCCTTTGGATAGCCTTGACGTAGTTGGCACCTATCGTGCAGACAGGCTATGTAGATTTGGAGATGCTGACCCCATCATGGACTCATTTGCCAGCACACGTAGACTGGCCTGATGTTGGAGGCATCACCCCTCTTCGAGGACCGCTGTTGCCGCCGACAAGGGGATCAAGGCCACATCCGTGTCCTTATGGTTTCCAGGGATCCCAGGCTAGAGTGTTTCCAGATTCTCAGGTACAGCTCCCGGGTCACGGGGGTAACCTGTACGAGGCATTCTATGGTGATGTTTGAGTGCGTGGATGTTAGTCCTAGTATGGTAGTAGTCGTATTGCCACAGTCCTATGTGTCTTGTGGGATATGACTAAGGTCGAGAGTTGAGTTCCGGAGGTGTAGATAGATAATGTATAGGAAGCTTGTAATGCCTCCGATGAGTTGTGTCATCTCTCCGTAGTTGTTTTCAGCTTGGGTTTGTACTGAACTAAGTCATGGTGTGTATGAAACCTAATGTTCATATGGTAGTTGCTTCACCATGTTGATTGGTGTTTATCCTACATGCCATGTTGATCAGCACATTCCATAATTCATGTCTTAAAGTTGATGTTCTCTATGTCTAAGGTGTGGATTGTTTTCCCCAGGATGGTGGCAACTAGGAACAATCCCGTGCCTGCTCCTGAGCAGGGCGAGAGTAGCCATCCAAGGCAAGAGGAGATGCCACATGCACCATCCCTGGCGGAGGTGATGCTAGAGGATGAAAGGAATAAGAGGGAGACCAATAGGCCGTTGGAAAGAATTGAGCAAAACACAGCTCGTGCTCCCCGCAATGATCACCACGATGGACTATCACTTGGTGACTTTATCAAGCTGTGTCTTCCCAAGTACCATCATTCCATCGACCCCCTCGATGCGGATGATTGGCTGACGAGTATGTTCCGCAAGATACGGGCTACTAATGTGCCTGAGGCCAACAGGGTGTATTTTGCCACCTACTTTCTGGAGGGACCTGCCAACCTGTGGTGGGAAAGCTATGAGGCTATGCGAGCCCAGGGACCTACACCAACCTGGGCAGAGTTCAGCGCCGCATTCCGTATCCATCACATCCCGGAAGGGCTGATGGATCGCAAAAGAGAGGAATTCTGTGCCTTCACCCAGGGCAGATTGTCAGTGGATGCATACAATCGTGAGTTTGGTAATCTTGCTTTCTATGCTCTAGAGGAAGTCTCAACTGATGCTAAGAAGCAGGCTAGGTTCCGCAAGGGTCTTAACACTGAGCTTCGCCGAGATCTTCGTCTGCACGAGTGCACCACCTTCCAGGCTCTCGTCAATAAGGCCATCAATGCCAAGTCAGGACAAACTGACTACGAGGCTACGAGGAAGCATAACCGTGACTTCAATCCTGCATCGGGTTCAGGCCCTAACAAACGCCGAGTGTGGGTGCCCAATGCAGCTTTGCCGCCAAGATACACCGCGAGGCCATCCTTCCAGGCACCTCGTCCAGTTCAGTCCAACCCTCCACCCAGACCATTTGGAGGACCGCCTACAAATGTTGCACCTCATGCTATAGTGGTATGCAACAAATGTGGAGAACCGGGACACTATTCTCGTGAGTGTCCCCAGAACAATGCCAAGCCCGCTGGACGTGGGAAACCAGGAAAAGCTTTCTACGTGAAGCCAGTTCCTGCTCGTGGGCGAGTGAATTATGTGTCTGCTGAAGAAGCCCTGGAAGATCCTGATGTTATTCTAGGTACACTTCTTGTTAATAGCCATCCAACATCTGTTCTAGTTGATACTGGAGCATCTCATTCATTCATCTCAGAAAGTTATGCACAGTTGCATAACATGTCCTTCTGTGACATGCCCACTCCTTTAGTAGTTCAGACTCCTAGTTCAAAATGGCAAACTTCTAGAGTGAGTCATGACAATGAAATTTTGGTGGATAGACTAGTATTCCTAGCATCCTTGATAGCTCTTAAGTCTTCGGATATCAATATCATTCTAGGTATGGATTGGATGAAAGCCCACTATGCCGAGATTGATACTCATTCTAGGAATGTTCAACTTACACATCCCTCGGGAGAGATAGTTAATGTCCCTACTCGAACAACCAAGCGCCAACTCTATTCTCTAAATGCTAGCCCTCTTCCAGAGTTAGAAGATATTCCGGTAGTCCGTGATTTTCCAGATGTCTTTCCAGAAGAATTGCCAGGTATTCCACCTGTTAGAGATGTTGATTTTGTGATAGAACTTATTCCAGGGACAGTCCCAATAGCCAGAAGACCCTATAAGATGGCACCCTTAGAACTAGCCGAGCTAAAACCCCAACTCGATGAAGCTTTGAACAAAGGTTTCATTCGTCCTAGCTCTTCTCCTTGGGCTTGCCCCGTCCTCTTCGTTAAGAAGAAGGATGGATCGGATCGGATGGTTGTGGATTACCGACTAGTGAATTTGGTCACTATCAAGAACAAGTATCCGCTCCCCAGGATCAATGATTTGTATGATCAACTCGCTGGATCCTCTGCCTTTTCCAAAATGGATTTGAGGTTGGGATACCATCAAATCAGAATTAGAAACGGGGACATTCCAAAAACGGCTTTTGTCACTCGTTATGGCCAATACGAGTACACCGTCATGTCCTTCGGTTTAACCAATGCCTCAGCCACCTTCTCTCGTCTGATGAATTCGATCTTCATGGAGTATTTGGATAAATTCGTCATGGTTTATCTCGACGACATACTCATCTACTCGAAGAATGAACAAGAACATGCCGAGCATCTAAGGCTGGTATTGATGAAAGTTCGGGAGCACCGCTTATATGCCAAATTCTCCAAGTGTGAATTTTGGTTGCCAGAAGTGACCTATCTGGGCCACGTGATCTCTGGCAAAGGTATTGCTGTCAATCCCAAGAGAGTTCAGACCGTCCTTGATTGGACTCAACCCGAATCGGTTAAGCAAGTTCGGAGTTTCCTTGGCTTAGCGAGCTATTGTCGCCGCTTTGTTGAGAACTTCTCCAAGGTTGCGGAACCTCTAACTAAACTCCTTAAGAAAGATAAAAAGTTCGAGTGGACCCCACAATGCGAGCATAGTTTTCAGGAGTTGAAAAGATGACTAACCTCTGCTCCCGTTCTGGTGCCACCAGATTTTTCTAAGGACTTTATTATCTACTGCGACGCCTCGCGACAAGGATTAGGTTGCATTCTCATGCAAGATCGTCATGTGATTGCATACGCATCTCGACAGTTGCGTCCACATGAGGATAATTATCCAACACATGATCTTGAGCTTGCAGCTGTAGTTCATGCACTAAAGACATGGCGACATTACCTTCTGGGTAATCGTTGCGAGATATACACCGATCACCAAAGTCTGAAATATATTTTCACCCAGCCGGATTTGAATCTCAGGCAAAGACGGTGGGTAGAGTTGATTACATATTACAACTTAGGGATAACTTACACCCCGGGGAAAGCCAATGTCATGGATGATGCACTAAGTCGTAAGTCTTATTGTAATAATCTGATGTTACAACAAGGTCAACCACTTCTCTACGAGGAATTTAGGAAGTTAAATCTTCACATTGTTCCTCAATGATTCCTATCCAACCTGGTGGCAAAACCTACTCTTTTGGATCAAATCATAGAAGCCCAAAAGCATGATGCCGGGATATCTCGGATCAAGAAAAACATTAAGATGGGTAATGTTAGATGCTTCTTGGAAGATGATCGGGGAGTTGCCTTCTTTGAGAATCGCTTGGTGATCCCAAAGAAACAACAGCTACGACAATTGATCCTTAAGGAGGCTCATGATTCTCCTCTCACAATTCATCCGGGTAGTACCAAAATGTATCAGGACCTACGCCAGAGGTTCTGGTGGACTAGGATGACGAGAGAAATTTCTCAGTATGTTGCTAACTACGACGTTTGTCGTCGTGTGAAAGCAGAACATCAAAGGCCTGCTGGCACCCTTCAACCTTTAGCTATTCCTGAGTAGAAATGGGATAAGGTCGGTATGGATTTCATCACCGGTTTTCCCAGGACCAAGAGAGGGAACAATGCTATATTTGTAGTCATTGATCGCCTCTCCAAAGTGGCTCATTTTCTTCCTGTTCGTGAAAGCATTACTGCTAGCCAGCTAGCGGAGTTATATGTTTCTCGAATAGTTTCTCTTCATTTTTTTCCTTTGGAGATTAACTCAGACCATGGAAGTATCTTTACTTGTCGATTTTGGGAAAGTTTTCAAACCGCTATGGGGACTCATCTATCCTTTAGCACTGCTTTCCACCCTCAGTCAAGTGGTCAAGTAGAGCGAGTCAATCAAATTCTCGAAGACATGCTCCGAGCTTGTGTTATATCTTTCGGTATGAATTGGGAGAACTGCCTTCCATTTGCTGAATTCGCATATAACAACAGTTATCAGTCAAGCTTGGGCAAAGCCCCTTTGTAAGTTCTCTATGGACGAAAATGTCGAACACCTCTTAACTGGTCAGAAACCGGAGAGAGGCAACTCTTTGGCCCGGACATGATCCAGGATGCAGAGGAGCAAGTTCGCGTTATTCGTGAAAAGTTGAAAACAGCCCAATCCCGACAAAAGAGTCAATATGACCGTCATCATAAGTCTGTGACCTATGAGGTTGACGAGAAGGCTTGCCTTCGGGTTACACCTCTGAAGGGTACCCATCGATTCGGTATCAAAGGCAAGTTGGCTCCTCGTTACATTGGATCTTTTCGCATTCTTGCTAAACGAGGAGAGGTTGCCTACCAATTGGAACTTCCGCCGCATCTTTCCAAGGTTCATGATGTCTTCCACGTCTCGCAACTCAGGCGTTGCTTTTCGGACCCTGTCCGCGAAGTAGACCACGAAGCGCTTGATCTCCAAGATAACCTTACATACTGAGAATACCCTATTCGTATTCTCGACCATGCTGAGCGTACCACTCGGCATCGGAACATCAAATTTCTCAAGGTTCAGTGGTTGCATCATTCTGAAAAGGAGGTGACATGGGAAAGAGAAGATCGTCTTCGACTAGAGTACCCCACGCTCTTTCTGACGACTTCAAAATCTCGGGACGAGATTCTTTTGAGTGGGGGTGAGTTGTCACAACCCTAGCAAGTGTCCTAGGTTAGCATTGTGATTGCATCATCATCATCCTCATTGCATCAATGTGAAATGGGGAGAAAGAAAAGAAACCCCAAGCACTTAATGAATTAAAGAAATTCAAGATAAATGAAATTTCAACATATCCAAAATGCCCATAAAAAATGTTCCCTATGTCTGATAATTGAGGGCATGGATATACCAGGGATCATTCTAATTATTTGAACATTTCAGATAATTTAAATTAAAGATTTAAGCCTCTGAAATTGATAAATAAAAACATTATCATTACTACTGTTTTCAAATTAACCTGAAACTTTTTATACAAGTTTAGAATATTCAAACTTGAATATACAAAAGTTTTGGAATATTTGAAAGGTTATTTGGACCTGCAATAAAATAAACAAATGTTAGAACAGAAAACAGAAAACAGAAATAAAAAGAACGGGAATAAGTGTACCTGGTCAAGTGGGAGGCCCAGCCCAGCCCACCAGGGGTGGGGAGGTCATCTCCCACCTCGCGCCAGTAGGCATCGAGGTGGCGACCGAGCGCTCGCCGGCCTCCACCTCTTGCTTCCCACGGAGCATGCTGCTCCCCTGCTTCCCCTGCGCCTGGAAGACGTGATAGCCCTCTCTCCCGAGCTCATTCCTCCCCCTCCCTTCCTCCTGTCTCTCTCTCTTGTTCCCCTGCCGAGAGCCGCCGTTGCCAGCCATCGATTCGTCGCCGTCGCTGCCTCCCCGAGCCCGCTGACCAGCTCCCCGGAAGCGTCGTGAGCTCCTCTTCCTCCTCCCCTTGCTTCCCCTCTCTCTAGCGCTCCCTAGATAGCCCGGCCGCCGGACCCGAAGACCTCCCGCCGCCGTGATCGGTCGTCGCCGTGCGTGCAGTCCCCTGAGCTCACATGCGAGTGCATGGTTGAACTCCTGGAGTTCCCAGGAGCTCGTAGAGCCAATTGCCGAGTCGCCCCGTGCCCTGTATCATGTTTTGGTCCGAGCCCGAGCTCCGGCCACCGCCACGAGCTCGTTTCGGGAGAGCTCCGACGACCCCTTAGCCTCCTGTGGTCTCCGTTGGATGCGGTCGTGCATGGGCTACGCGCCGGTGGTCTCAGCTCGTTGAATGAGCGCCTGTGGGCAAAACCCGATGGTCGCCGCCGTCTGTGTTGGTCACCGGTGACGAGCCGTCGACCAACTCCGGCGGGTTTGACCCTCGTTGGCCCTAGCTTGACTCTGTGAGTCAATGACAGGTGGGCCGTGTCCCTGATTAGTTTTAGGATAATTAGTAAGTAGTTTTAATCGGTTTATTAACTAAATGTAACACTGACAGTGGGCCCTACTAGGTTAATTAGACAGGATAATTAGTTTAATTAAAACTGATTAGTATTGAGTCTATGACAGATGGGCCCCATCGGTCAGATTTGACCTGGAACGGGTCTGTTGACCAGCTGACGTCAGGATGACGTCAGTCTGATGTCATGATACCATTTTCCTATTTAAAAATAATTCCGGAAATTATTTAAAACTTTGAAAAATCATACAAATTAATCTGTAAGTCAGATGAAAATAATTTATATATGAAGATTTATCAGAAAAATCCAATGAATCCAATGGTGCTATTCTCATGCATGCTAGAGCAACATAAATAGGTGAACATGGACAATTATCATTAGGTTAATATATGGAATTTGAAATGAGAGCAACGTTGAACCTATATTCAAATCTATTTTAAATTGACATGATCACTAGTTACATTAGCTTACCCATGCATATTACTATGCCATGATCATGCATCATATTGTTGCATTTGCTTGTATTGAATGCTTTTATCACCATTGCGGTAGGCCCTAATCCGGAAGATACCACCCCGTATTCCGACGAAGGAGAGAACTCCTCCACAACTCAGCAAGGCAAGCAACCCCATTGATCATTCCGATAACATCCCACTCTCTCGCTCCTACTCTTGTTATTGCATTAGGACAAACGATCACATGTTAGTTATACACGATAGATGATCCTATTCCTATGCATGACCTGACCTTGGCACAATAAATAGTTAAACCTTGCAACATAGCATACCTGGTTTATGCTTGTGCCATGATGTGCTTAGCTTACTTTCATGCCATGTTGCTATGCTTAGAGTTGTGTCAGGTCTGTTTCATCTGGGTGATGAACTGAGTGAAACAGTGTTGTCCGATGTGATGAGCTCCTAATGAATACGATTTGGTAAAGGTAGCGATGAGAGGCTATGTAGGAGTACATAGTGGGTAGTCTCATTGGGACCGTTCATAGGAACTCGGTTCCGTGTTTGTTATCCAAGACTAGTTACTACCACATATTGGGTTCCGGTAACTCGACCCCTCTCGACTTATCAGTCGTTAGTCCTTAGTAGTGATTTTTCCTCACAGAGTTCTGCATCACTGTCATGTTCTGACCAATGGAAGCCAACTGACGCTTTACCCACTTGTGATTGCGATTGACCTTCTGATGAAGACTTATGAGAAGCTCACGATCAGTCATCACATGAGGGGAAGACTCTTGAGTCTTTTGCACTGAGGCCTTTGCTTCAGAATCCTGGGTTGCCACTACTAGAAAAACGGTTATAGCTAATATGGACGTTAATGGTGCACCATGTATGTGGTGCGCCATTGCTATATAGGAGTGGCGCACCAGATATAAGTGCGCCATTAGTGGCCATATTACTAATGGCGCACCCGGTGTGTGGTGTGCCATTACTAGTTTTGTCCTGGCCCCACACCCTTCCCATACTTAGCAGTGGTGCACCGGGGTAAAGTGCGTCATTACTAGTTTTAACTAGTAATGGCGCACCACACATACGGTGCGCCACTACTAACAAAAAAAATTCAATTTTTTTTCAAAACTAGTAATGGCGCACCGCACACCAGGTGCGCCATTAGTAACCCTGGTTACCAATGGCGCATTCTTAGGAGGTGCGCCATTGGTAACCTGAGAGCAACTAGATATTTTTGACAGCCACCTACCACACTCACTTTCCCCACTTCATTCTCTCCACCTCTAGCAATGTTGGTCCCGGCTGCCTCCTCCTCCTCACCTCATTTGCACCATAGATTCACCCAAATTAAGTGGTTAAATTTCCTTTTTTTGATAGATAAGTAAGGGGAAAGCTTTCTTTATGTTCTAGATCTACTTTTTTTATCCCTCCAACATACACACTTTTTATGGACTAGATCTACGTATGTTTGTGGTGTTGCATATGTTTATGCTTGCAGGTACCGGTATTTGAAATGCGATAGTTACCAATATTTTGTCGGAATGTTGATTCATTTCCGTTTCGGCGAGAATTTGGCACTATGCATTCTTTTTGGTCCTATTTTTAGGCAAAGTCATGCCAAATTTTTTTGGTTCTAAAATATTGTTTTGCTCTACCCCGCAGGCGACCATGGTCCGCACGATGACCGAAGGCATCACGAATAGGTTTTTGAGCTCCGCAAAGGCCGAGATGCTTCAAAAGAACGAGACAGAGATAAGATGTCTGTGTCGAAGATGCAAGCTGAAGAGCCTTATGGACCCGGATTCCAGACAGGTGCGGGACCACCTGCTCGTGCGTGGTTTCATGGATGGCTATCGGTGGCAAGGGGATGAAGATGATTATGAAGTCGTCAATGGGGGCCGGGCAAGAAATAAGGAAGGGCAGCAAGACAATAGCGGTGAGGGCGGGCGAGAAGACAAAGAATCTGCAGGACATGATCACGAAGTAGCTGCAGGACACAGTCATCATGTAGAAGATGCCAGACATGATGATGAGGAAGATCACGACGAAGGGCATGATCATGAAGATGAAGATGCCACAGCAGACGACGATGGACCATCGATGGGCTGGGTGCAGGACCCTCATATTCAAGAGCTACTTCTCAAGCAGATGGGTAACGCAAGAGCTGCCGCCCGAGAGAAAGCCAAGCTGGATCAAGTAGCGATAGACACGATTACTCCATTGTATGAAGGATGCAGGCCCGAGGATACCCGCCTGAAAGTAACGCTCATGGCACTGGAGATGAAGGTAAAACACAAAATGACCAACGCATGCTTCGACGAGAACATGTCATTCTGGCACGAACGTCTTCCCAAGGTGAACAAGTGCCCGACAAGTTTTGAGGAGGCGAAGAAAATCGTATGTCCTCTAGATTTACCACACGTGAAATACCATGTGTGCATGAACGATTGCATCATTTATCGGGATGAGCACGCGGAGTCTACCATATGTCCGGTGTGCGGCGTAACTCGATACAACAAGAGAAAGAAAGCTCCTCGAAAAGTGGTGTGGTACTTTTCGATCACTCCTCGTCTGCAGCGGTATTTTGCGGACCTTAAGCAAACAGAGCTCCTACGTTGGCACGCGGATAGGGAGGAGAAGAAGCGAGAAGATGACGGAAATGATCCGGAGATAAATAAAAAAGACAAGATGCTGAGTCACCCTAAGGATGCAGGCCAGTGGCAAGCGTTGAACTTCGAACACCGAGAATTTGGGGACGATCCAAGAAACATCATGCTGGGTGCGAGCATCGATGGAGTCAATCCGTTTGGCAGCTAGAGAAGCACACATAGCACCTGGCCTGTGTTTGTGTGGATGTACAACCTTCCCCCCTGGATGTGCATGAAGAGGAAGTACATTCACATGAGTATGCTAATTGAAGGGCCGAAACAACCAGGGAACAACATCAATCTGTATCTGGGGCTGCTGAAAGAGGAGCTAGACACGCTGTGGAAAACGCCAGCCAATACGTGGGACGCCGCAGCGAAACAATATTTCCCTATGAGAGCCGCACTGCTCATGACGGTGCATGACTATCTCGGTTACGGATATGTCGCAGGGCAGGTGGTCCACGGATTTTTTGCATGCGTTAGGTGCATGGATGACACAACGTATCGCCAGCTAGATAGAGATCCCGGGTCTTCGAAAACCGTGTTCATGGGACATCGAAGGTGGCTTCGCGATGATGACGCATGGAGAAAACGCAAGGATCTGTTCGATGGTGAAACCGAACCCCAAAGACCCCCATGTACGAGGAGCGGCGAGGACATATACAAGCTGTTGAAAAATTGGAAAGAGTGCCCACTGCCGGGAAAGAAGCGAAAGGCGCCAGAGCCGCTGCTGAAGGTATGGAAAACGAGGTCTATTTTCTGGGACTTGCCGTACTGGAAGATCCTCCGTGTGCCTAATAGCCTTGATGTCATGCATATCACGAAGAACGTGTGCGAGAGTCTGCTTGGTACCCTACTCAACATGCCAGAGAGGACCAAAGATGGGCCGAAAGCAAGGGCAGACTTGCAATCAATGGGCATCACGGAGGAGCTTCACGCAAAATGCCCTAATGATGATGATGATGATGATGAGGCGAAGGACACGGAAAGTCGTCGCAAAGGCAAAAAGGCCAAGAAGATCGAATATGACTGCCCTCCCGCGTGCTTCACTCTAAGTCAGAAGGAGATCGAGCAGATTTTCACCTGCCTCATAGGAGTAAAACTTCCTTACGGTTATGCGGGGAAGATAAGCAGATACCTAGACTCAGCGAAGCAGAAGCAGCAGGATGAAGTCTCACGATTGTCACATGCTGATGATGCAGATACTTCCAGTTGCAATCCGTGGGATCATGGACGCACACGTCCGTGAAACGCTATTTGGCCTATGCAACTTTTTCGACGTCATCTCTTGGAAGTCGGTTGGCATGAGGCAACTCAGAAGGCTACAGGAAGAGATCGTGGTGATACTATGCGAGCTTGAGATGTACTTCCCACCCGCATTCTTCGATGTTATGGTGCATCTGTTGGTCCATATCGTGGAGGATATCATCCAACTCGGGCCGACGTTCCTGCACAGCATGATGCCTTTCGAAAAGATGAATGGTGTCATCAAAGGATATGTTCGCAACAAGGCATGTCCATATGGAAGTATAGCCAAGGGCTTTCTGACGGAAGAGTGTATCTCCTTCTGCATGAATTATCTAGACATCGAGAACCCCGTTTGTCTGCCCGTCAATAGGCACCTCGGTAGGCTCGCTGGATGGGGTCACCGTGAGGGTCGCCGTGAAATGCATGTCGACTTCAAGGGTCGACTCACACACTTTGAAAGAACAAACCTAGTCGCGCTACAACACATAGACGTGGTCGATCCTTGGATGGTAGAGCACAAAACCTTTATTGAGAAGACGTACAATGATTGAGGCCAAGAGAGGATGGACAGAGATATAATCAAAGAGCACAACTCATGTTTCACGCGTTGGTTGAAGGACAAGCTTCTGTCGTACCCTTTACATGAGGATTCTTCCGCGGAAGAAAAACTCATATGCGCCTTGTCATAGGGCGCCGAGCACAACCTGATGACCTATGAGGCGTACGATATCAACGGCTACACATTCTACACCGAGGAAAAGGACATGAAGAGCGATTATCAGAACTCCGGGGTAACAATGGAATCCTTCACCAGTAATGACAAGGACAGATACTACGGAAGGATCAGGAGATCTAGGAGCTGAGCTACGCCGGAGAGAAGGTCCTGATGTTCCGTGTCAGATGGGCCAAGAGCGTCCTAAAAGAAGACCGGTATTTCACCACCTTGGTTATACCCGAAGCCAAATCCAAGACCGCGGGCACAAACGTCACCGTGAAAAATGAGCCATGGGTACTGGCTTGCCAAGTGGACCAATGCTTCTTCATTACCGACCTGTCAAAGCCCAGTCGTGTTGTCGTGAGGAGAGGCAAAAGGAACATCATTGGAATGGATGGAGTCGCCATTGAGAAAGACTTCGACAAGTACGGCGACCTGAAGATGGAAGATGATGACGACGATGAAGTACCATACACCACAAGAAGAAGCAGGACCACCCTACCTAAAGGACGTCCGTTCAAGAGAAGACTTCAAGGGGTTCCGGGGCTAAATTATTCAACCGCAAGAAAGAAGGGGAAGAAGATTGTTAAAAGATAGCTAATATCGAATCACGACGTGTCGGCCGCATGTGTGTGTGTCAATGGCAAGCTCAATCTTTGATGACTGTTATTTCATGTCACTTGATTTCAACCATGTCATCTAATTCTAAATCTTTGCACAATGGTTTTATCACTCCATTTGCATTTTAGCCCTGGGGCCAATGAAGATGATGTGATGACCCTCAACACCTGCTTAAACTGGTCCATGCTTTGGCCGAAGAGCCAGATTCGTTTGGGGGAGGGGGACACCACCCCATAGACAACACCGCCAGTCGTGCCGGCGCCAAGCCATGGCAAGACCGCCGCAATGCTACCGCCGTCAGCTGATCCGGACATGCATATGGCACAGGATCCGGACGATGATGATGGTACATTTTCCAACGTCGATAAGTACATCAATGAACATGGGTACGATGACGAATTCTTGGGGCCTCCTTCTCAAGAACCCAATCCTGCAAAAGACGATCGCGTTCTAGCTGGTACCACGGAGAAACCCAATTGCAACAGGCGTCATCTGTTCAGTTCTCAGGAGATGCCTCTAGCTGCCACCTTCACCAAGACTCAAATAGCCGAGGTGCGAAATATTTTCAGCCCCATCACACTCAAGAAGGTGGTCTCTGAGCAGAACTCGATCCCATTGCAGCAGAAGAAGCAGAAGGGACGGAAAAGAAAAAATAACAATGGTGCGAGCCAGCTGGCACCGAGTACGATCCATGCTCAGGACGGGCCACCAATACCTAAGCATATCTCGAGGAGGGTGTATGTAGCGGGTAGGCCGATGCTACCAACTAATCTATTTAATGCTGCAACCGGTTCTATATGGAGTCTGCATGACGGTGTTCTTTCTATGGAGAAGCAGCGTCTCTCCGAGAATGATTTGGCATACCTGGTTTTCGTGGCCAAGATGCTAGAGGGCAAGGGCTTTGTCGATAGCACCATCAGGCATATGATCGTCCTGCGGTTTGATGACATCTTCGCTATGTTTAGCCTTTATCCGCTGCACTACACCTTCATTCGGCTATTTTCGTTCAGTATGGAGATGCGGATCATTAGAGACGAGACCCCGGACATCGTGATAGTCGACCCCTTCTACATGCGTGCCAAGATCTTGGGCAGCGCTGGGGACCGGCAAGTCGCGAGTTCATACCCTCGAAGGTGTCATTCTAGCGAACCTAGCTAAGGATAAGTTCCTCGTGCCTTACTTTTCCGAGTAAGTCATCCCCTCACCGCCCCGTAACACATGATTTCTTAGATTTTGATCGTTCTTTTTTTTCTAACATTTCGTGTTTTGTTCGGTGACACACATTGCACACTCATCCTCTTAAGCCCGAAATATTCCATGGCCACGTATTTCAACTCGGACCGTCAGTCGAAGAAAGACTATACAAATATCAAGAAAGTTCATGATGATGCTCTCTCCGGCTAGGCCAAATCTAGAAGCACCTTCAAGAGGCCAATTTGTAGGTACGGCAAGCACGTATTCACCCACGTAACGACGTTCCCCTGCGTCAAGCAGCCGCCTGGCAGTCAGAAGGATGCCTACTACGCCCTCCATCACATGCGGGCGATTGTACGGAACCAACATCACCTTATGCTACCAAATAATCTCAAAGAATGGGCGGCATGCTTGTCGGCAATCCAGGACGAGGAGATCAGACACGAATTCTTTCGCATCCAGTCGGAGTTTGCGGAAATCATCTATCAAGATGTGCTTCATACCTCGGGGCAGTTCTACCTCAACTGTCAACCATCCTATGGTGAAATAGAAACAATGCTGCAAATGCAGGCTGACAACGACCACACATTCATGACCATCACGAAAGACGGCGGCTTCATCCATGCTCTAGTCCCTGAGTCGAGTCGAAAGTATTGATGCTACGTAGTTCTAAAATATCGATTAGGTCATGTTGTAATTAAACTTTAATGAACTTGTATGTCTCTTTAGTTTGGACAATCGTTCAACTTATATGTAATCCATGCTATTTATTAGTAGGACCATGAATCGTGCTATTAATGTGTTGCTTTTCTCTTCCGATCCTTTTGTTGCATACTTATATATTGCTTATATATTATCTGTGAATTGCTACTAACATTTTGTTTGTCTAGTGCATAGAGATGCCGTCGTATGTCGTGTACAAGGGTGAGGTTCCTGGAGTCTACGACGACTGGGAGGAGTGTCGGAGACAGGTTCACCGTTTCAGCGGTAACAGTTACAAATGGTACACCACTAGGGCGGAGGCGGAAGCTAGATACGCGCGCTATCTAGTGGGAGAGAGGAGGGAGCGGAGGAGGAACCGAATGAAGATCAGTTTTGTCGTGATGATGCTCATCGTGACCGCAACCCTCTTCTATGTGATGGTAGTTTAGATATCGACTTCTAATGTGAAGACAGACTCGCTACTCGCGGTCTGGAGACTTGTAATGTTCTAACTTTGTTCGGTATTTTGAATTCGGAGACTAATATGATGAATTGTATTTGGAGACTAATCTTCTATTGTATTCGTTAAATCTGCTGTTTATATGTTTTGCTGTTTATATTCTGTGTTGTAATGTATTTTGTAACCTGTGCAAATATTAGAAAAGCAAAAAATAATAATTCCTAATATTCATAGTAGTGGCGCACCATATTGCACTTTAGTGGCGCACATAGATAAACACACCAGTGGTGCATTATCTAAAAGTGCGCCATTTGTAACCCAGAGCACAAGGTACACATGGCCCATTGGAGTAACAGTAGTGGCGCACTTCTGGGCCTAGTAATAGCGCACTCTAGGTGCGCCATTAGTGTCTGGGATAGTAATTGCGCACCAGGTGGTGCGCCACTGTTATGTAGATTAACAATGGCGCACCGGGCATGCGCCATTACTATTTATTAGTAGTGGCGTGATAATAGTGGCGCACCTATAGTGCGCCATTAATAGCCAAAATAGGTGCGCCACTAACAGCCTTTTTCTAGTAGTGTGAAGTGTCATCATTGGTGGAGAAAGATACATCTTTGCAAAACTGACCAGCCAATGGACGAGTGCCTTCATCAATGACAGCCTTGCCTTTTCCTTCAATTGAGGCAATTGTGCTCTTTAGGACTTCAATCGGTGGCAAGAAGCCGAAGTGATTCTGGAAGTCCGCCTTGAAGGGAACTGAAGACCTTGATCTGATGAAGTTCATGATCCAGGGAGCATAAGGCTTCAGTTTAAATGGGGATAGTGCTGCACTCGCCAATGTCCTCATGAAGAAATCATGGAAGTTGATGGGAATCCCATGAATAATGTTGAATAGTATGTTCTTCATGACTCCCTCCACTTCTTCTTCTTTAGAGTTGTGGCCCTTCTGAGGACATAGAGTGTTGGTAAGAATGTTGTAGACCGTCCTGGGCACATAGAGCAAATCCTTCACTAGGAAGGTTGTCCATTGAGGTTTTCCAGGAGCCAACGGTTTCATCAGCACTTGCGTCAGTTGGTTGGGTAGTGCAGGTTCATCAAACAGGCAGCGTGCTTCTTCTAAAGGAATTGGGACAGGGGCTGACCAAAGCAATTCAGATGCAGGAGCAATGAGGTGATTAGATCCGGTCATCCAGTCCAAGACCTAGGAGTTGATGTCAGAGGCATCACCTGTGATATGCAATGTGGTGTAGAATTGAAGAATTAGCTCTTCATTCCAATCGCAGATGTCCACACAGAAGGGAAGAAGTCCTGCA
The DNA here is from genome assembly GCA_022496015.1 of Hordeum marinum. NCBI lineage: Eukaryota > Viridiplantae > Streptophyta > Magnoliopsida > Poales > Poaceae > Hordeum > Hordeum marinum. The sequence goes on from CM039675.1 coordinate 235,005,044, forward strand.
TCATGAAGAACTGCGAGCACCGGCATGAAGTATGCAATTGTTTCCATATCAGCATGAGGAATTTGATGGTGCTCGAAGACTTTCTTCTTGTCAAACATAACTGATGCATAGTAGTTCATCTGAGTTGGAGTCCAGAATCTAGTTCGACCGGCCCTGGCTGAGTCATATGGATTAGGACCAGTGAAGAATATGTGCTCATCAAAGAAATTTGACTTGAGGAATTTGGGGTGCTTTGAGCCTTTGAATGACATTCTTGGCTTCGGCTGAAGGTTTGGTTTGAAGCGGCCCTTGATCTCGTGAGGCATAGGAGGAATTTCTTCAGACTGAGGAATTTGTGGAGCATTTTCCTCAATAGCAATTGGAGCAGCAAAGTCATCAACTGGTGCATCTGTATTTTCTTCAGTGGCGGGAGCGGCCATGTCATCAGATCCTTCGTGAATTTCTTCAGTCTAGGCAAGGGACTGAGGAATCTGTGACAGAGCAGTGGTCATTGGGGAATTCGGGTGAGAAGTTTCCCAATATTCGTCATTGATGACAGGAGTTGTGTTGCCAATGTCCACATCCTCATCAATTTCTTCATTGCCGGCCTCTTCAGCAGTAAACTGAGGATTGGGCGATGATGCCGTTGGAGTTGCAGCATTTGCTTCCACTTCAATGTCTTCATCAGTATGCTCGGTCGAAGTAGCAGAATGATCTTCTTCCTCTTCATCATCTGGGATGACATAGTCAACGCCAAATGGAATTATCTCATAGGTTGGTGTTGACGAGATTGGAGTGGCATCTAATGGCTCAGTTGAAGATTTTGGTTGAGTCTTCAACTTCTTCACAGGCAAGGAGTCTAAAGTTGAAGCTTTTCTCTTTAGAGCCTTCTTTTTAGCAGCCTTAATTTTCTTCACTTCTGATGCAGAAGGAAGGTTGATTTGCTTCATCTTTGAAGATTTTGGGGTTTCAGAGGAGGCTGAAGGGGCAGTATTTCTTCAAGAACGACTGATGCAGTCGTCCTTGTAGGTTCAGTTTCATTCGACACACCAGTGAAGGGTGCCCTGGCATGTTCTTCAGCGGTCTGACTTTCTTCACCAGTGCTGGCAGTTTCCTCAGTAGGCTGAGAAGTTTCCTCAGCCTGAGGAATTTGTGGTTGGGAGCGAGATGCAACCCTTGAGTTGTGATCATTGATGACTTTATCAGCAATGTTGACGAAGCGAACCTTGGCGTCTTGCCAATCAGCATAGTATCACTTGAATTCCTCACTAAGGCCTTTGATCTCAAACCGCACCTTTACAAGTTCCTCAGGACACAGATTCAGAACATTTTTCTTCAAGAAATGCTCTTTCTTGTACTGAGGCTTCTTGGTTTGTCTGGCCTTTTCATACCTCCATTTTTCTTCAGCTATGAAAGTTGTGAGGACATGATCAGGACCAGGGGGAGCTTCAAGTCATCAATGGGCGTTTTGGGATCCTTGTGCCATATGTCAATGAAGTTCAGCATAATTTTTGGATCAAGCAAAAGTGGAATTTGAGAGCCCTTTGCTTCAGCCACTCGCTGTTGCTTATTTCTGATGATTACGACCAGTTCCTCATCATCAACTTCATCTGAGGAATCTGATGGTATTGTGAACGCCACCTTCTTGGGTTGGGGACTTTGTCGAATGCCTCGTCCAGCAGTGGCTTTCAATTTCACGAAGGACTGCTTGAGGAATGTGCTTGGGCTGAAGAACTTGTTGATGCCCCAGAAGCAATTGAGAATCCCTCAGTCCTTTAGCGTGATGCCAGATGCACAGGAGTTGAGGACTTAGCAGCAACAGCTGAGGACTGAGCAGCTACTGACCCAGCAACTGAGGCCTTTGAGGGATGAGCTTGAGGAGTCTATTGTGATGACTTTGATGATGAAGGATTTGCCTTCATAGCAGATTTCTTCATCAGATATTTCTTCGGAGCACTAGCAGAGGCTCCGGCAGTGGTAGCACCAACAGAGTCTTCATTGAATTTCTTCACTGCAGCTTTGACAGTCCTGTGAAGTTTGAGTTGACGCTTGACCCACTCAGCGGGAAAGTCTTCACCGCGAGCAACACTTGTGGGATCTACCTCTTGATCATCAGCAGGAGGAGCCCTATTTCAAGGGGGTTTGAGTGCGAATTTCTTCATATATTTGGGAGTGACATAGCGATATTCTTTCCACTCCCTCACCCACCTCCGTTCAATCCTCTAAATTCTGATTTTCCTCTATTCTTTCGTATCTTTGCCGTGTATGGACTCATCTGGGGTACTGTAACCAGCATACAAATGTAAAGGTATCTCAAAAGCAGTGTTCTGTTCAGTTTCTTTCCACCTTTCTATGGCTACTTCCCATCAGCCATTTTCTTCAGCTGAGGATTTCGAACTCTTGAAGATTCTGAAGAAGTGCACAATTTTTCCTCAAGAAACAGTGCAAATGAGTTAAGTTGATGAGCCCCTAGTGATTCACCAGCGGACATGTTTGTACCTGTGAACAGAGTATAGGTGAGAGGAATTTGAAGAGGTCATATGCGTTCTCAGACATTTTTCAATAAAATCAGGTGTGAGGAAGTTGACCATTGGTGTGTTGAGGAATTTCACTAAGTGTTCTTTGTCTTAGGTTCTAGAGTTGTGCAAATTTTGAGGATTCACACGATTGAAGAATCTTGAAGAAAATCATAACTTCGGGAAAGACATCAAGCGTATGAACATGTAAGGTGATTTAGAATGAGATTCTTAAAGAATAAACACCTTTGTGAAGATTTAGGAAAACTTGAAGATCAAACAAGGGTAGTAAAAATAGATTTTATTTACCCTGGTGAAGAATACGACAAACTGTGAGATGAGATTTAGGAAGTTCGGCAGTCTAGATCTCCCACGCCCTTGCTCGACAGAGGGAGACAACTACAGCGGTGGTGGGATGAAGACTTCCACGGCCGATGCGAGTACAAGGACGGCGAGGTCGAGACAGTGAAGCTCTTCCACACCGATGGCGATGATTTTAGTGGCGGTACTAGGTTGGAGATCGGGAGAGAGTAGGAGTGAGGAGTAACCGAGGAGAGTGAAAGGGGAGGGGGTATTTATAATGGAGGTGAAAACCAATCCGTCCGAAGATTTTGGACGAGATTGCCCCTGACCCTTGCTCTCCACGCAACATGTGTCACCCAGGTTCTGAGTAGTGGCAATAGTGGGGGATCGTGGGTTATCCAGTCGTGGGAATCGGAACCGTTTGAGTGGGAAATGCCAAAAATTTTGATAGTGATTTTTTAAGTTTCCGTTCGCAAATTCTTCAGCTGTCAAGGACACAGTGAAGACTATGAACGAGTTTCAAAGTAGAACACATATGAAGAATTTGTGAACAAACTGGGTTGAGTTTAGCATAGAGGGGGAAAGGGTCCGATCACATTCACTTAGATGAAAATCAACTTGAAGATTAGCAATAAGTGAGTGCTGTTGAGGACATTGAAAACTCATATATATATATATATATGTATATATATAGTCAATGAAGAACATGCATTTCATAGTTTGAAGAATTTGAAAAGTTCAGGAATTTGAAAAAATTGAAGAATTTGCAAATTTGAGGAATTTGAAAATTTGAACAATTTGCAAAATGATGAAAAACTCAACTTTGAAGAATTTCAACTATGGTTGGTGGCGTGTCCCGCCGTATAAGAATGATGACTTCAGACACTCGTACAATTTTCATAGGGTTCTGAGAATCAACTTCTTCATTAATTTCTTCACACTTAGAGGGTTATTCTTCATTGATTAAAGAAAAACGTTACTTTGTGTGTTGCACACCTAAGTCATTAGTTTTGCATAAGTGTTAGGATGTGTGTCCTTTTTCAAAGAACATTTGAAGATTCTAAGATATTTATCTCACACCGCAACTTGCAAAATCTCTTTTCATCCAAGGGCTTTCTGAAGATGTCGACCAGTTGTTCTTCAGTAGGGATGTGGTCGATGGCGATGTCGCCCTTGAGTACATGATCTCGAAGAAAGTAATGACGAATCTGGATGTGCTTGGTCTTGGTATGTTGAACTTGGTTGTAAGCAATCTTGATGGCACTCTCGTTGTCATAGTAGAGAGGCACATTCTTCAACTTGATATCGTAGTCCTTGAGGGTTTGCTTCATCTACAACAGCTGAGTGCAACATGAACCAGCAGCAATGTAGTCAGCTTGAGCAGTAGATAGTGACATGCATTTCTGCTTCTTCGAGGACTAACGGACTAAGGATCATCCGAGTAAATGACATGTGCCTGAGGTTAACTTGTGATCCACACGATCTCTAGCATAGTCAGCATTAGAGTATCCAACGAGGTGAAGATTTGAGCCCTTGGGATACCATAATACAATCGTTGGTATGTGATCTAAGTATCGAAGAATATGTTTCACAGCCTTATGGTGTGATTCCTTCGGTGTTTCTTGGAATCGGGCACACATGCAAACACTCAGCATAATATTAGGCCAAGATGCACATAGATATGTTGGAAATATGCCTAGAGGCAATAATAAATTAGTTATTATCATATTTCCTTGTTCATGATAATCGTTTATTATCCATGCTATAATTGTATTGATCGGAGACTTAGATGCATGTGTGGATACATAGACAAAACCATGTCCCTAGTATGCCTCTAATAGCCTAGCTCGTTGATCAAAGATGGTTAAGGTTTCCTAGCCATGGACATGAGATGTCATTTGATAAATGGGATCACATCATTAGGAGAATGGTGTGATGGACAAGACCCAAACTACAAACGTAGCATATGATCGTGTCAGTTTATGGCAACTGTTTTCTGCATGTCAAGTATATGTTCCTATGACCATGAGATCATGCAACTCACGGATACCGGAGGAGTGCCTTGTGTGTATAAAACGTCGCAACATAACTAGGTGACTATAAAGGTGCTCTACAGGTATCTCCGAGGGTGTCTGTTGGGTTGGCATGGATCAAGACTAGAATTTGTTACTCCATGTGATGGAGAGGTATCTTAGGGCCCACTCGGTAATACAACATCACAATAAGCCTTGCAAGCAATGTGACTAAGTGTCAGTCACGGGATCTTGTATTACGAAACGAGTAAAGAGACTTGCTAGTAACGAGGTTTAACTAGGTATGGAGATACCGATGATCGAATCTCGGGCAAGTAACATACCAAAGAACAAAGGGAACATCATACGGGATTAACTGAATCCTTGACATAGAGGTTCGACCGATAAGGATCTTCATAGAATATGTAGGAACCAATATGGGCATCCAGGTCCCGCTATTGGTTATTGACCATAGAGGTGTCTTGGTCATGTCTACAGAGTTGTCGAACCCGTAGGGTCTGCACACTCAAGGTTCGGTGACGTTTCGGTAGTATAGAGTTATGCATGGTGGTGACCAAAGGTTGTTCAGAGTCCCGGATGAGATCCCGGATGTCATGAGGAGCTCCGGAATGGTCCGGAGGTAAAGATTCATATATAGGAAGTCCTGTTTTGGTTGCCGGAAAAGTTTCCGGCTCATCGGTAGTGTACCGGGACTGCCGGTAGTGTACCGGGAGACCACCGGGAGGGGTATTTCGACCCAAGAGGCTTCATGCGCTGTGGGAGAGTGAATACCATCCCTTAGTGGTCTGGTGGAAGTCCCACACAAGGCCCATGCGGCTGGGAAGAAAAAACCAAAAGGAAAAAGGTGGAAAAGGGAAAAAAGGCAAAATAAGGAAGGAGTCCTAATCCTACTACGAGTGGAGGAGGTGGACTCCTCCCTCCTGGTTCGGCCGATCCTCCTAGGCTTGGAAGCCAAGGCTGCCTCCTCTACTCCTCTCCTCCTATATATACTAGAGGGTTTTAGGGTTTTTGGACAAGATTTTCAGCCACGTGCAACCCTAGCCTCTAGTCCATAGTTTCTCCTCTAGATCGGATTTCTACAGTGCTTAGGCAAAGCCCTACCGGAATAGCTCCACCACCATCGCCGGAGCGCAGTCATGCTGCCGGAGAACTCTTCTACCTCTACGCTCTCTCTTGCTGGATCAAGAAGGCGGAGGTCATCATCGAGTTGTACATGTGCTGAACGCGGAGGTGCCGTCCGTTCGGCGTTAGATCGGAAGGACCGTGATCAAGATCGCGAGACGGATCGTGATGAGTTTGCGGGATGGATCGTCATCAGTTCGCGGCACGGATCATGATGAGTTTGCGGGATGGATTGTGATTGGATCGCGAGACGGATCGTGATGAGTTTGCGGGACTGATAGTGACTGGATCGCAGGACGGATCGTGATGAGATCGCGGGACGCTTGACAATTTGGATTGCGAAGACGTTCGACTACACCAACTGCGTTTCTTAATGCTTCCCGCTTAGCGATCTACAAGGGTACATAGATCCACTCTCCCTCTCATAGATGCTCATCACCATGGATAGATCTTGCGTGTGCGTACGAATTTTTTTGTTTCTCATGCGACGTTCCCCAACAGTGGCATCATGAGCTAGGTCTATGTGTAGATGAGATCTCGAGTAGAACACAAAAGGTTTGTGGGCGTTGATGCTTAGATTTCTTCCTCCCTTGGTTGGATTTTGGTTCATTGGTATTGTGAGATGAAGCGGCCCGGACCAACATTACTTGTATGCTTACGAGAGACCGGTTCCCTCGACCGCAACTTGTTGCATAGATGGCTTGCGGGTGCCAGTTTCTCTCACTTTAGTTGGATCGGATTCGACAAAGGTGGTCCTTGAGAAGGTTGAAAAGCAACTACTATATCACCGTTGTGGTTTTTGCGTAGATGAGAATTGTTCTTGCTAGATACCCGTAGCAGCCACGTAAAACATGCAACAACAATTAGAGGACGTCTAACTTGTTTTGCAGGGTATGTTGTGATGTGATATGGCCAATTACATGATGTGATATATGTGATGTATGAGATGATCATGTGATGTATAGATTATCATGACTTGCATGTCGATGAGTACGGTAGCCGGCAGGAGCCGTAGGGTTGTCTTTAATTATTGTATGACCTGCGTGTGAATCATTAAGCGCTATGTAATGCTTTACTTTATCGCTAAACGGTAGCAATAGTAGTACAAGCATGATGGGCGCAAAAACCCCGATGGCGACACGTTGATGGAGATCAAGATGATGGAGATCATGGTGTCATGCCGGTGACGATGGAGATCATACCGGTGCTTTCAAGATGGAGATCAAAAGCACAAGTTCATGGCCATATCATGTCACTTATGATTTGCATGTGATGTTAATCCTTTTATGCACCTTGTTTTTCTTAGGACGACGGTAGCATTATAAGGTGATCCCTCACTTAAATTTCAAGATGAATTGTGTTCTCCCCGAGTGTGCACCGTTGCGAAAGTTCGTCGTGTTGAGACACCATATGATGATCGGGTGTGATAGACTCTACGTTCACATACAACGGGTGTAAGCCAGTGTTGCACATGCAGAACACTCGGGTTAAACTTGATGAGCCTAGCATGTACAGACATGGCCTTGGAACACAAGAGACCAAAATGTCGAACATGAGTCATATAGTAGATATGATCAACATGATGATGTTCACCATTGAAACCACCTCAACTCACGTGATGATCGGACTTGAGTTGGTGAATTTGGATCATGTATCACTCGAATGAGTGGAGGGATGTCAATTTGAGTGGGAGTTATTAAGTAATATGAGTAATTGAACTCATTATCATGAACTTAGTCAATAGTGTCTTTGCAAACTGTGTTGTAGATTACTAGCTCACGCTGTAGCTCCCTTGAATTTTATATGTTCCTAGAGAAATAGAGTTGAAAGATGATGTTAGCAATATTGCGGACTGGCTCCGTGATCTGAGGATTGTCCACATTGCTGCACAGTAGGCTTATGTCCTTAATGCACCGCTTGATGCGCCAACCCCTCTAGCGTAGTTTGTAGATGCTGTGAACATCTGACAGGCACGTTCTGATGACTACTTGATAGTTTAGTGCGTCATGCATTACAGCTTAGAATTGAGGCTTTGAAACGTTTTGAACGTCATGGAACATATGAGATGTTCTAAGAGCTGAAATTAGGATCTCAGGCTCGTGCCCATGTTGCGAGATATGAGATCTCCAACAAGATTCTTTGCCTATAAGATGAAGGAGAATAGCTCAATCGTTGAGCATGTACTCAGATTGTCTGGGTGCTACAATCGCTTGAATCGAGTGGGAGTTGATCTTCCAGATAAGATAGTGATTGATATTGTTCTCCAAGTCACTGTCACTAAGCTACTAGAACTTAGTGATGAACTGTAAACACCACGGATAGAAATAATGATCCCTGAGCTGTTCGTGATGTTTGACACCGCGAAGGTAGAAATCAAGAAGGAGCATCAAGTGTTGATGGTTAGTAAAACCACTAGTTTCGGGAAGGGCAAGGGCAAGGAGGGAAACTCCATGGATAGCAAGTCAGTTGCTACTCCGGTGAAGCAACCCAAAGTTCAACCCAAACCCGAGACTAAGTGCTTCGATTATGAGGAGAGCGGTCGCAGAAGCGGAACAACCCTAGATACTTGGTAGATAATAAGGCTGGCAACATCGACAGAAGTATATTTGACATACGTGTTATTGATGTGTACCTTGCTAGTACTCCTAGTAGCACCTGGGTATTGGATACCAGTTCAGTTGCTAAATGTTAGTAACTCGAAATAAAAGCTACGGAATAAACGGAGAACTAGCTATGGGTGAGGTGACGATGTGTGTTGGAAGTGTTTCGATGGTTGATGTGATCAACATCGCACGCTCTCTCTACCTTCGGGATTAGTGACAAACCTAAATAAATGTTATTTGGTGTTTTGCGTTGAGCATGAACGTGATTGGATCATGTTTATTGCAACACAGTTATTCATTTAAGTTAGAAAATAATGGTTATTCTGTTTACATGAATAATACCTTCAATGGTCAAGTACCCAGTGAGAATGGTTTGTTGAATCTTGACCGTAGTAATACACATGTTCATAACATTGATGCCAAAAGATACAAAGTTAATAATAATAGTACCACTTACTTGTGGCACTGCCGCTAAATGTCATATTGGTATAAAACGCATGAAGAAACTCCATGCTGATGGATCTTTGGACTCATTCGATTTTGAATCGGTTGAGACATGCGAACCATGCCTCTTGGTCAAGATGACTAAGGACCCCGTTTTCTGGTTTGATGGAGCGGGCAAGTGACTTATTGGAAATGATACATGTTGATGTATGCAATCCAATGAGTCTTATAGCGTGCGGTGGATATCGCTATTTTCTTACCTTCACTTATGATTTGAGTAGATATAGTGTATATTTGCTTAATGAAACACAAGTTTGAATCGTTTGAAAGGTTCAAGCAAATTCAGAGTGAAGTTTAAGATCATCATGACAAGAAGATAAAAATGTCTATGATATGATCGTCGAGATGAATATCTGAGTTGCGAGTTTGGCATACAACTTTAGACAGTGTGAAAATTGTTTCACAACTCACGCCACCTGGAACACCATAGTGTGATGGTGTGTCCGAACGTCATAGTCGTGCTCTATTGGATATGGTGCATGCTATGATGTCTCTTATCGTTTTGTTACTATAATTTTGGGGTTATGCATTAGAGACAACTACATTCACTTTAAATAGGGCACCATCTAAATCCGTTGAGATGACACCGTGTGAATTATGGTTTGATAGAAACCTGAGCTGTCATTTCTTAATGTTTGGGGCTGCAACGCTTGTGTGGAATTTTTTTTCACCTAATGAGCTCGAACCCAAAGCGGACAAATGCGTCTTCATAAAATACCCTAAGAACAGTTGGGTGAACCTTCTATCTCAGATCCAAGCATAAAATGTTTGTTGCTAAAACTGGGTCCTTTCTCGAGAAAAAGTTTCTCTTGAAAGAATTGAGTGGGAGGAGGATAGAACATGATGAGGTTATTGAACCTCTGTTTCAACCAGAGAGTAGCGCAGTGCAGGAAGTTGTTTCTGTGAAGCATACATTAGTTGAAGAGGAAGTTAATGATGATGATCATGAAGCTTCGGATCAAGTTACTATCAAACCTCGTAGGTCGACAAGGACGTGTACTGCTCCTGAGTGGTGCGACAACCTTGTCTTAGAGGTCAAGTTGTTGGAGAACGATGAACCTACGAACTATGGAGAAGTGATGATGGGCCCGAAAACCAACAATTGGTTAGAGGCCATGAAATCCGAGAAAGGATCCATGTATGAAAACCAAGTATAGACTTTGGTGGACTTGCTCGCTGGACGGCGGGTCGTTAAGTACAAATGGATCTTTGAAATGAAGACAAACGCTGATGGTAAATGTCACCATTTGTAAAGCTCGACTTGTTGCAAAGAAGTTTACGACAAGTTCAAGGAGTTGATTGCGATGAGACTTTCTCACTCGTAGCGATGCTCAAGTCTGTTGAAATTATGTTAGCAGTTGCTGCACTTTCAGTTATGAAATCTGGCAGATGGATGTCAAAACATCGTTTCCTTAATGGTTTACTTGAGGAAAGGTTGTATGTGATACAACCAAAAGGTTTTGTCAGTCCTAAGGATGCCAAAAGGTGTGCAAGCTACAGTGATCCTTTTATAGACCGAAGCAAGCATCTCGGAGTTGGAATGTACACTTTGATGAGGTGATCAAAGTTTTTGAGTCTATGCAAAGTTTATGAGAAACTTGTATTTGCAATAAAGTGAGTGGGAGCACCATAGAGTTTATGATAAGTATATGTGGATGACATATTGTATTCGGAAATAATGTGGAATTTTTGGAAAGCATAGACGGTTGTTCAAAAAGTGATTTTCAAAGGAAGACCTGAATAAAGCTACCTAATTGTTGAGCATCAAGATCGATAAAGATAGATCAAGACGTTTGATAAGACGTTCAATGAGTACATACCTTGAAAAGATTTTGAAAGAGTTCAAAATGGATTAGTCAGAGAGAAGTTCTCTCGCCTGCTTTGTAAGGTGTGAAGTTGAGTGAGACTCAAAGCTCGACCACGGCAGAAGAAAGAGAAAGGACGAATGTCGTCCCCTATGCCTTAGCCATAGGCTCTGTATAGTATGACATGCTGTGTACCGCACCTGTGTGTGCCTTTCCATAAGTCTGTCAAGGGGTACAAGAGGGATCCAGGAGTGGATCATTGGAGAGTGGTCAAGATTATCCTTAGTAACTAAAAGACTAAGGAGATGTTTCTCGACTATGGAGGTGACGAAGAGTTCGTCGTAAAGAGTTATGTCGATGCAAGCTTTAACACCAATCCGAATGACCCATAGTAGCAATCTGGATACATATAGTGGAGAAGCCATTTGGAATAGTACCAAGTGGAGTGTGGTAGCAGTGTTTAAGGTTTGACATAGAGATTTGCAAAGTACACACATATCTGAATGTCACAGACGCGTTGACTATAAGACCTCTCTCACATGCAAAGCATGATCGAGCCCCAGAACTCATTGGGTGTTAGATTCGTAAGAATGTGAATCACATGGTGATGTGAACTAGATTATTGACTCTAGTGCAAGTGGGATACTATTGGAAATATGCCCTAGAGGCAATAATAAGTTAGTTATTATCATATTTCCTTGTTCATGATAATCATTTATTATCCATGCTATAATTGTATTGATCAGAGTCTTAGATGCATGTGTGGATACATAGACAAAACCATGTCCCTAGTATGCCTCTAATAGACTAGCTCATTGATCAAAGATGGTTAAGGTTTCCTAGCCATGGACATGAGATGTCATTTGATAAACGAGATCACATCATTAGGAGAATGGTGTGATGGACAAGACCCAAACTACAAACGTAGCATATGATCGTGTCAGTTTATTGCTACTGTTTTCTGCATGTCAAGTATATGTTCCTATGACCATGAGATCATGCAACTCACGGAAACCGGAGGAGTGCCTTGTGTGCATAAAACATCGCAACATAACTGGGTGACTATAAAGTTGCTCTACAGATATCTCCGAGGGTGTCTGTTGGGTTGGCATGGATCAAGACTGGAATTTGTTACTCTGTGTGACGGAGAGGTATCTCAGGGCCCACTCGGTAATACAACATCACAATAAGCCTTGCAAGCAATGTGACTAAGTGTTAGTCATGGGATATTTTATTATAGAACGAGTAAAGAGACTTGCCGGTAACGAGGTTGAACTAGGTATGGAGATACCGATGATCGAATCTCGGGCAAGTAACATACCGAAGAACAAAGGGAACATCATACGGGATTAACGGAATCCGTGACATAGAGGTTCGACCGATAAAGATCTTCGTAGAATATGTAAGAACCAATATGGTCATCCAGGTCCAACTATTGGTTATTGACCATAGAGGTGTCTCGGTCATGTCTACATAGTTCTCGAACCCGCAGGGTCTGCACACTTAAGGTTCAGTGACGTTTTGATAGTATAGAGTTATGCATGGTGGTGACCGAAGGTTGTTCGGAGTCCTGGATGAGATCCCGAACCTCACGAGGAGCTTCAGAATGGTCCGGAGGTAAAGATTCATATATAGGAAGTCCTGTTTTGCTCGCCAGAAAAGTTTCGGGCTCATCGGTAGTGTACCGGGAGTGCTGATAGTGTACCGGGAGACCACCGGGAGGGGTATTTCGACCCGAGAGGCTTCATGGGCTGTGGGAGAGTGAATACCAGCCCTTAGTGGGCTGGTGGAAGTCCCACACAAGGCCCATGTGGCTGGGAAGAAAAACCCAAAAGGAAAAAGGTGGAAAAAGGCAAAATAAGGAAGGAGTCCTAATCCTACTAGGAGTGGAGGAGGTGGACTCCTCCCTCCTGGTTCGGCCGAGCCTCCTAGGCTTGGAAGCCAAGGCTGCCTCCTCTCCTCCTCTCCTCCTATATATACTAGAGGGTTTTAGGGTTTTTGGATAGGATTTTCAGCCACGTGCAACCCTACCCTCTAGTCCATAGTTTCTCCTCTAGATCGGATTTCTGCAGTGCTTAGGTGAAGCCCTACCGGAATAGCTCCACCACCATCGCCGGAGCACCATCACGGTGCCGGATAGATCTTCTACCTCTCTGCTCCCTCTTGCTGGATCAAGAAGGTGGAGATCGCCATCGAGCTGTACGTGTGCTGAACGCGGAGGTGTCGTCCGTTCGGCGCTAGATTGGAAGGACCGTGATCAAGATCACGAGACGGATCGTGATGAGTTCGTGGGACGGATCGTGATGAGTTTGCGGGACGGATCGTGATTGGATTGTGGGACGGATCGTGATGAGTTCGCGGGACGGATCATGACTGGACCGCGGGACAAATCTTGATGAGATCATGGGACGCTCGGTAATTTGGATCACGAAGACGTTCGACTACACCAACTGCGTTTCTTAACGCTTCCCGCTTAGCGATCTACAA